>JAECXX010000004.1:0-1200000 GCA_018153305.1 Drosophila kurseongensis
CCTTAACTTTGGTGTTTGTAAAGATAGAAAGTTGGGTATTCTATGGGTTTTATTGTTTCCAATCAATCCGACCTACCAAATTTCATAAGGATCGGCCGACTATACCCTATAGCCGCCAAATAACTGATTGAGCGGAAAAGCCATAACTTTGGTGTTTGTAAAGTTAGGAAGTTGGGACTTTCTATGGGTTTTATTTTTGGCCAATCGATCCGACCTACCAAATTTCATAAGGATCGGCAGACTATATCCTATAGCTACCATATAACTGAACGATTGGAAATGCCAGAACTTTGGTGTTTGTAAAGTTAGGGAGTTGGGACTTTTTATGGGTTTTATTTTTGGCCAATCAATCCGACCTACCAAATTTCATAAGGATCGGCCGACTATACCCTACAGCCGCCATATAACTGATTGAGCGGAAAAGCCATAACTTTGGTGTTTGTAAAGTTAGGAAGTTGGGACTTTCTATGGGTTTTATTTTTAACCAATCGATCTGACCTACCAAATTTCATAAGGATCGGCCGACTAAATCCTATGGCTACCATATAACTGAACGATTGGAAATGCCATAACTTTGGTGTTTGTAAAGTTAGGGAGTTGGGACTTTTTATGGGTTTTATTTTTGGCCAATCAATCCGACCTAGCAAATATCATAAGGATCGGCCGACTATATCCTATAGCTACCATATAACTGAACTATTGGAAATGCCATAACTTTGGTGTTTGTAAAGTAAGAAAGTTGGGATTTTCTATGGGTTTTAATTTTTCCAAATCAATCTTTCCTACCAAATTTCATAAGGATCGGCCGACTATATCCTACAGCCGCCATATAACTGATTGATCGGAAAAGCCATAACTTTGGTGTTTGTAAAGTTAGGAAGTTGGGATTTTCTATGGGTTTTATTTTTGGCCAATCAATCCGACCTACAAAATTTCATAAGGATCGGCCGACAATATCCTACAGCCGCCAGAAAACTGAACGATTGGAAATGCCATAACTTTGGGGTTTGTAAAGGTAAAAAGTTGGGATTTTCTATGGGTTTTATTTTTCCTAATCAATCCGACCTACTAAATTTCATAAGGATCGGCCGACTATATCCTACAGCCGCCATATAACTGATTGATCGGAAAAGCCATAACATTGGTGTTTGGCCAGAAAACTGAACGATTGGAAATGCCTTAACTTTGGTGTTTGTAAAGATAGAAAGTTGGGTATTCTATGGGTTTTATTGTTTCCAATCAATCCGACCTACCAAATTTCATAAGGATCGGCCGACTATACCCTATAGCCGCCAAATAACTGATTGAGCGGAAAAGCCATAACTTTGGTGTTTGTAAAGTTAGGAAGTTGGGACTTTCTATGGGTTTTATTTTTGGCCAATCGATCCGACCTACCAAATTTCATAAGGATCGGCAGACTATATCCTATAGCTACCATATAACTGAACGATTGGAAATGTCATAACTTTGGTGTTTGTAAAGTTAGGGAGTTGGGACTTTTTGTGGGTTTTATTTTTGGCCAATCAATCCGACCTACCAAATTTCATAAGGATCGGCCGACTATATCCTACAGCCGCCATATAACTGATTGATCGGAAAAGCCATAACTTTGGTGTTTGTAAAGTTAGGAAGTTGGGACTTTCTATGGGTTTTATTTTTCCCAATCAATCCGACCTACCAAATTTCATAAGGATCGGCCGACTATATCCTATAGCTACCATATAACTGAACGATTGGAAATGCCATAACTTTGGTGTTTGTAAAGTTAGGAAGTTGGGACTTTCTATGGGTTTTATTTTTGGCCAATCAATCCTACCTACCAAATTTCATAAGGATCGGCCGACTATATCCTATAGCTACCATATAACTGACTGATTGGAAATGCCATAACTTTGGTGTTTGTAAAGTTAGAAAGTTGGGATTTTCTATGGGTTTTATTTTTGGCTAATCAATCCTACCTACCAAATTTCATAAGGATCGGCCGACTATATCCTACAGCCGCCATATAACTGATTGATTGGAAATGCCATAACTTTGGGTTTGTAAAGTTAAAAGTTGGATTTCTATGGGTTTTATTTTTCCAATCAAACCAATTTCATAAGGATCGGCCGACTATATCCTACAGCCGCCATATAACTGATTGATCGGAAAAGCCATAACATTGGTGTTTGGCCAGAAAACTGAACGATTGGAAATGCCATAACTTTGGGGTTTGTAAAGGTAAAAAGTTGGGATTTTCTATGGGTTTTATTTTTCCCAATCAATCCGACCTACTAAATTTCATAAGGATCGGCCGACTATATCCTACAGCCGCCATATAACTGATTGATCGGAAAAGCCATAACTTTGGTGTTTGTAAAGTTAGGAAGTTGGGACTTTCTATGGGTTTTATTTTTGGCCAATCAATCCGACCTACCAAATTTCATAAGGATCGGCCGACTATATCCTATAGCCGCCATATAACTGAACGATTGGAAATGCCATAACTTTGGTGTTTGTAAAGTTAGAAAGTTGGGATTTTCTATGGGTTTTATTTTTCCCAATCAATCCGACCTACCAAATTTCATAAGGATCGGCCGACTATACCCTACAGCCGCCATATAACTTTCTACATTGGTGTTTGGCCAGAAAACTGAACGATTGGAAATGCCATAACTTTGGGGTTTGTAAAGGTAAAAAGTTGGGATTTTCTATGGGTTTTATTTTTCCCAATCAATCCGACCTACTAAATTTCATAAGGATCGGCCGACTATATCCTACAGCCGCCATATAACTGATTGATCGGAAAAGCCATAACTTTGGTGTTTGTAAAGTTAGGAAGTTGGGACTTTCTATGGGTTTTATTTTTGGCCAATCAATCCGACCTACCAAATTTCATAAGGATCGGCCGACTATATCCTATAGCTACCATATAACTGAACGATTGAAAAAGCCTTGACTTTGGTGTTAGCAAAGTTAGGAAGGTGGGACTTTTTATGGGTTTTATTTTTGGCCAATCAATCCGACCTACCAAATATCATAAGGATCGGCCGACTATATCCTATAGCCGCCATATAACTGATTGATCGGAAATGCCATAACTTTGGTGTTTGTAAAGTTAGGAAGTTGGGATTTTCTATGGGTTTTATTTTTGGCCAATCAATCCGACCTACCAAATTTCATAAGGATCGGCCGACTATATCCTATAGCTACCATATAACTGAACGATTGAAAAAGCCTTGACTTTACTAAATTTCATAAGGATCGGCCGACTATATCCTACAGCCGCCATATAACTGATTGATCGGAAAAGCCATAACTTTGGTGTTTGTAAAGTTAGGAAGTTGGGACTTTCTATGGGTTTTATTTTTGGCCAATCAATCCGACCTACAAAATTTCATAAGGATCGGCCGACTATATCCTACAGCCGCCAGAAAACTGAACGATTGGAAATGCCATAACTTTGGGGTTTGTAAAGGTAAAAAGTTGGGATTTTCTATGGGTTTTATTTTTCCCAATCAATCCGACCTACTAAATTTCATAAGGATCGGCCGACTATATCCTACAGCCGCCATATAACTGATTGATCGGAAAAGCCATAACATTGGTGTTTGGCCAGAAAACTGAACGATTGGAAATGCCATAACTTTGGGGTTTGTAAAGGTAAAAAGTTGGGATTTTCTATGGGTTTTATTTTTCCCAATCAATCCGACCTACTAAATTTCATAAGGATCGGCCGACTATATCCTACAGCCGCCATATAAATGATTGATCGGAAAAGCCATAACTTTGGTGTTTGTAAAGTTAGGAAGTTGGGACTTTCTATGGGTTTTATTTTTGGCCAATCAATCCGACCTACCAAATTTCATATGGATCGGCCGACTATATCCTATAGCTACCATATAACTGAACGATTGAAAAAGCCTTGACTTTGGTGTTAGCAAAGTTAGGAAGGTGGGACTTTTTATGGGTTTTATTTTTGGCCAATCAATCCGACCTAGCAAATATCATAAGGATCGGCCGACTATATCCTATAGCTACCATATAACTGAACTATTGGAAATGCCATAACTTTGGTGTTTGTAAAGTAAGAAAGTTGGGATTTTCTATGGGTTTTAATTTTTCCAAATCAATCTTTCCTACCAAATTTCATAAGGATCGGCCGACTATATCCTACAGCCGCCATATAACTGATTGATCGGAAAAGCCATAACTTTGGTGTTTGTAAAGTTAGGAAGTTGGGACTTTCTATGGGTTTTATTTTTGGCCAATCAATCCGACCTACCAAATTTCATAAGGATCGGCCGACTATATCCTACAGCCGCCATATAACTGAACGATTGGAAATGCCATAACTTTGGTGTTTGTAAAGTTAGGAAGTTGGGATTTTCTATGGGTTTTATTTTTGCCAATCAATCCGACCTACCAAATTTCATAAGGATCGGCCGACTATATCCTATAGCTACCATATAACTGAACTATTGGAAATGCCATAACTTTGGTGTTTGTAAAGTAAGAAAGTTGGGATTTTCTATGGGTTTTAATTTTTCCAAATCAATCTTTCCTACCAAATTTCATAAGGATCGGCCGACTATATCCTACAGCCTTGACTTTACTAAATTTCATAAGGATCGGCCGACTATATCCTACAGCCGCCATATAACTGATTGATCGGAAAAGCCATAACTTTGGTGTTTGTAAAGTTAGGAAGTTGGGACTTTCTATGGGTTTTATTTTTGGCCAATCAATCCGACCTACAAAATTTCATAAGGATCGGCCGACTATATCCTACAGCCGCCAGAAAACTGAACGATTGGAAATGCCATAACTTTGGGGTTTGTAAAGGTAAAAAGTTGGGATTTTCTATGGGTTTTATTTTTCCCAATCAATCCGACCTACTAAATTTCATAAGGATCGGCCTACTATAACATTGGTGTTTGGCCAGAAAACTGAACGATTGGAAATGCCATAACTTTGGGGTTTGTAAAGGTAAAAAGTTGGGATTTTCTATGGGTTTTATTTTTTGCCAATCAATCCGACCTACCAAATTTCATAAGGATCGGCCGACTATATCCTACAGCCGCCATATAACTGATTGATCGGAAAAGCCATAACTTTGGTGTTTGTAAAGTTAGGAAGTTGGGACTTTCTATGGGTTTTATTTTTGGCCAATCAATCCGACCTACCAAATTTCATAAGGATCGGCCGACTATATCCTACAGCCGCCATATAACTGATTGATCGGAAAAGCCATAACTTTGGTGTTTGTAAAGTTAGGAAGTTGGGACTTTCTATGGGTTTTATTTTTGGCCAATCAATCCGACCTAGCAAATATCATAAGGATCGGCCGACTATATCCTATAGCTACCATATAACTGAACTATTGGAAATGCCATAACTTTGGTGTTTGTAAAGTAAGAAAGTTGGGATTTTCTATGGGTTTTAATTTTTCCAAATCAATCTTTCCTACCAAATTTCATAAGGATCGGCCGACTATATCCTACAGCCGCCATATAACTGATTGATCGGAAAAGCCATAACTTTGGTGTTTGTAAAGTTAGGAAGTTGGGACTTTCTATGGGTTTTATTTTTGGCCAATCAATCCGACCTACCAAATTTCATAAGGATCGGCCGACTATATCCTATAGCTACCATATAACTGAACGATTGGAAATGCCATAACTTTGGTGTTTGTAAAGTTAGAAAGTTGGGATTTTCTATGGGTTTTATTTTTGGCCAATCAATCCGACCTACCAAATTTCATAAGGATCGGCCGACTATATCCTATAGCTGCCATATTACTGATTGATCGGAAATGCCATAACTTTGGTGTTTGTAATGTTAGGAAGTTTGGATTTTCTATGGGTTTTATTTTTTGCCCAATCAATCCGACCTACCAAATTTCATAAGGATCGGCCGACTATATCCTACAGCCGCCAGAAAACTGAACGATTGGAAATGCCATAACTTTGGTGTTTGTAAAGTTAGAAAAATGGGATTTTCTATGGGTTTTATTGTTCCCAATCAATCCGACCTACCAAATTTCATAAGGATCGGCCGACTTTATCCTACAGCCGCCATATAACTGATTGATCGGAAAAGCCTTGACTTTGGTGTTAGCAAATTTAGGAAGGTGGGACTTTTTATGGGTTTTATTTTTGGCCAATCAATCCGACCTAGCAAATATCATAAGGATCGGCCGACTATATCCTATAGCTACCATATAACTGAACTATTGGAAATGCCATAACTTTGGTGTTTGTTAAGTAAGAAAGTTGGGATTTTCTATGGGTTTTATTTTTCCCAATCAATCCGACCTACCAAATTTCATAAGGATCGGCCGACTTTATCCTACAGCCGCCATATAACTGATTGATCGGAAAAGCCATAACTTTGGTGTTTGTAAAGTTAGGAAGTTGGGACTTTCTATGGGTTTTATTTTTGGCCAATCAATCCGACCTACCAAATATCATAAGGATCGGCCGACTATATCCTATAGCTACCATATAACTGAACGATTGGAAATGCCATAACTTTGGTGTTTGTAAAGTTAGAAAGTTGGGATTTTCTATGGGTTTTATTGTTCCCAATCAATCCGACCTACCAAATTTCATAAGGATCGGCCGACTTTATCCTACAGCCGCCATATAACTGATTGATCGGAAAAGCCATAACTTTGGTGTTTGTAAAGTTAGGAAGTTGGGACTTTCTATGGGTTTTATTTTTGGCCAATCAATCCGACCTACCAAATATCATAAGGATCGGCCGACTATATCCTATAGCTACCATATAACTGAACGATTGGAAATGCCATAACTTTGGTGTTTGTAAAGTTAGAAAGTTGGGATTTTCTATGGGTTTTATTGTTCCCAATCAATCCGACCTACCAAATTTCATAAGGATCGGCCGACTTTATCCTACAGCCGCCATATAACTGATTGATCGGAAAAGCCATAACTTTGGTGTTTGTAAAGTTAGGAAGTTGGGACTTTCTATGGGTTTTATTTTTTGGCCAATCAATCCGACCTACCAAATTTCATAAGGATCGGCCGACTATATCCTATAGCTACCATATAACTGAACGATTGGAAATGCCATAACTTTGGTGTTTGTAAAGTTAGGAAGTTGGGATTTTCTATGGGTTTTATTTTTCCCAATCAATCCGACCTACCAAATTTCATAAGGATCGGCCGACTATATCCTACAGCCGCCATATAACTGATTGATCGGAAAAGCCATAACTTTGGTGTTTGTAAAGTTAGGAAGTTGGGACTTTCTATGGGTTTTATTTTTGGCCAATCAATCCGACCTACCAAATATCATAAGGATCGGCCGACTATATCCTATAGCTACCATATAGCTGAACTATTGGAAATGCCATAACTTTGGTGTTTGTAAAGTAAGAAAGTTGGGATTTTCTATGGGTTTTAATTTTTCCAAATCAATCTTTCCTACCAAATTTCATAAGGATCGGCCGACTATATCCTACAGCCGCCATATAACTGATTGATCGGAAAAGCCATAACTTTGGTGTTTGTAAAGTTAGGAAGTTGGGACTTTCTATGGGTTTTATTTTTTGCCAATCAATCCGACCTACCAAATTTCATAAGGATCGGCCGACTATATCCTACAGCCGCCAGAAAACTGAACGATTGGAAATGCCATAACTTTGGTGTTTGTAAAGTTAGAAAGTTGGGACTTTCTATGGGTTTTATTTTTGGCCAATCAATCCGACCTACCAAATTTCATAAGGATCGGCCGACTATATCCTACAGCCGCCATAAAACTGAACGATTGGAAATGCCATAACTTTGGTGTTTGTAAAGTTAAAAAGTTGGGATTTTCTATGGGTTTTATTTTTCCCAATCAATCCGACCTACCAAATTTCATAAGGATCGGCCGACTATATCCTACAGCCGCCATATAACTGATTGATCGGAAAAGCCATAACTTTGGTGTTTGTAAAGTTAGGAAGTTGGGACTTTCTCTGGGTTTTATTTTTGGCCAATCAATCCGACCTACCAAATATCATAAGGATCGGCCGACTATATCCTATAGCTACCATATAACTGAACGATTGGAAATGCCATAACTTTGGTGTTTGTAAAGTTAGAAAGTTGGGATTTTCTATGGGTTTTATTGTTCCCAATCAATCCGACCTACCAAATTTCATAAGGATCGGCCGACTATATCCTACAGCCGCCATATAACTGATTGATCGGAAAAGCCATAACTTTGGTGTTTGTAAAGTTAGGAAGTTGGGACTTTCTATGGGTTTTATTTTTGGCCAATCAATCCGACCTAGCAAATATCATAAGGATCGGCCGACTATATCCTATAGCTACCATATAACTGAACGATTGGAAATGCCATAACTTTGGTGTTTGTAAAGTTAGAAAGTTGGGATTTTCTATGGGTTTTATTGTTCCCAATCAATCCGACCTACCAAATTTCATAAGGATCGGCCGACTATATCCTATAGCTACCATATAACTGAACGATTGGAAATGCCATAACTTTGGTGTTTGTAAAGTTAGAAAGTTGGGATTTTCTATGGGTTTTATTTTTCCCAATCAATCCGACCTACCAAATTTCATAAGGATCGGCCGACTATATCCTACAGCCGCCATATAACTGATTGATCGGAAAAGCCATAACTTTGGTGTTTGTAAAGTTAGGAAGTTGGGACTTTCTATGGGTTTTATTTTTGGCCAATCAATCCGACCTACCAAATATCATAAGGATCGGCCGACTATATCCTATAGCTACCATATAACTGAACGATTGGAAATGCCATAACTTTGGTGTTTGTAAAGTTAGAAAGTTGGGATTTTCTATGGGTTTTATTTTTCCCAATCAATCCGACCTACCAAATTTCATAAGGATCGGCCGACTATATCCTACAGCCGCCATATAACTGATTGATCGGAAAAGCCATAACTTTGGTGTTTGTAAAGTTAGGAAGTTGGGACTTTCTCTGGGTTTTATTTTTGGCCAATCAATCCGACCTACCAAATATCATAAGGATCGGCCGACTATATCCTATAGCTACCATATAACTGAACGATTGGAAATGCCATAACTTTGGTGTTTGTAAAGTTAGAAAGTTGGGATTTTCTATGGGTTTTATTGTTCCCAATCAATCCGACCTACCAAATTTCATAAGGATCGGCCGACTATATCCTACAGCCGCCATATAACTGATTGATCGGAAAAGCCATAACTTTGGTGTTTGTAAAGTTAGGAAGTTGGGACTTTCTATGGGTTTTATTTTTGGCCAATCAATCCGACCTACCAAATTTCATAAGGATCGGCCGACTATATCCTATAGCTACCATATAACTGAACGATTGGAAATGCCATAACTTTGGTGTTTGTAAAGTTAGGAAGTTGGGACTTTCTATGGGTTTTATTTTTGGCCAATCAATCCGACCTACCAAATATCATAAGGATCGGCCGACTATATCCTACAGCCGCCATATAACTGAATTGATCGGAAAAGCCATAACTTTGGTGTTTGTAAAGTAAGGAAGTTGGGATTTTCTATGGGTTTTATTTTTGGCCAATCAATCCGACCTACCAAATTTCATAAGGATCGGCCGACTATATCCTACAGCCGCCAGAAAACTGAACGATTGGAAATGCCATAACTTTGGGGTTTGTAAAGGTAAAAAGTTGGGATTTTCTATGGGTTTTATTTTTCCCAATCAATCCGACCTACCAAATTTCATAAGGATCGGCCGACTATATCCTATAGCTACCATATAACTGATTGATCGGAAAAGCCATAACTTTGGTGTTTGTAAAGTTAGGAAGTTGGGACTTTCTATGGGTTTTATTTTTGGCCAATCAATCCGACCTAGCAAATATCATAAGGATCGGCCGACTATATCCTATAGCTACCATGTAACTGAACTATTGGAAATGCCATAACTTTGGTGTTTGTAAAGTAAGAAAGTTGGGATTTTCTATGGGTTTTATTGTTCCAAATCAATCCGACCTACCAAATTTCATAAGGATCGGCCGACTATATCCTACAGCCGCCATATAACTGATTGATCGGAAAAGCCATAACTTTGGTGTTTGTAAAGTTAGGAAGTTGGGACTTTCTCTGGGTTTTATTTTTGGCCAATCAATCCGACCTACCAAATATCATAAGGATCGCCCGACTATATCCTATAGCTACCAAATAACTGAACGATTGGAAATGCCTTAACTTTGGTGTTTGTAAAGATAGAAAGTTGGGATTTTCTATGGGTTTTATTGTTCCCAATCAATCCGACCTACCAAATTTCATAAGGATCGGCCGACTATATCCTACAGCCGCCATATAACTGATTGATCGGAAAAGCCATAACTTTGGTGTTTGTAAAGTTAGGAAGTTGGGACTTTCTATGGGTTTTATTTTTGGCCAATCAATCCGACCTACCAAATTTCATAAGGATCGGCCGACTATATCCTATAGCTACCATATAACTGAACGATTGGAAATGCCATAACTTTGGTGTTTGTAAAGTTAGGGAGTTGAGACTTTCTCTGGGTTTTATTTTTTGCCAATCAATCCGACCTACAAAATTTCATAAGGATCGGCCGACTATATCCTACAGCCACCATATAACTGATTGATTGGAAAAGCCATAACTTTGGTGTTTGTAAAGTTAGGAAGTTGGGACTTTCTATGGGTTTTATTTTTGGCCAATCAATCCGACCTACCAAATTTCATAAGGATCGGCCGACTATATCCTATAGCTACCATATAACTGAACTATTGGAAATGCCATAACTTTGGTGTTTGTAAAGTAAGAAAGTTGGGATTTTCTATGGGTTTTAATTTTTCCAAATCAATCTTTCCTACCAAATTTCATAAGGATCGGCCGACTATATCCTACAGCCGCCATATAACTGATTGAACGGAAAAGCCATAACTTTGGTGTTTGTAAAGTTAGGAAGTTGGGACTTTCTATGGGTTTTATTTTTGGCCAATCAATCCGACCTACAAAATTTCATAAGGATCGGCCGACTATATCCTACAGCCGCCAGAAAACTGAACGATTGGAAATGCCATAACTTTGGTGTTTGTAAAGTTAGAAAGTTGGGACTTTCTATGGGTTTTATTTTTGGCCAATCAATCCGACCTACCAAATTTCATAAGGATCGGCCGACTATATCCTACAGCCGCCAGAAAACTGAACGATTGGAAATACCATAACTTTGGTGTTTGTAAAGTTAGAAAGTTGGGATTTTCTATGGGTTTTATTGTTCCCAATCAATCCGACCTACCAAATTTCATAAGGATCGGCCGACTATATCCTACAGCCGCCATATAACTGATTGATCGGAAAAGCCATAACTTTGGTGTTTGTAAAGTTAGGAAGTTGGGACTTTCTCTGGGTTTTATTTTTGGCCAATCAATCCGACCTACCAAATATCATAAGGATCGGCCGACTATATCCTATAGCTACCATATAACTGAACGATTGGAAATGCCATAACTTTGGTGTTTGTAAAGGTTAGAAAGTTGGGATTTTCTATGGGTTTTATATTTGGCCAATCAATCCGACCTACCAAATTTCATAAGGATCGGCCGACTATACCCTACAGCCGCCATATAACTGAATTGATCGGAAAAGCCATAACTTTGGTGTTTGTAAAGTTAGGAAGTTGGGACTTTCTATGGGTTTTATTTTTGGCCAATCAATCCGACCTACCAAATATCATAAGGATCGGCCGACTATATCCTATAGCTACCATGTAACTGAACTATTGGAAATGCCATAACTTTGGTGTTTGTAAAGTAAGAAAGTTGGGATTTTCTATGGGTTTTATTGTTCCAAATCAATCCGACCTACCAAATTTCATAAGGATCGGCCGACTATATCCTACAGCCGCCATATAACTGATTGATCGGAAAAGCCATAACTTTGGTGTTTGTAAAGTTAGGAAGTTGGGACTTTCTATGGGTTTTATTTTTGGCCAATCAATCCGACCTACCAAATTTCATAAGGATCGGCCGACTATATCCTACAGCCGCCAGAAAACTGAACGATTGGAAATGCCATAACTTTGGTGTTTGTAAAGTTAGAAAAATGGGATTTTCTATGGGTTTTATTGTTCCCAATCAATCCGACCTACCAAATTTCATAAGGATCGGCCGACTATATCCTACAGCCGCCAGAAAACTGATCGATTGGAAATGCCATAACTTTGGGGTTTGTAAAGGTAAAAAGTTGGGATTTTCTATGGGTTTTATTTTTCCCAATCAATCCGACCTACCAAATTTCATAAGGATCGGCCGACTATATCCTACAGCCGCCATATAACTGATTGATCGGAAAAGCCATAACTTTGGTGTTTGTAAAGTTAGGAAGTTGGGACTTTCTCTGGGTTTTATTTTTGGCCAATCAATCCGACCTACCAAATATCATAAGGATCGCCCGACTATATCCTATAGCTACCATATAACTGAACGATTGGAAATGCCTTAACTTTGGTGTTTGTAAATATAGAAAGTTGGGATTTTCTATGGGTTTTATTGTTCCCAATCAATCCGACCTACCAAATTTCATAAGGATCGGCCGACTATATCCTACAGCCGCCATATAACTGATTGATCGGAAAAGCCATAACTTTGGTGTTTGTAAAGTTAGGAAGTTGGGACTTTCTATGGGTTTTATTTTTGGCCAATCAATCCGACCTAGCAAATATCATAAGGATCGGCCGACTATATCCTATAGCTACCATATAACTGAACTATTGGAAATGCCATAACTTTGGTGTTTGTAAAGTAAGAAAGTTGGGATTTTCTATGGGTTTTAATTTTTCCAAATCAATCTTTCCTACCAAATTTCATAAGGATCGGCCGACTATATCCTACAGCCGCCATATAACTGATTGATCGGAAAAGCCATAACTTTGGTGTTTGTAAAGTTAGGAAGTTGGGACTTTCTATGGGTTTTATTTTTGGCCAATCAATCCGACCTACAAAATTTCATAAGGATCGGCCGACTATATCCTACAGCCGCCAGAAAACTGAACGATTGGAAATGCCATAACTTTGGTGTTTGTAAAGATAGAAAGTTGGGATTTTCTATGGGTTTTATTTTTCCCAATCAATCCGACCTACTAAATTTCATAAGGATCGGCCGACTATATCCTACAGCCGCCATATAACTGATTGATCGGAAAAGCCATAACTTTGGTGTTTGTAAAGTTAGAAAGTTGGGATTTTCTATGGGTTTTATTTTTCCCAATCAATCCGACCTACCAAATTTCATAAGGATCGGCCGACTATATCCTACAGCCGCCATATAACTGATTGATCGGAAAAGCCATAACTTTGGTGTTTGTAAAGTTAGGAAGTTGGGACTTTCTATGGGTTTTATTTTTGGCTTATCCAGCAAAACTGAACGATTGGAAATGCCATAACTTTGGTGTTTGTAAAGTTAGGAAGTTGGGACTTTCTATGGGTTTTATTTTTGGCCAATCAATCCGACCTACCAAATTTCATAAGGATCGGCCGACTATATCCTACAGCCGCCAGAAAACTGAACGATTGGAAATGCCATAACTTTGGGGTTTGTAAAGGTAAAAAGTTGGGATTTTCTATGGGTTTTATTTTTCCCAATCAATCCGACCTACTAAATTTCATAAGGATCGGCCGACTATATCCTACAGCCGCCATATAACTGATTGATCGGAAAAGCCATAACTTTGGTGTTTGTAAAGTTAGGAAGTTGGGACTTTCTCTGGGTTTTATTTTTTCCAAATCAATCCTACCTACCAAATTTCATAAGGATCGGCCGACTATATCCTACAGCCGCCATATAACTGATTGATCGGAAAAGCCATAACTTTGGTGTTTGTAAAGTTAGGAAGTTGGGATTTTCTATGGGTTTTATTTTTGGCCAATCAATCCGACCTACTAAATTTCATAAGGATCGGCCGACTATATCCTACAGCCGCCATATAACTGATTGATCGGAAAAGCGATAACTTTGGTGTTTGTAAAGTTAGGAAGTTGGGACTTTCTCTGGGTTTTATTTTTTCCAAATTAATCTTTCCTACCAAATTTCATAAGGATCGGCCGACTATATCCTACAGCCGCCATATAACTGATTGATCGGAAAAGCCATAACTTTGGTGTTTGTAAAGTTAGGAAGTTGGGATTTTCTATGGGTTTTATTTTTGGCCAATCAATCCGACCTACAAAATTTCATAAGGATCGGCCGACTATATCCTACAGCCGCCAGAAAACTGAACGATTGGAAATGCCATAACTTTGGTGTTTGTAAAGTTAAAAAGTTGGGACTTTTCTATGGGTTTTATTTTTCCCAATCAATCCGACCTACTAAATTTCATAAGGATCGGCCGACTATATCCTACAGCCGCCATATAACTGATTGATCGGAAAAGCCATAACTTTGGTGTTTGTAAACTTAGAAAGTTGGGATTTTCCATGGGTTTTAATTTTTCCAAATTAATCTTTCCTACCAAATTTCATTAGGATCGGCCGACTATATCCTACAGCCGCCATATAACTGATTGATCGGAAAAGCCATAACTTTGGTGTTTGTAAAGTTAGGAAGTTGGGACTTTCTCTGGGTTTTATTTTTGGCCAATCAATCCGACCTACCAAATATCATAAGGATCGCCCAACTATATCCTATAGCTACCATATAACTGAACGATTGGAAATACCTTAACTTTGGTGTTTGTGTTATGGTGATCGGAAAAGCCATAACTTTGGTGTTTGTAAAGTTAGGAAGTTGGGATTTTCTATGGGCTTTATTTTTGGCCAATCAATCCGACCTACCAAATTTCATAAGGATCGGCCGACTATATCCTACAGCCGCCAGAAAACTGAACGATTGGAAATGCCATAACTTTGGGGTTTGTAAAGGTAAAAAGTTGGGATTTTCTATGGGTTTTATTGTTCCCAATCAATCCGACCTACTAAATTTCATAAGGATCGGCCGACTATATCCTATAGCTACCATATAACTGAACGATTGGAAATGCCATAACTTTGGTGTTTGTAAAGTTAGGAAGTTGGGACTTTCTATGGGTTTTCTTTTTGGCCAATCGATCCGACCTACCAAATTTCATAAGGATCGGCCCACTATATCCTATAGCTACCATATAGCTGAACTATTGGAAATGCCATAACTTTGGTGTTTGTAAAGTAAGAAAGTTGGGATTTTCTATGGGTTTTAATTTTTCCAAAATTTATCTTTCCTACCAAATTTCATAAGGATCGGCCGACTATATCCTACAGCCGCCATATAACTGATTGATCGGAAAAGCCATAACTTTGGTGTTTGTAAAGTTAGGAAGTTGGGATTTTCTATGGGTTTTATTTTTGGCCAATTAATCCGACCTACAAAATTTCATAAGGATCGGCCGACTATATCCTACAGCCGCCAGCAAACTGAACGATTAGAAATGCCATAACTTTGGCGTTTGTAATGGTAAAAAGTCCGGCTTTTCTATGGGTTTTATTTTTCCCAATTAATCCGACCTTCTAAATTTCATAAGGATCGGCCGACTATATCCGACAGCCGCCATATAACTGATTGATCGGAAAAGCCATAACTTTGGTGTTTGTAAATTTAAGAAGTTGGGACTTTCTCTGGGTTTTATTTTCGGCCAATCAATCCGACCTACCAAATTTTATAAGGATCGGCCGACTATATCCTATAGCTACCATATAACTGAACGATTGAAAATGCCATAACTTTGGTGTTTGTAAAGTTAGGAAGTTGGGACTTTCTATGGGTTTTATTTTTGGCCAATCGATCCGACCTACCAAATTTCATAAGGATCGGCTCACTATATCCTATAGCTACCATATAGCTGAACTATTGGAAATGCCATAACTTTGGTGTTTGTAAAGTAAGAAAGTTGGGATTTTCTATGGGTTTTAATTTTTCCAAATCAATCTTTCCTACCAAATTTCATAAGGATCGGCCGACTATATCCTACAGCCGCCATATAACTGATTGATCGGAAAAGCCATAACTTTGGTGTTTGTAAAGTTAGGAAGTTGGGATTTTCTATGGGTTTTATTTTTGGCTAATCAATCCGACCTACCACATATCATAAGGATCGCCCGACTATATCCTATAGCTACCATATAACTGAACGATTGGAAATGCCATAACTTTGGTGTTTGTAAAGTTAGGAAGTTGGGACTTTCTATGGGTTTTATTTTTGGCCAATCGATCCGACCTACCAAATTTCATAAGGATCGGCCCACTATATCCTATAGCTACCATATAGCTGAACTATTGGAAATGCCATAACTTTGGTGTTTGTAAAGTAAGAAAGTTGGGATTTTCTTTGGGTTTTAATTTTTCCAAAATTTATCTTTCCTAAAAATTTCATAAGGATCGGCCGACTACATCCTACAGCCGCCAGAAAACTGAACGATTAGAAATGCCATAACTTTGGCGTTTGTAATGGTAAAAAGTCCGGCTTTTCTATGGGTTTTATTTTTCCCAATTAATCCGACCTACTAAATTTCATAAGGATCGGCCGACTATATCCTACAGCCGCCATATAACTGATTGATCGGAAAAGCCATAACTTTGGTGTTTGTAAAGTTAGGAAGTTGGGACTTTCTCTGGGTTTTATTTTCGGCCAATCAATCCGACCTACCAAATATCATAAGGATCGGCCGACTATATCCTATAGCTACCATATAACTGAACGATTGGAAATGCCATAACTTTGGTGTTTGTAAAGTTAGAAAGTTGGGATTTTCTATGGGTTTTATTGTTCCTAATCAATCCGACCTACCAAATTTCAAAAGGATCGGCCGACTATACCGTACAGCCGCCATATAACTGATTGATCGGAAAAGCCATAACTTTGGTGTTTGTAAAGTTAGGAAGTTGGGACTTTCTATGGGTTTTATTTTTGGCCAGAAAACTGAACGATTGGAAATGCCATAACTTTGGTGTTTGTAAAGTTAGGAAGTTGGGACTTTCTATGGGTTTTATTTTTGGCCAATCAATCCGATCACATAATTTCATAAGGATCGGCCTACTATATCCTATAGCCGCCAGAAAACTGAACGATTGGAAATGCCATAACTTTGGGGTTTGTAAAGTTAAAAAGTTGGGATTTTCTATGGTTTTTATTTTTCCCAATCAATCCGACCTACTAAATTTCATAAGGAACGGCCGACTATATCCTACAGCCGCCATATAACTGATTGATCGGAAAAGCCATAACTTTGGTGTTTGTAAAGTTAGGAAGTTGGGACTTTCTCTGGGTTTTATTTTTGGCCAATCGATCCGACCTACCAAATTTCATAAGGATCGGCCGACTATATCCTATAGCTACCATATAACTGAACGATTGGAAATGACATAACTTTGGTGTTTGTAAAGTTAGGAAGTTGAGACTTTCTATGGGTTTTATTTTTGGCCAATCGATCCGACCAACCAAATTTCATAAGGATCGGCCCACTATATCCTATAGCTACCATATAGCTGAACTATTGGAAATGCCATAACTTTGGTGTTTGTAAAGTAAGAAAGTTGGGATTTTCTATGGGTTTTAATTTTTCCAAAATTTATCTTTCCTACCAAATTTCATAAGGATCGGCCGACTATATCCTACAGCCGCCATATAACTGATTGATCGGAAAAGCCATAACTTTGGTGTTTGTAAAGTTAGGAAGTTGGGATTTTCTATGGGTTTTATTTTTGGCCAATTAATCCGACCTACAAAATTTTTATAAGGATCGGCCGACTATATCCTATAGCTACCATATAACTGAACGATTGGAAATGCCATAACTTTGGTGTTTGTAAAGTTAGAAAGTTGGGACTTTCTATGGGTTTTATTTTTGGCCAATCTATCCGACCTACCAAATTTCATAAGGATCGGCCCACTATATCCTATAGCTACCATATAGCTGAACTATTGAAATGCCATAACTTTGGTGTTTGTAAAGTTAGGAAGTTGGGATTTTCTATGGGTTTTAATTTTTCCAAGTCAATCTTTCCTACCAAATTTCATAAGGATCGGCCGACTATATCCTACAGCCGCCATATAACTGATTGATCGGAAAAGCCATAACTTTGGTGTTTGTAAAGTTAGGAAGTTGGGATTTTCTATGGGTTTTATTGTTCCTAATCAATCCGACCTACCAAATTTCATAAGGATCGGCCGACTATACCCTACAGCCGCCATATAACTGATTGATCGGAAAAGCCATAACTTTGGTGTTTGTAAAGTTAGGAAGTTGGGACTTTCTCTGGGTTTTATTTTTGGCCAATCAATCCGACCTACCAAATATCATACGGATCGCCCGACTATATCCTATAGCTACCATATAACTGAACGATTGGAAATGCCTTAACTTTGGTGTTTGTAAAGGTAAAAAGTTGGGATTTTCGATGGGTTTTATTGTTTCCAATCAATCCTACCTACCAAATTTCATAAGGATCGGCCGACTAATGGTTTTCTATGGGTTTTAATTTTTCCAAAATTTATCTTTCCTACAAAATTTCATAAGGATCGGCCGACTACATCCTACAGCCGCCAGAAAACTGAACGATTAGAAATGCCATAACTTTGGCGTTTGTAATGGTAAAAAGTCCGGCTTTTCTATGGGTTTTATTTTTCCCAATTAATCCGACCTACTAAATTTCATAAGGATCGGCCGACTATATCCTACAGCCGCCATATAACTGAACGATTGGAAATGCCATAACTTTGGTGTTTCTAAAGTTAGAAAGTTGGGATTTTCTATGGGTTTTATTGTTCCTAATCAATCCGACCTACCAAATTTCAAAAGGATCGGCCGACTATACCGTACAGCCGCCATATAACTGATTGATCGGAAAAGCCATAACTTTGGTGTTTGTAAAGTTAGGAAGTTGGGACTTTCTATGGGTTTTATTTTTGGCCAGAAAACTGAACGATTGGAAATGCCATAACTTTGGTGTTTGTAAAGTTAGGAAGTTGGGACTTTCTATGGGTTTTATTTTTGGCCAATCAATCCGATCACATAATTTCATAAGGATCGGCCTACTATATCCTATAGCCGCCAGAAAACTGAACGATTGGAAATGCCATAACTTTGGGGTTTGTAAAGTTAAAAAGTTGGGATTTTCTATGGGTTTTATTTTTCCCAATCAATCCGACCTACTAAATTTCATAAGGATCGGCCGACTATATCCTACAGCCGCCATATAACTGATTGATCGGAAAAGCCTTAACTTTGGTGTTTGTAAAGTTAGGAAGTTGGGACTTTCTCTGGGTTTTATTTTTGGCTAATCAATCCGACCTACCAAATATCATAAGGATCGCCCGACTATATCCTATAGCTACCATATAACTGAACGTTTGGAAATACCTTAACTTTGGTGTTATGTGTGTTATGGTGATCGGAAAAGCCATAACTTTGATGTTTGTAAAGTTAGGAAGTTGGGATTTTCTATGGGTTTTATTTTTGGCCAATCAATCCGACCTACAAAATTTCATAAGGATCGGCCGACTATATCCTACAGCCGCCAGAATTTCTATGGGTTTTATTGTTCCCAATCAATCCGACCTACCAAATTTCATAAGGATCGGCCGACTATATCCTATAGCTACCATATAGCTGAACTATTGGAAATGCCATAACTTTGGTGTTTGTAAAGTAAGAAAGTTGGGATTTTCTATGGGTTTTAATTTTTCCAAAATTTATCTTTCCTACCAAATTTCATAAGGATCGGCCGACTATATCCTACAGCCGCCATATAACTGATTGATCGGAAAAGCCATAACTTTGGTGTTTGTAAAGTTAGGAAGTTGGGATTTTCTATGGGTTTTATTTTTGGCCAATTAATCCGACCTACAAAATTTCATAAGGATCGGCCGACTATATCCTACGGCCGCCAGAAAACTGAACGATTAGAAATGCCATAACTTTGGCGTTTGTAATGGTAAAAAGTCCGGCTTTTCTATGGGTTTTATTTTTCCCAATTAATCCGACCTACTAAATTTCATAAGGATCGGCCGACTATATCCTACAGCCGCCATATAACTGATTGATCGGAAAAGCCATAACTTTGGTGTTTGTAAAGTTAGGAAGTTGGGACTTTCTCTGGGTTTTATTTTCGGCCAATCAATCCGACCTACCAAATATCATAAGGATCGCCCGACTATATCCTATAGCTACCATATAACTGACTATACCCTACAGCTGCCATATAACTGATTGATCGGAAAAGCCATAACTTTGGTGTTTGTAAAGTTAGGAAGTTGGGACTTTGTATGGGTTTTATTTTTGGCCAATAGATCCGACCTACCAAATTTCATAAGGATCGGCCGACTATATCCTATAGCTACCATATAACTGATTGATGTGAAATGCCATAACTTTGGTGTTTGTAAAGTTAGAAAGTTGGGACTTTCTATGGGTTTTATTTTTGGCCAATCTATCCGACCTACCAAATTTCATAAGGATCGGCCCACTATATCCTATAGCTACCATATAGCTGAACTATTGAAATGCCATAACTTTGGTGTTTGTAAAGTTAGGAAGTTGGGATTTTCTATGGGTTTTAATTTTTCCAAGTCAATCTTTCCTACCAAATTTCATAAGGATCGGCCGACTATATCCTACAGCCGCCATATAACTGATTGATCGGAAAAGCCATAACTTTGGTGTTTGTAAAGTTAGGAAGTTGGGATTTTCTATGGGTTTTATTGTTCCTAATCAATCCGACCTACCAAATTTCATAAGGATCGGCCGACTATACCCTACAGCCGCCATATAACTGATTGATCGGAAAAGCCATAACTTTGGTGTTTGTAAAGTTAGGAAGTTGGGACTTTCTCTGGGTTTTATTCCAACCAAATTTCATAAGGATCGGCCCACTATATCCTATAGCTACCATATAGCTGAACTATTGGAAATGCCATAACTTTGGTGTTTGTAAAGTAAGAAAGTTGGGATTTTCTATGGGTTTTAATTTTTCCAAAATTTATCTTTCCTACCAAATTTCATAAGGATCGGCCGACTATATCCTACAGCCGCCATATAACTGATTGATCGGAAAAGCCATAACTTTGGTGTTTGTAAAGTTAGGAAGTTGGGATTTTCTATGGGTTTTATTTTTGGCCAATTAATCCGACCTACAAAATTTTTATAAGGATCGGCCGACTATATCCTATAGCTACCATATAACTGAACGATTGGAAATGCCATAACTTTGGTGTTTGTAAAGTTAGAAAGTTGGGACTTTCTATGGGTTTTATTTTTGGCCAATCTATCCGACCTACCAAATTTCATAAGGATCGGCCCACTATATCCTATAGCTACCATATAGCTGAACTATTGAAATGCCATAACTTTGGTGTTTGTAAAGTTAGGAAGTTGGGATTTTCTATGGGTTTTAATTTTTCCAAGTCAATCTTTCCTACCAAATTTCATAAGGATCGGCCGACTATATCCTACAGCCGCCATATAACTGATTGATCGGAAAAGCCATAACTTTGGTGTTTGTAAAGTTAGGAAGTTGGGATTTTCTATGGGTTTTATTGTTCCTAATCAATCCGACCTACCAAATTTCATAAGGATCGGCCGACTATACCCTACAGCCGCCATATAACTGATTGATCGGAAAAGCCATAACTTTGGTGTTTGTAAAGTTAGGAAGTTGGGACTTTCTCTGGGTTTTATTTTTGGCCAATCAATCCGACCTACCAAATATCATACGGATCGCCCGACTATATCCTATAGCTACCATATAACTGAACGATTGGAAATGCCTTAACTTTGGTGTTTGTAAAGGTAAAAAGTTGGGATTTTCGATGGGTTTTATTGTTTCCAATCAATCCGACCTACCAAATTTCATAAGGATCGGCCGACTAATGGTTTTCTATGGGTTTTAATTTTTCCAAAATTTATCTTTCCTACAAAATTTCATAAGGATCGGCCGACTACATCCTACAGCCGCCAGAAAACTGAACGATTAGAAATGCCATAACTTTGGCGTTTGTAATGGTAAAAAGTCCGGCTTTTCTATGGGTTTTATTTTTCCCAATTAATCCGACCTACTAAATTTCATAAGGATCGGCCGACTATATCCTACAGCCGCCATATAACTGAACGATTGGAAATGCCATAACTTTGGTGTTTGTAAAGTTAGAAAGTTGGGATTTTCTATGGGTTTTATTGTTCCTAATCAATCCGACCTACCAAATTTCAAAAGGATCGGCCGACTATACCGTACAGCCGCCATATAACTGATTGATCGGAAAAGCCATAACTTTGGTGTTTGTAAAGTTAGGAAGTTGGGACTTTCTATGGGTTTTATTTTTGGCCAGAAAACTGAACGATTGGAAATGCCATAACTTTGGTGTTTGTAAAGTTAGGAAGTTGGGACTTTCTATGGGTTTTATTTTTGGCCAATCAATCCGATCACATAATTTCATAAGGATCGGCCTACTATATCCTATAGCCGCCAGAAAACTGAACGATTGGAAATGCCATAACTTTGGGGTTTGTAAAGTTAAAAAGTTGGGATTTTCTATGGGTTTTATTTTTCCCAATCAATCCGACCTACTAAATTTCATAAGGATCGGCCGACTATATCCTACAGCCGCCATATAACTGATTGATCGGAAAAGCCGTAACTTTGGTGTTTGTAAAGTTAGGAAGTTGGGACTTTCTCTGGGTTTTATTTTTGGCTAATCAATCCGACCTACCAAATATCATAAGGATCGCCCGACTATATCCTATAGCTACCATATAACTGAACGTTTGGAAATACCTTAACTTTGGTGTTATGTGTGTTATGGTGATCGGAAAAGCCATAACTTTGATGTTTGTAAAGTTAGGAAGTTGGGATTTTCTATGGGTTTTATTTTTGGCCAATCAATCCGACCTACAAATTTTCCAAGTCAATCTTTCCTACCAAATTTCATAAGGATCGGCCGACTATATCCTATAGCTACCATATAACTGATTGATGTGAAATGCCATAACTTTGGTGTTTGTAAAGTTAGAAAGTTGGGACTTTCTATGGGTTTTATTTTTGGCCAATCTATCCGACCTACCAAATTTCATAAGGATCGGCCCACTATATCCTATAGCTACCATATAGCTGAACTATTGAAATGCCATAACTTTGGTGTTTGTAAAGTTAGGAAGTTGGGATTTTCTATGGGTTTTAATTTTTCCAAGTCAATCTTTCCTACCAAATTTCATAAGGATCGGCCGACTATATCCTACAGCCGCCATATAACTGATTGATCGGAAAAGCCATAACTTTGGTGTTTGTAAAGTTAGGAAGTTGGGATTTTCTATGGGTTTTATTGTTCCTAATCAATCCGACCTACCAAATTTCATAAGGATCGGCCGACTATACCCTACAGCCGCCATATAACTGATTGATCGGAAAAGCCATAACTTTGGTGTTTGTAAAGTTAGGAAGTTGGGACTTTCTCTGGGTTTTATTTTCCAACCAAATTTCATAAGGATCGGCCCACTATATCCTATAGCTACCATATAGCTGAACTATTGGAAATGCCATAACTTTGGTGTTTGTAAAGTAAGAAAGTTGGGATTTTCTATGGGTTTTAATTTTTCCAAAATTTATCTTTCCTACCAAATTTCATAAGGATCGGCCGACTATATCCTACAGCCGCCATATAACTGATTGATCGGAAAAGCCATAACTTTGGTGTTTGTAAAGTTAGGAAGTTGGGATTTTCTATGGGTTTTATTTTTGGCCAATTAATCCGACCTACAAAATTTTTATAAGGATCGGCCGACTATATCCTATAGCTACCATATAACTGAACGATTGGAAATGCCATAACTTTGGTGTTTGTAAAGTTAGAAAGTTGGGACTTTCTATGGGTTTTATTTTTGGCCAATCTATCCGACCTACCAAATTTCATAAGGATCGGCCCACTATATCCTATAGCTACCATATAGCTGAACTATTGAAATGCCATAACTTTGGTGTTTGTAAAGTTAGGAAGTTGGGATTTTCTATGGGTTTTAATTTTTCCAAGTCAATCTTTCCTACCAAATTTCATAAGGATCGGCCGACTATATCCTACAGCCGCCATATAACTGATTGATCGGAAAAGCCATAACTTTGGTGTTTGTAAAGTTAGGAAGTTGGGATTTTCTATGGGTTTTATTGTTCCTAATCAATCCGACCTACCAAATTTCATAAGGATCGGCCGACTATACCCTACAGCCGCCATATAACTGATTGATCGGAAAAGCCATAACTTTGGTGTTTGTAAAGTTAGGAAGTTGGGACTTTCTCTGGGTTTTATTTTTGGCCAATCAATCCGACCTACCAAATATCATACGGATCGCCCGACTATATCCTATAGCTACCATATAACTGAACGATTGGAAATGCCTTAACTTTGGTGTTTGTAAAGGTAAAAAGTTGGGATTTTCGATGGGTTTTATTGTTTCCAATCAATCCGACCTACCAAATTTCATAAGGATCGGCCGACTAATGGTTTTCTATGGGTTTTAATTTTTCCAAAATTTATCTTTCCTACAAAATTTCATAAGGATCGGCCGACTACATCCTACAGCCGCCAGAAAACTGAACGATTAGAAATGCCATAACTTTGGCGTTTGTAATGGTAAAAAGTCCGGCTTTTCTATGGGTTTTATTTTTCCCAATTAATCCGACCTACTAAATTTCATAAGGATCGGCCGACTATATCCTACAGCCGCCATATAACTGAACGATTGGAAATGCCATAACTTTGGTGTTTGTAAAGTTAGAAAGTTGGGATTTTCTATGGGTTTTATTGTTCCTAATCAATCCGACCTACCAAATTTCAAAAGGATCGGCCGACTATACCGTACAGCCGCCATATAACTGATTGATCGGAAAAGCCATAACTTTGGTGTTTGTAAAGTTAGGAAGTTGGGACTTTCTATGGGTTTTATTTTTGGCCAGAAAACTGAACGATTGGAAATGCCATAACTTTGGTGTTTGTAAAGTTAGGAAGTTGGGACTTTCTATGGGTTTTATTTTTGGCCAATCAATCCGATCACATAATTTCATAAGGATCGGCCTACTATATCCTATAGCCGCCAGAAAACTGAACGATTGGAAATGCCATAACTTTGGGGTTTGTAAAGTTAAAAAGTTGGGATTTTCTATGGGTTTTATTTTTCCCAATCAATCCGACCTACTAAATTTCATAAGGATCGGCCGACTATATCCTACAGCCGCCATATAACTGATTGATCGGAAAAGCCGTAACTTTGGTGTTTGTAAAGTTAGGAAGTTGGGACTTTCTCTGGGTTTTATTTTTGGCTAATCAATCCGACCTACCAAATATCATAAGGATCGCCCGACTATATCCTATAGCTACCATATAACTGAACGTTTGGAAATACCTTAACTTTGGTGTTATGTGTGTTATGGTGATCGGAAAAGCCATAACTTTGATGTTTGTAAAGTTAGGAAGTTGGGATTTTCTATGGGTTTTATTTTTGGCCAATCAATCCGACCTACAAAATTTCTAAGGATCGGCCGACTATATCCTACAGCCGCCAGAATTTCTATGGGTTTTATTGTTCCCAATCAATCCGACCTACCAAATTTCATAAGGATCGGCCGACTATATCCTATAGCTACCATATAGCTGAACTATTGGAAATGCCATAACTTTGGTGTTTGTAAAGTAAGAAAGTTGGGATTTTCTATGGGTTTTAATTTTTCCAAAATTTATCTTTCCTACCAAATTTCATAAGGATCGGCCGACTATATCCTACAGCCGCCATTTAACTGATTGATCGGAAAAGCCATAACTTTGGTGTTTGTAAAGTTAGGAAGTTGGGATTTTCTATGGGTTTTATTTTTGGCCAATTAATCCGACCTACAAAATTTCATAAGGATCGGCCGACTATATCCTACAGCCGCCAGAAAACTGAACGATTAGAAATGCCATAACTGTGGCGTTTGTAATGGTAAAAAGTCCGGCTTTTCTATGGGTTTTATTTTTCCCAATTAATCCGACCTACTAAATTTCATAAGGATCGGCCGACTATATCCTACAGCCGCCATATAACTGATTGATCGGAAAAGCCATAACTTTGGTGTTTGTAAAGTTAGGAAGTTGGGACTTTCTCTGGGTTTTATTTTCGGCCAATCAATCCGACCTACCAAATATCATAAGGATCGCCCGACTATATCCTATGGCTACCATATAACTGACTATACCCTACAGCTGCCATATAACTGATTGATCGGAAAAGCCATAACTTTGGTGTTTGTAAAGTTAGGAAGTTGGGACTTTGTATGGGTTTTATTTTTGGCCAATAGATCCGACCTACCAAATTTCATAAGGATCGGCCGACTATATCCTATAGCTACCATATAACTGATTGATTGGAAATGCCATAACTTTGGTGTTTGTAAAGTTAGAAAGTTGGGACTTTCTATGGGTTTTATTTTTGGCCAATCTATCCGACCTACCAAATTTCATAAGGATCGGCCCACTATATCCTATAGCTACCAGCTGAACTATTGAAATGCCATAACTTTGGTGTTTGTAAAGTTAGGAAGTTGGGATTTTCTATGGGTTTTAATTTTTCCAAGTCAATCTTTCCTACCAAATTTCATAAGGATCGGCCGACTATATCCTACAGCCGCCATATAACTGATTGATCGGAAAAGCCATAACTTTGGTGTTTGTAAAGTTAGGAAGTTGGAATTTTCTATGGGTTTTATTGTTCCTAATCAATCCGACCTACCAAATTTCATAAGGATCGCCCGACTATATCCTATAGCTACCATATAACTGAACGATTGGAAATGCCTTAACTTTGGTGTTTGTAAAGGTAAAAAGTTGGGATTTTCGATGGGTTTTATTGTTTCCAATCAATCCGACCTACCAAATTTCATAAGGATCGGCCGACTATACCCTACAGCCGCCATATAACTAATTGATCGGAAAAGCCATAACTTTGGTGTTTGTAAAGTTAGGAAGTTGGGACTTTCTATGGGTTTTATTTTTGGCCAATCGATCCGACCTACCAAATTTCATAAGGATCGGCCGACTATATCCTATAGCTACCAAATAACTGAACGATTGGAAATGCCATAACTTTGGTGTTTGTAAAGTTAGGAAGTTGGGACTTTCTCTGGGTTTTATTTTTGGCCAATCAATCCGACCTACCAAATATCATAAGGATCGCCCGACTATATCCTATAGCTCCCATATAATTGAACGATTGGAAATACCTTAACTTTGGTGTTTGTAAAGGTAAAAAGTTGGGATTTTCTATGGGTTTTATTGTTCCCAATCAATCCGACCTACCAAATTTCATAAGGATCGGCCGACTATACCCTACAGCCGCCATATAACTGATTGATCGGAAAAGCCATAACTTTGGTGTTTGTAGAGTTAGGAAGTTGGGACTTTCTATGGGTTTTATTTTTGGCCAATCGATCCGACCTACCAAATTTCATAAGGATCGGCCCACTATATCCTATAGCTACCATATAGCTGAACTATTGAAATGCAATAACTTTGGTGTTTGTAAAGTAAGAAAGTTGGGACTTTCTATGGGTTTTATTTTTGGCCAATCGATCCGACCTACCAAATTTCATAAGGATCGGCCCACTATATCCTATAGCTACCATATAGCTGAACTAATAATAGCTGTAAAGTTAGGAAGTTGGGACTTTCTCTGGGTTTTATTTTTGGCCAATCGATCCGACCTACCAAATTTCATAAGGATCGGCCGACTATACCCTACAGCCGCCATATAACTGATTGATCCGAAAAGCCATAACTTTGGTGTTTGTAAAGTTAGGAAGTTGGGACTTTCTCTGGGTTTTATTTTTGGCCAATCAATCCGACCTACCAAATATCATAAGGATCGCCCGACTATATCCTATAGCTACCATATAACTGAACGATTGGAAATGCCTTAACTTTGGTGTTTGTAAAGGTAAAAAGTTGGGATTTTCGATGGGTTTTATTGTTTCCAATCAATCCGACCTACCAAATTTCATAAGGATCGGCCGACTATACCCTACAGCCGCCATATAACTAATTGATCGGAAAAGCCATAACTTTGGTGTTTGTAAAGTTAGGAAGTTGGGACTTTCTATGGGTTTTATTTTTGGCCAATCGATCCGACCTACCAAATTTCATAAGGATCGGCCGACTATATCCTATAGCTACCAAATAACTGAACGATTGGAAATGCCATAACTTTGGTGTTTGTAAAGTTAGGAAGTTGGGACTTTCTCTGGGTTTTATTTTTGGCCAATCAATCCGACCTACCAAATATCATAAGGATCGCCCGACTATATCCTATAGCTCCCATATAATTGAACGATTGGAAATACCTTAACTTTGGTGTTTGTAAAGGTAAAAAGTTGGGATTATACCCTACAGCCGCCATATAACTGATTGATCGGAAAAGCCATAACTTTGGTGTTTGTAAAGTTAGGAAGTTGGGACTTTCTCTGGGTTTTATTTTTGGCCAATCGATCCGACCTACCAAATTTCATAAGGATCGGCCGACTATATCCTATAGCTACCATATATCTGAACGATTGGAAATGCCATAACTTTGGTGTTTGTAAAGTTAGGAAGTTGAGACTTTCTATGGGTTTTATTTTTGGCCAATCGATCCGACCAACCAAATTTCATAAGGATCGGCCCACTATATCCTATAGCTACCATATAGCTGAACTATTGGAAATGCCATAACTTTGGTGTTTGTAAAGTAAGAAAGTTGGGATTTTCTATGGGTTTTAATTTTTACGAAATTTATCTTTCCTACCAAATTTCATAAGGATCGGCCGACTATATCCTACAGCCGCCATATAACTGATTGATCGGAAATGCCATAACTTTGGTGTTTGTAAAGTTAGGAAGTTGGGATTTTCTATGGGTTTTATTTTTGGCCAATTAATCCGACCTACAAAATTTCATAAGGATCGGCCGACTATATCCTACAGCCGCCAGAAAACTGAACGATTAGAAATGCCATAACTTTGGCGTTTGTAATGGTAAAAAGTCCGGCTTTTCTATGGGTTTTATTTTTCCCAATTAATCCGACCTACTAAATTTCATAAGGATCGGCCGACTATATCCTACAGCCGCCATATAACTGATTGATCGGAAAAGCCATAACTTTGGTGTTTGTAAAGTTAGGAAGTTGGGACTTTCTCTGGGTTTTATTTTCGGCCAATCAATCCGACCTACCAAATATCATAAGGATCGCCCGACTATATCCTATAGCTACCATATAACTGACTATACCCTACAGCTGCCATATAACTGATTGATCGGAAAAGCCATAACTTTGGTGTTTGTAAAGTTAGGAAGTTGGGACTTTGTATGGGTTTTATTTTTGGCCAATCGATCCGACCTACCAAATTTCATAAGGATCGGCCGACTATATCCTAAAGCTACCATATAACTGAACGATTGGAAATGCCATAACTTTGGTGTTTGTAAAGTTAGAAAGTTGGGACTTTCTATGGGTTTTATTTTTGGCCAATCTATCCGACCTACCAAATTTCATAAGGATCGGCCCACTATATCCTATAGCTACCATATAGCTGAACTATTGAAATGCCATAACTTTGGTGTTTGTAAAGTTAGGAAGTTGGGATTTTCTATGGGTTTTAATTTTTCCAAGTCAATCTTTCCTACCAAATTTCATAAGGATCGGCCGACTATATCCTACAGCCGCCATATAACTGATTGATCGGAAAAGCCATAACTTTGGTGTTTGTAAAGTTAGGAAGTTGGGATTTTCTATGGGTTTTATTGTTCCTAATCAATCCGACCTACCAAATTTCATAAGGATCGGCCGACTATACCCTACAGCCGCCATATAACTGATTGATCGGAAAAGCCATAACTTTGGTGTTTGTAAAGTTAGGAAGTTGGGACTTTCTCTGGGTTTTATTTTTCGCCAATCAATCCGACCTACCAAATATCATAAGGATCGCCCGACTATATCCTATAGCTACCATATAACTGAACGATTGGAAATGCCTTAACTTTGGTGTTTGTAAAGGTAAAAAGTTGGGATTTTCGATGGGTTTTATTGTTTCCAATCAATCCGACCTACCAAATTTCATAAGGATCGGCCGACTATACCCTACAGCCGCCATATAACTAATTGATCGGAAAAGCCATAACTTTGGTGTTTGTAAAGTTAGGAAGTTGGGACTTTCTATGGGTTTTATTTTTGGCCAATCGATCCGACCTACCAAATTTCATAAGGATCGGCCGACTATATCCTATAGCTACCAAATAACTGAACGATTGGAAATGCCATAACTTTGGTGTTTGTAAAGTTAGGAAGTTGGGACTTTCTCTGGGTTTTATTTTTGGCCAATCAATCCGACCTACCAAATATCATAAGGATCGCCCGACTATATCCTATAGCTCCCATATAATTGAACGATTGGAAATACCTTAACTTTGGTGTTTGTAAAGGTAAAAAGTTGGGATTTTCTATGGGTTTTAATTTTTCCAAGTCAATCTTTCCTACCAAATTTCATAAGGATCGGCCGACTATATCCTACAGCCGCCATATAACTGATTGATCGGAAAAGCCATAACTTTGGTGTTTGTAAAGTTAGGAAGTTGGGATTTTCTATGGGTTTTATTGTTCCTAATCAATCCGACCTACCAAATTTCATAAGGATCGGCCGACTATACCCTACAGCCGCCATATAACTGATTGATCGAAAAAGCCATAACTTTGGTGTTTGTTAAGTTAGGAAGTTGGGACTTTCTCTGGGTTTTATTTTTGGCCAATCAATCCGACCTACCAAATTTCATAAGGATCGGCCGACTATATCCTATAGCTACCATATAACTGAACGATAGGAAATGCCATAATTTTGGTGTTTGTAAAGTTAGAAAGTTGGGATTTTCTATGGTTGTTATTTTTCCCAATCAATCCGACCTACCAAATTTTATAATAACACCATATAACTGATTGATCGGAAAAGCCATAACTTTGGTGTTTGTTAAGTTAGGAAGTTGGGACTTTCTCTGGGTTTTATTTTTGGCCAATCAATCCGACCTACCAAATTTCATAAGGATCGGCCGACTATATCCTACAGCCGCCAGAAAACTGAACGATTAGAAATGCCATAACTTTGGCGTTTGTAATGGTAAAAAGTCCGGCTTTTCTATGGGTTTTATTTTTCCCAATTAATCCGACCTACTAAATTTCATAAGGATCGGCCGACTATATCCTACAGCCGCCATATAACTGAACGATTGAAAATGCCATAACTTTGGTGTTTGTAAAGTTAGGAAGTTGGGACTTTCTATGGGTTTTATTTTTGGCCAATCGATCCGACCTACCAAATTTCATAAGGATCGGCCCACTATATCCTATAGCTACCATATAACTGAACGATAGGAAATGCCATAATTTTGGTGTTTGTAAAGTTAGAAAGTTGGGATTTTCTATGGTTGTTATTTTTCCCAATCAATCCGACCTACCAAATTTTATAATAACACCATATAACTGATTGATCGGAAAAGCCATAACTTTGGTGTTTGTTAAGTTAGGAAGTTGGGACTTTCTCTGGGTTTTATTTTTGGCCAATCAATCCGACCTACCAAATTTCATAAGGATCGGCCGACTATATCCTTTAGCTACCTATAACTGAACGATTGGAAATGCCATAATTTTGGTGTTTGTAAAGTTAGAAAGTTGGGATTTTCTATGGTTGTTATTTTTCCCAATCAATCCGACCTACCAAATTTTATAATAACACCATATAACTGATTGATCGGAAAAGCCATAACTTTGGTGTTTGTAAAGTTAGGAAGTTGGGACTTTCTCTGGGTTTTATTTTTGGCCAATCGATCCGACCTACCAAATTTCATAAGGATCGGCCGACTATATCCTATAGCTACCATATAACTGAACGATTGAAAATGCCATATCTTTGGTGTTTGTAAAGTTAGGAAGTTGGGACTTTCTATGGGTTTTATTTTTGGCCAATCGATCCGACCTACCAAATTTCATAAGGATCGGCCCACTATATCCTATAGCTACCATATAGCTGAACTATTGGAAATGCCATAACTTTAGTGTTTGTAAAGTAAGAAAGTTGGGATTTTCTATGGGTTTTAATTTTTCCAAAATGTATCTTTCCTACCAAATTTCATAAGGATCGGCCGACTATATCCTACAGCCGCCATATAACTGATTGATCGGAAAAGCCATAACTTTGGTGTTTGTAAAGTTAGGAAGTTGGGATTTTCTATGGGTTTTATTTTTGGCTAATTAATCCGACCTACCAAATTTCATAAGGATCGGCCGACTATATCCTATAGCTACCATATAACTGAACGATTGAAAATGCCATAACTTTGGTGTTTGTAAAGTTAGGAAGTTGGGACTTTCTATGAGTTTTATTTTTGGCCAATCGATCCGACCTACCAAATTTCATAAGGATCGGCCCACTATATCCTATAGCTACCATATAGCTGAACTATTGGAAATGCCATAACTTTAGTGTGTGTAAAATAAGAAAGTTGGGATTTTCTATGGGTTTTAATTTTTCCAAAATTTATCTTTCCTACCAAATTTCATAAGGATCGGCCGACTATATCCTACAGCCGCCATATAACTGATTGATCGGAAAAGCCATAACTTTGGTGTTTGTAAAGTTAGGAAGTTGGGACTTTCTATGGGTTTTATTTTTGGCTAATCAATCCGACCTACCAAATATCATAAGGATCGCCCGACTATATCCTATAGCTACCATATAACTGAACGATTGGAAATACCTTAACTTTGGTGTTATGTGTGTTATGGTGATCGGAAAAGCCATAACTTTGGTGTTTGTAAAGTTAGGAAGTTGGGATTTTCTATGGGTTTTATTTTTGGCCAATCAATCCGATCACAAAATTTCTTAAGGATCGGCCTACTATATCCTACAGCCGCCAGAAAACTGAACGATTGGAAATGCCATAACTTTGGGGTTTGTAAAGGTAAAAAGTTGGGATTTTCAATGGGTTTTATTGTTCCCAATCAATCCGACCTACCAAAATTCATAAGGATCGGCCGACTATACCCTACAGCCGCCATATAACTGATTGATCGGAAAAGCCATAACTTTGGTGTTTGTAAAGTTAGGAAGTTGGGACTTTCTCTGGGTTTTATTTTTGGCCAATCGATCCGACCTACCAAATTTCATAAGGATCGGCCGACTATATCCTATAGCTACCATATAACTGAACGATTGGAAATGCCATAACTTTGGTGTTTGTAAAGTTAGGAAGTTGGGACTTTCTCTGGGTTTTATTTTTGGCCAATCGATCCGACCTACCAAATTTCATAAGGATCGGCCGACTATATCCTATAGCTACCATATAACTGAACGATTGAAAATGCCATATCTTTGGTGTTTGTAAAGTTAGGAAGTTGGGACTTTCTATGGGTTTTATTTTTGGCCAATCGATCCGACCTACCAAATTTCATAAGGATCGGCCCACTATATCCTATAGCTACCATATAGCTGAACTATTGGAAATGCCATAACTTTAGTGTTTGTAAAGTAAGAAAGTTGGGATTTTCTATGGGTTTTAATTTTTCCAAAATGTATCTTTCCTACCAAATTTCATAAGGATCGGCCGACTATATCCTACAGCCGCCATATAACTGATTGATCGGAAAAGCCATAACTTTGGTGTTTGTAAAGTTAGGAAGTTGGGATTTTCTATGGGTTTTATTTTTGGCTAATTAATCCGACCTACCAAATTTCATAAGGATCGGCCGACTATATCCTATAGCTACCATATAACTGAACGATTGAAAATGCCATAACTTTGGTGTTTGTAAAGTTAGGAAGTTGGGACTTTCTATGGGTTTTATTTTTGGCCAATCGATCCGACCTACCAAATTTCATAAGGATCGGCCCACTATATCCTATAGCTACCATATAGCTGAACTATTGGAAATGCCATAACTTTAGTGTGTGTAAAATAAGAAAGTTGGGATTTTCTATGGGTTTTAATTTTTCCAAAATTTATCTTTCCTACCAAATTTCATAAGGATCGTTTGTAAAGTTAGGAAGTTGGGACTTTCTATGGGTTTTATTTTTGGCCAATCGATCCGACCTACCAAATTTCATAAGGATCGGCCCACTATATCCTATAGCTACCATATAGCTGAACTATTGGAAATGCCATAACTTTAGTGTGTGTAAAATAAGAAAGTTGGGATTTTCTATGGGTTTTAATTTTTCCAAAATTTATCTTTCCTACCAAATTTCATAAGGATCGGCCGACTATATCCTACAGCCGCCATATAACTGATTGATCGGAAAAGCCATAACTTTGGTGTTTGTAAAGTTAGGAAGTTGGGACTTTCTATGGGTTTTATTTTTGGCTAATCAATCCGACCTACCAAATATCATAAGGATCGCCCGACTATATCCTATAGCTACCATATAACTGAACGATTGGAAATACCTTAACTTTGGTGTTATGTGTGTTATGGTGATCGGAAAAGCCATAACTTTGGTGTTTGTAAAGTTAGGAAGTTGGGATTTTCTATGGGTTTTATTTTTGGCTAATTAATCCGACCTACCAAATTTCATAAGGATCGGCCGACTATATCCTATAGCTACCATATAACTGAACGATTGGAAATGCCATAACTTTGGTGTTTGTAAAGTTAGGAAGTTGGGACTTTCTCTGGGTTTTATTTTTGGCCAATCGATCCGACCTACCAAATTTCATAAGGATCGGCCGACTATATCCTATAGCTACCATATAACTGAACGATTGAAAATGCCATATCTTTGGTGTTTGTAAAGTTAGGAAGTTGGGACTTTCTATGGGTTTTATTTTTGGCCAATCGATCCGACCTACCAAATTTCATAAGGATCGGCCCACTATATCCTATAGCTACCATATAGCTGAACTATTGGAAATGCCATAACTTTAGTGTTTGTAAAGTAAGAAAGTTGGGATTTTCTATGGGTTTTAATTTTTCCAAAATGTATCTTTCCTACCAAATTTCATAAGGATCGGCCGACTATATCCTACAGCCGCCATATAACTGATTGATCGGAAAAGCCATAACTTTGGTGTTTGTAAAGTTAGGAAGTTGGGATTTTCTATGGGTTTTATTTTTGGCTAATTAATCCGACCTACCAAATTTCATAAGGATCGGCCGACTATATCCTATAGCTACCATATAACTGAACGATTGAAAATGCCATAACTTTGGTGTTTGTAAAGTTAGGAAGTTGGGACTTTCTATGGGTTTTATTTTTGGCCAATCGATCCGACCTACCAAATTTCATAAGGATCGGCCCACTATATCCTATAGCTACCATATAGCTGAACTATTGGAAATGCCATAACTTTAGTGTGTGTAAAATAAGAAAGTTGGGATTTTCTATGGGTTTTAATTTTTCCAAAATTTATCTTTCCTACCAAATTTCATAAGGATCGGCCGACTATATCCTACAGCCGCCATATAACTGATTGATCGGAAAAGCCATAACTTTGGTGTTTGTAAAGTTAGGAAGTTGGGACTTTCTATGGGTTTTATTTTTGGCTAATCAATCCGACCTACCAAATATCATAAGGATCGCCCGACTATATCCTATAGCTACCATATAACTGAACGATTGGAAATACCTTAACTTTGGTGTTATGTGTGTTATGGTGATCGGAAAAGCCATAACTTTGGTGTTTGTAAAGTTAGGAAGTTGGGATTTTCTATGGGTTTTATTTTTGGCCAATCAATCCGATCACAAAATTTCTTAAGGATCGGCCTACTATATCCTACAGCCGCCAGAAAACTGAACGATTGGAAATGCCATAACTTTGGGGTTTGTAAAGGTAAAAAGTTGGGATTTTCAATGGGTTTTATTGTTCCCAATCAATCCGACCTACCAAAATTCATAAGGATCGGCCGACTATACCCTACAGCCGCCATATAACTGATTGATCGGAAAAGCCATAACTTTGGTGTTTGTAAAGTTAGGAAGTTGGGACTTTCTCTGGGTTTTATTTTTGGCCAATCGATCCGACCTACCAAATTTCATAAGGATCGGCCGACTATATCCTATAGCTACCATATAACTGAACGATTGGAAATGCCATAACTTTGGTGTTTGTAAAGTTAGGAAGTTGGGACTTTCTATGGGTTTTATTTTTGGCCAATCGATCCGACCAACCAAATTTCATAAGGATCGGCCCACTATATCCTATAGCTACCATATAGCTGAACTATTGGAAATGCCATAACTTTGGTGTTTGTAAAGTAAGAAAGTTGGGATTTTCTATGGGTTTTAATTTTTCCAAAATGTATCTTTCCTACCAAATTTCATAAGGATCGGCCGACTATATCCTACAGCCGCCATATAACTGATTGATCGGAAAAGCCATAACTTTGGTGTTTGTAAAGTTAGGAAGTTGGGATTTTCTATGGGTTTTATTTTTGGCTAATCAATCCGACCTACCAAATTTCATAAGGATCGGCCGACTATATCCTATAGCTACCATATAACTGAACGATTGAAAATGCCATAACTTTGGTGTTTGTAAAGTTAGGAAGTTGGGACTTTCTATGGGTTTTATTTTTGGCCAATCGATCCGACCTACCAAATTTCATAAGGATCGGCCCACTATATCCTATAGCTACAATAGAGCTGAACTATTGGAAATGCCATAACTTTAGTGTGTGTAAAGTAAGAAAGTTGGGATTTTCTATGGGTTTTATTGTTCCCAATCAATCCGACCTACCAAAATTCATAAGGATCGGCCGACTATACCCTACAGCCGCCATATAACTGATTGATCAGAAAAGCCATAACTTTGGTGTTTGTAAAGTTAGGAAGTTGGGACTTTCTCTGGGTTTTATTTTTGGCCAATCGATCCGACCTACCAAATTTCATAAGGATCGGCCGACTATATCCTATAGCTACCATATAACTGAACGATTGGAAATGCCATAACTTTGGTGTTTGTAAAGTTAGGAAGTTGGGACTTTCTATGGGTTTTATTTTTGGCCAATCGATCCGACCAACCAAATTTCATAAGGATCGGCCCACTATATCCTATAGCTACCATATAGCTGAACTATTGGAAATGCCATAACTTTGGTGTTTGTAAAGTAAGAAAGTTGGGATTTTCTATGGGTTTTAATTTTTCCAAAATTTATCTTTCCTACCAAATTTCATAAGGATCGGCCGACTATATCCTACAGCCGCCATATAACTGATTGATCGGAAAAGCCATAACTTTGGTGTTTGTAAAGTTAGGAAGTTGGGATTTTCTATGGGTTTTATTTTTGGCTAATCAATCCGACCTACCAAATTTCATAAGGATCGGCCGACTATATCCTATAGCTACCATATAACTGAACGATTGAAAATGCCATAACTTTGGTGTTTGTAAAGTTAGGAAGTTGGGACTTTCTATGGGTTTTATTTTTGGCCAATCGATCCGACCTACCAAATTTCATAAGGCTCGGCCCACTATATCATATAGCAACCATAAAGCTGAACTATTGAAATGCCATAACTTTGGTGTTTGTAAAGTTAGGAAGTTGGGATTTTCTATGGGTTTTAATTTTTCCAAGTCAATCTTTCCTACCAAATTTCATAAGGATCGGCCGACTATATCCTACAGCCGCCATATAACTGATTGATCGGAAAAGCCATAACTTTGGTGTTTGTAAAGTTAGGAAGTTGGGATTTTCTATGGGTTTTATTGTTCCTAATCAATCCGACCTACCAAATTTCATAAGGATCGGCCGACTATACCCTACAGCCGCCATATAACTGATTGATCGGAAAAGCCATAACTTTGGTGTTTGTAAAGTTAGGAAGTTGGGACTTTCTCTGGGTTTTATTTTTGGCCAATCAATCCGACCTACCAAATATCATAAGGAACGCCCGACTATATCCTATAGCTACCATATAACTGAACGATTGGAAATGCCTTAACTTTGGTGTTTGTAAAGGTAAAAAGTTGGGATTTTCGATGGGTTTTATTGTTTCCAATCAATCCGACCTACCAAATTTCATAAGGATCGGCCCACTATATCCTATAGCTACCATATAGCTGAACTATTGGAAATGCCATAACTTTGGTGTTTGTAAAGTAAGAAAGTTGGGATTTTCTATGGGTTTTAATTTTTCCAAAATTTATCTTTCCTACCAAATTTCATAAGGATCGGCCGACTATATCCTACAGCCGCCATATAACTGATTGATCGGAAAAGCCATAACTTTGGTGTTTGTAAAGTTAGGAAGTTGGGATTTTCTTTGGGTTTTATTTTTGGCTAATCAATCCGACCTACCAAATTTCATAAGGATCGGCCGACTATATCCTATAGCTACCATATAACTGAACGATTGAAAATGCCATAACTTTGGTGTTTGTAAAGTTAGGAAGTTGGGACTTTCTATGGGTTTTATTTTTGGCCAATCGATCCGACCTACCAAATTTCATAAGGATCGGCCCACTATATCCTATAGCTACCATATAGCTGAACTATTGGAAATGCCATAACTTTAGTGTGTGTAAAGTAAGAAAGTTGGGATTTTCTATGGGTTTTAATTTTTCCAAAATTTATCTTTCCTACCAAATTTCATAAGGATCGGCCGACTAAAACTTTGGTGTTTGTAAAGTTAGGAAGTTGGGATTTTCTATGGGTTTTATTTTTGGCTAATCAATCCGACCTACCAAATATCATAAGGATCGCCCGACTATATCCTATAGCTACCATATAACTGAACGATTGGAAATACCTTAACTTTGGTGTTATGTGTGTTATGGTGATCGGAAAAGCCATAACTTTGGTGTTTGTAAAGTTAGGAAGTTGGGATTTTCTATGGGTTTTATTTTTGGCCAATCAATCCGATCACAAAATTTCATAAGGATCGGCCTACGATATCCTACAGCCGCCAGAAAACTGAACGATTGGAAATGCCATAACTTTGGGGTTTGTAAAGGTAAAAAGTTGGGATTTTCTATGGGTTTTATTGTTCCCAATCAATCCGACCTACCAAAATTCATAAGGATCGGCCGACTATACCCTACAGCCGCCATATAACTGATTGATCGGAAAAGCCATAACTTTGGTGTTTGTAAAGTTAGGAAGTTGGGACTTTCTCTGGGTTTTATTTTTGGCCAATCGATCCGACCTACCAAATTTCATAAGGATCGGCCGACTATATCCTATAGCTACCATATAACTGAACGATTGAAAATGCCATAACTTTGGTGTTTGTAAAGTTAGGAAGTTGGGACTTTGTATGGGTTTTATTTTTGGCCAATCGATCCGACCTACCAAATTTCATAAGGATCGGCCGACTATATCCTATAGCTACCATATAACTGAACGATTGGAAATGCCATAACTTTGGTGTTTGTAAAGTTAGAAAGTTGGGACTTTCTATGGGTTTTATTTTTGGCCAATCTATCCGACCTACCAAATTTCATAAGGCTCGGCCCACTATATCATATAGCTACCATAAAGCTGAACTATTGAAATGCCATAACTTTGGTGTTTGTAAAGTTAGGAAGTTGGGATTTTCTATGGGTTTTAATTTTTCCAAGTCAATCTTTCCTACCAAATTTCATAAGGATCGGCCGACTATATCCTACAGCCGCCATATAACTGATTGATCGGAAAAGCCATAACTTTGGTGTTTGTAAAGTTAGGAAGTTGGGATTTTCTATGGGTTTTATTGTTCCTAATTAATCCGACCTACCAAATTTCATAAGGATCGGCCGACTATACCCTACAGCCGCCATATAACTGATTGATCGGAAAAGCCATAACTTTGGTGTTTGTAAAGTTAGGAAGTTGGGACTTTCTCTGGGTTTTATTTTTGGCCAATCAATCCGACCTACCAAATATCATAAGGAACGCCCGACTATATCCTATAGCTACCATATAACTGAACGATTGGAAATGCCTTAACTTTGTTGTTTGTAAAGGTAAAAAGTTGGGATTTTCGATGGGTTTTATTGTTTCCAATCAATCCGACCTACCAAATTTCATAAGGATCGGCCGACTATATCCTATAGCTACCATATAACTGAACGATTGGAAATGCCATAACTTTGGTGTTTGTAAAGTTAGGAAGTTGGGACTTTCTCTGGGTTGTATTTTTGGCCAATCAATCCGACCTACCAAATATCATAAGGATCGCCCGACTATATCCTATAGCTACCATATAATTGAACGATTGGAAATACCTTAACTTTGGTGTTTGTAAAGGTAAAAAGTTGGGATTTTCTATGGGTTTTATTGTTCCCAATCAATCCGACCTACCAAATTTCATAAGGATCGGCCGACTATATCCTACAGCCGCCATATAACTGATAGATCGGAAAAGCCATAACTTTGGTGTTTGTAAAGTTAGGAAGTTGGGACTTTCTATGGGTTTTATTTTTGGCCAATCGATCCGACCTACCAAATTTCATAAGGATCGGCCGACTATATCCTATAGCTACCATATAACTGAACGATTGGAAATGCCATAACTTTGGTGTTTGTTAAGTTAGGAAGTTGGGACTTTCTATGGGTTTTATTTTTGGCCAATCGATCCGACCTACTAATGCAATAACTTTGGTGTTTGTAAAGTAAGAAAGTTGGGATTTTCTATGGGTTTTAATTTTTCCAAGTCAATCTTTCCTACCAAATTTCATAAGGATCGGCCGACTATATCCTACAGCCGCCATATAACTGATTGATCGGAAAAGCCATAACTTTGGTGTTTGTAAAGTTAGGAAGTTGGGATTTTCTATGGGTTTTATTGTTCCTAATCAATCCGACCTACCAAATTTCATAAGGATCGGCCGACTATACCCTACAGCCGCCATATAACTGATTGTTTGGAAAAGCCATAACTTTGGTGTTTGTAAAGTTAGGAAGTTGGGACTTTCTCTGGGTTTTAGTTTTGGCCAATCAATCCGACCTACCAAATATCATAGGAATCGCCCGACTATATCCTATAGCTACCATATAACTGAACGATTGGAAATGCCTTAACTTTGGTGTTTGTAAAGGTAAAAAGTTGGGATTTTCGATGGGTTTTATTGTTTCCAATCAATCCGACCTACCAAATTTCATAAGGATCGGCCGACTATATCCTATAGCTACCATATAACTGAACGATTGGAAATGCCATAACTTTGGTGTTTGTAAAGTTAGGAAGTTGGGACTTTCTCTGGGTTTTATTTTTGGCCAATCAATCCGACCTACCAAATATCATAAGGATCGCCCGACTATATCCTATAGCTACCATATAATTGAACGATTGGAAATACCTTAACTTTGGTGTTTGTAAAGGTAAAAAGTTGGGATTTTCTATGGGTTTTATTGTTCCCAATCAATCCGACCTACCAAATTTCATAAGGATCGGCCGACTATACCCTACAGCCGCCATATAACTGATTGATCGGAAAAGCCATAACTTTGGTGTTTGTAAAGTTTGGAAGTTGGGACTTTCTATGGGTTTTATTTTTGGCCAATCGATCCGACCTACCAAATTTCATAAGGATCGGCCGACTATATCCTATAGCTACCATATAACTGAACGATTGGAAATGCCATAACTTTGGTGTTTGTTAAGTTAGGAAGTTGGGACTTTCTATGGGTTTTATTTTTGGCCAATCGATCCGACCTACCAAATTTCATAAGGATCGGCCGACTATATCCTACAGCCGCCATATAACTGATTGATCGGAAAAGCCATAACTTTGGTGTTTGTAAAGTTAGGAAGTTGGGATTTTCTATGGGTTTTATTGTTCCTAATCAATCCGACCTACCAAATTTCATAAGGATCGGCCGACTATACCCTACAGCCGCCATATAACTGATTGATCGAAAAAGCCATAACTTTGGTGTTTGTAAAGTTAGGAAGTTGGGACTTTCTCTGGGTTTTATTTTTGGCCAATCAATCCGACCTACCAAATATCATAAGGATCGCCCGACTATATCCTATAGCTACCATATAACTGAACGATAGGAAATGCCATAATTTTGGTGTTTGTAAAGTTAGAAAGTTGGGATTTTCTATGGTTGTTATTTTTCCCAATCAATCCGACCTACCAAATTTTATAATAACACCATATAACTGATTGATCGGAAAAGCCATAACTTTGGTGTTTGTTAAGTTAGGAAGTTGGGACTTTCTCTGGGTTTTATTTTTGGCCAATCAATCCGACCTACCAAATTTCATAAGCATCGGCCGACTATATCCTACAGCCGCCAGAAAACTGAACGATTTAAAATGCCTTAACTTTGGCGTTTGTAATGGTAAAAAGTCCGGCTTTTCTATGGGTTTTATTTTTCCCAATTAATCCGACTTACTAAATTTCATAAGGATTGGCCGACTATATCCTACAGCCGCCATATAACTGATTGATCGGAAAAGCCATAACTTTGGTGTTTGTTAAGTTAGGAAGTTGGGACTTTCTCTGGGTTTTATTTTTGGCCAATCAATCCGACCTACCAAATTTCATAAGGATCGGCCGACTATATCCTATAGCTACCATATAACTGAACGATAGGAAATGCCATAATTTTGGTGTTTGTAAAGTTAGAAAGTTGGGATTTTCTATGGTTGTTATTTTTCCCAATCAATCCGACCTACCAAATTTTATAATAACACCATATAACTGATTGATCGGAAAAGCCATAACTTTGGTGTTTGTTAAGTTAGGAAGTAGGGACTTTCTCTGGGTTTTATTTTTGGCCAATCAATCCGACCTACCAAATTTCATAAGGATCGGCCGACTATATCCTTTAGCTACCTATAACTGAACGATTGGAAATGCCATAATTTTGGTGTTTGTAAAGTTAGAAAGTTGGGATTTTCTATGGTTGTTATTTTTCCCAATCAATCCGACCTACCAAATTTTATAATAACACCATATAACTGATTAATCGGAAAAGCCATAACTTTGGTGTTTGTAAAGTTAGGAAGTTGGGACTTTCTATTGGTTTTATTTTTGGCCAATCGATCCGACCTACCAAATTTCATAAGGATCGGCCGACTATACCCTACAGCCGCCATATAACTGATTGATCGGAAAAGCCATAACTTTGGTGTTTGTAAAGTTAGGAAGTTGGGACTTTCTATGGGTTTTATTTTTGGCCAGAAAACTGAACGATTGGAAATGCCATAACTTTGGTGTTTGTAAAGTTAGGAAGTTGGGACTTTCTATGGGTTTTATTTTTGGCCAATCAATCCGATCACAAAATTTCAAAAGGATCGGCCTACTATATCCTACAGCCGCCAGAAAACTGAACGATTGGAAATGCCATAACTTTGGGGTTTGTAAAGGTAAAAAGTTGGTATTTTCTATGGGTTTTATTTTTCCCAATCAATCCGACCTACTTAATTTCATAAGGATCGGCCGACTATATCCTACAGCCGCCATATAAATGATTGATCGGAAAAGCCATAACTTTGGTGTTTGTTATGTTAGGAAGTTGGGACTTTCTCTGGGTTTTATTTTTGGCCAATCAATCCGACCTACCAAATTTCATAAGGATCGGCCGACTATATCCTACAGCCGCCAGAAAACTGAACGATTAGAAATGCCATAACTTTGGCGTTTGTAATGGTAAAAAGTCCGGCTTTTCTATGGGTTTTATTTTTCCCAATTAATCCGACCTACTAAATTTCATAAGGATCGGCCGACTATATCCTACAGCCGCCATATAACTGATTGATCGGAAAAGCCATAACTTTGGTGTTTGTTAAGTTAGGAAGTTGGGACTTTCTCTGGGTTTTATTTTTGGCCAATCAGTCCGACCTACCAAATTTTATAAGGATCGGCCGACTATATCCTATAGCTACCATATAACTGAACGATAGGAAATGCCATAATTTTGGTGTTTGTAAAGTTAGAAAGTTGGGATTTTCTATGGTTGTTATTTTTCCCAATCAATCCGACCTACCAAATTTTATAATAACACCATATAACTGATTGATCGGAAAAGCCATAACTTTGGTGTTTGTTAAGTTAGGAAGTTGGGACTTTCTCTGGGTTTTATTTTTGGCCAATCAATCCGACCTACCAAACTTCATAAGGATCGGCCGACTATATCCTTTAGCTACCTATAACTGAACGATTGGAAATGCCATAATTTTGGTGTTTGTAAAGTTAGAAAGTTGGGATTTTCTATGGTTGTTATTTTTCCCAATCAATCCGACCTACCAAATTTTATAATAACACCATATAACTGATTGATCGGAAAAGCCATAACTTTGGTGTTTGTAAAGTTAGGAAGTTGGGACTTTCTATGGGTTTTATTTTTGGCCAGAAAACTGAACGATTGGAAATGCCATAACTTTGGTGTTTGTAAAGTAAGGAAGTTGGGACTTTCTATGGGTTTTATTTTTGGCCAATCAATCCGATCACAAAATTTCAAAAGGATCGGCCTACTATATCCTACAGCCGCCAGAAAACTGAACGATTGGAAATGCCATAACTTTGGGGTTTGTAAAGGTAAAAAGTTGGTATTTTCTATGGGTTTTATTTTTCCCAATCAATCCGACCTACTTAATTTCATAAGGATCGGCCGACTATATCCTACAGCCGCCATATAAATGATTGATCGGAAAAGCCATAACTTTGGTGTTTGTTATGTTAGGAAGTTGGGACTTTCTCTGGGTTTTATTTTTGGCCAATCAATCCGACCTACCAAATTTCATAAGGATCGGCCGACTATATCCTATAGCTACCATATAACTGAACTATTGGAAATGCCATAACTTTGGTGTTTGTAAAGTAAGAAAGTTGGGATTTTCTATGGGTTTTAATTTTTCCAAATCAATCTTTCCTACCAAATTTCATATGGATCGGCAGACTATATCCTACAGCCGCCATATAACTGAGTTGATCGGAAAAGCCATAACTTTGTTTTGTTAGGTTGGGAAGTTGGGACTTCTTTCTGGCCATCATATTCTTTATAATTTTTAAACAATCAATCCGACCTACTTAATTTCATAAGGATCGGCCGACTATATCCTACAGCCGCCATATAAATGATTGATCGGAAAAGCCATAACTTTGGTGTTTGTTATGTTAGGAAGTTGGGACTTTCTCTGGGTTTTATTTTTGGCCAATCAATCCGACCTACCAAATTTCATAAGGATCGGCCGACTATATCCTTTAGCTACCTATAACTGAACGATTGGAAAAACCATAATTTTTGTTTTTTAAAAGTAAAAAAATTAAATTTTTTTATTATTTAAAAAGATTTTTATTAAGAAAAGAAAAAAAGAACCCACAAACCCCTTTTAGTTAAATTTGTAGAAACACAGGAGACGAAACGGGACTGGGAGTTGCCGCCGGGATTTTGTTTACGGGTCTGGGTCTGCACCTCTACGCAGCGTAGATCGCTCGGAGGCGTAATGTCAACTGGCCGACACCAATTAGCACCCGGGGTTAGCTTTTCCGGTCCGGCAAGCGTCCGTATTGCACAGAGAAAACCTCGGAAGCGCAATACGGGGACTTGTCCGACGCGAAGGAGCATGCGTACAGCCTCGTCGTCCGTGTTGCGTAGAGAAAAGTACCTCGGAAACGCAACACGAAAAACAGGGCCGCCTCAACTTAACTCGAGAGGGATTTTGACTGGGCCTGAGCGTGGGCGATCGGCGATAGCTTTTCCAGTCCGGCAAGCGTCCGTGTTGCACAGAGAAAACCTCGGAAGTGCAATACGGGAACTTGTCCGACACGAAAGAGCAAGCGGACAGCTTCGTCGTCCGTGTTGCGAAGAGAGAAAACAAACCTCGTAAACGCAACACGAAAACGGGGCTGCCACTAATTAACTCGAGAGGGATTTTGACTGGGCCTGAGCGTGGGCGATCGGCGATAGCTTTTCCAGTCCGGCAAGCGTCCGTGTTGCACAGAGAAAACCTCGGAAGTGCAATACGGGAACTTGTCCGACACGAAAGAGCAAGCGGACAGCTTCGTCGTCCGTGTTGCGAAGAGAGAAAACAAACCTCGTAAACGCAACACGAAAACGGGGCCGCCACTAATTAACTCGAGAGGGATTTTGACTGGGCCTGGGCGTGGGCGATCGGCGATAGCTTTTCCGATCCGGCAAGTGTCCGTGTTGCGCAGAGAAAGCCTCGGAAGCGCAAGACGGCAACTTGTCCGGCGTAAATTGGCACGCGGGCAGCTTTGGCGTCCGCGTTGCGCAGAGAAAATAAACCTCGGAAAACGCAACTCGGAAGCCTCACTGACCCGAAAGCCCCTCCGCGAAATGCACTAAATCTTATTAGCCTCTCCCTAACCTGAACGTGTGCAGAAAAGGCCGGCGATAGTTTCCCGCGCTTTCTCTAATCTGGTAAACGTTCGTATTGCGCAGAGAAAATAAACCTCTGAAACGCAATACGAGAACTTGCCCGACCTGGAGTAGCACGTGGGTAGCTTTGGTATCCGCGTTGCGAAGAGATAATAAACCTCGGAAACGCAATACGGCAACCTAGCCGACCCGGAAAAACACTCAGCGAAGTTCACTAAATTTTAGTAGCCAGGCTTGGGGTTTGAGTTTCACAACTTTATGTGTATTTTATTCACTTGGTCTTTCTCCCTAACCTTCGCACTCAGTATCTGGGTTTCTAACCTCTGCCTTTTGTCTTACTCTATGCCTTTGATATGGCGTTGCCGTCCGCGGGAGTCTCTGCTGCTGGTGTGGTCCTTGTGGTCTGCGCTGCTTGGCTGCCGGAAAAGAATGAGAGCGATCTCCGTCGATCGCGGTTCCACGTCGACACGCTTTTTCCCTTTACAGCACGCGTTTTATTATTAACAGCACGAAGCTTGTCCTTAGTCACACGCTTTGCGCTTAACAGCCCGCGCGCTTATTCACGGGTGATTTGCGATAACTTATCGATACTGTTGGCCATTCGCCCCGACTAGTCAGCGGACTGATCTTGCTGATCAATACTGGTGACCTCGCGCGCGCCTATTTGAAACTTAGGTTTTAGACTTAAATATATATATTTTAGAAACTTAATAACTAATAACTAATAACTAAGATATGGCCTCCAATGGCTGAGATTAGGGTTTTGGCCTCCAATGGCTGAGATAAGTTAAGATTTGAGAGGCGCCTTTAAGCGTCCTCACACCCCCCTTTACTTCGGGGTGGTTATTGAGACGGGCGGAGGGTCACGGAGACTTCGCCTCGTGCGGTCACGCTGACTCGGAATTTGGCCCCGTCGAAGTGGCGTAGATACCGAACGCGTCGGCGATCCTGGGCCTGAATGGACGCGACGAGGATGGGGGGCAGACGGCGATCCGGAGTGTCTACCCTCCAGTCCGCTGGGGCCTCGATCCAGTGGGCGTCACCCCTGACTGGGTCCTCTGCTGGGTCCTCCTGGAGGGCCTGAAGCACCTCATGTTGCTCTCCGCCGGTGAGGAACAGCTGCAGGTCCAGCTCTTCGTCTCCGCTTTGGGACGGCGCCTGCGTCGAGGGTCTTAGGAACAGGTCCATGACCGCATGGGGGATGGATCGGCCGGGTGTGGGTGGTGCTTCCCGCTGAGAGGGTCCGAGGCCAGGTGACAGCGCGGGCGACGTCAGCTCCAGGCGCGGACGTACCGCGTTGGTGGGGGTCCGCGGGGACTCCGTTTGGCAGCGTCTCGGTGTGGACGGGGGTTGGAGTGTGCTGGAGTTCCGGGTGGAGTTTGGTCCTGCGGGTTCTCGGCTATAGCGGGAACGTGCTCCTCGGGTACGGCCAAGTCGGGGCCGACCTCCCTTGCGTGGATGTCCAGCACATCCTCTCCCTCGTCGTCGCTGTCCCCCTGGCTGGAGCAGAGGCCACTCTCAGGCTCGGATCCCTCCGGAGCTGGTGCGACGTCGCCAGCGTAGCCGTCCCAGGCCCGGTTCGCCTCGGCTATGGCGCGCTCGACCTGGGCTTGCGGGCGGTCCCTCCAAAATCGCCCGTCGACTCCGACGTCCGAGTCGTCGGTGGACGTTGGGCTCGCTGGGGATTTCCGGTGGGCCTCCCAGAGGCATCGTTGCAGGTGTCCAGGAGCGAAGGCGTGATGGTCCTGACCTTGCAGCCATGCGCCTACCAGGATGTGGGTGGTCGATGCCCCGGGCTCGTCCTCGTCGTCCACCTGTAGCCGGGCCAGGCGTGAAATCGTGGGGTGGTTGGCTCCTCCTCCTCGTCGTCTCCGGGTAGGGGCTCAAACACTTCCGGCACGTCTCCGCTGATGACCATGCTGACGTCTGGAGACCGAACCTCGGTCGACACGGAGTCGGCGTTGCCCGGTGGATTAAGACTCGCGGGTCCTTCGGGCGATCTCATGCCCTGCCATGGGCTGAACGGGGGTGGAGTCGGGCTGTGGGTGGATAACACCGAGTCGCCGCCTTGGGACTCTCCGCTATTGCTGGCCGTAGAGCCTCCTCGGTGGTCGACGGGTCTGTACTCTCCCTCCACCTGATAGGGATCCATTTGTTGCACGCTGTTGTCTTTTTTTTTTTCTGAAAGGTGTCCAAATAGTTAGTCTAGTACTACGTTTTCCTAACTTGCCTAACCTGAGTGCGAAGATCAACTATCTTTAATTAGCCTATTCGACACAATTTTTTTTCCCGCTTAAAATAACTTGTTGGCGAGTACGCCACTTATGTTTACCCTTGCAGTGGTGTGACGAGCACGTCATCAGGTGCGTGGTGCGAATCGCTCCTTCTGGGGCTTTCTGAAGAGTCGTCTAGTTGTTCTTCTCGCTGGTGATACTCTTTTAGATCGCCTATGCCAGCTGTACGCTTTTTCCGGCCGTCTATCTGTTGTAGCCGCACGACGTTTGATGATAGAAATTTCACCACCTTAAACGGGCCCGCGTACTTTGGCGCAAGTTTTGCGTTAAAGCCCTCGCTGGCTTTGGACAGATGGTGAAGGCGGACTAGCACCTGTGAGCCTAGTTGGGGTCGCCACTCACGTCGCCTCAGGTTGTAGTGTCGACTTTGTTCCTGAGAAGCTATCTGGTTGGTTTCTAGGGCGGTGCGGAACGCTTCTTGAAGCCTTCTGGCTCGTTCCGTTGGATCCAATGGCGAGGCCTGTAAGTCGGGTGCGACCGCATCGAAGAGGGCACCTGGCAACCTAGGCTCCCGACCCTGTACTAGGTAAGCCGGACTAAACCCCGTGCTATCTGAGATGCTAGTGTTGATGGCGAGGGAGATCTCGGGCAGTAGCTGGTCCCACGACCGGTGATCCTGGTTCACATATTGTGCTATCATGGTCTTGATAGTGCGGTTGGCGCGTTCCGTCGGATTTTGCTGGGGAGAGTACGGCGCGGTGTATTCCAGTTGAATGCCGTTGTTCCTGCAGAACACCCGGAAGCTTCGGCTGGTGAACTGCGTGCCATTGTCGCAAATCAACCTTCTGGGGGCTCCAAAGCGAGAGAGGATCCTTTCTCGGAATCCGAACTCCAGTTGGGCGGAGGTGGCTTTCCTCAATGGGATGAGCTCTACCCACTTGGAGAATACATCTATGAAAACCAAGAGCATGGTGTTTCCTCGCCGGGTCCGGGGAAGGGGTCCAACGAAGTCAGCTCCGACGAGCGCGAACGGCTCTGTAGGTCGGCGAGTGAGCATCTTGCCGGCTGGTTTATACTGACTAACCTTGTATTGTTGGCAGGTCAGACAGCTAGTAACGTAGCGTACCACGTCCCGATGGAGTCCAGGCCAGAAGTAACGCTGGGCGATCCTCCTGAGCGTCTTCCGGATGCCTAGGTGTCCGGCGGCGGGGTGGTCGTGGCATTCTCCCAGCACGCGTTGACGCTGTTCTCGCGGCACGCACAGCTTCCAGGGGTTGCCTACTCTGATGCCTGCGGGATGCCCTATGCGTTTATAGAGCTGTCCATTATCCAGGGAGTAATCCGGAAACTTCTCGGGGTGTCTTTGGACCTGCTCCTGCATCTTTCGTACCCATTTGCAGTGGCACTTAAGTTCTGCGAGTAACTGGAGTCTTCCAAGTGGTTGCCGGGAGAGGGCGTCGGCGATCACGTTGTATTTGCTCTTCCGGTAGACTACGTCGAACTGGTACTGCTGGAGCTCCAGTGCCCACCGTGCTATACGTCCCGTGGGGTTGTTAATGGAGTTCAACCATTTAAGGGCCAGGTGATCCGTGATAACGTCGAACTTGTAACCCTCCAGGTAGCAACGTAGCTTTCGGGTGGCCCACACAATGGCGAGGCACTCCTTTTCAGTGGCCGAGTAATTTTCCTCCGCCCGCTCGAGTCGACGGCTCACGTAGGCGATTACCCGTTCGTCGCCCTCAATATTCTGGGTGAGGACCGCGCCGAGTCCTTTGTCGCTGGCGTCCGTCTGAAGTTGGAACTTATACTCGAAGTTTGGGCAGGCCAATACAGGAGCGGACGTCAGTCGAGCCTTAAGCGAATCAAACGCCTGCTGTTGGGGTTCTTCCCAGGTCCATTTTACTCCCTTCCTCAGGAGTCGTGACATTGGTTGTACGAGTGAGGCAAAGTCTGGGACAAAACGTCTGTACCAGGATGCGATTCCGAGTTGGCGGCGAAGTTCCTTGACATTAGTCGGGGGATGTAGCCCCTGGATGGCCGCTATTTTGTCGGGGTCTGTTCTGATGCCTTCCCCGCTGATCAGGTGACCCAAATACACTAGTTTTCTTTGGAAGAACTTGCACTTACCCCGATTTAAGCGTAGATTCGCTTCTCGAAGGCGCCGGAAGACTTCCCTCAGATTGCGCGCATGGTCCTCCCACGTTGCCCCGATGACGATGATGTCGTCTAAATAGGCGAAGGCGTGGGGTTCCATATCGGGGCCGATGACGCTGTCCAGAGCTCGTTGGAAAGTCGCTGGGGCGGAGTGGAGCCCAAACGGCATGACCTTCCAGTGGAAGAGTCCACGTCCGGGGACAGTGAATGCGGTGCATTCTCGACTGCCTTCTGCCATGGGAATCTGCCAATACCCGTTTTTAAGGTCCAACGTGGAGATGAACCGGGCATTCCGTAGGCGTTCCAGGATATGGTTGATGCGTGGAAGCGGGTACGCGACGGGTATGGAGTGTGCGTTGAGTTGACGATAGTCAACGCACATTCGCATGTCCCCCGTCTTCTTTCGGACTAGCACCAGCGGTGCGCTGTGCGGACTTCGAGAGGGTTCGATTCGTCCATCCCGCAGCAGTTCGTCCACCTGCTCGTTGATGATACGCTGCATGGCCGGGTTCTTGGGATAATACCGCTGTTTCAGCGGTTTATCTCCCCGAAGGGTGATGGTGTGCTCGGCTATATCCGTCGTTCCTTGCAGCTGGTCGAAATACTTAAGCTCCTCTTGAAGGAACCGGAGGGTTACTGCGTCGAGAGGTTCCTCAGACACTAGCGATCCCGGCGGGGATTCCGCGACTGTGGCCAGGTGTCCGTGAGGGCAATGCCTCCGGAACGGATTGCGCCTCTGAGCGTCCTTTGTATCCGGCTGGGCGAGTAACTGGTACTTCCCGATTCTTATCGGGCTTCCCGGGGAAGAACGTGGCGTATCCGGGTCGTCGGGGGACGTTCCTGTTGTTGTACTGGCTAAACGGTCCTGACCCGCGAGATACCTCCGAAAAGGGCTCCTTTTCTTGGCCACGGCGGCATCCGGTAGTGGCTGGAGGCTGTACCTGCCTTCCTTGACGGTGACATCGGCCTTCGTGATTCCCGTGGTAGTGGCGGGAGGAACCGGTGGTGGCGAGCGTTCCGATGGAACTGGAGCTGGGTTCCGTCCCGCGGTGATGCGCTGCCTTGGGGCGGGTATGGGACCCGTTGGTCCTTGTTGTCCGCCGGGTAGGAGTCGGTGGGTCCGAAAGGTGGGCGACCGCCGCTGTTGGCGCCGCTCGGGTGGCTGGGTCTGGTTCGGCTCTTCGTGTGGTGGGCGGAGCTAGTTGTAGACACACCTGGCCGCAGATTAGGGTTGCCCGGATGCCACAGAGAAAGTCGATCCCGAGGATCACCTCGTCCAAGATCGTTGGCAGGACCAGGAGGGTCATGCGGACATGTTGTTGGTCCAGGCGCACTTGTGCGTGCAGGGCCTTGGTGACTTCCTTCGGGGATCCGTCCGCCAGGGATATTTGGGTGCGAGCCTCTTTGATGTTTCGACCCGAATCGAGCCGGTTGGCCAGCGCTTCGCTGACAAAGCTTCTGGAGGCCCCCGTGTCGATGGTTGCCGCGAAGAGTTGCCCCTCGATGGTAACCGTGGCGACGATCCGGCCTCCCGTCAAGCGGAGCGGTGGATTTAATGATGGGGGAGCGCTGAGTGGGTCGCCGCCTGCTCCCTGTGTGTGCGAGGACCCCGGTTGTTTCCCGACTGCCGGCAGCAGTCAATGGTGCGAGTACCACGTTTCCCGCAGTCCCAGCAGTATAGGACTGGCGGATTCTGGCATTCTCGAACGAAGTGTCCCACCTCAGCGCAGCGACTACAGGCTCGGGTCACGTCGACAGGTGCTTCGGCCTCCTGGGAAATCATCCGGTTTGTAATCGCTGGATTCGATGTGCCGAAAGGCGTCGCCGCTGGTCGTATGGGCTCTCGTCGGCGAGGGCCGGGCGGAGGGCTGCTCCTCGTAGTGTAGTTTCCACTGGCGGGTGGACTGGCGGGTGGACTGGGTCTCGGTCCCGAGCAATTTCGAAAGCGGTGGCTAGTTGTGTCAACCCTTCCAGCGAGGAGAATTCGTGACGCCTTATGAAGAGGTGATACTCCGGTAGCAGATTCTCGTAAATCCTTTCGAGCTCCTGTTCGAACGAGTAATTTGCCCGCTGCATCATCAGGCGTAGTTCTACCACATAGAACTTGAAAGGCTCGCCGCCTTGTTGGTGTCGGGTCCTGATCGCATCCTCCAGGTGCTGGTAGTACCGTGGAGGTAGAAAAAATTCCAAGAACTCCCGCTTGAAAGTTTCCCAGGGCACGGCGTGCATCTGGTAGGCTCGGTACCAGCCTTCGGCGCGGCCCGACAGTAATCCGGCGATGGCTCGTGGGATGTCGCTGTTCCGTACGCTGTATGACGTGGCGCCTTCCTCGACTCGTTCCATGAAGTGCAGGGGGTCGGCTTGTCCATCGAAATGGACGCCCCATCCCCGAAGCTTCTCGGCGAATGCGGCTGCGGACATGTGCTGGGATGGCGATTGGGCAGCGGGGTGGGAGCCTTGGACTCCACGTCCTGGGCTCGTGTGACGGTGTTCTGGAGGTGGCACGGAGAGAAGGGTGTCCCCTGCGCCGGGCATCGGTGAGGTGGACCGGTTGGTCACTACCTTTGATGTGGGAGCCTCTGGGTAGATGGCCTCCAATGCGGCAAAGCGTTCCCGGAGCGCCGGACTGTGGTTGGACCCTCCGATGAACGATGCAAGCCTGGGTCGCAGTTCGTCCACCTGGCCCTGGGTGTTCAAACCGAACTCCTTGAGGATAGCTTGGAGTTCGTCCTTCCGCCGGTAGGAAATCCACCTGACTCCCATGGCTCGGGTCGTGGGTGCGTCGTCGGATTCGGAGAAGTTCCCCTCCTCGATCTGTCTGGCGGCTGATGTAGCGGGTTTTTGTTCGGCGTCATCCGACGCTTTCTGTTCCCGGTTCGTTTTCATCGGTCGACCCGGTGAACGGTGTGGCTGGGTGCCCGCTGCTGTTGGGCCTCTGAGTGGGCGTCACGCGGATGCTGATGTAGGAGTGGCTGGGTCTCCCGACTAGCGAATGGTGGTGGCGCAGGAGCGACTCTCCTGGCGGCGAGTGATCCGGGGTCCACGGTGAGCGTGGCGACTGTTTTCCTCGTCGCGGTGCGTGCTGTAGTCGGCACGGTAGGTGGCGCTGCTGGGGGGCGCAAGCCGGGCGACGAAGCGGTCTCTAGGGTCGTTCCCGAAGGCGAGCGCGGCTGATCGCTGGGCTGCTCGTGGTGTGGCTCTGCTGAGCTTTGGACTCGTTCCTGATGTGAGCGGCCTCTGGGAGTGCTCTCGGTAAGCGGCGCGGGTGGCCCACTGGGATGCTGGAGGGCCCTCAGCCGGCGGCGCTCAGGCGGCGGCGCGGATGGACTCCAGAGTGCTCCTGATGTGAGCGGGCTGGGTAGGCGCTCGTTTCGGAGTAGATCGGCGTTGTCGTAAGTGACAGTACAGATTCCCCTATTTTCTCTCTAACTAGGCTTTTTTTTTAAAACTTGGGTGTTCCTAATCGAAAAAAATTTCCCACGGCTGGGCATGGGTCTTTAGGCCATGCGGTTGATACTGAAAACCCAACTCCTACAGGATACCTAGGTCGTCCCTGAGTCGTCCCTGCTCGGGCGCCAAACTGTAAGGACTTTTCTTAGGCTGGGATAGACTTCAGTCCGGCCAGAGTCCTCTACAGTTAAATTTGTAGAAACACAGGAGACGAAACGGGACTGGGAGTTGCCGCCGGGATTTTGTTTACGGGTCTGGGTCTGCACCTCTACGCAGCGTAGATCGCTCGGAGGCGTAATGTCAACTGGCCGACACCAATTAGCACCCGGGGTTAGCTTTTCCGGTCCGGCAAGCGTCCGTATTGCACAGAGAAAACCTCGGAAGCGCAATACGGGGACTTGTCCGACGCGAAGGAGCATGCGTACAGCCTCGTCGTCCGTGTTGCGTAGAGAAAAGTACCTCGGAAACGCAACACGAAAAACAGGGCCGCCTCAACTTAACTCGAGAGGGATTTTGACTGGGCCTGAGCGTGGGCGATCGGCGATAGCTTTTCCAGTCCGGCAAGCGTCCGTGTTGCACAGAGAAAACCTCGGAAGTGCAATACGGGAACTTGTCCGACACGAAAGAGCAAGCGGACAGCTTCGTCGTCCGTGTTGCGAAGAGAGAAAACAAACCTCGTAAACGCAACACGAAAACGGGGCCGCCACTAATTAACTCGAGAGGGATTTTGACTGGGCCTGGGCGTGGGCGATCGGCGATAGCTTTTCCAGTCCGGCAAGCGTCCGTGTTGCGCAGAGAAAGCCTCGGAAGCGCAATACGGGAACTTGCCGACGGCAACTTCGTCGTCCGTGTTGCGTAAGAGAGAAAACAAACCTTAAAAACAAAACAAAAAAAGGGGCCCCCCAAATAATTAAATAGAGAGGATTTTACTGGCTGGGCGTGGGCGACGGCGCGGGCAGCTTTGGCGTCCGCGTTGCGCAGAGAAAATAAACCTCGGAAAACGCAACTCGGAAGCCTCACTGACCCGAAAGCCCCTCCGCGAAATGCACTAAATCTTATTAGCCTCTCCCTAACCTGAACGTGTGCAGAAAAGGCCGGCGATAGTTTCCCGCGCTTTCTCTAGTCTGGTAAACGTTCGTATTGCGCAGAGAAAATAAACCTCTGAAACGCAATACGAGAACTTGCCCGACCTGGAGTAGCACGTGGGTAGCTTTGGTATCCGCGTTGCGAAGAGATAATAAACCTCGGAAACGCAATACGGCAACCTAGCCGACCCGGAAAAACACTCAGCGAAGTTCACTAAATTTTAGTAGCCAGGCTTGGGGTTTGAGTTTCACAACTTTATGTGTATTTTATTCACTTGGTCTTTCTCCCTAACCTTCGCACTCAGTATCTGGGTTTCTAACCTCTGCCTTTTGTCTTACTCTATGCCTTTGATATGGCGTTGCCGTCCGCGGGAGTCTCTGCTGCTGGTGTGGTCCTTGTGGTCTGCGCTGCTTGGCTGCCGGAAAAGAATGAGAGCGATCTCCGTCGATCGCGGTTCCACGTCGACACGCTTTTTCCCTTTACAGCACGCGTTTTATTATTAACAGCACGAAGCTTGTCCTTAGTCACACGCTTTGCGCTTAACAGCCCGCGCGGGTGATTTGCGATAACTTATCGATACTGTTGGCCATTCGCCCCGACTAGTCAGCGGACTGATCTTGCTGATCAATACTGGTGATATATATATATTTTAGAAACTTAATAACTAATAACTAAAAACTAGGATATGGGACTTTTAGGTTTAGGTTTTTGGACTTAATATGGCTGATATATTTTAGAAACTTAGTAACTAGTCAGTCCTTCAGATGGTTGAACTATTTGAAATGCCATAACTTTGGTGTTTGTAAAGTAAGAAAGTTGGGATTTTCTATGGGTTTTAATTTTTCCAAATCAATCTTTCCTACCAAATTTCATATGGATCGGCAGACTATATCCTACAGCCGCCATATAACTGATTGATCGGAAAAGCCATAACTTTGGTGTTTGTTAAGTTAGGAAGTTGGGACTTTCTCTGGGTTTTATTTTTGGCCAATCAATCCGACCTACCAAATTTCATAAGGATCGGCCGACTATACCCTACAGCCGCCATATAACTGATTGATCGGAAAAGCCATAACTTTGGTGTTTGTAAAGTTAGGAAGTTGGGACTTTCTATGGGTTCTATGGCCAATCAATCCAATCACAAAATTTCATAAGGATCGGCCTACTATATCCTACAGCCGCCAGAAAACTAAACGATTGGAAATGCCATAACTTTGGGGTTTGTAAAGGTAAAAAGTTGGGATTTTCTATGGGTTTTAATTTTTCCAAATCAATCTTTCCTACCAAATTTCATAAGGATCGGCCGACTATACCCTACAGCCGCCATATAACTGATTGATCGGAAAAGCCATAACTTTGGTGTTTGTAAAGTTAGGAAGTTGGGACTTTCTATGGGTTTTATTTTTGGCCAGAAAACTGAACGATTGGAAATGCCATAACTTTGGTGTTTGTAAAGTTAGGAAGTTGGGACTTTCTATGGGTTTTATTTTTGGCCAATCAATCCGATCACAAAATTTCATAAGGATCGGCCTACTATATCCTACAGCCGCCAGAAAACTGAACGATTGGAAATGCCATAACTTTGGGGTTGGTAAAGGTAAAAAGTTGGGATTTTCTATGGGTTTTATTTTTGGCCAATCAATCCTACCTAGCAAATATCATAAGGATCGGCCGACTATATCCTATAGCTACCATATAACTGAACGATTGGAAATGCCATAACTTTGGTGTTTGTAAAATAAGAAAGTTGGGATTTTCTATGGGTTTTAATTTTTCCAAATCAATCTTTCCTACCAAATTTCATAAGGATCGGCAGACTATATCCTACAGCCGCCATATAACTGATTGATCGGAAAAGCCACAACTTTGGTGTTTGTAAAGTTAGGAAGTTGGGATTTTCTATGGGTTTTATTTTTGGCCAATCAATCCGACCTACAAAATTTCATAATGATCGGCCGACTAAATCCTACAGCCGCCAGAAAACTGAACGATTGGAAAAGCCATTACTTTGGGGTTTGTAAAGGTAAAAAGTTGGGATTTTCTATGGGTTTTATTTTTCCCAATCAATCCGACCTACTAAATTTCATAAAGATCGGCCGACTATATCCTACAGCCGCCATATAACTGATTGATCGGAGAAGCCATAACTTTGATGTTTGTTAAGTTAGGAAGTTGAGACTTTCTCTGGGTTTTATTTTTGGCCAATCAATCCGACCTACCAAATATCATAAAGATCGGCCGACTATATCCTATAGCTACCATATAACTGAACGATTGGAAATGCCATAACTTTGGTGTTCGTAAAGTTAGAAAGTTGGGATTTTCTATGGGTTTTATTGTTCCCAATCAATCCGACCTACCAAATTTCATAAGGATCGGCCGACTATATCCTACGGCCGCCATATAACTGATTGATCGGAAAAGCCATAACTTTGATGTTTGTAAGGTTAGGAAGTTGGGACTTTCTATGGGTTTTATTTTTGGACAATCAATCCGACCTAGCAAATATCATAACGATCGGCCGACTATATCCTATAGCTACCATATAACTGAACGATTGGAAATGCCATAATTTTGGTGTTTGTAAAGTTAGAAAGTTGAGTCTTTCTATGAGTTTTATTTTTGGCCAATCAATCTGACCTACCAAATTTCATAGGGATCGGACGACTATATCCTACAGCCGCCATAAAACTGAACGATTGGAAATGCCATAACTTTGGTGTTTGTAAGGTTAGAAAGTTGGGACTTTACAGGTTTTATATTTGGCCAATCAATTCGACCTACCAAATATCATAAGGATCGGCCGACTATATCCTATAGCTACCATATAACTGAACGATTGGAAATGCTATTTCTTTGGTGATTGTAAAGTTGGGAAGTTGGGACTTTCTATTGCTTTTATTTTTGGCCAATCAATCCGACCTATCAAATTTCATAGCGATCGGCCGACTATATCCTACAGCAGCCATATAACTGATAGATCGGGAGAGCCATAACTTTGGTGTTTGTAAAGTTAGGAAAATGGGACTTTCCATGGGTTTTATTTTTGGCCAATCAATCCGACCTCCCAAATTTCATAAGGATCGGCCGACTATATCCTACAGCTACCAGTTATATGGTCGCTGACGATCGGAAATGCCATAACTTTGGTGTTTGTAAAGTTAGAAAGTTGGGATTTTCTATGGGTTTTATTTTTCGCTAATTTCATAAGGATCAGCCGACTATATCCTACTGCCATATAACTGATTGATCGGAAAAGCCATAACTTTTGTGTTTGTAAAGTTAGTTTGTTGGGACTTTCTATGGGTTTTATTTTTGGCCAATCAATCCGACCTACCAAATTTCATAAGGATCGGCCGACTATATCCTACAGCCATATAAGTGATTGATCGGGAAAGCCATAACTTTGGTGTTTGTAAAGTTAGGATGTTGGGACTTTCTATGGGTTTTATTTTAATTTCATAAGGATCGGCCGACTATATCCTACAGCCTCCGTAAAACTGAACGATTGGAAATGCCTTACTTTGGTGTTTGTAAAGTTAGAAAGTTGGGATTTTCTATGGGTTTTATTTTCCCAAATCAATCCTACCTACCAAATTTCATAAGGATCGGCCGACTATATCCTGCAGCCGCCATATAACTGATTGATCGGAAAAGCCATAACTTTTTTTGTAAAGTTAGGAAGTTGGGACTTTCTATGGGTTTTATTTTTGGCCAATCAATCCGACCTACCAAATAGCATAAGGATCGGCCGACTATATCCTACAGCCGCCATGAAACTGAACGATTGGAAATGCCATAACTTTGGTGTTCGTAAAGTTAGAAAGTTAGGATTTTACAGGTTTTATATTTGGCCAATCAATTCGACCTACCAAATATCATAAGGATCGGCCGACTATATCCTATAGCTACAATATAACTGAACGATTGGAAATGCTATAACTTTGGTGATTGTAAAGTTGGGAAGTTGGGACTTTCTATGGCTTTTATTTTTGGCCAATCAATCCGACCTACCAAATTTTACCATAACTTTGGGGTTTGTAAAGTTAGAAAGTTGGGATTTTTTGTGGGTTTTATTTTCCCAATCAATCCGACCTACCAAATTTCATAAGGATCAGCCGACTTATCCTACAGCCATATAACTGATTGATCGGCAATGCCATAACTTTGATGTTTGTAAAGTTAGGAAGTTGGGACTTTCTATGGGTTTTATTTTTGGCCAATCAATCCGACCTACCAAATTTCATAAGGATCGGCCGACTATATCCTACAGCCGCCATAAAACTGAAAGATTGGAAATGCCATAACTTTGGTGTTTGTATAGTTAGAAAGTTGGGATTTTCTATGGGTTTAATTTTTCCCAATCAATCTTTCCTACCAAATTTCATAAGGATCGGCCGACTATATCCTACAGCCGCCATATAACTGATTGATCAGAAGAGCCATAACTTTGGTGTTTGTAAAGTTAGGAAGTTGGGATTTTACAGGTTTTATATTTGGCCAATCAATTCGACCTACCAAATATCATAAGGATCGGCCGACTATATCCTATAGCTACCATATAACTGAACGATTGGAAATGCTATAACTTTGGTGATTGTAAAGTTGGGAAGTTGGGACTTTCTATGGCTTTTATTTTTGGCCAATCAATCCGACCTATCAATTTTCATAGGGATCGGCTGACTATATCCTACAACCGCCATAAAACTGAACGATTGGAAATGCCATAGCTTTGGTGTTTGTAAAGTTCAAAAGTTGGGATTTTCTATGGGTTTAATTTTTCCCAATCAATCTGACCAACCAAATTTCATAAGGATCGGCCGACCATATCCTACAGCCGCCATTTAACTGATTGATCAGAAAAGCCATAACTTTGGTGTTTGTAAAGTTAGAAAGTTGGGATTTTCTATGGGTTTTATTTTCCCAAATCAATCCTACCTACCAAATTTCATAAGGATCGGCCGACTATATCCTGCAGCCGCCATATAACTGATTGATCGGAAAAGCCATAACTTTTTTTGTAAAGTTAGGAAGTTGGGACTTTCTATGGGTTCTATTTTTGGCCAATCAATCCGACCTACCAAATTTCATAAGGATCGGCCGACAATATCCTACAGCCGCCATGAAACTGAACGATTGGAAATGCCATAACTTTGGTGTTCGTAAAGTTAGAAAGTTAGGATTTTACAGGTTTTATATTTGGCCAATCAATTCGACCTACCAAATATCATAAGGATCGGCCGACTATATCCTATAGCTACAATATAACTGAACGATTGGAAATGCTATAACTTTGGTGATTGTAAAGTTGGGAAGTTGGGACTTTCTATGGCTTTTATTTTTGGCCAATCAATCCGACCTACCAAATTTTACCATAACTTTGGGGTTTGTAAAGTTAGAAAGTTGGGATTTTCTGTGGGTTTTATTTTCCCAATCAATCCGACCTACCAAATTTCATAAGGATCAGCCGACTTATCCTACAGCCATATCACTGATTGATCGGCAATGCCATAACTTTGATGTTTGTAAAGTTAGGAAGTTGGGACTTTCTATGGGTTTTATTTTTGGCCAATCAATCCGACCTACCAAATTTCATAAGGATCGGCCGACTATATCCTACAGCCGCCATAAAACTGAACGGTTGGAAATGCCATAACTTTGGTGTTTGTAAAGTTAGAAAGTTGGGATTTTCTATGGGTTCAATTTTTCCCAATCAATCCTACCTACCAATTTTCATAAGGATCGGCCGACAATATCCTACAGCCGCCATATAGCTGATTGATCGGAAGAGCCATAACTTTGGTGTGTAAAGTTAGGATGTTGAGACTTTCTATGGGTTTTATTTTTGGCCAAACAATCCGACATACAAATTTTCATAAGGATCGGCCGACTATATCCAACAGCCTCCGTAAAACTGAACGATTGGAAATGCCATAATTTTGTTGTTTGTACAGGTTTTATATTTGGCCAATCAATTCGACCTACCAAATATCATAGGGATCGGCCGACTATATCCTACAGCCGCCATATAACTGATTGATCGGAAAAGCCATAACTTTGGTGTTTGTACAGGTTTTATATTTGGCCAATCAATTCGACCTACCAAATTTCATAAGGATCGGCAGACTATATCCTACAGCCGCCATATTGCTGATTGATCGGGAGAGCCATAACTTTGGTGTTTGTAAAGTTAGGAAAATGGGACTTTCCATGGGTTTTATTTTTGGCCAATCAATCCGACCTCCAATCCGATCGGAAAAGCCATAACTTTGGTGTTTGTAAAGAGAGGAAGTTCGGATTTTTTATAGGTCTTAAATTTGGCCAATCAATCCGACCTACCAAATATCATAACGATCGGCCGACTATATCTATACAGCCGCCATAAAACTGAACGATTGGAAATGCCATAACTTTGGTGTTTGTAAAGTTAGAAAGTTGGGATTTTCTAAGGGTTTAATTTTTCCCAATCAATCCTTCCAAACAAATTTCATAAGGATCGGCCGACTATATCCTATATCCTACAGCCACCATATAACTGATTGATCGGAAAAGTCATAACTTTGGTGTTTGTAAAGTTAGAAAGTTGGGACTTTCTATGGGTTTTATTTTTGGCCAATCAATCCGACCTACCAATTTTTATAAGGATCGGCCGACTATATCCTACAGCTACCATATAACTGAACGATCGGAAATGCCATAACAGTGGTGTTTGTAAAGTTAGAAAGTTGGGATTTTCTATGGGTTTAATTTTTCACAATCAATCCTATCTACCAAATTTCATAAGGATCGGCCGACTATATCCTACAGCCGCCATATAACTGATTGATCGGAAAAGCCATAACTTTGGTGTTTGTAAAGTTAGGAAGTTGGGATTTTACAGGTTTTATATTTGGCCAATCAATTCGACCTACCAAATATCATAAGGATCGGCCGACTATATCCTACAGCCGCCATATAACTGATTGATCGGAAAAGCCATAACTTTGGTGTTTGTAAAGATAGGAAGTTGGGATTTTTTATAGGTCTTTAATTTGGCCAATCAATCCGACCTACCAAATATCATAAGGATCGGCAGACTGTATCCTACAGCTACCATATAACTGAACGATCGGAAATTCCATAACTTTGGTGTTTGTAAAGTTAGAAAGTTGGGATTTTCTATGGGTTTTATTTTTCCCAATCAATCCGACCTACCAAATTTCATTAGGATCAGCCGACTATATCCTACTGCCATATAACTGATTGATCGGAAAAGCCATAACTTTTATGTTTGTAAAGTTAGGATGTTGGTACTTTCTATGGGTTTTATTTTTGGCCAATCAATCTGACCTACCAAATTTTATAAGGATCGGACGACTATATCCTACAGCCGCCATAAAACTGAACGATTGGAAATGCCATAACTTTGGTGTTTGTATAGTTAGAAAGTTGGGATTTTCTATGGGTTTAATTTTTCCCAATCAATCTTTCCTACCAAATTTCATAAGGATCGGCCGACTATATCCTACAGCCGCCATATAACTGATTGATCAGAAAAGCCATAACTTTGGTGTTTGTAAAGTTAGGAAGTTGGGATTTTACAGGTTTTATATTTGGCCAATCAATTCGACCTACCAAATATCATAAGGATCGGCCGACTATATCCTATAGCTACCATATAACTGAACGATTGGAAATGCTATAACTTTGGTGATTGTAAAGTTGGGAAGTTGGGACTTTCTATGGCTTTTATTTTTGGCCAATCAATCCGACCTATCAATTTTCATAGGGATCGGCTGACTATATCCTACAACCGCCATAAAACTGAACGATTGGAAATGCCATAGCTTTGGTGTTTGTAAAGTTCAAAAGTTGGGATTTTCTATGGGTTTAATTTTTCCCAATCAATCTGACCAACCAAATTTCATAAGGATCGGCCGACCATATCCTACAGCCGCCATTTAACTGATTGATCAGAAAAGCCATAACTTTGGTGTTTGTTAAGTTAGAAAGTTGGGACTTTCTATGGGTTTTTTATTTGCCCAATTTCTAAGGATCGGCCGACTATATCCTACAGCCGCCATAAAACTGAACGATTGGAAATGCCATAACTTTGGTGTACTATATCCTACAGCCATATAACTGATTGATCGGGAAAGCCATAACTTTGGTGTTTGTAAAGTTAGGATGTTGGGAATTTCTATGGGTTTTATTTTTGGCCAATCAATCCGACCTATCAAATTTCATAAAGATCGGCCGACTATATCCTACAGCCGCCATAAAACTGAACGGTTGGAAATGCCATAACTTTGGTGTTTGTAAAGGAAGAAAGTTGGGATTTTCTTTATGGTTCGTTTATTTTTTTACCTACCAAATTTCATAAGGATCGGCCGACTATATCCTACAGCCGCCATATAACTGAACGATTGGAAAATGCCATAACTTTGGTGTTTGTATAGTAAGGAAGTTAGGAAGTTGGGATTTTCTATCGGTTTTATTTTGGCCAATCAATCCGACCTACCAATTTCATAAGGATCGGCCGACTATATCCTACAGCCATATAACTGATTGATCGGGAAAGCCATAACTTTGGTGTTTGTAAAGTTAGGATGTTGGGAATTTCTATGGGTTTTATTTTTGGCCAATCAATCCGACCTATCAAATTTCATAAAGATCGGCCGACTATATCCTACAGCCGCCATAAAACTGAACGGTTGGAAATGCCATAACTTTGGTGTTTGTAAAGAAAGAAAGTTGGGATTTTCTATGGGTTTAATTTTTCCCAATCAATCCTACCTACCAAATTTCATAAGGATCGGCCGACTATATCCTACAGCCGCCATATAGCTGATTGATCGGAAAAGCCATAACTTTGGTGTTTGTAAAGTTAGGAAGTTGGGTCTTTTTATGAGTTTTTTTTTTGGCCAAAAAAACAAACCAAAAAAAAAATAAAAAAGAAAAAAAAAAAAAAAACAAAAAAAAAAAAAAAAAGAGATTGGAAATGCATACTTTAGGTTTTATAGTTGGGACTTTCTATGGGTTTTATTTTTGGCCAATCAATCCGACCTACCAAATTTCATAAGGATCGGCCGACTATATCCTACAGCCGCCATAAAACTGAACGATTGGAAATGCCATAACTTTGGTGTTTGTAAAGTTAGGAAGTTGGGATTTTCTAGGTTTTATATTTGGCCAATCAATCCGACCTACCAAATATCATAAGGATCGGCCGACATACTATATCCTACAGGCCATATAACTGATTGATCGGAAACAAATTTGTTTTTTTTAAATTAGGAAGTTGGGATTTTTATTTTTTTGGCCATAATACTTTTTGGTGTTTGTAAAGTAGAAATAACTTTGGTGTTTGTACATTGGTTGGTGGTTTTATTTTTGCCAATCAATCCGACCTACCAAATTTCATAAGGATCGGCCGACTATATCCTACAGCCGCCATATAACTGATTGATCGGAAAAGCCATAACTTTGGTGTTTGTAAAGTTAGGAAGTTGGGACTTTCTATTATGGGTTTTATTTTTTTTGGCCAATCAATCCGACCTACCAAATTTCATAAGGATCGGCCGACTATATCCTACAGTCGCCATATAACTGATTGATCGGAAAAGCCATAACTTTGGTGTTTGTAAAGTTACAAAGTTGGGACTTTCTATGGGTTTTATTTTTCCCAATCAATCCTACCTACCAAATTTCATAAGGATCGGCCGACTATATCCTACAGCCGCCATATAACTGATTGATCGGAAAAGCCATAACTTTGGTGTTTGTAAAGTTAGGAAGTTGGATTTTACAGGTTTTTTTTATAAGGATCGGCCGACTATATCCTACAGCCGCCATACTAACTGATTGATTGAAAAGCCATAATTTGTGGATCGGACTGTTTTATATTGGCCAATCATCGACCTACCATATATAACTGATTGATTGGATCGGAAAAGCCATAACTTTGGTGTTTGTAAAGTTAGGAAGTTGGGATTTTGCAGGTTTTATATTTGGCCAATCAATTCGACCTACCAAATATCATAAGGATCGGCCGACTATAGCCTACAGCCGCCATATAACTGATTGATCGGAAAAGCCATAACTTTGGTGTTTGTAAAGTTAGGAAGTTGGGATTTTACAGGTTTTATATTTGGCCAATCAATTCGACCTACCAAATATCATAAGGATCGGCCGACTATATCCTATAGCTACCATATAACTGAACGATTGGAAATGCTATAACTTTGGTGATTGTAAAGTTGGGAAGTTGGGACTTTCTATGGCTTTTATTTTTGGCCAATCAATCGGACCTACCAAATTTTACCATAACTTTGGGGTTTGTAAAGTTAGAAAGTTGGGATTTTCTGTGGGTTTTATTTTCCCAATCAATCCGACCTACCAAATTTTATAAGGATCAGCCAACTTATCCTACAGCCATATAACTGATTGATCGGAAAAGCCATAACTTTGATGTTTGTAAAGTTAGGAAGCTTGGACTTTCTATGGGTTTTATTTTTGGCCAATCAATCCGACCTACCAAATTTCATAAGGATCGGCCGACTATATCCTACAGCCGCCATAAAACTGAACGATTGGAAATGCCATAACTTTGGTGTTTGTAAAGTTAGGAAGTTGAGACTTTCTGTGGGTTTTATTTTTGGCCAATCAATCTGACCTCCCAAATTTCATAAGGATCGGCCGACTATATCGTACAGCCGCCATATAACTGATTGATCGGAAAAGCCATAACTTTGGTGTTTGTAAAGTTAGGAAGTTGGGATTTTACAGGTTTTATATTTGGCCAATCAATTCGACCTACCAAATATCATAGGGATCGGCCGACTATATCCTACAGCCGCCATATAACTGATTGATCGGAAAAGCCATAACTTTGGTGTTTGTACAGGTTTTATATTTGGCCAATCAATTCGACCTACCAAATTTCATAAGGATCGGCCGACTATATCCTACAGCCGCCATATAGCTGATTGATCGGAAAAGCCATAACTTTGGTGCTTGTAAAGTTAGGAAGTTGAGACTTTCTATGGGTTTTATTTTTCCCAATCAATCCTACCTACCAAATTTCATAGGAATCGGCCGACTATATCCTACAGCCGCCATATAACTGATTGATCGGAAAAGCCATAACTTTGGTGTTTGTACAGGTTTTATATTTGGCCAATCAATTCGACCTACCAAATTTCATAAGGATCGGCCGACTATATCCTACAGCCGCCATATAGCTGATTGATCGGAAAAGCCATAACTTTGGTGTTTGTAAAGTTAGGAAGTTGGGATTTTACAGGTTTTATATTTGGCCAATCAATTCGACCTACCAAATATCATAAGGATCGGCCGACTATAGCCTACAGCCGCCATATAACTGATTGATCGGAAAAGCCATAACTTTGGTGTTTGTAAAGTTAGGAAGTTGGGATTTTACAGGTTTTATATTTGGCCAATCAATTCGACCTACCAAATATCATAAGGATCGGCCGACTATATCCTATAGCTACCATATAACTGAACGATTGGAAATGCTATTTCTTTGGTGATTGTAAAGTTGGGAAGTTGGGACTTTCTATGGCTTTTATTTTTGGCCAATCAATCCGACCTATAAAATTTCATAGGGATTGGCCGACTATATCCTACCATAAAACTGAACGATTGGAAATGCCATAACTTTGGGGTTTGTAAAGTTAGAAAGTTGGGATTTTCTATTGGTTTTATTTTTCCCAATCAATTCGACCTAACAAATTTCATAAGGATCAGCCGACTATATCCTACAGCCATATAAATGATTGATCGGAAAAGCCATATCTTTGGTGTTTGTAAAGTTAGGAAGTTGGGACTTTCTATCGGTTTTATTTTTGGCCAATCAATCCGACCTACCAAATATTATAAGGATCGGCCGACTACATCCTACAGCCGCCATATAACTGATTGATCGGAAAAGCCATAACTTTGCTGATTGTAAAGTTAGGAAGTTGGGATTTTGCAGGTTTTATATTTGGCCAATCAATTCGACCTACCAAATATCATAAGGATCGGCCGACTATATCCTATAGCTACCATATAACTGAACGATTGAAAATGCTATAACTTTGGTGATTGTAAAGTTGGGAAGTTGGGACTTTCTATGGCTTTTATTTTTGGCCAACCAATCCGACATATCGAATTTCATAGGGATCGGCCGAGTATATCCTACAGCCGCCATAAAACTGAACGATTGGAAATGCCATAACTTTGGTGTTTGTAAAGTTAGAAAGTTGGGATTTTCTATGGGTTTTATTTTTCCCAATCAATCCGACCTACCAAATTTCATAAGGATCAGCCGACTATATCCCACAGCCATTTAACTGATTGATCGGAAAAGCCATAACTTTGGTGTTTGTAAAGTTAGGAAGTTGGGACTTTCTATGGGTTTTATTTTTGGCCAATCAATCCGACCTACCAAATTTCATAAGGATCGGACGACTATATTCTACAGCCGCCATATAGCTGATTGATCTGAAAAGCCATAACTTTGGTGTTTGTAAAGTTAGGAAGTTGGGATTTTGCAGGTTTTATATTTGGCCAATCAATTCGACCTACCAAATATCATAAGGATCGGCCGACTATATCCTATAGCTACCATATAACTGAACGATTGGAAATGCTATAACTTTGGTGATTGTAAAGTTGGGAAGTTGGGACTTTCTATGGCTTTTATTTTTGGCCAATCAATCGGACCTACCAAATTTTACCATAACTTTGGGGTTTGTAAAGTTAGAAAGTTGGGATTTTCTGTGGGTTTTATTTTCCCAATCAATCCGACCTACCAAATTTTATAAGGATCAGCCAACTTATCCTACAGCCATATAACTGATTGATCGGAAAAGCCATAACTTTGATGTTTGTAAAGTTAGGAAGCTTGGACTTTCTATGGGTTTTATTTTTGGCCAATCAATCCGACCTACCAAATTTCATAAGGATCGGCCGACTATATCCTACAGCCGCCATAAAACTGAACGATTGGAAATGCCATAACTTTGGTGTTTGTAAAGTTAGGAAGTTGAGACTTTCTGTGGGTTTTATTTTTGGCCAATCAATCTGACCTCCCAAATTTCATAAGGATCGGCCGACTATATCGTACAGCCGCCATATAACTGATTGATCGGAAAAGCCATAACTTTGGTGTTTGTAAAGTTAGGAAGTTGGGATTTTACAGGTTTTATATTTGGCCAATCAATTCGACCTACCAAATATCATAGGGATCGGCCGACTATATCCTACAGCCGCCATATAACTGATTGATCGGAAAAGCCATAACTTTGGTGTTTGTACAGGTTTTATATTTGGCCAATCAATTCGACCTACCAAATTTCATAAGGATCGGCCGACTATATCCTACAGCCGCCATATAGCTGATTGATCGGAAAAGCCATAACTTTGGTGCTTGTAAAGTTAGGAAGTTGGGATTTTACAGCTTTTATATTTGGCCAATCAATTCGACCTACCAAATATCATAGGGATCGGCCGACTATATCCTACAGCCGCCAAATAACTGATTGATCGGAAAAGCCATAACTTTGGTGTTTGTACAGGTTTTATATTTGGCCAATCAATTCGACCTACCAAATTTCATAAGGATCGGCCGACTATATCCTACAGCCGCCATATAGCTGATTGATCGGAAAAGCCATAACTTTGGTGTTTGTAAAGTTAGGAAGTTGAGACTTTCTATGGGTTTTATTTTTCCCAATCAATCCTACCTACCAAATTTCATAGGGATCGGCCGACTATATCCTACAGCCGCCATATAACTGATTGATCGGAAAAGCCATAACTTTGGTGCTTGTAAAGTTAGGAAGTTGAGACTTTCTATTATTTTTTTATCTTTTATTTTTCCCAATCAATCCTACCTACCAATTTCATAAGGATCGGCCGACTATATCCTACAGCCGCCATATAACTGATTGATCGGAAAAGCCATATCTTTGGTGTTTGTAAAGTTAGGAAGTTGGGATTTTACAGGTTTTATATTTGGCCAATCAATTCGACCTACCAAATATCATAGGGATCGGCCGACTATATCCTACAGCCGCCAAATAACTGATTGATCGGAAAAGCCATAACTTTGGTGTTTGTACAGGTTTTATATTTGGCCAATCAATTCGACCTACCAAATTTCATAAGGATCGGCCGACTATATCCTACAGCCGCCATATAGCTGATTGATCGGAAAAGCCATAACTTTGGTGTTTGTAAAGTTAGGAAGTTGAGACTTTCTATGGGTTTTATTTTTCCCAATCAATCCTACCTACCAAATTTCATAGGGATCGGCCGACTATATCCTACAGCCGCCATATAACTGATTGATCGGAAAAGCCATAACTTTGGTGCTTGTAAAGTTAGGAAGTTGAGACTTTCTATTATTTTTTTATCTTTTATTTTTCCCAATCAATCCTACCTACAGCCGCCATATAACTGATTGATCGGAAAAGCCATAACTTTGGTGTTTGTACAGGTTTTATATTTGGCCAATCAATTCGACCTACCAAATTTCATAAGGATCGGACGACTATATCCTACAGCCGCCATATAGCTGATTGATCGGAAAAGCCATAACTTTGGTGTTTGTAAAGTTAGGAAGTTGGGATTTTGCAGGTTTTATATTTGGCCAATCAATTCGACCTACCAAATATCATAAGGATCGGCCGACTATATCCTATAGCTACCATATAACTGAACGATTGGAAATGCTATAACTTTGGTGATTGTAAAGTTGGGAAGTTGGGACTTTCTATGGCTTTTATTTTTGGCCAATCAATCGGACCTACCAAATTTTACCATAACTTTGGGGTTTGTAAAGTTAGAAAGTTGGGATTTTCTGTGGGTTTTATTTTCCCAATCAATCCGACCTACCAAATTTCATAAGGATCAGCCAACTTATCCTACAGCCATATAACTGATTGATCGGAAAAGCCATAACTTTGATGTTTGTAAAGTTAGGAAGCTTGGACTTTCTATGGGTTTTATTTTTGGCCAATCAATCCGACCTACCAAATTTCATAAGGATCGGCCGACTATATCCTACAGCCGCCATAAAACTGAACGATTGGAAATGCCATAACTTTGGTGTTTGTAAAGTTAGGAAGTTGAGACTTTCTGTGGGTTTTATTTTTGGCCAATCAATCTGACCTACCAAATTTCATAAGGATCGGCCGACTATATCCTACAGCCGCCATATAACTGATTGATCGGAAAAGCCATATCTTTGGTGTTTGTAAAGTTAGGAAGTTGGGATTTTACAGGTTTTATATTTGGCCAATCAATTCGACCTACCAAATATCATAGGGATCGGCCGACTATATCCTACAGCCGCCAAATAACTGATTGATCGGAAAAGCCATAACTTTGGTGTTTGTACAGGTTTTATATTTGGCCAATCAATTCGACCTACCAAATTTCATAAGGAACGGCCGACTATATCCTACAGCCGCCATATAGCTGATTGATCGGAAAAGCCATAACTTTGGTGTTTGTAAAGTTAGGAAGTTGGGATTTTACAGGTTTTATATTTGGCCAATCAATTCGACCTACCAAATATCATAAGGATCGGCCGACTATAGCCTACAGCCGCCATATAACTGATTGATCGGAAAAGCCATAACTTTGGTGTTTGTAAAGTTAGGAAGTTGGGATTTTACAGGTTTTATATTTGGCCAATCAATTCGACCTACCAAATATCATAAGGATCGGCCGACTATATCCTATAGCTACCATATAACTGAACGATTGGAAATGCTATTTCTTTGGTGATTGTAAAGTTGGGAAGTTGGGACATTCTATGGCTTTTATTTTTGGCCAATCAATCCGACCTACCAAATTTTACCATAACTTTGGGGTTTGTAAAGTTAGAAAGTTGGGATTTTCTGTGGGTTTTATTTTCCCAATCAATCCGACCTACCAAATTTCATAAGGATCAGCCAACTTATCCTACAGCCATATAACTGATTGATCGGAAAAGCCATAACTTTGATGTTTGTAAAGTTAAGAAGCTTGGACTTTCTATGGGTTTTATTTTTGGCCAATCAATCCGACCTACCAAATTTCATAAGGATCGGCCGACTATATCCTACAGCCGCCATAAAACTGAACGATTGGAAATGCCATAACTTTGGTGTTTGTAAAGTTAGGAAGTTGAGACTTTCTGTGGGTTTTATTTTTGGCCAATCAATCTGACCTACCAAATTTCATAAGGATCGGCCGACTATATCGTACAGCCGCCATATAACTGATTGATCGGAAAAGCCATAAATTTGGTGTTTGTAAAGTTAGGAATTTGGGATTTTACAGGTTTTATATTTGGCCAATCAATTCGACCTACCAAATATCATAGGGATCGGCCGACTATATCCTACAGCCGCCATATAACTGATTGATCGGAAAAGCCATAACTTCGGTGTTTGTACAGGTTTTATATTTGGTCAATCAATTCGACCTACCAAATTTCATAAGGATCGGCCGACTATATCGTACAGCCGCCATATAACTGATTGATCGGAAAAGCCATAACTTTGGTGTTTGTAAAGTTAGGAATTTGGGATTTTACAGGTTTTATATTTGGCCAATCAATTCGACCTACCAAATATCATAGGGATCGGCCGACTATATCCTACAGCCGCCATATAACTGATTGATCGGAAAAGCCATAACTTTGGTGCTTGTAAAGTTAGGAAGTTGAGACTTTCTATTATTTTTTTATCTTTTATTTTTCCCAATCAATCCTACCTACCAAATTTCATAAGGATCGGCCGACTATATCCTACAGCCGCCATATAACTGATTGATCGGAAAAGCCATAACTTTGGTGTTTGTACAGGTTTTATATTTGGCCAATCAATTCGACCTACCAAATTTCATAAGGATCGGACGACTATATCCTACAGCCGCCATATAGCTGATTGATCGGAAAAGCCATAACTTTGGTGTTTGTAAAGTTAGGAAGTTGGGATTTTGCAGGTTTTATATTTGGCCAATCAATTCGACCTACCAAATATCATAAGGATCGGCCGACTATATCCTATAGCTACCATATAACTGAACGATTGGAAATGCTATAACTTTGGTGATTGTAAAGTTGGGAAGTTGGGACTTTCTATGGCTTTTATTTTTGGCCAATCAATCGGACCTACCAAATTTTACCATAACTTTGGGGTTTGTAAAGTTAGAAAGTTGGGATTTTCTGTGGGTTTTATTTTCCCAATCAATCCGACCTACCAAATTTCATAAGGATCAGCCAACTTATCCTACAGCCATATAACTGATTGATCGGAAAAGCCATAACTTTGATGTTTGTAAAGTTAGGAAGCTTGGACTTTCTATGGGTTTTATTTTTGGCCAATCAATCCGACCTACCAAATTTCATAAGGATCGGCCGACTATATCCTACAGCCGCCATAAAACTGAACGATTGGAAATGCCATAACTTTGGTGTTTGTAAAGTTAGGAAGTTGAGACTTTCTGTGGGTTTTATTTTTGGCCAATCAATCTGACCTACCAAATTTCATAAGGATCGGCCGACTATATCCTACAGCCGCCATATAACTGATTGATCGGAAAAGCCATATCTTTGGTGTTTGTAAAGTTAGGAAGTTGGGATTTTACAGGTTTTATATTTGGCCAATCAATTCGACCTACCAAATATCATAGGGATCGGCCGACTATATCCTACAGCCGCCAAATAACTGATTGATCGGAAAAGCCATAACTTTGGTGTTTGTACAGGTTTTATATTTGGCCAATCAATTCGACCTACCAAATTTCATAAGGATCGGCCGACTATATCCTACAGCCGCCATATAGCTGATTGATCGGAAAAGCCATAACTTTGGTGTTTGTAAAGTTAGGAAGTTGAGACTTTCTATGGGTTTTATTTTTCCCAATCAATCCTACCTACCAAATTTTATAGGGATCGGCCGACTATATCCTACAGCCGCCATATAACTGATTGATCGGAAAAGCCATATCTTTGGTGTTTGTAAAGTTAGGAAGTTGGGATTTTACAGGTTTTATATTTGGCCAATCAATTCGACCTACCAAATATCATAGGGATCGGCCGACTATATCCTACAGCCGCCAAATAACTGATTGATCGGAAAAGCCATAACTTTGGTGTTTGTACAGGTTTTATATTTGGCCAATCAATTCGACCTACCAAATTTCATAAGGATCGGCCGACTATATCCTACAGCCGCCATATAGCTGATTGATCGGAAAAGCCATAACTTTGGTGTTTGTAAAGTTAGGAAGTTGGGATTTTGCAGGTTTTATATTTGGCCAATCAATTCGACCTACCAAATATCATAAGGATCGGGCGACTATATCCTATAGCTACCATATAACTGAACGATTGGAAATGCTATTTCTTTGGTGATTGTAAAGTTGGGAAGTTGGGACTTTCTATGGCTTTTATTTTTGGCCAATCAATCCGACCTATAAAATTTCATAGGGATTGGCCGACTATATAGTACCATAAAACTGAACGATTGGAAATGCCATAACTTTGGTGTTTGTAAAGTTAGAAAGTTCGGATTTTCTATGGGTTTTATTTTTGGCCAATCAATCTGACCTACCAAATATTATAAGGATCGGCCGACTACATCCTACAGCCGCCATATAACTGATTGATCGGAAAAGCCATAACTTTGCTGATTGTAAAGTTAGGAAGTTGGGATTTTAAAGGTTTTATATTTGGCCAATCAATTCGACCTACCAAATATCATAAGGATCGGCCGACTATATCCTATAGCTACCATATAACTGAACGATTGAAAATGCTATAATTTTGGTGATTGTAAAGTTGGGAAGTTGGGACTTTCTATGGCTTTTATTTTTGGCCAACCAATCCGACATATCGAATTTCATAGGGATCGGCCGAGTATATCCTACAGCCGCCATAAAACTGAACGATTGGAAATGCCATAACTTTGGTGTTTGTAAAGTTAGAAAGTTGGGATTTTATATGGGTTTTATTTTTCCCAATCAATCCGACCTACCAAATTTCATAAGGATCAGCCGACTATATCCCACAGCCATTTAACTGATTGATCGGAAAAGCCATAACTTTGGTGTTTGTAAAGTTAGGAAGTTGGGACTTTCTATGGGTTTTATTTTTGGCCAATCAATCCGACCTACCAAATTTCATAAGGATCGGCCGACTATATCCTACAGCCGCCATAAAACTGAACGGTTGGAAATGCCATAACTTTGGTGTTTGTAAAGTTAAAAAGTTGGGATTTTCTATGGTTTTAATTTTTCACAATCAATCCGAACTACCAAATTTCATAAGGATCGGCCGACTATATCTTATAGCTACCATATAACTGAACGATTGGAAATGCTATAACTTTGGTGATTGTAAATTTGGGACTTTCTATGGCTTTTATTTTTGGCCAATCAATCCGACCTATCAAATTTTATAGGGATCGGCCGACTATATCCTATAGCCGCCATAAAACTGAACGATTGGAAATGCCATAACTTTGGTGTTTGTAAAGATAGAAAGTTGGGATTTTCTATGGGTTTTATTTTTCCCAATCAATCCGTCCTACCAAATTTCATAAGGATCAGCCGACTATATCCTACATCCATATAACTGATTGATTGGAAAAGCCATAACTTTAGTGTTTGTAAAGTTAGGAAGTTGGGACTTACTATGGGTTTTATTTTTGGCCAATCAATCCGACCTATCAAATTTTATAGGGATCGGCGGGACAATATCCTATAGCCGCCATAAAACTGAACGATTGGAAATGCTATAACTTTGGTGTTTGTAAAGTTTGAAAGTTGGGATTTTCTAGGGGTTTTATTTTTCCCAATCAATCCGACCTACCAAATTTCATAAGGATCAGCCGACTATATCCTACAGCCATTTAACTGATTGATTGGAAAAGCCATAACTTTGGTGTTTGTAAAGTTAGGAAGTTGGGACTTTCTATGGGTTTTATTTTTGGCCAATCAATCCGACCTACCAAATTTCATAAGGATCGGCTGACTATATCCTACAGCCGCCATAAAACTGAACGGTTGGAAATGCCATAACTTTGGTGTTTGTAAAGTTAGAAAGTTGGGATTTTCTATGGTTTTAATTTTTCACAATCAATCCTACCTACCAAATTTCATAAGGATCGGCCGACTATATCCCACTGCCGCCATAAAACTGATTGATCGGAAAAGCCATAACTTTGGTGTTTGTAAAGTTAGGAAGTTGGGATTTTACAGGTTTTATATTTGGCCAATCAATTCGACCTACCAAATATCATAGGGATCGGCCGACTATATCCTACAGCCATATAACTGATTGATCGGAAAAGCCATAACTTTAGTGTTTGTAAAGTTAGGAAGTTGGGACTTTCTATAGGTTTTATTTTTGGCCAATCAATCCGACCTACCAAATTTCATAAGGATCAGCCGACTATATCCTACAGCCGCCATGAAACTGAACGGTTGGAAATGCCATAACTTTGGTGTTTGTAAAGTTAACAAGAGAGAACGCTATAGTCGGGTGCCCCGACTATCAGATACCCGTTACTCAGGTAAAGGGAGTGCGAGGGAGATGGAGATAGAAACTTTGATCACGCATAACTTTTTAACGAATGGTCCGATTTGGAAAATATCTTCTACATTTCGATAGGTATTGATAAACACAATAAAACTGCATTTTTACTTTTCCGAAATATTTAAATTTTTAAAATCGTATATAAGCGATTGTGGGCGTTAAAGGGGCGTGGCACCCTTTTGAAATAAACTTGCGCTGCGTAGGAACTCCTAGAATCTACATGCAAAATGCCAATCTTCTAGCTTTTATAGTTTCCGAGATCTCAGCGTTCATACGGACAGACAGACAGACGGACAGACGGACAGACGGACGGACGGACAGACGGACAGACGGACAGACGGACAGACGGACATGGCTAGATCGACTCGGCTAGTGATCCTGAACAAGAATATATATACTTTATAGGGTCGGAAACGCTTCCTTCTACCTGTTACATACTTTTGCACGAATACAATATACCCTTTTACTCTACGAGTAACGGGTATAAAAAGTTGGGATTTTCTATGGTTTTAATTTTTTACAATCAATCCGAACTATCAAATTTCATAAGGATCGGCCGACTATATCCCACTGCCGCCATAAAACTGATTGATCGGAAAAGCCATAACTTTGGTGTTTGTAAAGTTAGGAAGTTGTGATTTTACAGGTTTTAGACCTACCAAATATCATAAGGATCGGCCGACTATATCCTATAGCTACCATATAACTGAACGATTGGAAATGCTATTTCTTTGGTGATTGTAAAGTTGGGAAGTTGGGACTTTCTATGGCTTTTATTTTTGGCCAATCAATCCGACCTATCAAATTTCATAGGGATCGGACGACTATATCCTACAGCCGCCATAAAACTGAACGATTGGAAATGCCATAACTTTGGTGTTTGTAAAGTTAGAAAGTTGGGATTTTCTATGGGTTTTATTTTTCCCAATCAATCCGACCTACCAAATTTCATAAGGATCAGCCGACTATATCCCACAGCCATTTAACTGATTGATCGGAAAAGCCATAACTTTGGTGTTTGTAAAGTTAGGAAGTTGGGACTTTCTATGGGTTTTATTTTTGGCCAATCAATCCGACCTACCAAATTTCATAAGGATCGGCCGACTATATCCTACAGCCGCCATAAAACTGAACGGTTGGAAATGCCATAACTTTGGTGTTTGTAAAGTTAAAAAGTTGGGATTTTCTATGGTTTTAATTTTTCACAATCAATCCGAACTACCAAATTTCACAAGGATCGGCCGACTATATCCTATAGCTACCATATAACTGAACGATTGGAAATATTATAACTTTGGTGATTGTAAAGTTGGGACTTTCTATGGCTTTTATTTTTGGCCAACCAATCCGACATATCGAATTTCATAGGGATCGGCCGAGTATATCCTACAGCCGCCATAAAACTGAACGATTGGAAATGCCATAACTTTGGTGTTTGTAAAGTTAGAAAGTTGGGATTTTCTATGGGTTTTATTTTTCCCAATCAATCCGACCTACCAAATTTCATAAGGATCAGCCGACTATATCCCACAGCCATTTAACTGATTGATCGGAAAAGCCATAACTTTGGTGTTTGTAAAGTTAGGAAGTTGGGACTTTCTATGGGTTTTATTTTTGGCCAATCAATCCGACCTACCAAATTTCATAAGGATCGGCCGACTATATCCTACAGCCGCCATAAAACTGAACGGTTGGAAATGCCATAACTTTGGTGTGTGTAAAGTTAAAAAGTTGGGATTTTCTATGGTTTTAATTTTTCACAATCAATCCGAACTACCAAATTTCATAAGGATCGGCCGACTATATCCTATAGCTACCATATAACTGAACGATTGGAAATGCTATTTCTTTGGTGATTGTAAAGTTGGGAAGTTGGGAATTTCTATGGGTTTTATTTTTTTCCAATCAATCCGACCTACCAAATTTCATAAGGATCGGCCGACTATATCCTATAGCCGCCATAAAACTGAACGATTGGAAATGCCATAACTTTGGTGTTTGTAAAGATAGAAAGTTGGGATTTTCTATGGGTTTTATTTTTCCCAATCAATCCGACCTACCAAATTTCATAAGGATCAGCCGACTATATCCTACATCCATATAACTGATTGATCGGAAAAGCCATAACTTTAGTGTTTGTAAAGTTAGGAAGTTGGGACTTACTATGGGTTTTATTTTTGGCCAATCAATCCGACCTATCAAATTTTATAGGGATCGGCCGACTATATCCTATAGCCGCCATAAAACTGAACGATTGGAAATGCCATAACTTTGGTGTTTGTAAAGTTTAAAAGTTGGGATTTTCTAGGGGTTTTATTTTTCCCAATCAATCCGACCTACCAAATTTCATAAGGATCAGCCGACTATATCCTACAGCCATTTAACTGATTGATCGGAAAAGCCATAACTTTGGTGTTTGTAAAGTTAGGAAGCTGGGACTTTCTATGGGTTTTATTTTTGGCCAATCAATCCGACCTACCAAATTTCATAAGGATCGGCCGACTATATCCTACAGCCGCCATAAAACTGAACGGTTGGAAATGCCATAACTTTGGTGTTTGTAAAGTTAGAAAGTTGGGATTTTCTATGGTTTTAATTTTTCACAATCAATCCTACCTACCAAATTTCATAAGGATCGGCCGACTATATCCCACTGCCGCCATAAAACTGATTGATATATAGCTGATTGATCGGAAAAGCCATAACTTTGGTGTTTGTAAAGTTAGGAAGTTGGGATTTTGCAGGTTTTATATTTGGCCAATCAATTCGACCTACCAAATATCATAAGGATCGGGCGACTATATCCTATAGCTACCATATAACTGAACGATTGGAAATGCTATTTCTTTGGTGATTGTAAAGTTGGGAAGTTGGGACTTTCTATGGCTTTTATTTTTGGCCAATCAATCCGACCTATAAAATTTCATAGGGATTGGCCGACTATATCGTACCATAAAACTGAACGATTGGAAATGCCATAACTTTGGTGTTTGTAAAGTTAGAAAGTTCGGATTTTCTATGGGTTTTATTTTTGGCCAATCAATCTGACCTACCAAATATTATAAGGATCGGCCGACTACATCCTACAGCCGCCATATAACTGATTGATCGGAAAAGCCATAACTTTGCTGATTGTAAAGTTAGGAAGTTGGGATTTTAAAGGTTTTATATTTGGCCAATCAATTCGACCTACCAAATATCATAAGGATCGGCCGACTATATCCTATAGCTACCATATAACTGAACGATTGAAAATGCTATAATTTTGGTGATTGTAAAGTTGGGAAGTTGGGACTTTCTATGGCTTTTATTTTTGGCCAACCAATCCGACATATCGAATTTCATAGGGATCGGCCGAGTATATCCTACAGCCGCCATAAAACTGAACGATTGGAAATGCCATAACTTTGGTGTTTGTAAAGTTAGAAAGTTGGGATTTTGCAGGTTTTATATTTGGCCAATCAATTCGACCTACCAAATATCATAAGGATCGGCCGACTATATCCTATAGCTACCATATAACTGAACGATTGAAAATGCTATAATTTTGGTGATTGTAAAGTTGGGAAGTTGGGACTTTCTATGGCTTTTATTTTTGGCCAACCAATCCGACATATCGAATTTCATAGGGATCGGCCGAGTATATCCTACCGCCGCCATAAAACTGAACGATTGGAAATGCCATAACTTTGGTGTTTGTAAAGTTAGAAAGTTGGGATTTTATATGGGTTTTATTTTTCCCAATCAATCCGACCTACCAAATTTCATAAGGATCAGCCGACTATATCCCACAGCCATTTAACTGATTGATCGGAAAAGCCATAACTTTAGTGTTTGTAAAGTTAGGAAGTTGGGACTTACTATGGGTTTTATTTTTGGCCAATCAATCCGACCTATCAAATTTTATAGGGATCGGCCGACAATATCCTATAGCCGCCATAAAACTGAACGATTGGAAATGCTATAACTTTGGTGTTTGTAAAGTTTGAAAGTTGGGATTTTCTAGGGGTTTTATTTTTCCCAATCAATCCGACCTACCAAATTTCATAAGGATCAGCCGACTATATCCTACAGCCATTTAACTGATTGATCGGAAAAGCCATAACTTTGGTGTTTGTAAAGTTAGGAAGTTGGGACTTTCTATGGGTTTTATTTTTGGCCAATCAATCCGACCTACCAAATTTCATAAGGATCGGCTGACTATATCCTACAGCCGCCATAAAACTGAACGGTTGGAAATGCCATAACTTTGGTGTTTGTAAAGTTAGAAAGTTGGGATTTTCTATGGTTTTAATTTTTCACAATCAATCCTACCTACCAAATTTCATAAGGATCGGCCGACTATATCCCACTGCCGCCATAAAACTGATTGATCGGAAAAGCCATAACTTTGGTGTTTGTAAAGTTAGGAAGTTGGGATTTTACAGGTTTTATATTTGGCCAATCAATTCGACCTACCAAATATCATAGGGATCGGCCGACTATATCCTACAGCCATATAACTGATTGATCGGAAAAGCCATATCTTTAGTGTTTGTAAAGTTAGGAAGTTGGGACTTTCTATAGGTTTTATTTTTGGCCAATCAATCCGACCTACCAAATTTCATAAGGATCAGCCGACTATATCCTACAGCCGCCATGAAACTGAACGGTTGGAAATGCCATAACTTTGGTGTTTGTAAAGTTAACAAGAGAGAACGCTATAGTCGGGTGCCCCGACTATCAGATACCCGTTACTCAGGTAAAGGGAGTGCGAGGGAGATGGAGATAGAAACTTTGATCACGCATAACTTTTTAACGAATGGTCCGATTTGGAAAATATCTTCTACATTTCGATAGGTATTGATAAACACAATAAAACTGCATTTTTACTTTTCCGAAATATTTAAATTTTTAAAATCGTATATAAGCGATTGTGGGCGTTAAAGGGGGCGTGGCACCCTTTTGAAATAAACTTGCGCTGCGTAGGAACTCCTAGAATCTACATGCAAAATGCCAATCTTCTAGCTTTTATAGTTTCCGAGATCTCAGCGTTCATACGGACAGACAGACAGACGGACAGACGGACAGACGGACGGACGGACAGACGGACAGACGGACAGACGGACATGGCTAGATCGACTCGGCTAGTGATCCTGAACAAGAATATATATACTTTATAGGGTCGGAAACGCTTCCTTCTACCTGTTACATACTTTTGCACGAATACAATATACCCTTTTACTCTACGAGTAACGGGTATAAAAAGTTGGGATTTTCTATGGTTTTAATTTTTTACAATCAATCCGAACTATCAAATTTCATAAGGATCGGCCGACTATATCCCACTGCCGCCATAAAACTGATTGATCGGAAAAGCCATAACTTTGGTGTTTGTAAAGTTAGGAAGTTGTGATTTTACAGGTTTTAGACCTACCAAATATCATAAGGATCGGCCGACTATATCCTATAGCTACCATATAACTGAACGATTGGAAATGCTATTTCTTTGGTGATTGTAAAGTTGGGAAGTTGGGACTTTCTATGGCTTTTATTTTTGGCCAATCAATCCGACCTATCAAATTTCATAGGGATCGGACGACTATATCCTACAGCCGCCATAAAACTGAACGATTGGAAATGCCATAACTTTGGTGTTTGTAAAATTAGAAAGTTTGGATTTTCTATGGGTTTTATTTTTCCCAATCAATCCGACCTACCAAATTTCATAAGGATCAGCCGACTATATCCTACAGCCATATAACTGATTGATCGGAAAAGCCATAACTTTAGTGTTTGTAAAGTTAGGAAGTTGGGACTTTCTATGGGTTTTATTTTTGGCCAATCAATCCGACCTACCAAATTTCATAAGGATCGGCCGACTATATCCTACAGCCGCCATAAAACTGAACGGTTGGAAATGCCATAACTTTGGTGTTTGTAAAGTTAGAAAGTTGGGATTTTCTATGGTTTTAATTTTTCACAATCAATCCTACCTACCAAATTTCATAAGGATCGGCCGACTATATCCCACTGCCGCCATAAAACTGATTGATCGGAAAAGCCATAACTTTGGTGTTTGTAAAGTTAGGAAGTTGGGATTTTACAGGTTTTATATTTGGCCAATCAATTCGACCTACCAAATATCATAGGGATCGGCCGACTATATCCTACAGCCATATAACTGATTGATCGGAAAAGCCATAACTTTAGTGTTTGTAAAGTTAGGAAGTTGGGACTTTCTATAGGTTTTATTTTTGGCCAATCAATCCGACCTACCAAATTTCATAAGGATCAGCCGACTATATCCTACAGCCGCCATGAAACTGAACGGTTGGAAATGCCATAACTTTGGTGTTTGTAAAGTTAACAAGAGAGAACGCTATAGTCGGGTGCCCCGACTATCAGATACCCGTTACTCAGGTAAAGGGAGTGCGAGGGAGATGGAGATAGAAACTTTGATCACGCATAACTTTTTAACGAATGGTCCGATTTGGAAAATATCTTCTACATTTCGATAGGTATTGATAAACACAATAAAACTGCATTTTTACTTTTCCGAAATATTTAAATTTTTAAAATCGTATATAAGCGATTGTGGGCGTTAAAGGGGGCGTGGCACCCTTTTGAAATAAACTTGCGCTGCGTAGGAACTCCTAGAATCTACATGCAAAATGCCAATCTTCTAGCTTTTATAGTTTCCGAGATCTCAGCGTTCATACGGACAGACAGACAGACGGACAGACGGACAGACGGACGGACGGACAGACGGACAGACGGACAGACGGACAGACGGACATGGCTAGATCGACTCGGCTAGTGATCCTGAACAAGAATATATATACTTTATAGGGTCGGAAACGCTTCCTTCTACCTGTTACATACTTTTGCACGAATACAATATACCCTTTTACTCTACGAGTAACGGGTATAAAAAGTTGGGATTTTCTATGGTTTTAATTTTTTACAATCAATCCGAACTATCAAATTTCATAAGGATCGGCCGACTATATCCCACTGCCGCCATAAAACTGATTGATCGGAAAAGCCATAACTTTGGTGTTTGTAAAGTTAGGAAGTTGTGATTTTACAGGTTTTAGACCTACCAAATATCATAAGGATCGGCCGACTATATCCTATAGCTACCATATAACTGAACGATTGGAAATGCTATTTCTTTGGTGATTGTAAAGTTGGGAAGTTGGGACTTTCTATGGCTTTTATTTTTGGCCAATCAATCCGACCTATCAAATTTCATAGGGATCGGACGACTATATCCTACAGCCGCCATAAAACTGAACGATTGGAAATGCCATAACTTTGGTGTTTGTAAAATTAGAAAGTTTGGATTTTCTATGGGTTTTATTTTTCCCAATCAATCCGACCTACCAAATTTCATAAGGATCAGCCGACTATATCCTACAGCCATATAACTGATTGATCGGAAAAGCCATAACTTTAGTGTTTGTAAAGTTAGGAAGTTGGGACTTTCTATGGGTTTTATTTTTGGCCAATCAATCCGACCTACCAAATTTCATAAGGATCGGCCGACTATATCCTACAGCCGCCATAAAACTGAACGGTTGGAAATGCCATAACTTTGGTGTTTGTAAAGTTAAAAAGTTGGGATTTTCTATGGTTTTAATTTTTCACAATCAATCCGAACTACCAAATTTCACAAGGATCGGCCGACTATATCCTATAGCTACCATATAACTGAACGATTGGAAATACTATAACTTTGGTGATTGTAAAGTTGGGACTTTCTATGGCTTTTATTTTTGGCCAACCAATCCGACATATCGAATTTCATAGGGATCGGCCGAGTATATCCTACAGCCGCCATAAAACTGAACGATTGGAAATGCCATAACTTTGGTGTTTGTAAAGTTAGAAAGTTGGGATTTTCTATGGGTTTTATTTTTCCCAATCAATCCGACCTACCAAATTTCATAAGGATCAGCCGACTATATCCCACAGCCATTTAACTGATTGATCGGAAAAGCCATAACTTTGGTGTTTGTAAAGTTAGGAAGTTGGGACTTTCTATGGGTTTTATTTTTGGCCAATCAATCCGACCTACCAAATTTCATAAGGATCGGCCGACTATATCCTACAGCCGCCATAAAACTGAACGGTTGGAAATGCCATAACTTTGGTGTGTGTAAAGTTAAAAAGTTGGGATTTTCTATGGTTTTAATTTTTCACAATCAATCCGAACTACCAAATTTCATAAGGATCGGCCGACTATATCCTATAGCTACCATATAACTGAACGATTGGAAATGCTATTTCTTTGGTGATTGTAAAGTTGGGAAGTTGGGAATTTCTATGGGTTTTATTTTTTTCCAATCAATCCGACCTACCAAATTTCATAAGGATCGGCCGACTATATCCTATAGCCGCCATAAAACTGAACGATTGGAAATGCCATAACTTTGGTGTTTGTAAAGATAGAAAGTTGGGATTTTCTATGGGTTTTATTTTTCCCAATCAATCCGACCTACCAAATTTCATAAGGATCAGCCGACTATATCCTACATCCATATAACTGATTGATCGGAAAAGCCATAACTTTAGTGTTTGTAAAGTTAGGAAGTTGGGACTTACTATGGGTTTTATTTTTGGCCAATCAATCCGACCTATCAAATTTTATAGGGATCGGCCGACTATATCCTATAGCCGCCATAAAACTGAACGATTGGAAATGCCATAACTTTGGTGTTTGTAAAGTTTAAAAGTTGGGATTTTCTAGGGGTTTTATTTTTCCCAATCAATCCGACCTACCAAATTTCATAAGGATCAGCCGACTATATCCTACAGCCATTTAACTGATTGATCGGAAAAGCCATAACTTTGGTGTTTGTAAAGTTAGGAAGCTGGGACTTTCTATGGGTTTTATTTTTGGCCAATCAATCCGACCTACCAAATTTCATAAGGATCGGCCGACTATATCCTACAGCCGCCATAAAACTGAACGGTTGGAAATGCCATAACTTTGGTGTTTGTAAAGTTAGAAAGTTGGGATTTTCTATGGTTTTAATTTTTCACAATCAATCCTACCTACCAAATTTCATAAGGATCGGCCGACTATATCCCACTGCCGCCATAAAACTGATTGATCGGAAAAGCCATAACTTTGGTGTTTGTAAAGTTAGGAAGTTGGGATTTTACAGGTTTTATATTTGGCCAATCAATTCGACCTACCAAATATCATAGGGATCGGCCGACTATATCCTACAGCCATATAACTGATTGATCGGAAAAGCCATAACTTTAGTGTTTGTAAAGTTAGGAAGTTGGGACTTTCTTTAGGTTTTATTTTTGGCCAATCAATCCGACCTACCAAATTTCATAAGGATCGGCCGACTATATCCTACAGCCGCCATGAAACTGAACGGTTGGAAATGCCATAACTTTGGTGTTTGTAAAGTTAAAAAGTTGGGATTTTCTATGGTTTTTATTTTTTACAATCAATCCGAACTACCAAATTTCATAAGGATCGGCCGACTATATCCCACTGCCGCCATAAAACTGATTGATCGGAAAAGCCATAACTTTGGTGTTTGTAAAGTTAGGAAGTTGTGATTTTACAGGTTTTATATTTGGCCAATCAATTCGACCTACCAAATATCATAAGGATCGGCCGACTATATCCTATAGCTACCATATAACTGAACGATTGGAAATGCTATTTCTTTGGTGATTGTAAAGTTGGGAAGTTGGGACTTTCTATGGCTTTTATTTTTGGCCAATCAATCCGACCTATCAAATTTCATAGGGATCGGACGACTATATCCTACAGCCGCCATAAAACTGAACGATTGGAAATGCCATAACTTTGGTGTTTGTAAAATTAGAAAGTTTGGATTTTCTATGGGTTTTATTTTTCCCAATCAATCGGAACTACCAAATTTCATAAGGATCGGCCGACTATATCCTATAGCTACCATATAACTGAACGATTGGAAATGCTATAACTTTGGTGATTGTAAAGTTGGGACTTTCTATGGCTTTTATTTTTGGCCAATCAATCCGACCTATCAAATTTTATAGGGATCGGCCGACTATATCCTATAGCCGCCATAAAACTGAACGATTGGAAATGCCATAACTTTGGTGTTTGTAAAGTTAGAAAGTTGGGATTTTCTATGGGTTTTATTTTTCCCAATCAATCCGACCTACCAAATTTCATAAGGATCAGCCGACTATATCCTACATCCATATAACTGATTGATCGGAAAAGCCATAACTTTAGTGTTTGTAAAGTTAGGAAGTTGGGACTTACTATGGGTTTTATTTTTGGCCAATCAATCCGACCTATCAAATTTTATAGGGATCGGCCGACTATATCCTATAGCCGCCATAAAACTGAACGATTGGAAATGCCATTACTTTGGTGTTTGTAAAGTTAGAAAGTTGGGATTTTCTATGGGTTTTATTTTTCCCAATCAATCCGACCTACCAAATTTCATAAGGATCAGCCGACTATATCCTACAGCCATATAACTGATTGATCGGAAAAGCCATAACTTTAGTGTTTGTAAAGTTAGGAAGTTGGGACTTACTATGGGTTTTATTTTTGGCCAATCAATCCGACCTACCAAATTTCATAAGGATCGGCCGACTATATCCTACAGGCGCCATAAAACTGAACGGCTGGAAATGCCATAACTTTGGTGTTTGTAAAGTTGGAAAGTTGGGATTTTCTATGGGTTTAATTTTTCCCAATCAATTCTACCTACCAAATTTCATAAGGATCGGCCGACTATATCCCACTGCCGCCATATAACTGATTGATCGGAAAAGTTATAACTTTGGTGTTTGTAAAGTTAGGAAGTTGAGACTTTCTATGGGTTTTATTTTTGGCCATTCAATCCGACCTACCAAATTTCATAAGGATCGTCCGACTATATCCAACAGCCGCCATAAAACTGAACGGTTGGAAATGCCATAACTTTGGTGTTTGTAAAGTTAGAAAGTTGGGATTTTCTATGGTTTTAATTTTTCACAATCAATCCTACCTACCAAATTTCATAAGGATCGGCCGACTATATCCCACTGCCGCCATATAACTGATTGATCGGAAAAGTTATAACTTTGGTGTTTGTAAAGTTAGGAAGTTGGGATTTTACAGGTTTTATATTTGGCCAATCAATTCGACCTACCAAATATCATAAGAATCGGCCGACTATATCCTATAGCTACCATATAACTGAACGATTGGAAATGCCATAACTTTAGTGTTTGTAAAGTTAGGAAGTTGGGACTTTCTATGGGTTTTATTTTTGGTCAATCAATCCGACCTTGTAGCGGCGACTGAAGCAACGAAAATTTTTTTGTTCGGCCCAGAAAAATATTCGTTAGGTTTTTAGTTTGAGCTTAGCTTAGTTTCAGACCATAAATATTAGTAAGCCCAGCTTACTTAGTATTTTTTGTGGGGATGCCAATTAATCAGGGCTGGCATGATCAGCTGTACCAGAGGAGCTCTGGAAAGCTTATCTACCACCATGGCGTGATTGCCGGCTGCGATGCATTTCCGTTGGCAGCCTAGGCCAACATTCCCCGGTTCCGTTCTGGTTCTTTTCAATCGAGCAGTCGCGGCGTGCACATGCACAAAAAAAATTAAGTTCCCAGTCCAGAAGTTCGAAACCTTAACTGGGGTACGCGTGCATATTGCAAGTATTGCGATTCGATAGTAAAAAGTTAAATAAAGGCATCCGCCAAAGCTTGAACCGAGTAAGTTTCCCGGCGAATTGGTTTTCTTTCCGTGTCTAACCTCCGGCCGCGTTTTAGGCAGCTGAATTGGGAAAACTTATAGTTGTCCCGGCCGCGAGAATGTGTGTCGCGGCCAGCAGCAAGTGGTGTTTTTGATTGGATTGGCGAGATTTCTGCCGACCACGACCCGGAAAATCCCCAAACGTTTCGGGGCACGATCGCAAGGTAGATATGCTCGAGAACAGTGTCTTTTAGTAGGTATTTGCTGTAACCGTTCCTTAATCGTCAGGTTGTGCCCAGTTAGCAATTTGTAAAGTCGACGTGACGAGGAGCATGTAAGCCAGGTAGCGCCAACAAAAACCTACGTGTATGTACCGAGGAGCACCCCAATAGCCGCATGTGTACATAACCCCCGAAAACTAGCGCATGTACCGAGGAGCACCTCTATAGCCGCATGTGTTCATAACCTGGTAGCGCCGAAAACCAGCGCCTGTACCGAGGAGCACCTCCCTAGCCGCATGCGTACATAACCTGGTAGCGCCGAAAACCAGCGCCTGTACCGAGGAGCACCCTCATGAACGGCCTGTGCACCTAACCTGACAACAACGAATACACATGCGCACCTAACCTTATTGTACATACGCGCATTTAAGAGCCATTACCTATACACATGGACGTGTAATCTTTTGGCGCGCTCACCTACGCAGCTACACCTGTGTGAAATCTTTTGGCGCGTACACATACGCAGCTACACCTGCGTGAGATCTCTTGGGTGCACATACACATCAGCAGCAGTCTTACCCCAATGCACACAGGCGCAAAAAAATTTGTTTTGGTATTATCTCAGGCAATCAATTGTGAGCTTATTTAAACTGCAACCACAGTGAACCCAATGGGAAATCACCCATGGAAATTTTAAAATATAATGGAGCTGATCTTAATTAGTTTATAATATATACTACCTAAATTTGAATAACAATTTTTCGCGTATAAAGAATAAGAAAAAAAAAAAAAAAAAAAAAAAGTAATGGCAAGGAAGTTTCTTAAAAAAATTCGTTTTCAAAACATCGAGTGTTCTTAAATTTACTTTAACCCTATGGTGAAAAACGCCATAAGTTTTTTCCAGCACACCTGAGTCGGGAGATCGATCTTTCGTCAATGGAAAAGTTGCAGTGAGTTTGAAAATTAATTGTTTATTTCATATATCCACCTTTATATTTGTTTTGAAAACTAAACATGACTTTTATTTGAATTGCCAATATTATAAATCACGAGAAATCAATGAAGCATTAAATTAACAAAAAAAAAATATTATCTAACAAATATTAAGTAAGAAATTAATTTGAATTTAATTTTGAGTTTAATCCAAATATTTTATTAATTCTAATTAGATTATAACAAACAAATCAAATTAATAGCTTACCCTAAATCAAATAGAGAATCAACTTGAATTTAATTTTGGATTTAAACTAAATATTTTATTAATTCTAATTAAATTAAAATAAACAAATTACTCCAAAACAAATTGAAATTCTAACCTTATCTTACAAAAACCATATATATATATTCTTATAATTAAGATTATCTACCAATGTCATTGTTTAAACATTATTACCATTCTTATATCTATTACTTTATTACGAATTACTATTACTGAACTACTATTAATTATGTTTTCTTTCCCTGAATTTATTATAAAAATGGAAGTTTAAGTCCAAAACTTACTGAACCCAGCTGATGTTTTCACAGTCGTAGGGTGCAAAAGGGGTCACCAGAGCCATGCTCTTGCGGCAGGTGATCATAGGCAGGGTGGGCAACATGCACACACAATAACATCAGTGCCTCGCTGTGTTAAGATTTCTCTCTTTCTATTCTTTTCTTTTCCTTCTTTTCTATTCCTAATTCTTTACATTCTATATTTTTTTTTTGAATTTATTTATATTTCTTCCGGTTTAGTAGACTAACTTATAATTTTGTCGCAAGCACGCTCAATTCTTTGTCTGTTAATAATAATGTGTAGACTGTGTCAGGGTCTGTATGAAGCAAGAACAACACCCCCAAAGCCGACGAGTTAGTGCCGGACCCTATAGCGTGCCCCGCAAGTACAGATCCCTCGATTCCAAACACCTCAGCCGAACGTTACACGCTACAGATATAATTTATTATTATTAATAAGAGAAGTGGCGCTCAACGTGTAGGGGCCTTACTGAGTAATTTTTATTCATTAAGACTCACTGGTAAATAAATTCAATTTCTTTAAAACTTTATTTCCTATTTTTCTCAAAAATTCTTTTTTTATTTTTTAATTTCTTGGGAAACATGCTAAGTGAATATAAGTATTCAAAACTGTCCGGAATTGTAAACTAACTAAAGAATTTTCCTAAAATTAGCAGAGATGATAAGGTGTCTAAAAGTCTGAGGAAAACGGAAAATACAAAAATCAACTTAGGTCTTCTGTCCCAGCTTAAAATACCAAGTCGTTGAACTAACTATACTCTGTAAATTAAAGATAGACATTAATTTAACTGTTCGGAAAATACTGGCAACCCTTGAAAGTAGTGTCATATCCACAAATAATTAGTGGCAATCTTGGATTTATCATTTTTCTGAAGTATTATATTCCCTTTTCATAGGCTGGAATACATGCGACTATGTTTTGAACAGGTCGCTGTCCGCTGTCCGAAATAGGAAAGTAACTACTTCCCTCCTTTGTGTTTTGGAAAAGGTTTTGTTATAAAGCCTAAACAATCTTTTCTTTCTTTAATTTCTATAATTTCCGAGAATCTTAAAAACACCCTCGACTTGTGGGACATCTAGAAAGGAGTTCAGTTAATATCTCTTCCGTATATATATATTTTTTGGTTACAATTTTGTTTATAGAAACAAGTTAATATCTTTTCCGTATATACATTGGTTTTTGGTTTTTACAATTTTTTTAGTTTATAGAAACATAAACACTCTTACTTGGTTAAAACTTGGGTTGCGGTTGATTAGCGTTGGCGTAAGATTTTTTTTTTGAAATTGTCCTAAGAATATTTTTCAACTGTGTGCATTATGGGTGTGGACCGATCTCCGAATAAGGGGGCAGAAGGTGGCCCAGCTACAATTTGTCCGATATGTAAATTCGAAATGACCGTCGTCGAAATTTTCATAACCTCGTGTCAACATGAATTTCACAGGAAGTGCATAGAAGCGCATTTTAAGAAAAGCGCACAATGTCCAGTATGCAAATCAGCTTGTAGGCCTGCAGTCGGTAAGCCACTTGATAATTCAGGGCTACAAACTTTAATTTTAATTTTTCCCAATCAATTCTACCTACCAAATTTCATAAGGATCGGCCGACTATATCCCACTGCCGCCATATAACTGATTGATCGGAAAAGTTATAACTTTGGTGTTTGTAAAGTTAGGAAGTTGGGATTTTACAGGTTTTATATTTGGCCAATCAATTCGACCTACCAAATATCATAAGAATCGGCCGACTATATCCTATAGCTACCATATAACTGAACGATTGGAAATGCCATAACTTTAGTGTTTGTAAAGTTAGGAAGTTGGGACTTTCTATGGGTTTTATTTTTGGTCAATCAATCCGACCTTGTAGCGGCGACTGAAGCAACGAAAATTTTTTTTGTTCGGCCCAGAAAAATATTCGTTAGGTTTTTAGTTTGAGCTTAGCTTAGTTTCAGACCATAAATATTAGTAAGCCCAGCTTACTTAGTATTTTTTGTGGGGATGCCAATTAATCAGGGCTGGCATGATCAGCTGTACCAGAGGAGCTCTGGAAAGCTTATCTACCACCATGGCGTGATTACCGGCTGCGATGCATTTCCGCTGGCAGCCTAGGCCAACATTCCCCGGTTCCGTTCTGGTTCTTTTCAATCGAGCAGTCGCGGCGTGCACATGCACAAAAAAATTAAGTTCCCAGTCCAGAAGTTCGAAACCTTAACTGGGGTACGCGTGCATATTGCAAGTATTGCGATTCGATAGTAAAAAGTTAAATAAAGGCATCCGCCAAAGCTTGAACCGAGTAAGTTTCCCGGCGAATTGGTTTTCTTTCCGTGTCTAACCTCCGGCCGCGTTTTAGGCAGCTGAATTGGGAAAACTTATAGTTGTCCCGGCCGCGAGAGTGTGTCCCGGCCAGCAGCAAGTGGTGTTTTTGATTGGATTGGCGAGATTTCTGCCGACCACGACCCGGAAAATCCCCAAACGTTTCGGGGCACGATCGCAAGGTAGATATGCTCGAGAACAGTGTCTTTTAGTAGGTATTTGCTGTAACCGTTCCTTAATCGTCAGGTTGTGCCCAGTTAGCAATTTGTAAAGTCGACGTGACGAGGAGCATGTAAGCCAGGTAGCGCCAACAAAAACCTACGTGTATGTACCGAGGAGCACCCCAATAGCCGCATGTGTACATAACCCCCGAAAACTAGCGCATGTACCGAGGAGCACCTCTATAGCCGCATGTGTTCATAACCTGGTAGCGCCGAAAACCAGCGCCTGTACCGAGGAGCACCCTCATGAACGGCCTGTGCACCTAACCTGACAACAACGAATACACATGCGCACCTAACCTTATTGGCACCTTATGCGCACCTACGCAGCTACACCTGTGTGAAATCTTTTGGCGCGTACACATACGCAGCTACACCTGCGTGAGATCTCTTGGGTGCACATACACATTAGCAGCAGTCTTACCCCAATGCACACAGGCGCAAAAAAATTTGTTTTGGTATTATCTCTGGCAATCAATTGTGAGCTTATTTAAACTGCAACCACAGTGAACCCAATGGGAAATCACCCATGGAAATTTTAAAATATAATGGAGCTGATCTTTTTTTTTTTTTTTTTTTTTTTTTTATTTTTTATACTTTGTTCTTATTTATTGGATCTTCTCTATTACTTAAGAGACTAACAATAAGTTTTCAAATCTTAATCTATGTTACGTTAACTTATGTTATTGAAAAAGGGATGGGAAATCATTCCGCTGTAGACGGGAATGATAGCTTAGCCGGTTGAGTTGTCTTGCAAGCAGGTTTGGGTGATTTGATAATCTGGCTTCATATTTAATTTTTCTGGAAACAATTTCTTCTTTTACGGGATTTATATCCAGGTCTCTCTGGATGTTTGCATTGCGGATGTACCAGGGGGCTCCAGTTATTGTTCGTAGGGTCTTTGATTGTACTCTTTGAATAATTTCTATATTGCTGCTGCTTGCGTTTCCCCAGAGCTCGGAACCGTAGGTCCAGATCGGCTTTAAGCACGAGTTATACAGTAGTACTTTATATTCGAGTGGAAGGGGGGAGCGGTAGTTCATGAGCCAGTGAAGGCTGCTGGCCTTTAGTTTTAAATGGGTCTTCTTTGCTTCTATATGCTTTCTCCAGGTAAGCCTCCTGTCTAGGTGTATGCCGAGATAGGTGACTTCGTCTGCTTGTGGAACCGGCTTGTTGTTTAGCGTCAGTGGTGGGCATTTCGACAAGTTTAGTGTAAATGTAATGTGCTTACACTTTTGCTCATTGACTTTGATACGCCAGTCTGCGAGCCATTTTTCTACAGCTACCAGGTGTTCTTTTAAATGGGCTGTAGCTGTTTTTGGGCATTTCGAGCGGCTGACAATGGCAGTGTCGTCAGCAAAGGTTGAGATGAGGGTCTGGCGGCTTGTTGGAATGTCTGCCGTGTAAAGGATGTACAAGATTGGTCCAAGCACACTTCCTTGGGGTACTCCAGCTTCGATGTTACGGATGGTTGAAGTAAAGGTTTTACATCTCACGGTGAAAACTCTGTTTCTGAGGTATGACTCAAGCAACTTGTGAGTGTTTTCTGGTAGGAGGGTTTTGATTTTGTATACCAGACCGTCGATCCAGACGCGATCAAATGCCTGTGATACGTCCAGAAATAAGGCACTGCAATATTGCTTGTGTTCGAAAGCCGTGCGAATTTCAGATGTTAAGCGGTTTACCTGTTCGATAGTTCCATGCTTTTCCCTAAATCCGAATTGGTGCAGAGGGATCGTTCTGTTGTTTTGAAGATGTGTTACTAGATGAACAAGAAGCAGTTTTTCAAATAGCTTTGATAGACATGGGAGCAGACTGATGGGCCGGTACGAGGAAGGCTGGGATTTGTCTTTTCCTGGCTTCGGGATCATTGTAATGACAGACTTTTTCCATTGGTCAGGAAAGTAGCCCCATTTCAATATTGAGTTAAATATAAATGCGATGCATCTGACTGCGCAAGCAGGTAATTCAATTATCATTTTTGGAGAAATAAAATCGTGACCAGGAGCCTTTTTTGGGTTTATGTGTTCTTTAATAGCCTTAAGTATTGTGCTGGTTTCAAGGGTAACTGGGGAGGACGGCGACGCTAGCGAGACATTCGGTAGAGTGAATTGGTTGGATGGCGGGTGGGGCTTGAAGACGTTTTCCAAGTGATGGGCAAAGGTGTTAGCTCTTTCTTCGTCACTGCGCGCCCAGGCACCTGTTTGTGATCGAATTGGCCAATCGGGATCTATTGGTGGCTGCATGTTTGGGTGCGCTCTCCATAGTGGGAATTTATTACCCGTCGGGGATAGTTTCGCAATGTAGGCCCGTTGGGCCTGGTTCTTTTCGGTAGAGAGGGCCTTCGACAATTTTCGAGATGCTTCATTAAGTCTTTTCTTAGTAGCTGGGGACCGATGAGTCTGCCAGTCTCTGCGAAGTCTACGTTTTTCAAGTAGGAGAGACTCGATCTGGATACTTGAGCGTCCAGTTCTTAGCGGGTTTGTGGATGAGGGTTCTGGCGTAGAATGTTTGGCGGCAGAGGACATTACGTCCGTGAGGTGTTTAAGCGACTTGTTAATGTCAGATTCAGAGGAAATTTCAGGATCAAGTTCGATGGGTGCACTTACATATTTTTTGTACTTCAGCCAGTTTGTTTTGTTTGATGTTAGATGTTGGGGGCGTTCCAGAAGCTGCGGCTGTTCAGATAGACAGAGGAGAACTGGCGAATGGTCCGATGTGAGCTCTTCTAAGGTTTTTATGTTTATCAGCCTGTGCGAGACTCTTCTAATAACAGCGAAATCGATAATGTCAGGTTGTTTATTTGGATCTGTGGGCCAGTATGTAGGCCTAGCTGGTGAGACAAAGTCAAGCGCATTACCAGGAGTGATAATAGCGTTGTATAATTGGCGGCCTTTGGGGTTGATAAGACGAGATCCCCAGTGGGGATGCTTTGCGTTATAATCACCGGCAGCTATAAAGCAGCGTCCTAGTGAGTTGTAGAAATTCATAAACTCATTTTCTGCAATACTGAAGCGTGGGGGACAATATATGGCGGATAGGGTAAGTGGGCCGCCAATTAGGTTTATACGTAGGGATGTGGCCTGCAGGTAGTTAGTAGCGAATGTCTCCAAGGGATGATGTTTTATGCGTTGTTTTATGAGTATACCGGTACCTCCGTGTGCTTTACCGTCCGGGTGGTTGGTCGCGTGGAATATATATCCGATGATATGGAAGTAGTTTTTATTAGTTAGATGGGTTTCAGAAAGTAGCATGATATCGATATTGTGGCTGTTTAGGAACTGTAGGAGTTCGTCTTTGTGCCGGGAAACGCCGTTTGCGTTCCAGAAGCATATTCTTAAGGAGTCCATTTATACAGACTTTTGTTTGATCAGCAGTTCCATTAGAAGACTCTGGTTTCGCAGTAGTTCTTGAAGGGAACTTTGAATCGTCATCATGACGTTTGCAAGAGTAGCTAGTGTAGATTCTAGACCGCTAAGTGTTTGTGGGGGAAGAGTTTGGTTTTGCTGCGTAGAAGGTTGACTTGTTGTTTGGCCATTTTGGCTTAAGAGCGGAAAATCATTTAGGTTTGATATGGGTGGCTGTGGACGCAATGCTGCAGGTTGGGCGGTAGATGTTTGTGAGATTCCAGGGTAGCGGAGTGCGTTGGCAAAGGAGACACCAGGAGTGGTTGTTGATGGGGTGAAGATGTTTGGTTGGGCAGAGTGTTGAGCCGCGAGTGGATTACTGCGTCTCTGGTTTAGGCGGCTCTTGAGTTCTTTGTAGACGGGGCAGCCCCGGTAGTTGGCAGTATGATTTCCCCACAATTACTGCATTTCCTCAAAGTAGGGTCTTCTTTGTTTCCCAGGCATGCTTCGATGCAATGCAAATCTCCACAGGCGACACAAACTGGACGCAGGGTGCAGTAGGTTCTTGTATGCCCGAACTCCTGGCAGTTTGTACACTGTACGGGGCCGTTCCGCTTATGCGGTTCCTCAACGGTGATTCTTCGGTGAAGGAGATATTGCAGATTGTAAATAGGATGCACTGCATTTTTCTTTAGAGGTTTCGTCTCTGGGGCCAGCTCAATCTTAAACAGTGGTTGGGGAATTTTATCCCTGTTCACTATGTTTACGATGTGCTTAACGTCGAAGCCATTTTCCGTGAGGCCTTCAGCTATTTCTGCTACCGCAACAGTCGATTCTATACCTTTAAGTACAACTTGTAGGCCTTTCTTACTTTTTAGTTGGTAAGTGTAGTAATTTATAAGCTCATTGTCGAGATATCTTGTTACAGAACGGAAGTTGTCTTCGTTGTTAACCTGGAGTTTTGTTTCTAATATGTTTCCTCTTTTTAGGGTATTGATATAGAAGTGGTTAGGCCCGATTACTTGTTTAAGCTTATTAATCAGATCGACACTGTTGTGTTTCCTAATATATATTGGCGGTGGCTTTACAGCTTTCATGACTTGAGGCGCCTGACCCTTGTCTTCTTCGGTCTCGCCAAGTATGGCAAATCTGTTTTCGGATGTTCGTGTGTTGCCTAAAGTTTTTGGTACTTTTGGCCAATTTGAGTTTACGTTTTTTTGTGGACTAAGCTTTCTTTTTATTTGTACATACCGATCGATCCCCGTCTGTACGAGAGTATTATTCGTAAGAGGGTCAGTAGAGCAAAGTTTTACTTGTGGTGTTGAGATAGGCCATTGGGTAGCCGCAGACGTTAAAGTTGTTGTTGTCGTTGACGTTGCTGTAGTAAGAGAGGGTACAGTGCTGGTGGGCGCACAAGCCGAAGTAGTCGGTGCATCGATAGAGAGAGAGGTGACGGGCATTGTGAACTCCACGACTGAGTAACGGCAGCGCTGCTTGAGCATAAAATCGCTGGTGACAGTGAGCGGGCTCTTTCGGTAGCGGTCAGTGACGTTAATTTTGTTGTTGCCTCCGATGAGTCAATTGAAATGTAAGCATTGTTCCGTGCAGAAGACAGCCGTCGTTCGTCTAGTTGTATTTGTTGCCGATCGCGACTTGGCTTCGTGGCTTTACCGGTTGCACTTGTTAATATTTTATTTGCGTTCGACATTTTTAATTGATTTGATTAGCTAGATCGGTTTTAAATTTAGTTTTAATCACAAGGAGATGTTGACCTTGGGATATGGCATTGCTGCCAGCGTCTTTTCGCTATTTTTCTTAGTTTTGGTGGTCACTTTGTAGATTTTTGGAAGTCTTTCAGCAGGGCGAGCAAAAAAGACACGTCTACGCGGTTCGGGAAAGTTGGCAGAAAAGCAGCTGATCTTAATTAGTTTATAATATATACTACCTAAATTTGAATAACAATTTTTCGCGTATAAAGAATAAGAAAAACAAAAAAAAAAAAAAAAAAAAGTAATGGCAAGGAAGTTTCTTAAAAAAAATTCGTTTTCAAAACATCGAGTGTTCTTAAATTTACTTTAACCCTATGGTGAAAAACGCCATAAGTTTTTTCCAGCACACCTGAGTCGGGAGATCGATCTTTCGTCAATGGAAAAGTTGCAGTGAGTTTGAAAATTAATTGTTTATTTCATATATCCACCTTTATATTTGTTTTGAAAACTAAACATGACTTTTATTTGAATTGCCAATATTATAAATCACGAGAAATCAATGAAGCATTAAATTAACAAAAAAAAAAATATTATCTAACAAATATTAAGTAAGAAATTAATTTGAATTTAATTTTGAGTTTAATCCAAATATTTTATTAATTCTAATTAGATTATAACAAACAAATCAAATTAATAGCTTACCCTAAATCAAATAGAGAATCAACTTGAATTTAATTTTGGATTTAAACTAAATATTTTATTAATTCTAATTAAATTAAAATAAACAAATTACTCCAAAACAAATTGAAATTCTAACCTTATCTTACAAAAACCATATATATATATTCTTATAATTAAGATTATCTACCAATGTCATTGTTTAAACATTATTACCATTCTTATATCTATTACTTTATTACGAATTACTATTACTGAACTACTATTAATTATGTTTTCTTTCCCTGAATTTATTATAAAAATGGAAGTTTAAGTCCAAAACTTACTGAACCCAGCTGATGTTTTCACAGTCGTAGGGTGCAAAAGGGGTCACCAGAGCCATGCTCTTGCGGCAGGTGATCATAGGCAGGGTGGGCAACATGCGAACACAATAACATCAGTGCCTCGCTGTGTTAAGATTTCTCTCTTTCTATTCTTTTCTTTTCCTTCTTTTCTATTCCTAATTCTTTACATTCTATATTTTTTTTTGAATTTATTTATATTTCTTCCGGTTTAGTAGACTAACTTATAATTTTGTCGCAAGCACGCTCAATTCTTTGTCTGTTAATAATAATGTGTAGACTGTGTCAGGGTCTGTATGAAGCAAGAACAACACCCCCAAAGCCGACGAGTTAGTGCCGGACCCTATAGCGTGCCCCGCAAGTACAGATCCCTCGATTCCAAACACCTCAGCCGAACGTTACACGCTACAGATATAATTTATTATTATTAATAAGAGAAGTGGCGCTCAACGTGTAGGGGCCTTACTGAGTAATTTTTATTCATTAAGACTCACTGGTAAATAAATTCAATTTCTTTAAAACTGTATTTCCTATTTTTCTCAAAAATTCTTTTTTTATTTTTTAATTTCTTGGAAAACATGCTAAGTGAATATAAGTATTCAAAACTGTCCGGAATTGTAAACTAACTAAAGAATTTTCCTAAAATTAGCAGAGATGATAAGGTGTCTAAAAGTCTGAGGAAAACGGAAAATACAAAAATCAACTTAGGTCTTCTGTCCCAGCTTAAAATACCAAGTCGTTGAACTAACTATACTCTGTAAATTAAAGATAGACATTAATTTAACTGTTCGGAAAATACTGGCAACCCTTGAAAGTAGTGTCATATCCACAAATAATTAGTGGCAATCTTGGATTTATCATTTTTCTGAAGTATTATATTCCCTTTTCATAGGCTGGAATACATGCGACTATGTTTTGAACAGGTCGCTGTCCGCTGTCCGAAATAGGAAAGTAACTACTTCCCTCCTTTGTGTTTTGGAAAAGGTTTTGTTATAAAGCCTAAACAATCTTTTCTTTCTTTAATTTCTATAATTTCCGAGAATCTTAAAAACACCCTCGACTTGTGGGACATCTAGAAAGGAGTTCAGTTAATATCTCTTCCGTATATATATATTTTTTGGTTACAATTTTGTTTATAGAAACAAGTTAATATCTTTTCCGTATATACATTGGTTTTTGGTTTTTACAATTTTTTTAGTTTATAGAAACATAAACACTCTTACTTGGTTAAAACTTGGGTTGCGGTTGATTAGCGTTGGCGTAAGATTTTTTTTTTGAAATTGTCCTAAGAATATTTTTCAACTGTGTGCATTATGGGTGTGGACCGATCTCCGAATAAGGGGGGCAGAAGGTGGCCCAGCTACAATTTGTCCGATATGTAAATCCGAAATGACCGTCGTCGAAATTTTCATAACCTCGTGTCAACATGAATTTCACAGGAAGTGCATAGAAGCGCATTTTAAGAAAAGCGCACAATGTCCAGTATGCAAATCAGCTTGTAGGCCTGCAGTCGGTAAGCCACTTGATAATTCAGGGCTACAAACTCGCAGTCGATCCAAAAGTAAGCAGCCTTTAGAGAGTAGTGATAAATCAGCAATGGATGAGGGACCTTCACACATCAGGAGTTAATACAAATCCCAGTAATAATACGGCAGGCTTTATAACCGCTAATGCTATGACTTTACTTGCCATGTCCCGAAATTAGACATGAACTGTTAAATATCGAGATTAAATCAGTTCCAGAATTAAGAGAAATTTGTCGTCGACGTGAAGACTTTTTGGCCGAGGTTCCGGGTTACGCCCGAAACTCTCTATTCAAGCGGGAAGTCTCCGAGCTCAATAAAGAACAAGAAGTCATGGAAACAGAAATAGAATCCGAGAATGAGGTAGACATCGAGGCTTTTTCTCTGTTATGTTGGAACTGTCGCAAGGAAGGGCACCGATATCAGGATTGTGTATCTGAGAGACGTATCTTTTGTTACGGCTGTGGAACGGCCAATACATACAAACCGAATTGTAGTAAGTGTTCAAAAAACTACAAAACCGGCATGTCGAAGTCGCCATTCAGACAGAAGGCTTCGATCACCGTCCGAAGTCAAGCGACAATGACCGACGAATAGATGACGCAGCCACAGTTGTGTCACTCACCTTCCCTGACGAACAAGAATTATCTGCTAGTCCTTTGCTACACAGCAAAATCTCAGAATTAAGAACCGTGGCTGTCACGACCAATGACCACAAACCTGAATTGGAACAGCTTAAATCTCGTAGTTCAAAGCGAATAAAAGAATTTTGGAAGAATGTTAAGGAATGTAAACTCGGTGTAGCGTACCTCAGCTCTCTTTCTGAAAGGCCTAAGGATCCTCGCCCTTTCTTGCCAATTCGTCTTCTCAATCGTACCGTCTATGGATTGTTAGATTCTGGCGCAGCGATTAGTTGTGTTGAAGGGCAGTTAGCTTGTGAAGTATTAGACAAGTACGATTATAAACAGTTAAAAGCTAATGCATCTACGGCAGATGGAAGATCTCAACAGATAGTAGGACGATTAAAATTAGATATTGAATATAGTAACGTCAAAAAGCCAGTGACGATTTATATAATACCCTCGCTGAAGCAAAATTTGTATTTGGGAATAGATTTCTGGAGGTTGTACGATCTGCTTCCAAAATGCTTGAATATTTCCGAGCTAGAGTCTAGCGATAGTAACGGGAAGGTCGAAACCGATCAACATGATTTGTCCGAGGCTGAAAGAGCCAAGCTAATAAACGTAATCAATTGTTTTCCCTCTTTTACTCAAGAAGGTCTCGGCAAGACCAATTTAATTGTGCATTCGATCGATGTGGGTATGGCTAAACCAATCAAACAACGTCATTTCCCTGTCTCTTCCGCAGTAGAGAAGGCTATGTACGCCGAGATCGATAGAATGATACAATTGGGGGTAATAGAGGAGTCTGAAAGTGCTTGGTCTTCTCCAATCGTAATGGTAACGAAACCTGGAAAAGTTAGAATTTGTCTGGATTGTCGTAAGGTTAACAGTTTCACCGAAAAGGATGCATACCCACTTCCCCAAATTAGTGGTATTTTAAGCCGTTTGCCAAAGGCAGAGTACATATCGAGTCTTGATCTTAAGGACGCTTATTGGCAGGTGCCTTTAGATGTTGCATCTCGATACAAGACGGCGTTTACAGTTCCTGGTAGACCCCTCTACCAATTTAAAGTCATGCCGTTCGGGCTATGCAATGCCACGAGTACAATGTCGCGGTTGATGGACAAGGTCGTCCCGGCTCATCTCAGGAACGAGGTGTTCATTTACTTGGACGATTTATTGGTAATTTCTGCTAGTTTTGAAAGGCATCTCGAAGTACTTAGAGAGGTAGCTCTTCACATAAGGCGTGCCGGTTTGACAATCAACATTGGCAAAAGTCACTTCTGCATGCTGCGTGTGCGCTATTTAGGCCATATAATAGGTGACGGTGGAATACGCACCGACCCTGAAAAGGTGACTGCTATCACGAATTTTCCGCTACCCAGGACTTTGCGCAGTTTGAGAAGCTTTATGGGTTTGTGTGGGTGGTATCGCAAGTTTGTTCCAAATTTTGCATCGCTTTCTGCTCCTCTGACTGATTTGATGACCACGAAACGGCGGTTTAGTTTGACTGATGAGGCAATTAAAGCATTTGAACAGTTAAAACGGTGTCTTAGTGAGGCTCCGGTCTTATGTAGCCCTGATTTTTCTAAACCATTTGCGATACATTGCGATGCAAGTAAAACCGGTGTAGGCGCAGTTTTAGTACAAGTCTCTGAGGAAGGAGACGAGCGTCCGATTGCGTTCATTTCGAAGAAATTGAACAAGGCTCAGCGGAACTATACGGTCACTGAACAAGAATGCCTAGCAGCGATCGTAGCTCTTAAAAATTTTTGGGCTTATGTGGAAGGACATAAATTTAAAATCATAACCGACCACGCATCATTGAAATGGTTAATGTCTAATCATGACCTAAATTCTCGCTTAGCTCGATGGGCGTTAGCGTTGCAAAGGTATAATTTCGATATTGAGCATCGTAAGGGATCCCTAAACATAGTTCCCGATTCATTGTCTCGCGTTAATGAGGATACAGTAGCCGCTTTAGACTTGCGTGAAGGGTTGCTCGTTGATCTTAGTTCGGAACATTTTAAGTCCGCTGGGTATGTTGATCTTGTAGAGAAAGTAGCGGCAAACCAAGCTAGTTTTCCCGATCTTAAGACCGACAGCGGTTATGTTTATCGGAAAGCAAGTTCACGATGAGTATGCGTGGAAGCTCTGGATACCCAGAGAATTAGTTCCCGAAATCCTTTCGCGAGCGCATGATAGCCCTTTGTCGTCACACTGTGGCATGCACAAAACCATTGAGAGAGTGAGGAGATACTATTTCTGGCCTGGTCTTGTGTCTGATATAAAGACTTATATAAATGCCTGTGAAGTGTGTAAAACCACAAAGGCTCCAAATTTCGTTCTGCGTCCTCCCTTAGGAAAGCCCCTGAAAGTCAGCGATTTTTCCAACGTCTTTTTATTGACTTTCTTGGACCTTATCCTAGGTCAAGAAGTGGAAACATTGGTATTTTTATAGTTTTAGATCATTTTTCCAAGTATGTGTTTCTAAAAGCAGTTCGAAAGATTGATAGTAGTGTCGTTATAAAATACCTTGATGGGGTGTTGTTTATGGCGTATGGAGCTCCGGAAACGGTGTTGTCCGACAACGGTTCGCAATTTCGCTCTCATGCTTTTCAGAAGCTTATGCATCAGTACGGTGTTACTCACACACTGACTGCAGTGCATTCGCCCCAGGCCAACGCGTCTGAGCGCGTTAGTCGCTCTGTGATCTCCTCAATTAGGGCTTATTTGCGTCCTGATCAGAAGGACTGGGACGAGTATCTAAGTAGGATATGTTGTGCTTTAAGATCATCGGTTCATGCCAGCATAGGCACCTCGCCTTACTACATGGTTTTCGGCCAGCACATGATTACCTCCGGCTCCACTTACTCATTGTTAAGGAAATTAAACTTATTAGATGATCGATCCTTAAAATTTAATCGAGAAGATTCTTTTGACATTGTTCGTGATAAAGCTTGTCAGCGAATGCAGGAAAAGCACGATGAGAATGAGAAGCGGTATAATCTTCGATCTCGAATCGTGTGCTTTGCCGAAGGGCAAGAGGTATTTCGCCGAAATTTTAAACAAAGTTGCTTTCAGACAGGCTATAATGCCAAGTTCGGTCCTTCTTTTATGAAAGCGAGAGTTCGGAAGAAGCTAGGAAACGCTTATTACGAACTAGAAGATTTACAAGGACGTTTATTAGGTACATATCATGCGAAAGATATCCGACAGTAACGTGACTTCAGTCGTTATCAGTCTAGGTAATCAGCAAGGATGTCCCCTAGCCTGATTTTTCGGGGGGGCTTTGTAGCGGCGACTGAAGCAACGAAAATTTTTTTTTGTTCGGCCCAGAAAAATATTCGTTAGGTTTTTAGTTTGAGCTTAGCTTAGTTTCAGACCTTAAATATTAGTAAGCCCAGCTTACTTAGTATTTTTTTTGGGGATGCCAATTAATCAGGGCTGGCATGATCAGCTGTACCAGAGGAGCTCTGGAAAGCTTATCTACCACCATGGCGTGATTACCGGCTGCGATGCATTTCCGCTGGCAGCCTAGGCCAACATTCCCCGGTTCCGTTCTGGTTCTTTTCAATCGAGCAGTCGCGGCGTGCACATGCACAAAAAAAATTAAGTTCCCAGTCCAGAAGTTCGAAACCTTAACTGGGGTACGCGTGCATATTGCAAGTATTGCGATTCGATAGTGAAAAGTTAAATAAAGGCATCCGCCAAAGCTTGAACCGAGTAAGTTTCCCGGCGAATTGGTTTTCTTTCCGTGTCTAACCTCCGGCCGCGTTTTAGGCAGCTGAATTGGGAAAACTTATAGTTGTCCCGGCCGCGAGAGTGTGTCCCGACCAGCAGCAAGTGGTGTTTTTGATTGGATTGGCGAGATTTCTGCCGACCACGACCCGGAAAATCCCCAAACGTTTCGGGGCACGATCGCAAGGTAGATATGCTCGAGAACAGTGTCTTTTAGTAGGTATTTGCTGTAACCGTTCCTTAATCGTTAGGTTGTGCCCAGTTAGCAATTTGTAAAGTCGACGTGACGAGGAGCATGTAAGCCAGGTAGCGCCAACAAAAACCTACGTGTATGTACCGAGGAGCACCCCAATAGCCGCATGTGTACATAACCCCCGAAAACTAGCGCATGTACCGAGGAGCACCTCTATAACCGCATGTGTTCATAACCTGGTAGCGCCGAAAACCTGCGCCTGTACCGAGGAGCACCTCCCTAGCCGCATGCGTACATAACCTGGTAGCGCCGAAAACCAGCGCCTGTACCGAGGAGCACCCTCATGAACGGCCTGTGCACCTAACCTGACAACAACGAATACACATGCGCACCTAACCTTATTGTACATACGCGCATTTAAGAGCCATTACCTATACACATGGACGTGTAATCTTTTGGCGCGCTCACCTACGCAGCTACACCTGTGTGAAATCTTTTGGCGCGTACACATACGCAGCTACACCTGCGTGAGATCTCTTGGGTGCACATACACATCAGCAGCAGTCTTACCGCAATGCACACAGGCGCAAAAAAATTGGTATTCTTACTTTGTTGGACAGTGAGAGCTTATTTCTTGGCGATAATAGCCAGGACATACTTGCTGCCTTGGAAAGTACAGCCTGCTTAATCATCGTTGTGTGTCTCTGGAAAGTGAGCCCTCTATCCAAAATCACACCAAGGTACTTGTAGTAGGCCTCGTGACGAAGTACAGAGCCAAGCATGGACAGTCTTTTGGCCTTGTGGAGAATGTGACACAAGCACATTTGTTGCAGTTGATACCTATGTTCCATTCTGTAGTCCATTTTTCGAAACGTGTCACGTACTCTTGCAGGCCCAAGGTTGCGATGTCTATGCTTGAACTTCTGACCATAACAGCCGTGTCGTCGGCGTAAGTTGCGATCAGCATATTATCGTCGTCGCTTTCGGTACAGCCCCAGGAATCTGGCATATCTGATGTGTACAGAGAGTACAGAGTCGGACCTAGCACACTGCCTTGGGGTACACCGGCTGAAGTTGGGCGTTTTGACGACTTTTCTCCATCGACGACCACACTGAATTTTCTTTCAGATAAGAAGCTCTGAATGAGGAGAAAAAGCTGAGGCGTTAGAAGGTTCTTCAGCTTGCTTAGAAGACCGTCGTGCCATACCCTATCAAAGGCTTGTTGAATGTCCATGAATACAGCAACTGAATACATTTTGTTCTCCATGGCTTCCAGAGCGAAATTGACTACGCGATGTAGCTGTTCAGGTGTGCCATGACTTTTTCGAAATCCAAACTGCCACTTTGGAATAGCTCTGCTTACTCTCTTTTGTCCAAGGATCCGACCCAGTATAACCCTTTCCATCATTTTGCCCAATGCAGGTAAGAGACTAATTGGCCTGTATGCATCAACTTCTGTGGGTTGCTTACCAGGCTTGGGTATCATCGTGATGATAGCATTCTTCCATGCACTTGGGTAATGACTCAGCCTTAGGACGCTGTTAAACAACAGGACTATAAATAGCAGTGCCTTCATGGGAAGAATCTTCAGCGTTTTGTTGTCTAAAAGGTCCTCTCCTGGTGCTTTTTTGTTTTTGAGCTTTCCGATCTGTGCCTTGACTTCTTCCAGGGTTACAGGCTTACAGGGAAGAGCCATTTGAAAAGGTCTGTCCAGTCGCATTTCCACAAGCATTCGATTTTCCATCGGAGTTAAGTCCAGCGGCTTGAATCTGTTCTCTAGATTATCAGCAAAGATATCCGCCTTCTGCTGACTTGACCCACACCAACCACCAGCGGGATTTCTGAGAGGAGCTTTTGGGATAACTTGTCTCTTAAATCGGCTTGTGAGTTTCCACAAGGAGTAGTTGGTCGATGCATCTGGGCTCGCATTCTCCAACATCTGGTCTATATGGTCTTGCTTGTTCATTGCCAATACTTTGCTTAGCCGATTTGACAGTCTTTTATAAACCTTGTAGACGCGAATATCACCAGTTCTTGTGTATTCTCGGCGGACTCTTATTTTAAGCTGTATGAGAACTAGAGCATTTTCTGGGAGTAGATTGCTTCTATTCTGGTTCGGAAGGTGTCTTTGGTTCGGGCTAGCATCTGTCGCAGCAGTGTATATATTTTCCATGAAGGCTGCTACCGCAGCTTCGAGATCGTCTGGATGGTTGATTACAGCGTTGAGGTTAATGCTTCTTTCCAGGGATTGCTTAAACTTTTTGACAGAGGAGCCGGGCGGTAGTACAGATTTCCTTTTGGCCTTGCATTGCGGTATTTGACCTAGTGTTGCGACAATTGCTAAGTGGTCCGAGGATAGCTCGTATTTGGTTTCGATCGAAAGTTTGTTGAGTGGAACCCCATTTACGATGAAAAAGTCCATTGCTGTTGGTGTGAGTCTGGTATTTGAGGAATAAAAAGTAGGCTCCCCAGTAGCTAGAACTTGGCTTGAGCTGGAGACTATGGCCTCCTGAAGACGCTTTCCCCGGTAACAGGACCTTAAATTTCCCCACCATTGATGCTTGGCATTAAAGTCACCTCCAGCCAAAAATTTTGGGCCTAGAGAGACTAGAAGCTGGTTGAAATCGTTTTGTGTCCAAGGCTCGCTGGGAGGAAGATACAAGGAAGCTATTTTAAGTAGACCTCCATTTGTTAGAATATTAATACAGGCTAGCTGTAAGTCTGTTCTCGTTGTGGGCTCACACTGCGTGTGGATAATGCTGGTCTTGATGAGGATAGCAGAGCCGCCTTTAGCTGTATTGCTAGGGTGATTGGCCAAATATTGGTCATAGCCAGGAAGGTGTAATTTAAGACCGGGACGCATATGTGTCTCGGTAATGAGCATTATGTCTACAGAGTTATCAATAAGGAAAAGACGAAGTTCTTCACTTTTCTGTACTATACCTCTTGCATTCCATAATCCAATTTTTATTGTTGAGACTGTCATTTTCTAGCAATTAGAACCTGAACTAGATCGCGAAAGGCCTTGTTCGACTCAATCGTTTCCATGACTAGCTTGAAGAGTTGATCCAGCCTAGTGTTAATATCGAAGATTGCCTTCTCTAAAGTAGACAAATTCTTGTTGGTGTTGCGGTCGCCTCCAGGTATATGTGCGGCAGGCTGCGTAGCTGCAGCGCTGGTACTGCTCGGAAGGTTTTTCCTTGCCATACTTGCGTACGAGACGCCATCTCTGGTGGCTGACATGGAGAAAAGTTGACCGTGTCGGCTTTCATTGCTCCTGCTGCTCGTTGAGTTGCTTAGCCTTACCCCAGATTTTAGTTTCCTGCTTAGTTCCATCCTGACTTTGCAGCCTTTAAAACCTGCAGGGTGATTTTCTCCGCAGTTCGCACACATACATTGATTGTTGAGAAGTGACTCGCACGATTTGGAGTTAGTAGGATGGTCTCCGGCACAATTCCCACACACCGGCTTTATGAAGCAACAATTCTGAGTGTGGCCAAAATTTTGGCATTTAAAACATTGAACGAGGTCCTTATTTCGAGTAGCCTTTTCCACAGTAACTCGGTGCCTTCCAATTTGTTTTATTTTAAGCGACTCAGCGACATTCGTAGTCATCTTGAGATTGACATAGAACAGATTTTGTCTATCATCAACATTAACGTCGGCCGTAGTGCCGCGCGTGCCAGGCTTTCTTGGACAGTAAATATTCACTACGTTGAAACCTTTGTCCGTGAAGCAACGTTCTATTTCCTCCTTTGGAACTGTAGAATGTATGTTCCTTAGCATCAGCTTAAATGGCTTGTCCTCACGGAGTTGGTGATGCCAAAACTCGCAATTTAAAGCAGTCAGGCTACGAACCACCTTGCGGAATGACTCTGCACTGTCAATGTAGATGCGAGTAACTCCAAATTTGGATGTACGAATCTCATAATTATTTGCAGCAATAATTTCGTCTAGGGTTCGTTCCAGAGTGAGGATGTCACTAACCTTTGGAACACATATGGGTGGAGGTTTTTGACTTGCAATTTGCGCTTGGCCAATAGGATCAGACGTCTCCTCATTTGTCTCCATCTCCTCAATGGGGTTCGTTTCCTCAGCTAAAGGTGCGAAGCGGTTGTTTCGAAGTCCATTGGACGTCGAAGCTTGGTTTAAATTGCCAATTTTAGCATTGCTCACATTTGCCTTAGTTTTTTTACTTCGTCTCTTTCTTTACCGCTCTTTGAAGGGTTTCGTTTCCTGCTTGAAACGAGCACCCCATAGCGGGTAATATCGGGAGATTATTAGCTCCCAAAGACAGAGGCGTTCCTGCTGTAGAAACTGGGCTGGTATATGAGGAAGCTGCAACGGTGTACGTGGTGGTGCCAGAACTGGCACTCGTAGCTGTAACGGTGTTAGTTACAGGTGTTGCTGCGCTAGTCTTAGCAGCATCTACATGCCAGATGCCAGTTGCGTCTCTTGCAAGCTTAGCTCGAAGTTCCGCTGGAGATTGGCCAGCGATTCCCTTCATCTTCTCATATCCGGGCAGCTCTTTCGGGAGCGGCGGATAAGAAGGTGTGTTGTCATCCATTTATAAATTACTATAGTTTTCGTTTGCGAAAATAATAGAAATCAAATTCGAAATTTTCAAAAGTCTTTACTTAGTGGAAGCGCAAGCGAGAGACAAGACCGAGCCCAATGGGCGAAGTCGTACACAACGCTTACACTATGCTCGGGCGGTAAATAAGTCGGACTCAGTAAAGACCCCGGCGGTACGAAGTCTAAAAATAGATTACGCGCAGAAAAGCACAGCAGAAGAAGTTGAGGACCACTCTCTGGTTGCTAATTAGGAGCTTAACACGACCGTACGAGGCAAGTGCACAAACTTGACTGATTAGCGGCTTCTGGAACTTGTTTGTAAAGCTAGAAAGTTGGGACTTTATATGGGTTTTATTTTTGGCCAATCAATCCGACCTACCAAATTTCATAAGGATCGGCCGACTATATCCTACAGCCGCCATAAAACTGAACGATTGGAAATGCCATAACTTTGGTGTTTGTAAAGGTTTTATATTTGGCCAATCAATTCGACCTACCAAATATCATAGGGATCGGCCGACTATATCCTATAGCTACCATATAACTGAACGATTGGAAATGCTATTTCTTTGGTGATTGTAAAGTTGGGAAGTTGGGACTTTCTATGGCTTTTATTTTTGGCCAATCAATCCGACCTATTAAATTTCATAGGGATCGGCCGACTATATCCTACAGCCGCCATATAACTGATTGATCGGAAAAGCCATAACTTTGGTGATTGTAAAGTTAGGAAGTTGGGATTTTACAGGTTTTATATTTGGCCAATCAATTCGACCTACCAAATATCATAAGGATCGGCCGACTATATCCTACTGCCGCCATACAACTGAACGGTTGGAAATGCCATAACTTTGGTGTTTACAAAGTTAGAAAGTTGGGATTTTCTATGGGTTTTTATTTTTCCAATCAATCCTACCTACCAAATTTCATAAGGATCGGCCGACTATATCCTGTAGGAACAGCCGCCATATAACTGATTGATCGGAAAAGCCATAACTTTGGTGTTTACAAAGTTAGAAAGTTGGGATTTTCTATGGGTTTTTATTTTTCCAATCAATCCTACCTACCAAATTTCATAAGGATCGGCCGGCTATATCCTACAGCCGCCATAAAACTGAACGATTGGAAATGCCATAACTTTGGTGTTTGAATAGGTTTTATATTTGGCCAATCAATTCGATCTACCAAATATCATAAGGATCGGCCGACTATATCCTATAGCTACCATATAACTGAACGATTGGAAATGCTATTTCTTTGGTGATTGTAAAGTTAGGAAGTTGGGACTTTCTATGGGTTTTATTTTTGGCCAATCAATCCGACCTACCAAATTTCATAAGGATCGGCCGACTATATCCTACAGCCGCCATAAAACTGAACGGTTGGAAATGCCATAACTTTGGTGTTTGTAAAGTTAGAAAGTTGGGATTTTCTATGGTTTTAATTTTTCACAATCAATCCGACCTACCAAATTTCATAAGCATCAGCCGACTATATCCTACAGCCATATAACTGATTGATCGGAAAGGCCATAACTTTAGTGTTTGTAAAGTTAGGAAGTTGGGACTTTCTATGGGTTTTATTTTTGGCCAATCAATCCGACCTACCAAATTTCATAAGGATCGGCCGACTATATCCTACAGCCGCCATAAAACTGAACGGTTGGAAATGCCATAACTTTGGTGTTTGTAAAGTTAGAAAGTTGGGATTTTCTATGGTTTTAATTTTTCACAATCAATCCGACCTACCAAATTTCATAAGCATCAGCCGACTATATCCTACAGCCAAATAACTGATTGATCGGAAAAGCCATAATTCTTGTTGGTGTTGCGGTCGCCTCCAGGTATATGTGCGGCAGGCTGCGTAGCTGCAGCGCTGGTACTGCTCGGAAGGTTTTTCCTTGCCATACTTGCGTACGAGACGCCATCTCTGGTGGCTGACATGGAGAAAAGTTGACCGTGTCGGCTTTCATTGCTCCTGCTGCTCGTTGAGTTGCTTAGCCTTACCCCAGATTTTAGTTTCCTGCTTAGTTCCATCCTGACTTTGCAGCCTTTAAAACCTGCAGGGTGATTTTCTCCGCAGTTCGCACACATACATTGATTGTTGAGAAGTGACTCGCACGATTTGGAGTTAGTAGGATGGTCTCCGGCACAATTCCCACACACCGGCTTTATGAAGCAACAATTCTGAGTGTGGCCAAAATTTTGGCATTTAAAACATTGAACGAGGTCCTTATTTCGAGTAGCCTTTTCCACAGTAACTCGGTGCCTTCCAATTTGTTTTATTTTAAGCGACTCAGCGACATTCGTAGTCATCTTGAGATTGACATAGAACAGATTTTGTCTATCATCAACATTAACGTCGGCCGTAGTGCCGCGCGTGCCAGGCTTTCTTGGACAGTAAATATTCACTACGTTGAAACCTTTGTCCGTGAAGCAACGTTCTATTTCCTCCTTTGGAACTGTAGAATGTATGTTCCTTAGCATCAGCTTAAATGGCTTGTCCTCACGGAGTTGGTGATGCCAAAACTCGCAATTTAAAGCAGTCAGGCTACGAACCACCTTGCGGAATGACTCTGCACTGTCAATGTAGATGCGAGTAACTCCAAATTTGGATGTACGAATCTCATAATTATTTGCAGCAATAATTTCGTCTAGGGTTCGTTCCAGAGTGAGGATGTCACTAACCTTTGGAACACATATGGGTGGAGGTTTTTGACTTGCAATTTGCGCTTGGCCAATAGGATCAGACGTCTCCTCATTTGTCTCCATCTCCTCAATGGGGTTCGTTTCCTCAGCTAAAGGTGCGAAGCGGTTGTTTCGAAGTCCATTGGACGTCGAAGCTTGGTTTAAATTGCCAATTTTAGCATTGCTCACATTTGCCTTAGTTTTTTTACTTCGTCTCTTTCTTTACCGCTCTTTGAAGGGTTTCGTTTCCTGCTTGAAACGAGCACCCCATAGCGGGTAATATCGGGAGATTATTAGCTCCCAAAGACAGAGGCGTTCCTGCTGTAGAAACTGGGCTGGTATATGAGGAAGCTGCAACGGTGTACGTGGTGGTGCCAGAACTGGCACTCGTAGCTGTAACGGTGTTAGTTACAGGTGTTGCTGCGCTAGTCTTAGCAGCATCTACATGCCAGATGCCAGTTGCGTCTCTTGCAAGCTTAGCTCGAAGTTCCGCTGGAGATTGGCCAGCGATTCCCTTCATCTTCTCATATCCGGGCAGCTCTTTCGGGAGCGGCGGATAAGAAGGTGTGTTGTCATCCATTTATAAATTACTATAGTTTTCGTTTGCGAAAATAATAGAAATCAAATTCGAAATTTTCAAAAGTCTTTACTTAGTGGAAGCGCAAGCGAGAGACAAGACCGAGCCCAATGGGCGAAGTCGTACACAACGCTTACACTATGCTCGGGCGGTAAATAAGTCGGACTCAGTAAAGACCCCGGCGGTACGAAGTCTAAAAATAGATTACGCGCAGAAAAGCACAGCAGAAGAAGTTGAGGACCACTCTCTGGTTGCTAATTAGGAGCTTAACACGACCGTACGAGGCAAGTGCACAAACTTGACTGATTAGCGGCTTCTGGAACTTGTTTGTAAAGCTAGAAAGTTGGGACTTTATATGGGTTTTATTTTTGGCCAATCAATCCGACCTACCAAATTTCATAAGGATCGGCCGACTATATCCTACAGCCGCCATAAAACTGAACGATTGGAAATGCCATAACTTTGGTGTTTGTAAAGGTTTTATATTTGGCCAATCAATTCGACCTACCAAATATCATAGGGATCGGCCGACTATATCCTATAGCTACCATATAACTGAACGATTGGAAATGCTATTTCTTTGGTGATTGTAAAGTTGGGAAGTTGGGACTTTCTATGGCTTTTATTTTTGGCCAATCAATCCGACCTATTAAATTTCATAGGGATCGGCCGACTATATCCTACAGCCGCCATATAACTGATTGATCGGAAAAGCCATAACTTTGGTGATTGTAAAGTTAGGAAGTTGGGATTTTACAGGTTTTATATTTGGCCAATCAATTCGACCTACCAAATATCATAAGGATCGGCCGACTATATCCTACTGCCGCCATACAACTGAACGGTTGGAAATGCCATAACTTTGGTGTTTACAAAGTTAGAAAGTTGGGATTTTCTATGGGTTTTTATTTTTCCAATCAATCCTACCTACCAAATTTCATAAGGATCGGCCGACTATATCCTGTAGGAACAGCCGCCATATAACTGATTGATCGGAAAAGCCATAACTTTGGTGTTTACAAAGTTAGAAAGTTGGGATTTTCTATGGGTTTTTATTTTTCCAATCAATCCTACCTACCAAATTTCATAAGGATCGGCCGGCTATATCCTACAGCCGCCATAAAACTGAACGATTGGAAATGCCATAACTTTGGTGTTTGAATAGGTTTTATATTTGGCCAATCAATTCGATCTACCAAATATCATAAGGATCGGCCGACTATATCCTATAGCTACCATATAACTGAACGATTGGAAATGCTATTTCTTTGGTGATTGTAAAGTTAGGAAGTTGGGACTTTCTATGGGTTTTATTTTTGGCCAATCAATCCGACCTACCAAATTTCATAAGGATCGGCCGACTATATCCTACAGCCGCCATAAAACTGAACGGTTGGAAATGCCATAACTTTGGTGTTTGTAAAGTTAGAAAGTTGGGATTTTCTATGGTTTTAATTTTTCACAATCAATCCGACCTACCAAATTTCATAAGCATCAGCCGACTATATCCTACAGCCATATAACTGATTGATCGGAAAGGCCATAACTTTAGTGTTTGTAAAGTTAGGAAGTTGGGACTTTCTATGGGTTTTATTTTTGGCCAATCAATCCGACCTACCAAATTTCATAAGGATCGGCCGACTATATCCTACAGCCGCCATAAAACTGAACGGTTGGAAATGCCATAACTTTGGTGTTTGTAAAGTTAGAAAGTTGGGATTTTCTATGGTTTTAATTTTTCACAATCAATCCGACCTACCAAATTTCATAAGCATCAGCCGACTATATCCTACAGCCAAATAACTGATTGATCGGAAAAGCCATAACTTTGGTGTTTGTAAAGTTAGGAAGTTGGGATTTTCTATGGGTTTTATTTTTGGCCAATCAATCCGACCTACCAAATTTCATAAGGTTGGAACGGTTGGAAATGCCATAACTTTGGTGTTTGTAAAGTTATAAAGTTGGGAGTTTCTATGGGTTTTATTTTTCCCAATCAATCCGACCTACAAAATTTCATAAGGATCGGCCGACTATATCCTACAGCCATATAACTGATTGATCGGAAAAGCCATAACTTTGGTGTTTGTAAAGTTAGGAAGTTGGGACTTTCTAAGGGTTTTATTTTTGGCCAATCAATCCGACCTATCAAATTTCATAGGGAACGGACGACTATATCCTACAGCCGCAATAAAACTGAACAATTGGAAATGCCATAACTTTGGTGTTTGTAAAGTTAGAAAGTTGGGATTTTCGATGGGTTTTTTTTTTCCCAATCAATTCGACCTACCAAATATCATAAGGATCGGCCGACTATATCCTACAGCCGCCATAAAACTGAACGATTGGAAATGCTATAACTTTGGTGTTTGTATAGGTTTTATATTTGGCCAATCAATTCGACCTACCAAACATCATAAGGATCGGCCGACTATATCCTATAGCTACCATATAACTGAACGATTGGAAATGCTATAACTTTGGTGATTGTTAAGTTGGGAAGTTGGGACTGTCTATGGCTTGTATTTTTGGCCAATCAATCCGACCTATCAAATTTCAAAAGGATCGGCCGACTATATCCTACAGCCGCAATAAAACTGATAATTTTTCCCAATCAATCCGACCTACTAAATTTCATAAGGATCGGCCGACTATATCCTACAGCCGCCATAAAACTTTGGTGTTGGTTAAGTTAGAAAGTTGGGATTTTTAATGGGTTTAATTTTTACCAATCAATCCTACCTACCAAATTTCATAAGGATCGGCCGACTATATCCTACAGCCGAAATAAAACTGAACGATTGGAAATGCCATAACTTTGGTGTTTGTAAAGTTAAAAAGTTGGGATTTTCAATGGGTTTTATTTTTTCCAAATAATCCGACCTACCAAATTTCATAAGGATCGGCCGACCATATCCTACAGCCGCCATATAACTGATTGATTGGAAAAGCCATATCTTTGCTTTGTAAAGTTAGGAAGTTGGGACTTTTTATGGGTTTTATTTTTGGCCAATCAATCCGACGTACCAAATTTTATAAGGAACGACCGACTATATCCTACAGCCGCCATAAAACTGAAAGATTGGAAATGCCATAACTTTGGTGTTTGTAAAGTTAGAAAGTTGGGATTTTCTATGGGTTTAATTTTTCCCAATTAATCCGACCTACTAAATTTCATAAGGATCGGCCGACTATATCCTACAGCCGCCATATAACTGATTGATCGGAAAAGCCATAACTTTGGTGTTTGTAAAGTTAGGAAGTTTGCACTTTCTATGGGTTTTATTTTTGGCCAATCAATCCGACCCACCAAATTTCATAAGGATCGGCCGACTATATCCTACAGCCATAGACCTGATTGATCGGAAAAGCCATAACTTTGGTATTTGTAAAGTTAGGAAGTTGGGGTTTTCTATGGGTTTAATTTTTCCCAATCAATCCTTCCTACCAAATTTCATAAGGATCGGCCGACTATATCCTACAGCCGCCATATAACTGATTGATCGGAAAAGCCATAACTTTGGTGTTTGTAAAGTTCGGAAATTGGGATTTTTACAGGTTTTATATTTGACCTACCAAATATCATAAGGATCGGCCGACTATATCCTATAGCTACCATATAACTGAACGATTGGAAATGCTATAACTAATGGGTCTAATTTTTCCCAATCAATCGTTTCTACTAAATTTCATAAGGATCGGCCGACTATATGCTACAGCCGCCATATAACTGATTGATCGGAAAAGCCATAACTTTGGGGTTTGTAAAGTTAGGAAGTTGGGATTTTTTACAGGAATAGCCATAAGTTTGGTGTTTGTAAAGTTAGAAAGTTGGGACTTTCTATGGGTTTTATTTTTGGCCAATCAATCCGACCTACCAAATTTCATAAGGATCGGCCAACTATATCCTACAGCCGCCATATAACTGAACGATTGGAAATGCCATAACTTTGGAGTTTGTAAAGTTAGAAAGTTAGGATTTTCTATGGGTTTTATTTTTCCCAATCAATCCTACCTACCAAATTTCATAAGGATCGGCCGACTATATCCTACAGCCGCCATATAACTGATTGATCGGAAGAGCCATAACTTTGGTGTTTGTAAAGTTAGGAAGTTGGGACTTTCTATGGGTTTTATTTTTGGCCAATCAATCCGACCTACCAAATTTCATAAGGATCGGACGACTATATCCAACAGCCGCCATATAACTGATTGATCGGAAAAGCCATAACTTTGGTGTTTGTAAAGTTAGGAAGTTGGGATTTTTTACAGGTTTCAGATTTGGCCAATCAATCCGACCTACCAAATATTATAAGGATCGGCCGACTATATCCTATAGCTACCATATAACTGAACGATTGGAAATGCCATAACTTTGGAGTTTGTAAAGTTAGAAAGTTAGGATTTTCTATGGGTTTTATTTTTCCCAATCAATCCTACCTACCAAATTTCATAAGGATCGGCCGACTATATCCTACAGCCGCCATATAACTGATTGATCGGAAGAGCCATAACTTTGGTGTTTGTAAAGTTAGGAAGTTGGGACTTTCTATGGGTTTTATTTTTGGCCAATCAATCCGACCTACCAGATTTCATAAGGATCGGACGACTATATCCAACAGCCGCCATATAACTGATTGATCGGAAAAGCCATAACTTTGGTGTTTGTAAAGTTAGGAAGTTGGGATTTTTTACAGGTTTCAGATTTGGCCAATCAATCCGACCTACCAAATATTATAAGGATCGGCCGACTATATCCTATAGCTACCATATAACTGAACGATTGGAAATGCCATAACTTTGGAGTTTGTAAAGTTAGAAAGTTAGGATTTTCTATGGGTTTTATTTTTCCCAATCAATCCTACCTACCAAATTTCATAAGGATCGGCCGACTATATCCTACAGCCGCCATATAACTGATTGATCGGAAGAGCCATAACTTTGGTGTTTGTAAAGTTAGGAAGTTGGGACTTTCTATGGGTTTTATTTTTGGCCAATCAATCCGACCTACCAGATTTCATAAGGATCGGACGACTATATCCAACAGCCGCCATATAACTGATTGATCGGAAAAGCCATAACTTTGGTGTTTGTAAAGTTAGGAAGTTGGGACTTTCTATGGGTTTTATTTTTGGCCAATCAATCCGACCTACCAAATTTCATAAGGATCGGCCGACTATATCCCACAGCCGCCATAAAACTGAACGGTTGGAAATGCCATAACTTTGGTGTTTGTTAAGTTAGAAAGTTGGGATTTTCTATGGGTCTAATTTTTCCCAATCAATCGTTTCTACTAAATTTCAAAAGGATCGGCCGACTATGTGCTACAGCCGCCATATGACTGATTGATCGGAAAAGCCATAACTTTGGTGTTTGTAAAGTTAGGAAGTTAGGATTTTTTACAGGAATAGCCCTAAGTTTGGTGTTTGTAAAGTTAGAAAGTTGGGACTTTCTATGGGTTTTATTTTTCCCAATCAATCCGACCTACTAAATTTCATAAGGATCGGCCGACTATATCCTACAGCCGCCATATAACTGATTGATCGGAAAAGCCATAACTTTGGTGTTTGTAAAGTTAGGAAGTTTGCACTTTCTATGGGTTTTATTTTTGGCCAATCAATCCGACCCACCAAATTTTATAAGGATCGGCCGACTATATCCTACAGCCACAGACCTGATTGATCGGAAAAGCCATAACTTTGGTATATGTATAGTTAGGAAGTTGGGGTTTTCTATGGGTTTAATTTTTCCCAATCAATCCTTCCTACCAAATTTCATAAGGATCGGCCGACTATATCCTACAGCCGCCATATAACTGATTGATCGGAAAAGCCATAACTTTGGTGTTTGTAAAGTTCGGAAATTGGGATTTTTACAGGTTTTATATTTGACCTACCAAATATCATAAGGATCGGCCGACTATATCCTATAGCTACCATATAACTGAACGATTGGATATGCTATAACTAATGGGTCTAATTTTTCCCAATCAATCGTTTCTACTAAATTTCATAAGGATTGGCCGACTATATGCTACAGCCGCCATATAACTGATTGATCGGAAAAGCCATAACTTTGGGGTTTGTGAAGTTAGGAAGTTGGGATTTTTTACAGGAATAGCCATAAGTTTGGTGTTTGTAAAGTTAGAAAGTTGGGACTTTCTATGGGTTTTATTTTTGGCCAATCAATCCGACCTACCAAATTTCATAAGGATCGGCCGATTATATCCTAAAGCCGCCATATAACTGATTGATCGGAAAAGCCATAACTTTGGTGTTTGTAAAGTTAGGAAGTTGGGATTTTTTACAGGTTTCAGATTTTGCCAATCAATCCGACCTACCAAATATCATAAGGATCGGCCGACTATATCCTATAGCTACCATATAACTGAACGATTGGAAATGCCATAACTTTGGAGTTTGTAAAGTTAGAAAGTTAGGATTTTCTATGGGTTTTATTTTTCCCAATCAATCCTACCTACCAAATTTCATAAGGATCGGCCGACTATATCCTACAGCCGCCATATAACTGATTGATCGGAAGAGCCATAACATTGGTGTTTGTAAAGTTAGGAAGTTGGGACTTTCTATGGGTTTTATTTTTGGCCAATCAATCCGACCTACCAAATTTCATAAGGATCGGACGACTATATCCAACAGCCGCCATATAACTGATTGATCGGAAAAGCCATAACTTTGGTGTTTGTAAAGTTAGGAAGTTGGGACTTTCTATGGGTTTTATTTTTGGCCAATCAATCCGACCTACCAAATTTCATAAGGATCGGCCGACTATATCCCACAGCCGCCATAAAACTGAACGGTTGGAAATGCCATTACTTTGGTGTTTGTTAAGTTAGAAAGTTTGGATTTTCTATGGGTCTAATTTTTCCCAATCAATCGTTTCTACTAAATTTCAAAAGGATCGGAAATGCCATAACTTTGGTGTTTGTAAAGTTAGAAAGTTGGGATTCAATGGATCTAATTTTACCCAGTCAATCGTTTCTACCAAATTTCATAATGATCGGCCGACTATATCCTACAGCCGCCATATAACTGATTGATCGGAAAAGCCATAACTTTGGGGTTTGTAAAGTTACGAAGTTGAGACTTTCTATGGGTTTTATTTTTGGCCAATCAATCCGACCTACCAAATTTCATAAGGATCGGCCGACTATATCCTACAGCCGCCATAAAACTGAACGATTGGAAATGCCATAACTTTGGTGTTTGTAAAGTTAAAAAGTTAGGATTTTCTATGGGTTTTATTTTTCCCAATCAATCCTACCTACCAAATTTCATAAGGATCGGCCGACTATATCCTACAGCCGCCATATAACTGATTGATCGGAAGAGCCATAACTTTGGTGTTTGTAAAGTTAGGAAGTTGGGACTTTCTATGGGTTTTATTTTTGGCCAATCAATCCGACCTACCAGATTTCATAAGGATCGGACGACTATATCCAACAGCCGCCATATAACTGATTGATCGGAAAAGCCATAACTTTGGTGTTTGTAAAGTTAGGAAGTTGGGACTTTCTATGGGTTTTATTTTTGGCCAATCAATCCGACCTACCAAATTTCATAAGGATCGGCCGACTATATCCCACAGCCGCCATAAAACTGAACGGTTGGAAATGCCATAACTTTGGTGTTTGTTAAGTTAGAAAGTTGGGATTTTCTATGGGTCTAATTTTTCCCAATCAATCGTTTCTACTAAATTTCAAAAGGATCGGCCGACTATGTGCTACAGCCGCCATATGACTGATTGATCGGAAAAGCCATAACTTTGGTGTTTGTAAAGTTAGGAAGTTAGGATTTTTTACAGGAATAGCCCTAAGTTTGGTGTTTGTAAAGTTAGAAAGTTGGGACTTTCTATGGGTTTTATTTTTCCCAATCAATCCGACCTACTAAATTTCATAAGGATCGGCCGACTATATCCTACAGCCGCCATATAACTGATTGATCGGAAAAGCCATAACTTTGGTGTTTGTAAAGTTAGGAAGTTTGCACTTTCTATGGGTTTTATTTTTGGCCAATCAATCCGACCCACCAAATTTTATAAGGATCGGCCGACTATATCCTACAGCCACAGACCTGATTGATCGGAAAAGCCATAACTTTGGTGTATGTATAGTTAGGAAGTTGGGGTTTTCTATGGGTTTAATTTTTCCCAATCAATCCTTCCTACCAAATTTCATAAGGATCGGCCGACTATATCCTACAGCCGCCATATAACTGATTGATCGGAAAAGCCATAACTTTGGTGTTTGTAAAGTTCGGAAATTGGGATTTTTACAGGTTTTATATTTGACCTACCAAATATCATAAGGATCGGCCGACTATATCCTATAGCTACCATATAACTGAACGATTGGATATGCTATAACTAATGGGTCTAATTTTTCCCAATCAATCGTTTCTACTAAATTTCATAAGGATCGGCCGACTATATGCTACAGCCGCCATATAACTGATTGATCGGAAAAGCCATAACTTTGGGGTTTGTAAAGTTAGGAAGTTGGGATTTTTTACAGGAATAGCCATAAGTTTGGTGTTTGTAAAGTTAGAAAGTTGGGACTTTCTATGGGTTTTATTTTTGGCCAATCAATCCGACCTACCAAATTTCATAAGGATCGGCCGATTATATCCTAAAGCCGCCATATAACTGATTGATCGGAAAAGCCATAACTTTGGTGTTTGTAAAGTTAGGAAGTTGGGATTTTTTACAGGTTTCAGATTTTGCCAATCAATCCGACCTACCAAATATCATAAGGATCGGCCGACTATATCCTATAGCTACCATATAACTGAACGATTGGAAATGCCATAACTTTGGAGTTTGTAAAGTTAGAAAGTTAGGATTTTCTATGGGTTTTATTTTTCCCAATCAATCCTACCTACCAAATTTTATAAGGATCGGCCGACTATATCCTACAGCCGCCATATAACTGATTGATCGGAAGAGCCATAACATTGGTGTTTGTAAAGTTAGGCAGTTGGGACTTTCTATGGGTTTTATTTTTGGCCAATCAATCCGACCTACCAAATTTCATAAGGATCGGACGACTATATCCAACAGCCGCCATATAACTGATTGATCGGAAAAGCCATAACTTTGGTGTTTGTAAAGTTAGGAAGTTGGGACTTTCTATGGGTTTTTTTTTTTGGCCAATCAATCCGACCTACCAAATTTCATAAGGATCGGCCGACTATATCCCACAGCCGCCATAAAACTGAACGGTTGGAAATGCCATTACTTTGGTGTTTGTTAAGTTAGAAAGTTGGGATTTTCTATGGGTCTAATTTTTCCCAATCAATCGTTTCTACTAAATTTCAAAAGGATCGGAAATGCCATAACTTTGGTGTTTGTAAAGTTAGAAAGTTGGGATTCAATGGATCTAATTTTACCCAGTCAATCGTTTCTACCAAATTTCATAATGATCGGCCGACTATATCCTACAGCCGCCATATAACTGATTGATCGGAAAAGCCATAACTTTGGGGTTTGTAAAGTTACGAAGTTGAGACTTTCTATGGGTTTTATTTTTGGCCAATCAATCCGACCTACCAAATTTCATAAGGATCGGCCGACTATATCCTACAGCCGCCATAAAACTGAACGATTGGAAATGCCATAACTTTGGTGTTTGTAAAGTTAAAAAGTTGGCCAATCAATCCGACCTACCAAATTTCATAAGGACTGGCCGAGTATATCCTATATCTACCAATAATTGAACGAGTGGAAATGCCATAACTTTGGTGTTTGTAAAGTTAGAAAGTTGGGATTTTCTATGGGTTTAAATTTTCCTAATCAATTCGACCTACCAAATTTCATAAGGATCGGCCGACTATATCCTAACTGATTGATCGGAAAAGTCATAATATCCTAAGCAGACTATATCCTACAGCCGCCATAAAACTGAACGATTGGGAATGCCATAACTTTGGTGTTTGTAAAGTTAGAAAGTTGGGAATTGCTATGGGTTTTATTTTTCCCAATCAACCCACCAAATTTCATAGAAGGCACTTTCTATGGGTTTTATTTTTGGCCAATCAATCCGACCCACCAAATTTCATAAGGATCGGCCGACTATATCCTACAGCCATAGACCTGATTGATCGGAAAAGCCATAACTTTGGTATTTGTATCCTACAGCCGCCATAAAACTGAACGATTGGGAATGCCATAACTTTGGTGTTTGTAAAGTTAGAAAGTTGGGAATTGCTATGGGTTTTATTTTTCCCAATCAACCCACCAAATTTCATAGAAGGCACTTTCTATGGGTTTTATTTTTGGCCAATCAATCCGACCCACCAAATTTCATAAGGATCGGCCGACTATATCCTACAGCCATAGACCTGATTGATCGGAAAAGCCATAACTTTGGTATTTGTAAAGTTCGGAAGTTGGGTTTTTCTATGGGTTTAATTTTTCCCAATCAATCCTTCCTACCAAATTTCATAAGGATCGGCCGACTATATCCTACAGCCGCCATAAAACTGAACGATTGGAAATGCCATAACTTTGGTGTTTGTAAAGTTAAAAAGTTGGCCAATCAATCCGACCTACCAAATTTCATAAGGATCGGCCGACTATATCCCACAGCCGCCATAAAACTGAACGGTTGGAAATGCCATAACTTTGGTGTTTGTTAAGTTAGAAAGTTGGGATTTTCTATGGGTCTAATTTTTCCCAATCAATCGTTTCTACTAAATTTCAAAAGGATCGGCCGACTATGTGCTACAGCCGCCATATGACTGATTGATCGGAAAAGCCATAACTTTGGTGTTTGTAAAGTTAGGAAGTTAGGATTTTTACAGGAATAGCCATAAGTTTGGTGTTTGTAAAGTTAGAAAGTTGGGACTTTCTATGGGTTTTATTTTTCGCCAATCAATACGACCTACCAAATTTCATAAGGATCGGCCGACTATATCTTACAGCCGCCATAAAACTGAACGATTGGAAATGCCATAACTTTGGTGTTTGTAAAGTTAAAAAGTTGGCCAATCAATCCGACCTACCAAATTTCATAAGGATCGGCCGACTATATCCCACAGCCGCCATAAAACTGAACGGTTGGAAATGCCATAACTTTGGTGTTTGTTAAGTTAGAAAGTTGGGATTTTCTATGGGTCTAATTTTTGGTGTTTGTAAAGTTAGGAAGTTGGGACTTTCTATGGGTTTTATTTTTGGCCAATCAATCCGACCTACCAAATTTCATAAGGATCGGACGACTATATCCAACAGCCGCCATATAACTGATTGATCGGAAAAGCCATAACTTTGGTGTTTGTAAAGTTAGGAAGTTGGGACTTTCTATGGGTTTTATTTTTGGCCAATCAATCCGACCTACCAAATTTCATAAGGATCGGCCGACTATATCCCACAGCCGCCATAAAACTGAACGGTTGGAAATGCCATTACTTTGGTGTTTGTTAAGTTAGAAAGTTGGGATTTTCTATGGGTCTAATTTTTCCCAATCAATCGTTTCTACTAAATTTCAAAAGGATCGGCCGACTATGTGCTAAAGCCGCCATATGACTGATTGATCGGAAAAGCCATAACTTTGGTGTTTGTAAAGTTAGGAAGTTAGGATTTTTTACAGGAATAGCCATAAGTTTGGTGTTTGTAAAGTTAGAAAGTTGGGACTTTCTATGGGTTTTATTTTTCCCAATCAATCCTACCTACCAAATTTCATAAGGATCGGCCGACTATATCCTACAGCCGCCATATAACTGATTGATCGGAAGAGCCATAACTTTGGTGTTTGTAAAGTTAGGAAGTTGGGACTTTCTATGGGTTTTATTTTTGGCCAATCAATCCGACCTACCAAATTTCATAAGGATCGGCCGACTATATCCTACAGCCGCCATATAACTGATTGATCGGAAAAGCCATAACTTTGGTGTTTGTAAAGATAGGAAGTTGGGATTTTTTACAGGTTTTATATTTGGCCAATCAATCCGACCTACCAAATTTCATAAGGATCGGCCGACTATATCCTACAACCGCCATTAAACTGAACGATTGGAAATGCCATTACTTTGGTGTTTGTAAAGTTAGAAAGTTGGGATTCAATGGATCTAATTTTACCCAGTCAATCGTTTCTACCAAATTTCATAATGATCGGCCGACTATATCCTACAGCCGCCATATAACTGATTGATCGGAAAAGCCATAACTTTGGGGTTTGTAAAGTTACGAAGTTGAGACTTTCTATGGGTTTTATTTTTGGCCAATCAATCCGACCTACCAAATTTCATAAGGATCGGCCGACTATATCCTACAGCCGCCATAAAACTGAACGATTGGAAATGCCATAACTTTGGTGTTTGTAAAGTTAAAAAGTTGGCCAATCAATCCGACCTACCAAATTTCATAAGGACTGGCCGAGTATATCCTATATCTACCAATAAGTGAACGATTGGAAATGCCATAACTTTGGTGTTTGTAAAGTTAGAAAGTTGGGATTTTCTATGGGTTTAAATTTTCCTAATCAATTCGACCTACCAAATTTCATAAGGATCGGCCGACTATATCCTAACTGATTGATCGGAAAAGTCATAATATCCTAAGCAGACTATATCCTACAGCCGCCATAAAACTGAACGATTGGGAATGCCATAACTTTGGTGTTTGTAAAGTTAGAAAGTTGGGAATTGCTATGGGTTTTATTTTTCCCAATCAACCCACCAAATTTCATAGAAGGCACTTTCTATGGGTTTTATTTTTGGCCAATCAATCCGACCCACCAAATTTCATAAGGATCGGCCGACTATATCCTACAGCCATAGACCTGATTGATCGGAAAAGCCATAACTTTGGTATTTGTATCCTACAGCCGCCATAAAACTGAACGATTGGGAATGCCATAACTTTGGTGTTTGTAAAGTTAGAAAGTTGGGAATTGCTATGGGTTTTACTTTTCCCAATCAACCCACCAAATTTCATAGAAGGCACTTTCTATGGGTTTTATTTTTGGCCAATCAATCCGACCCACCAAATTTCATAAGGATCGGCCGACTATATCTTACAGCCATAGACCTGATTGATCGGAAAAGCCATAACTTTGGTATTTGTAAAGTTCGGAAGTTGGGTTTTTCTATGGGTTTAATTTTTCCCAATCAATCCTTCCTACCAAATTTCATAAGGATCGGCCGACTATATCCTACAGCCGCCATAAAACTGAACGATTGGAAATGCCATAACTTTGGTGTTTGTAAAGTTAAAAAAGTTGGCCAATCAATCCGACCTACCAAATTTCATAAGGATCGGCCGACTATATCCCACAGCCGCCATAAAACTGAACGGTTGGAAATGCCATAACTTTGGTGTTTGTTAAGTTAGAAAGTTGGGATTTTCTATGGGTCTAATTTTTCCCAATCAATCGTTTCTACTAAATTTCAAAAGGATCGGCCGACTATGTGCTACAGCCGCCATATGACTGATTGATCGGAAAAGCCATAACTTTGGTGTTTGTAAAGTTAGGAAGTTAGGATTTTTTACAGGAATAGCCATAAGTTTGGTGTTTGTAAAGTTAGAAAGTTGGGACTTTCTATGGGTTTTATTTTTCGCCAATCAATCCGACCTACCAAATTTCATAAGGATCGGCCGACTATATCCTACAGCCGCCATAAAACTGAACGGTTGGAAATGCCATAACTTTGGTGTTTGTTAAGTTAGAAAGTTGGGATTTTCTATGGGTCTAATTTTTCCCAATCAATCGTTTCTACTAAATTTCAAAAGGATCGGCCGACTATGTGCTACAGCCGCCATATGACTGATTGATCGGAAAAGCCATAACTTTGGTGTTTGTAAAGTTAGGAAGTTAGGATTTTTACAGGAATAGCCATAAGTTTGGTGTTTGTAAAGTTAGAAAGTTGGGACTTTCTATGGGTTTTATTTTTCCCAATCAATCCGACCTACTAAATTTCATAAGGATCGGCCGACTATATCCTACAGCCGCCATATAACTGATTGATCGGAAAAGCCATAACTTTGGTGTTTGTAAAGTTAGGAAGTTTGCACTTTCTATGGGTTTTATTTTTGTAAATCAATCCGACCCACCAAATTTCATAAGGATCGGCCGACTATATCCTAGAGCCACAGACCTGATTGATCGGAAAAGCCATAACTTTGGTATTTGTATAGTTAGGAAGTTGGGATTTTCTATGTGTTTAAATTTTCCTAATCAATCCGACCTACCAAATTTCATAATGATCGGCCGACTATATCCTACAGCCGCCATAAAACTGAACGATTGGGAATGCATAACTTTGGTGTTTGTAAAGTTAGAAAGTTGGGATTTGCTATGGTTGGGACTTTCTATGGGTTTTATTTTTGGCCAATCAATCCGACCTACCAAATTTCATAAGGATCGGCCGACTATATCATACAGCCGCCATTAAACTGAACGATTGGAAATGCTATAGTTTTGGTGTTTGTAAAGTTAGAGAGTTGGGATTTTTTATTGGTTTAATTTTTCCCAATCAATCCGACCTACCAAATTTCATAAGGATCGGCCGACTATATCCTACAGCCGCCATATAACTGATTGATCGGAAAAGACATAACTTTGGTGTTTGTAAGTTAGGAAGTTAAGACTTTCTATGGGTTTTATTTTTGGTCAATCAATCTGACCTACCAAATTTCATAAGGATCGGCCGCCTATATCCTTTAGCCGCCATATAACTGAACGATTGGGAAAGGCATAACTTTATTGTTTGTAAGGTTAGAAAGTTGGAATTTTCTATGGGTTTTATTTTTCCCAATCAAATTTCATAAGGATCGGCCGACTATATCCAACAGCCATATAACTGATTGATCGGAAAAGCCATAACTTTGGTGTTTGTAAAGTTAGGAAGTTTGCACTTTCTATTTATGTTTTATTTTTGGCCAAAGAATCGGCCGACTATATCCTACAGCCGCCATTAAACTGAACGATTGGAAATGCTATAACTTTGGTATTTGTAAAGTTAGAAAGTTGGGATTTTCAATGGGTCTAATTTTTCCCAATCAAACGTTTCTACCAAATTTCATAAGGATCGGCCGACTATATCCTACAGCCGCCATATAACTGATTGTTCGGAAAAGCCATAACTTTGGGGTTTGTAAAGTTAGGAAGTTGAGACTTTCTATGGGTTTTATTTTTGGCCAATCAATCCGACCTACCAAATTTCATAAGGATCGGCCGACTATATCCTACAGCCGCCATAAAACTGAACGATTGGAAATGCCATAACTTTGGTGTTTGTAAAGTTAAAAAGTTGGCCAATCAATCCGACCTACCAAATTTCATAAGGATCGGCCGAGTATATCCTATATCTACCAATAAGTGAACGATTGGAAATGCCATAACTTTGGTGTTTGTAAAGTTAGAAAGTTGGGATTTTCTATGGGTTTAAATTTTCCTAATCAATTCGACCTACCAAATTTCATAAGGATCGGCCGACTATATCCTAACTGATTGATCGGAAAAGTCATAATATCCTAAGCAGACTATATCCTACAGCCGCCATAAAACTGAACGATTGGGAATGCCATAACTTTGGTGTTTGTAAAGTTAGAAAGTTGGGAATTGCTATGGGTTTTATTTTTCCCAATCAACCCACCAAATTTCATAGAAGGCACTTTCTATGGGTTTTATTTTTGGCCAATCAATCCGACCCACCAAATTTCATAAGGATCGGCCGACTATATCCTACAGCCATAGACCTGATTGATCGGAAAAGCCATAACTTTGGTATTTGTAAAGTTAGGAAGTTGGGGTTTTCTATGGGTTTAATTTTTCCCAATCAATCCTTCCTACCAAATTTCATAAGGATCGGCCGACTATATCCTACAGCCGCCATATAACTGATTGATCGGAAAAGCCATAACTTTGGTGTTTGTAAAGTTCGGAAATTGGGATTTTTACAGGTTTTATATTTTTTTTTTTTTTTTTTTTTTAAATTCATTTATTTATTTACAATCTGTCTTGTGACAATAGGTAAATTTTATGACTAATATTTACATAACAGGAATAGCAGATTTCCAATGAAACCTGCTATTAAATATAACTTCTCGTTTACTTAAGTTTACCTATCAGGGAGATCAAGAATGTGAAATCTTTTAAGTCTTCTTACTGTTATGCTATTGTCTAAAAGACCTAGGGCTAAATTATTTTCATGAATGTGAAGTCTCTCTGTATATTTCTTACTAAATTTGTTTATCTCTTCTTTTACTGTTGAAATGTTTAGATCTTTATGAATATTTGCATTGGTTACATAGAATGGAGCGTTAACAATTTGTCGCAATGTTTTTGATTGGTACCGCTGGAGTATTTCAATATTTGAATTGCTAGCTGTTCCCCAGAGCTGGATAGCGTAGGTCCAAACAGGCTTCAAAATGGCTTTGTAGAGAAGAACTTTGTTTTCCAAAGTGGCTGCTGATTTTCGATTTAGCAACCAAGACATTTTTAGTGATTTCAATCTGAGTTGTTGACATTTCGCTTTTATGTGGGGCTTCCATGTTAATCTGCGGTCGAGGTGCATGCCAAGATACTTCACACAAGTATCTTGTCGAATTGCTGAGCCATTAAGTGTGACATTTGGGCAGTTTCCTGGTCTTAGTGCGAATGTTATTTGGACGGACTTCAGGGAGTTGATTTTAATTTTCCAGCGGAGAAACCAGGCTTCAAGCAGAATGAGCTCACATTGCAAGAGATGAGATGCTTCATCTCTGGATGAGCTTGTTGCCAGAATGGCTGTATCGTCAGCATATGTTGCAACGGTACAGTTGTTTGTTACTGGCATATCTGCCGTATATAAAGTGTAAAGGACTGGTCCCAATACACTCCCTTGAGGAACGCCTGCGTTTATGAGAAGTAGTGTTGACGTATCATTTCTCTGCTGTACGTAGAAGCATCTCTTAGACAAATAGGATCTCAGTAGTAAATAGTAGGGAGCAGGAAGCCATTTCTTTATCTTATAGAGTAATCCATTGTGCCAAACACGATCAAACGCTTGCTGAACATCAAGAAATGAAGCAGTACAGTATTTTTTGTTCTCAAGTGCGGATACAATTTCATTGATAACCCTATGACATTGCTCAGTGGTCCCGTGGCCTCTTCTGAATCCAAATTGATATTCAGGAATGATGGCAAGTTCGTCCAAAATTGGCAACATCCTCTTCAGTAGTATTTTTTCAAATACTTTCGAAAATATTGTCAACAGACTAATGGGACGGTAAGATGATAGTTCAGTTTCTGTCTTGTTTGGCTTAAGAATCATAATGATTTCTGCACATTTCCATTGACTTGGGAAGTGGTCTAGCCTGAGAATACCGTTAAATACTAGAGTGAGAAACCGTATGCATTTTGATGGTAGATTTTTAAGAGTGATGCCGTCTATCCTATCCGGGCCTGGTGATTTTTTGTTGTTTAAGCATTTAATTTCTGTCACGACTTCGTCAAAGTGAATACTTTTAATAGGCAAGCTCATTTGACAGGGTGACCCAAGAAAGTTTTCTACTTCAGATTCTGTTATAGAATTGTTGATATCATTTGGCTGGAATACAGAGTGCAGGTGTTGTGCAAATGCTTCTGCTTGTTCATTATCAGATCTACACCAGGTTCCATTGCTTTTGCGGATGATTATGTTTCTTTTTGCTGGTCTCTTTAGATACTTAGTTGCTCTCCACAGGTTATATTCTTTGTTGCAAGAATTAGGGTCTAAATTTCTCAGATATGCAGCTAGAGATTCATTTCGTAAATTTGACAGCAGTTTTTTGAGCTCAGATGCAGCTTTGTTGTATAACCTTTTGTCAGCAGGATAGTGGGTTTCTTGCCAACGTTTTCTCAGGTCTCTTTTTTGACGAATTTTTTCTCGAAGTTCGGCAGAGAGGTACAATTGGTTTGGTTGTTGGTTTCTGTGGGTGTGATTCGTGTTAATGTAGCTCGCTTTGTGAATTGTGTTTGTGAAAAGCTCCACAGCATTGTCTATTTCCTCTCCTGTTTTTAACGAAATATCTAAGCTTATGGCGTCTTCTAGGTAGCTTTTAAACGCGTTAATGTCTGTGGAAGCAGATATGACTTTATACGGCTTGTCTAGCATATGAGCTATTGTGCTATAGGTCGCTATTATCGGAGAGTGATCTGAGTTAAGATCGAAACTTTCCATTATACGCATGTGTGATTGTGGGATACCAAAGAATGCTACGAAGTCAATCAAGTCTGGGGTTTTTCGACTATCTGTGGGCCAGTATGTAGGCTTACCAGTTGAGAGAGTTGTTATACTATTGTTTCGTATGCATTTGTATAATTCGGATCCCTTTGGGTTAATAAGTCTGGAGCCCCACCATGGGTGTTTGGCATTGAAGTCGCCTCCAACAATAAACTTTGTTCCCAGTCCCTGAAAAAAGTTCTTAAAATCAAGCTCCTTTATTGTAAATCTTGGTGGGAGATATATTGCTGTGATTGAGACGTCTGCATGGATGCATTTAATCTCAATTGTGGCAGCCTGTATAGCATTTTCTCTAGTACTGTCCATGATTTTAAATTTCAGACCGTTCTTAACGAGAATTGCTGCGCCTCCATGGGCTCTATCAGACGGATGATCAGCTCTTATTGTGTCATATCCAACTACTTTAAAAAAAGATTTACTGGTGAAGTGTGTTTCTGAAACAAGCATGATATCGATTGCATTTGTTTTTAAAAATAAAGATATCTCATTAACATGGTTGGAAAGCCCATTGGCATTCCATATTCCTAAGTTTAGACTTATTTGCATAATTTATTGACTAGTAACATTATCATGTTAAGTAAGTTATTGGTGAGTTCAAATTGTTTTTCTAAAAGATGTTCTATTCTTTCTAGAGAAGTATTTGAATTACTATTTCCTGCAGTAACTTGAGCGTATGATTGGTAATCTTTTGGTTGTTGGGTCGGCTTATCAGGCAGAAAAGATGATTGAAATCTAACAGAATCATTTTTATTTTGGTCTTTATTGTGCATCTGTTTACGACCAGTAGCTAATTTTTTCGAAATGAGTTCCTTATAGACTCTACATCCTTTGTAGCTGGCAGCGTGATCTTCGTAGCAATTCGCACATTTTGCTGGTTGTTCCTTATCTTTTGGGCATATGTTGCTGGGATGCTTACGAGAGCATTTTACACACCTATGGGTTTTAGAACAATAGGATTTTGTGTGCCCGAATTCCTGACAACGGTGACACTGAACAATGTCTTTTGCTTTATGAGGGGGCTCTATTTTAACAATTGCGTTACCAATGTGCTTAATTTCGTATATGTCTTTGTTAGTATTGTTGGGCTCAATGTCAAGGAAGAACAGATTTAATGGCTCTTTGGTTCCACGGCTTTTAATGTTATTTATGCTCCTAACAGAATGACCTTTGGACTCCACATCTTGTTTAATAACATCAATATCCGTTGAGAAGTGCAAATTCTTTATTACGACCCTGAATGCTCTCTCATGCTTAAGCTGGTATGTGTGAAACTTGACATAATCACTAGCAAGAGTTTTAACGAGGGACCTGTATTCATCAATAGACTTAACCATAATTCTCACTTGACCATCTCTTTGAGATTTATAATGGAAACTTTCTTTTTTAATTTTGGTTTCGAGGTAGGCTAGCATACTTCTTATATCACTAACATCCGATAGGAAGATAGGTGGCGGCTTGGCAGGTTCGTCAATATTGTCTTCAGTTATCATGTCCAGTGCTTCGTTTTCGTCTGCATCATTACCTTTTTCAATTGGCGAGCGTTCAGCTAAGATAGCGAATTGATTAGAGCTAGTGCTGAGGGCAGTGTCCAGGGCAGGTTTTTTCTTTAGCAGAATCGGAGAAACTTGGTTTTGTCTCTTGATTCCCTTTGGCTTCGGTTTAATTCTTTGCCAGCTCCAAACCGATGTGTCGTCTTCGTCGTCGCTCATGTTGACAACAACACTTTTTGGTTGCTGATCAGCAACAACTGTTATGTTTTTGTTTTGTTTTGTTTTCGCAACTCGAGTAACTGTTATTGATAGTTTAAGCGTAGCTTCCACGTAGAATTTAGGCACGTCTTGACTCGGAGAGTGTTTGATCGCGACTCGAGGTTTTATATTTGACCTACCAAATATCATAAGGATCGGCCGACTATATCCTATAGCTACCATATAACTGAACGATTGGAAATGCTATAACTAATGGGTCTAATTTTTTCCAATCAATCGTTTCTACTAAATTTCATAAGGATCGGCCGACTATATGCTACAGCCGCCATATAACTGATTGATCGGAAAAGCCATAACTTTGGGGTTTGTAAAGTTAGGAAGTTGGGATTTTTTACAGGAATAGCCATAAGTTTGGTGTTTGTAAAGTTAGAAAGTTGGGACTTTCTATGGGTTTTATTTTTGACCAATCAATCCGACCTACCAAATTTTATAAGGATCGGCCGACTATATCCTACAGCCGCCATATAACTGATTGATCAGAAAAGCCATAACTTTGGTGTTTGTAAAGTTAGGAAGTTGGGATTTTTTACAGGTTTCAGATTTGGCCAATCAATCCGACCTACCAAATATCATAAGGATCGGCCGACTATATCCTATAGCTACCATATAACTGAACGATTGAAAATGCCATAACTTTGGAGTTTGTAAAGTTAGAAAGTTAGGATTTTCTATGGGTTTTATTTTTCCCAATCAATCCTACCTACCAAATTTCATAAGGATCGGCCGACTATATCCTACAGCCGCCATATACTGATTGATCGGAAGAGCCATAACTTTGGTGTTTGTAAAGTTAGGAAGTTGGGACTTTCTATGGGTTTTATTTTTGGCCAATCAATCCGACCTACCAAATTTCATAAGGATCGGCCGACTATATCATACAGCCGCCATTAAACTGAACGATTGGAAATGCTATAGTTTTGGTGTTTGTAAAGTTAGAGAGTTGGGATTTTTTATTGGTTTAATTTTTCCCAATCAATCCGACTTACCAAATTTCATAAGGATCGGCCGACTATATCCTACAGCCGCCATATAACTGATTGATCGGAAAAGACATAACTTTTGTGTTTGTAAGTTAGGAAGTTAAGACTTTCTATGGGTTTTATTTTTGGTCAATCAATCTGACCTACCAAATTTCATAAGGATCGGCCGCCTATATCCTTTAGCCGCCATATAACTGAACGATTGGGAAAGGCATAACTTTATTGTTTGTAAGGTTAGAAAGTTGGAATTTTCTATGGGTTTTATTTTTCCCAATCAAATTTCATAAGGATCGGCCGACTATATCCAACAGCCATATAACTGATTGATCGGAAAAGCCATAACTTTGGTGTTTGTAAAGTTAGGAAGTTTGCACTTTCTATTTATGTTTTATTTTTGGCCAAAGAATCGGCCGACTATATCCCACAGCCGCCATTAAACTGAACGATTGGAAATGCTATAACTTTGGTATTTGTAAAGTTAGAAAGTTGGGATTTTCAATGGGTCTAATTTTTCCCAATCAAACGTTTCTACCAAATTTCATAAGGATCGGCCGACTATATCCTACAGCCGCCATATAACTGATTGATCGGAAAAGCCATAACTTTGGGGTTTGTAAAGTTAGGAAGTTGAGACTTTCTATGGGTTTTATTTTTGGCCAATCAATCCGACCTACCAAATTTCATAAGGATCGGCCGACTATATCCTACAGCCGCCATAAAACTGAACGATTGGAAATGCCATAACTTTGGTGTTTGTAAAGTTAAAAAGTTGGCCAATCAATCCGACCTACCAAATTTCATAAGGATCGGCCGAGTATATCCTATATCTACCAATAAGTGAACGATTGGAAATGCCATAACTTTGGTGTTTGTAAAGTTAGAAAGTTGGGATTTTCTATGGGTTTAAATTTTCCTAATCAATTCGACCTACCAAATTTCATAAGGATCGGCCGACTATATCCTAACTGATTGATCGGAAAAGTCATAATATCCTAAGCAGACTATATCCTACAGCCGCCATAAAACTGAACGATTGGGAATGCCATAACTTTGGTGTTTGTAAAGTTAGAAAGTTGGGAATTGCTATGGGTTTTATTTTTCCCAATCAACCCACCAAATTTCATAGAAGGCACTTTCTATGGGTTTTATTTTTGGCCAATCAATCCGACCCACCAAATTTCATAAGGATCGGCCGACTATATCCTACAGCCATAGACCTGATTGATCGGAAAAGCCATAACTTTGGTATTTGTAAAGTTAGGAAGTTGGGGTTTTCTATGGGTTTAATTTTTCCCAATCAATCCTTCCTACCAAATTTCATAAGGATCGGCCGACTATATCCTACAGCCGCCATATAACTGATTGATCGGAAAAGCCATAACTTTGGTGTTTGTAAAGTTCGGAAATTGGGATTTTTACAGGTTTTATATTTGACCTACCAAATATCATAAGGATCGGCCGACTATATCCTATAGCTACCATATAACTGAACGATTGGAAATGCTATAACTAATGGGTCTAATTTTTTCCAATCAATCGTTTCTACTAAATTTCATAAGGATCGGCCGACTATATGCTACAGCCGCCATATAACTGATTGATCGGAAAAGCCATAACTTTGGGGTTTGTAAAGTTAGGAAGTTGGGATTTTTTACAGGAATAGCCATAAGTTTGGTGTTTGTAAAGTTAGAAAGTTGGGACTTTCTATGGGTTTTATTTTTGACCAATCAATCCGACCTACCAAATTTTATAAGGATCGGCCGACTATATCCTACAGCCGCCATATAACTGATTGATCGGAAAAGCCATAACTTTGGTGTTTGTAAAGTTAGGAAGTTGGGATTTTTTACAGGTTTCAGATTTGGCCAATCAATCCGACCTACCAAATATCATAAGGATCGGCCGACTATATCCTATAGCTACCATATAACTGAACGATTGAAAATGCCATAACTTTGGAGTTTGTAAAGTTAGAAAGTTAGGATTTTCTATGGATTTTATTTTTCCCAATCAATCCTACCTACCAAATTTCATAAGGATCGGCCGACTATATCCTACAGCCGCCATATACTGATTGATCGGAAGAGCCATAACTTTGGTGTTTGTAAAGTTAGGAAGTTGGGACTTTCTATGGGTTTTATTTTTGGCCAATCAATCCGACCTACCAAATTTCATAAGGATCGGCCGACTATATCATACAGCCGCCATTAAACTGAACGATTGGAAATGCTATAGTTTTGGTGTTTGTAAAGTTAGAGAGTTGGGATTTTTTATTGGTTTAATTTTTCCCAATCAATCCGACTTACCAAATTTCATAAGGATCGGCCGACTATATCCTACAGCCGCCATATAACTGATTGATCGGAAAAGACATAACTTTGGTGTTTGTAAGTTAGGAAGTTAAGACTTTCTATGGGTTTTATTTTTGGTCAATCAATCTGACCTACCAAATTTCATAAGGATCGGCCGCCTATATCCTTTAGCCGCCATATAACTGAACGATTGGGAAAGGCATAACTTTATTGTTTGTAAGGTTAGAAAGTTGGAATTTTCTATGGGTTTTATTTTTCCCAATCAAATTTCATAAGGATCGGCCGACTATATCCAACAGCCATATAACTGATTGATCGGAAAAGCCATAACTTTGGTGTTTGTAAAGTTAGGAAGTTTGCACTTTCTATTTATGTTTTATTTTTGGCCAAAGAATCGGCCGACTATATCCTACAGCCGCCATTAAACTGAACGATTGGAAATGCTATAACTTTTGTATTTGTAAAGTTAGAAAGTTGGGATTTTCAATGGGTCTAATTTTTCCCAATCAAACGTTTCTACCAAATTTCATAAGGATCGGCCGACTATATCCTACAGCCGCCATATAACTGATTGATCGGAAAAGCCATAACTTTGGGGTTTGTAAAGTTAGGAAGTTGAGACTTTCTATGGGTTTTATTTTTGGCCAATCAATCCGACCTACCAAATTTCATAAGGATCGGCCGACTATATCCTACAGCCGCCATAAAACTGAACGATTGGAAATGCCATAACTTTGGTGTTTGTAAAGTTAAAAAGTTGGCCAATCAATCCGACCTACCAAATTTCATAAGGATCGACCGAGTATATCCTATATCTACCAATAAGTGAACGATTGGAAATGCCATAACTTTGGTGTTTGTAAAGTTAGAAAGTTGGGATTTTCTATGGGTTTAAATTTTCCTAATCAATTCGACCTACCAAATTTCATAAGGATCGGCCGACTATATCCTAACTGATTGATCGGAAAAGTCATAATATCCTAAGCAGACTATATCCTACAGCCGCCATAAAACTGAACGATTGGGAATGCCATAACTTTGGTGTTTGTAAAGTTAGAAAGTTGGGAATTGCTATGGGTTTTATTTTTCCCAATCAACCCACCAAATTTCATAGAAGGCACTTTCTATGGGTTTTATTTTTGGCCAATCAATCCGACCCACCAAATTTCATAAGGATCGGCCGACTATATCCTACAGCCATAGACCTGATTGATCGGAAAAGCCATAACTTTGGTATTTGTAAACTTAGGAAGTTGGGGTTTTCTATGGGTTTAATTTTTCCCAATCAATCCTTCCTACCAAATTTCATAAGGATCGGCCGACTATATCCTACAGCCGCCATATAACTGATTGATCGGAAAAGCCATAACTTTGGTGTTTGTAAAGTTCGGAAATTGGGATTTTTACAGGTTTTATATTTGACCTACCAAATATCATAAGGATCGGCCGACTATATCCTATAGCTACCATATAACTGAACGATTGGAAATGCTATAACTAATGGGTCTAATTTTTTCCAATCAATCGTTTCTACTAAATTTCATAAGGATCGGCCGACTATATGCTACAGCCGCCATATAACTGATTGATCGGAAAAGCCATAACTTTGGGGTTTGTAAAGTTAGGAAGTTGGGATTTTTTACAGGAATAGCCATAAGTTTGGTGTTTGTAAAGTTAGAAAAATGGGACTTTCTATGGGTTTTATTTTTGACCAATCAATCCGACCTACCAAATTTTATAAGGATCGGCCGACTATATCCTACAGCCGCCATATAACTGATTGATCGGAAAAGCCATAACTTTGGTGTTTGTAAAGTTAGGATGTTGGGATTTTTTACAGGTTTCAGATTTGGCCAATCAATCCGACCTACCAAATATCATAAGGATCGGCCGACTATATCCTATAGCTACCATATAACTGAACGATTGGAAATGCCATAACTTTGGAGTTTGTAAAGTTAGAAAGTTAGGATTTTCTATGGGTTTTATTTTTCCCAATCAATCCTACCTACCAAATTTCATAAGGATCGGCCGACTATATCCTACAGCCGCCATATAACTGATTGATCGGAAAAGCCATAACTTTGGTGTTTGTAAAGTTAGGAAGTTGGGACTTTCTATGGGTTTTATTTTTGGCCAATCAATCCGACCTACCAAAATTTCATAAGGATCGGACGACTATATCCAACAGCCGCCATATAACTGATTGATCGGAAAAGCCATAACTTTGGTGTTTGTAAAGTTAGGAAGTTGGGACTTTCTATGGGTTTTATTTTTGGCAAATCAATCCGACCTACCAAATTTCATAAGGATCGGCCGACTATATCCCAAAGCCGCCATAAAACTGAACGGTTGGAAATGCCATAACTTTGGTGTTTGTTAAGTTAGAAAGTTGGGATTTTCTATGGGTCTAATTTTTCCCAATCAATCGTTTCTACCAAATTTCAAAAGGATCGGCCGACTATGTGCTACAGCCGCCATATGACTGATTGATCGGAAAAGCCATAACTTTGGTGTTTGTAAAGTTAGGAAGTTAGGATTTTTTACAGGAATAGCCATAAGTTTGGTGTTTGTAAAGTTAGAAAGTTGGGACTTTCTATGGGTTTTATTTTTCGCCAATCAATCCGACCTACCAAATTTCATAAGGATCGGCCGACTATATCCTACAGCCGCCATAAAACTGAACGGTTGGAAATGCCATAACTTTGGTGTTTGTTAAGTTAGAAAGTTGGGATTTTCTATGGGTCTAATTTTTCCCAATCAATCGTTTCTACTAAATTTCAAAAGGATCGGCCGACTATGTGCTACAGCCGCCATATGACTGATTGATCGGAAAAGCCATAAACTTTGGTGTTTGTAAAGTTAGGAAGTTAGGATTTTTTACAGGAATAGCCATAAGTTTGGTGTTTGTAAAGTTAGAAAGTTGGGACTTTCTATGGGTTTTATTTTTCGCCAATCAATCCGACCTACCAAATTTCATAAGGATCGGCCGACTATATCCTACAGCCGCCATAAAACTGAACGGTTGGAAATGCCATAACTTTGGTATTTGTATAGTTAGGAAGTTGGGGTTTTCTATGGGTTTAATTTTTCCCAATCAATCCTTCCTACCAAATTTCATAAGGATCGGCCGACTATATCCTACAGCCGCCATATAACTGATTGATCGGAAAAGCCATAACTTTGGTGTTTGTAAAGTTAGGAAGTTGGGATTTTTTACAGGTTTCAGATTTGGCCAATCAATCCGACCTACCAAATATCATAAGGATCGGCCGACTATATCCTATAGCTACCATATAACTGAACGATTGGAAATGCCATAACTTTGGAGTTTGTAAAGTTAGAAAGTTAGGATTTTTTATGGGTTTTATTTTTCCCAATCAATCCTACCTACCAAATTTCATAAGGATCGGCCGACTATATCCTACAGCCGCCATATAACTGATTGATCGGAAGAGCCATAACTTTGGTGTTTGTAAAGTTAGGAAGTTGGGACTTTCTATGGGTTTTATTTTTGGCCAATCAATCCGACCTACCAAATTTCATAAGGATCGGCCGACTATATCCTACAGCCGCCATAAAACTGAACGGTTGGAAATGCCATAACTTTGGTATTTGTATAGTTGGGAAGTTGGGGTTTTCTATGGGTTTAATTTTTCCCAATCAATCCTTCCTACCAAATTTCATAAGGATCGGCCGACTATATCCTACAGCCGCCATATAACTGATTGATCGGAAAAGCCATAACTTTGGTGTTTGTAAAGTTCGGAAATTGGGATTTTTACAGGTTTTATATTTGACCTACCAAATATCATAAGGATCGGCCGACTATATCCTATAGCTACCATATAACTGAACGATTGGAAATGCTATAACTAATGGGTCTAATTTTTCCCAATCAATCGTTTCTACTAAATTTCATAAGGATCGGCACTCTATATGCTACAGCCGCCATATAACTGATTGATCGGAAAAGCCATAACTTTGGGGTTTGTAAAGTTAGGAAGTTGGGATTTTTTACAGGAATAGCCATAAGTTTGGTGTTTGTAAAGTTAGAAAGTTGGGACTTTCTATGGGTTTTATTTCTGGCCAATCAATCCGACCAACCAAATTTCATAAGGATCGGCCGACTATATCCTACAGCCGCCATATAACTGATTGATCGGAAAAGCCATAACTTTGGTGTTTGTAAAGTTAGGAAGTTGGGATTTTTTACAGGTTTCAGATTTGGCCAATCAATCTGACCTACCAAATATCATAAGGATCGGCCGTCTATATCCTATAGCTACCATATAACTGAACGATTGGAAATGCCATAACTTTGGAGTTTGTAAAGTTAGAAAGTTAGGATTTTTTATGGGTTTTATTTTTCCCAATCAATCCTACCTACCAAATTTCATAAGGATCGGCCGACTATATCCTACAGCCGCCATATAACTGATTGATCGGAAGAGCCATAACTTTGGTGTTTGTAATGTTAGGAAGTTGGGACTTTCTATGGGTTTTATTTTTGGCCAATCAATCCGAACTACCAAATTTCATAAGGATCGGACGACTATATCCAACAGCCGCCATATAACTGATTGATCGGAAAAGCCATAACTTTGGTGTTTGTAAAGTTAGGAAGTTGGGACTTTCTATGGGTTTTATTTTTGGCCAATCAATCCGACCTACCAAATTTCATAAGGATCGGCCGACTATATCCCACAGCCGCAATAAAACTGAACGGTTGGAAATGCCATAACTTTGGTGTTTGTTAAGTTAGAAAGTTCGGATTTTCTATGGGTCTAATTTTTCCCAATCAATCGTTTCTACTAAATTTCAAAAGGATCGGCCGACTATGTGCTAAAGCCGCCATATGACTGATTGATCGGAAAAGCAATAACTTTGGTGTTTGCAAAGTTAGGAAGTTAGGATTTTTACAGGAATAGCCATAAGTTTGGTGTTTGTAAAGTTAGAAAGTTGGGACTTTCTATGGGTTTTATTTTTCGCCAATCAATCCGACCTACCAAATTTCATTAGGATCGGCCGACTATATCCTACAGCCGCCATTAAACTGAACGGTTGGAAATGCCATAACTTTGGTGTTTGTTAAGTTAGAAAGTTGGGATTTTCTATGGGTCTATTTTTTCCCAATCAATCGTTTCTACTAAATTTCAAAAGGATCGGCCGACTATGTGCTACAGCCGCCATATGACTGATTGATCGGAAAAGCCATAACTTTGGTGTTTGTAAAGTTAGGAAGTTAGGATTTTTTACAGAAATAGCCATAAGTTTGGTGTTTGTAAAGTTAGAAAGTTGGGACTTTCTATGGGTTTTATTTTTCGCCAATCAATCCGACCTACCAAATTTCATAAGGATCGGCCGACTATATCCTACAGCCGCCATAAAACTGAACGATTGGAAATGCCATAACTTTGGTGTTTGTAAAGTTAAAAAGTTGGCCAATCAATCCGACCTACCAAATTTCATAAGGATCGGCCGACTATATCCTACAGCCGCCATATAACTGATTGATCGGAAGAGCCATAACTTTGGTGTTTGTAAAGTTAGGAAGTTGGGACTTTCTATGGGTTTTATTTTTGGCCAATCAATCCGACCTACCAAATTTCATAAGGATCGGCCGACTATATCCTACAGCCGCCATATAACTGATTGATCGGAAAAGCCATAACTTTGGTGTTTGTAAAGATAGGAAGTTGGGATTTTTTACAGGTTTTATATTTGACCAATCAATCCGACCTACCAAATTTCATAAGGATCAGCCGACTATATCCTACAGCCGCCATTAAACTGAACGATTGGAAATGCCATAACTTTGGTGTTTGTAAAGTTAGAAAGTTGGGATTCAATGGGTCTAATTTTTCCCAATCAATCGTTTCTACCAAATTTCATAATGATCGGCCGACTATATCCTACAGCCGCCATATAACTGATTGATCGGAAAATCCATAACTTTGGGGTTTGTAAAGTTAAGAAGTTGAGACTTTCTATGGGTTTTATTTTTGGCCAATCAATCCGACCCACCAAATTTCATAAGGATGGGCCGACTATATCCTACAGCCGCCATATAACTGAACGATTGGAAATGCCATAACTTTGGTGTTTGTAAAGTTAAAAAGTTGGCCAATCAATCCGACCTACCGACCTACCGCCATAAAACTGAACGATTGGAAATGCCATAACTTTGGAGTTTGTAAAGTTAAAAAGTTGGCCAATCAATCCGACCTACCAAATTTCATAAGGATCGGCCGAGAATATCCTATATCTAAGGATAAGGATTGGCCGAGTATATCCTATATCTACCAATAAGTGAACGATTGGAAATGCCATAACTTTGGTGTTTGTAAAGTTAGAAAGTTGGGATTTTCTATGTGTTTAAATTTTCCTAATCAATCCGACCTACCAAATTTCATAATGATCGGCCGACTATATCCTACAGCCGCCATAAAACTGAACGATTGGGAATGCCATAACTTTGGTGTTTGTAAAGTTAGAAAGTTGGGATTTGCTATGGTTGGGACTTTCTATGGGTTTTATTTTTGGCCAATCAATCCGACCTACCAAATTTCATAAGGATCGGCCGACTATATCATACAGCCGCCATTAAACTGAACGATTGGAAATGCTATAGTTTTGGTGTTTGTAAAGTTAGAGAGTTGGGATTTTTTATTGGTTTAATTTTTCCCAATCAATCCGACCTACCAAATTTCATAAGGATCGGCCGACTATATCCTACAGCCGCCATATAACTGATTGATCGGAAAAGACATAACTTTGGTGTTTGTAAGTTAGGAAGTTAAGACTTTCTATGGGTTTTATTTTTGGTCAATCAATCTGACCTACCAAATTTCATAAGGATCGGCCGCCTATATCCTTCAGCCGCCGTATAACTGAACGATTGGGAAAGGCATAACTTTATTGTTTGTAAGGTTAGAAAGTTGGAATTTTCTATGGGTTTTATTTTTCCCAATCAAATTTCATAAGGATCGGCCGACTATATCTTACAGCCATATAACTGATTGATCGGAAAAGCCATAACTTTGGTGTTTGTAAAGTTAGGAAGTTTGCACTTTCTATTTATGTTTTATTTTTGGCCAAAGAATCGGCCGACTATATCCTACAGCCGCCATTAAACTGAACGATTGGAAATGCTAAACCTTTGGTATTTGTAAAGTTAGAAAGTTGGGATTTTCAATGGGTCTAATTTTTCCCAATCAAACGTTTCTACCAAATTTCATAAGGATCGGCCGACTATATCCTACAGCCGCCATATAACTGATTGATCGGAAAAGCCATAACTTTGGGGTTTGTAAAGTTAGGAAGTTGAGACTTTCTATGGGTTTTATTTTTGGCCAATCAATCCGACCTACCAAATTTCATAAGGATCGGCCGACTATATCCTACAGCCGCCATAAAACTGAACGATTGGAAATGCCATAACTTTGGTGTTTGTAAAGTTAAAAAGTTGGCCAATCAATCCGACCTACCAAATTTCATAAGGATCGGCCGAGAATATCCTATATCTACCAATAAGTGAACGATTGGAAATGCCATAACTTTGGTGTTTGTAAAGTTAGAAAGTTGGGATTTTCTATGGGTTTAAATTTTCCTAATCAATTCGACCTACCAAATTTCATAAGGATCGGCCAACTATATCCTAACTGATTGATCGGAAAAGTCATAATATCCTAAGCAGACTATATCCTACAGCCGCCATAAAACTGATCGATTGGGAATGCCATAACTTTGGTGTTTGTAAAGTTAGAAAGTTGGGAATTGCTATGGGTTTTATTTTTCCCAATCAACCCACCAAATTTCATAAGGATCGGCCGATTATATCCTACAGCCATATAACTGATTGATCGGAAAAGCCATAACTTTGGTATTTGTAAAGTTAGGAAGTTTGCACTTTCTATGGGTTTTATTTTTGGCCAATCAATCCGACCTACCAAATTTCATAAGGATAGGCCGACTATATCCCACAGCTGCCATAAAACTGAACGGTTGGAAATGCCATAACTTTGGTGTTTGTAAAGTCAGAAAGTTGGGATTTTCTATGGGTTTAATTTTTCCCAATCAATCCTTTCTACCAAATTTCATAAGGATCGGCCGACTATATCCTACAGCCATATAACTGATTGATCGGAAAAGCCATTACTTTGGTGTTTGTAAAGTTAGGAAGTTGAAACTTTCTATGGGTTTTATTTTTGGCCAATCAATCTGACCTACCAAATTTCATAAGGATCGGCCGACTATATCCCACAGCCGCCATTAAGCTGAACGATTGGAAATGCTATAACTTTGGTATTTGTAAAGTTAGAAAGTTGGGATTTTCAATGGGTCTAATTTTTCCCAATCAATCGTTTCTACCAAATTTCATAAGGATCGGCCGACTATATCCTACAGCCGCCATATAACTGATTGATCGGAAAAGCCATAACTTTGGGGTTTGTAAAGTTAGAAAGTTGGGACTTTCTATGGGCTTTATTTTTATACCCTTGCAGAGGGTATTATAATTTTGGTCAAAAGTGTGCAACGCAGTGAAGGAGACATCTCCGACCCTATAAAGTATATATATTCTTGATCAGGATCACCTCCTGAGTTGATATAGCCATGTCCGTCTGTCCGTCTGTCCGTCTGTCTGTCCGTCTGTCCGTCTGTCTGTTTGTACGCAAACTAGTCTCTCAGTTTTAAAGCTATCGAATTGAAACTTTGCACACACCCTTCTTTCCTTTGCACGCAGTAAGTCGGAACGGCCGGGATCGGCCGACTATATCCTATAGCTGCCATATAACTGATTGATCGGAAATGCCATAACTTTCGTGTTTGTAAAGTTAGGAAGTTGGGATTTTCTATGGGTTTTATTTTTGGCCAATCAATCCGACCTACCAAATTTCATAAGGATCTGCCGACTATATCCTATAGCTGCCATATAACTGAACGATTGGAAATGCCATAACTTTGGTGTTTTTAAAGTTAGGAAGGTGGGATTTTTTTTGAGTATTAAGAATGCATCATATGAATAATTTTGGAGAATATAATTTACAGAGTATTCTGCAAGGGTATATCAACTTCGGCTCCGCCCGAAGTTAGCTTTTCTTTCTTGTTGGCCAATCAATCCGACCGACCCAATTTCATAAGGATCGGCCGACTATATCCTACAGCCGCCATAAAACTGCACGATTGGGAATGCCATAACTTTGGTGTTTGTAAAGTTAGAAAGTTGGGATTTGCTATGGTTGGGACTTCCTATGGGTTTTATTTTTGGCCAATCAATCCGACCTACCAAATTTCATAAGGATCGGCCGACTATATCCCACAGCCGCCATAAAACTGAACGGTTGGAAATGCCATAACTTTGGTGTTTGTAAAGTTAGAAAGTTGGGATTTTCTATGGGTTTAATTTTCCCCAATCAATCCTTTCTACCAAATTTCATAAGGATCGGCCGACTATATCCTACAGCCATATAACTGATTGATCGGAAAAGCCATTACTTTGGTGTTTGTAAAGTTAGGAAGTTGAGACTTTCTATGGGTTTTATTTTTGGCCAATCAATCTGACCTACCAAATTTCATAAGGATCGGCCGACTATATCCTACAGCCGCCATATAAGTGATTGATCGGAAAAGCCATAACTTTGGTGTTTGTAAGTTAGGAAGTTAAGACTTTCTATGGGTTTAATTTTTGGTCAATAAATCTGACCTACCAAATTTCATAAGGATCGGCCGACTATATCCTACAGCCGCCATATAACTGATTGATCGGAAAAGCCATAACTTTGGTGTTTGTAAAGTTAGGAAGTTGGGATTTTTTACAGGTTTTATATTTGGACAATCAATCCGACCTACCAAATTTCATAAGGATCGGACGACTATATCCTACAGCCGCCATAAAACTGAACGATTGGAAATGCTATAACTTTGGTGTTTGTAAAGTTAGAAAGCTGGGATTTTCTATGGGTTTAATTTCTCCCAATCAATCCTTTCTACCAAATTTCATAAGGATCGGCTGACTATATCCTACAGCCATATAACTGATTGATCGGAAAAGCCATAACTTTAGTGTTTGTAAAGTTAGGAAGTTGAGACTTTCTATGGGTTTTATTTTTGGCCAATCAATCTGACCTACCAAATTTCATAAGGATCGGCCGACTATATCCTACAGCCGCCATATAACTGATTGATCAGAAAAGCCATAACTTTGGTGTTTGTAAAGTTAGGAAGTTGGGATTTTTTACAGGTTTTATATTTGGCCAATCAACCCGACCTACAAAATTTCATAAGGATCGGCCGACTATATCCTACAGCCGCCATAAAACTGAACGATTGGAAATGCCATAACTTTGGTGTTTGTAAAGTTAAAAAGTTGGCCAATCAATCCGACCTACCAAATTTCATAAGGATCGGCCGAGTATATCCTATATCTACCAATAAGTGAACGATTGGAAATGCCATAACTTTGGTGTTTGTAAAGTTAGAAAGTTGGGATTTTCTATGGGTTTAAATTTTCCTAATCAATCCGACCTACCAAATTTCATAAGGATCGGCCGACTATATCCTAACTGATTGATCGGAAAAGCCATAATATCCTAAGCAGACTATATCCTACAGCCGCCATAAAACTGAAGGATTGGGAATGCCATAACTTTGGTGTTTGTAAAGTTAGAAAGTTGGGAATTGCTATAGGTTTTATTTTTCCCAATCAACCCACCAAATTTCATAAGGATCGGCCGATTATATCCTACAGCCATATAACTGATTGATCGGAAAAGCCATAACTTTGGTATTTGTAAAGTTAGGAAGTTGGGATTTTTTACAGGAATAGCCATAAGTTTGGTGTTTGTAAAGTTAGAAAGTTGGGATTTTCTATGGGTTTAAATTTTCCTAATCAATCCGACCTACCAAATTTCATAAGGATCGGCCGACTATATCCTAACTGATTGATCGGAAAAGCCATAATATCCTAAGCAGACTATATCCTACAGCCGCCATAAAACTGAACGATTGGGAATGCCATAACTTTGGTGTTTGTAAAGTTAGAAAGTTGGGAATTGCTATGGGTTTTATTTTTCCCAATCAACCCACCAAATTTCAAAAGGATCGGCCGATTATATCCTACAGCCATATAACTGATTGATCGGAAAAGCCATAACTTTGGTATTTGTAAAGTTAGGAAGTTTGCACTTTCTATGGGTTTTATCTTTGGCCAATCAATCCGACCTACCAAATTTCATAAGGATCGGCCGACTATATCCCACAGCCGCCATAAAACTGAACGGTTGGAAATGCCATAACTTTGGTGTTTGTTAAGTTAGAAAGTTGGGATTTTCTATGGGTGTAATTTTTCCCAATCATACGTCTCTACAAAATTTCATAAGGATCGGCCGACTATATGCTACAGCCGCCATATAACTGATTGATCGGAAAAGCCATAACTTTGGGGTTTGTAAAGTTAGGAAGTTGGGATTTTTACAGGAATAGCCATAAGTTTGGTGTTTGTAAAGTTAGAAAGTTGGGACTTTTTATGGGTTTTATTTTTGGCCAATCAATCCGACCTACCAAATTTCATAAGGATCGGCCGACTATATCCTACAGCCGCCATAAAACTGAACGATTGGGAATGCCATAACTTTGGTGTTTGTAAAGTTAGAAAGTTGGGATTTGCTATGGTTGGGACTTTCTATGGGTTTTATTTTTGGACAATCAATCCGACCTACCAAATTTCATGAGGATCGGCCGACTATATCCCACAGCCGCCATAAAACTGAACGGTTGGAAATGCCGTAACTTTGGTGTTTGTAAAGTCAGAAACTTAGGATTTTCTATGGGTTTAATTTTTCCCAATCAATCCTTTCTACCAAATTTTCTTAAGGATCGGCCGACTATATCCTACAGCCATATAACTGATTGATCGGAAAAGCCATTACTTTGGTGTTTGTAAAGTTAGGAAGTTGGGATTTTTTACAGGTTTTATATTTGGCCAATCAATCCGACCTACCAAATTTCATAAGGATCGGCCGACAATATCCTACAGCCGCCATTAAACTGAACGATTGGAAATGCCATGGCTTTGGTGTTTGTAAAGTTAAAAAGTTGGCCAATCAATCCGACCTACCAAATTTCATAAGGACCGGCCGAGTATATCCTATATCTACCAATAAGTGAACGATTGGAAATGCCATAACTTTGGTGTTTGTAAAGTTAGAAAGTTGGGATTTTCTATGGGTTTAAATTTTCCTAATCAATCCGACCTACCAAATTTCATAAGGATCGGCCGACTATATCCTAACTGATTGATCGGAAAAGCCATAATATCCTAAGCAGACTATATCCTACAGCCGCCATAAAACTGAACGATTGGGAATGCCATAACTTTGGTGTTTGTAAAGTTAGAAAGTTGGGAATTGCTATGGGTTTTATTTTTCCCAATCAACCCACCAAATTTCAAAAGGATCGGCCGATTATATCCTACAGCCATATAACTGATTGATCGGAAAAGCCATAACTTTGGTATTTGTAAAGTTAGGAAGTTTGCACTTTCTATGGGTTTTATCTTTGGCCAATCAATCCGACCTACCAAATTTCATAAGGATCGGCCGACTATATCCCACAGCCGCCATAAAACTGAACGGTTGGAAATGCCATAACTTTGGTGTTTGTTAAGTTAGAAAGTTGGGATTTTCTATGGGTGTAATTTTTCCCAATCATACGTTTCTACAAAATTTCATAAGGATCGGCCGACTATATGCTACAGCCGCCATATAACTGATTGGTCGGAAAAGCCATAACTTTGGGGTTTGTAAAGTTAGGAAGTTGGGATTTTTTACAGGAATAGCCATAAGTTTGGTGTTTGTAAAGTTAGAAAGTTGGGACTTTCTATGGGTTTTATTTTTGGCCAATCAATCCGACCTACCAAATTTCATAAGGATCGGCCGACTATATCCTACAGCCGCCATAAAACTGAACGATTGGGAATGCCATAACTTTGGTGTTTGTAAAGTTAGAAAGTTGGGATTTGCTATGGTTGGGACTTTCTATGGGTTTTATTTTTGGACAATCAATCCGACCTACCAAATTTCATGAGGATCGGCCGACTATATCCCACAGCCGCCATAAAACTGAACGGTTGGAAATGCCGTAACTTTGGTGTTTGTAAAGTCAGAAACTTAGGATTTTCTATGGGTTTAATTTTTCCCAATCAATCCTTTCTACCAAATTTTCTTAAGGATCGGCCGACTATATCCTACAGCCATATAACTGATTGATCGGAAAAGCCATTACTTTGGTGTTTGTAAAGTTAGGAAGTTGGGATTTTTTACAGGTTTTATATTTGGCCAATCAATCCGACCTACCAAATTTCATAAGGATCGGCCGACAATATCCTACAGCCGCCATTAAACTGAACGATTGGAAATGCCATGGCTTTGGTGTTTGTAAAGTTAAAAGGTTGGCCAATCAATCCGACCTACCAAATTTCATAAGGACCGGCCGAGTATATCCTATATCTACCAATAAGTGAACGATTGGAAATGCCATAACTTTGGTGTTTGTAAAGTTAGAAAGTTGGGATTTTCTATGGGTTTAAATTTTCCTAATCAATCCGACCTACCAAATTTCATAAGGATCGGCCGACTATATCCTAACTGATTGATCGGAAAAGCCATAAAATCCTAAGCAGACTATATCCTACAGCCGCCATAAAACTGAACGATTGGGAATGCCATAACTTTGGTGTTTGTAAAGTTAGAAAGTTGGGAATTGCTATGGGTTTTATTTTTCCCAATCAACCCACCAAATTTCATAAGGATCGGCCGACTATATCCTACAGCCATAGGCCTGATTGATCGGAAAAGCCATAACTTTGGTATTTGTAAAGTTAGGAAGTTTGCACTTTCTATGGGTTTTATTTTTGGCCAATCAATCCGACCTACCAAATTTCATAAGGATCGGCCGACTATATCCCACAGCCGCCATAAAACTGAACGGTTGGAAATGCCATAACTTTGGTGTTTGTAAAGTTAAAAAGTTGGCCAATCAATCCGACCTACCAAATTTCATAAGGATCGGCCGAGTATATCCTATATCTACCAATAAGTGAACGATTGGAAATGCCATAACTTTGGTGTTTGTAAAGTTAGAAAGTTGGGATTTTCTATGGGTTTAAATTTTCCTAATCAATCCGACCTACCAAATTTCATAAGGATCGGCCGACTATATCCTAACTGATTGATCGGAAAAGCCATAAAATCCTAAGCAGACTATATCCTACAGCCGCCATAAAACTGAACGATTGGGAATGCCATAACTTTGGTGTTTGTAAAGTAAGAAAGTTGGGAATTGCTATGGGTTTTATTTTTCCCAATCAACCCACCAAATTTCATAAGGATCTGCCGACTATATCCTACAGCCATATAACTGATTGATCGGAAAAGCCATAATTTTGGTATTTGCAAAGTTAGGAAGTTTGCACTTTCTATGGGTTTTATTTTTGGCCAATCAATCCGACCTACCAAATTTCATAAGGATCGGCCGACTATATCCCACAGCTGCCATAAAACTGAACGGTTGGAAATGCCAGAACTTTGGTGTTTGTAAAGTTAGAAAGTTGGGATTTTCTATGGGTTTAATTTCTCCCAATCAATCCTTTCTACCAAATTCCATAAGGATCGGCCGACTACATCCTACAGCCATATAACTGATTGATCGGAAAAGCCATAACTTTGGTGTTTGTAAAGTTAGGAAGTTGAGACTTTCTATGGGTTTTATTTTTGGCCAATCAATCTGACCTACCAAATTTCATAAGGATCGGCCGACTATATCCTACAGCCGCCATATAACTGATTGATCGGAAAAGCCATAACTTTGGTGTTTGTAAAGTTAGGAAGTTGGGATTTTTTACAGGTTTTATATTTGGCCAATCAATCCGACCTACCAAATTTCATAAGGATCGGCCGACTATATCCTACAGCCGCCATTAAACTGAACGTTTGGAAATGCTATAACTTTGGTGTTTGTAAAGTTAGATAGTTGGGATTTTTTGTTGGTTTAATTTTTCCCAATCAATCCGACCTACCAAATTTTATAAGGATCGGCCGACTATATCCTACAGCCGCCATATAACTGATTGATCGGAAAAGCCATAACTTTGGTGTTTGTAAGTTAGGAAGCTAAGACTTTCTATGGGTTTTATTTTTGGTCAATCAATCTGACCTACCAAATTTCATAAGGATCGGCCGACTATATCCTACAGCCGCCATATAACTGAACGATTGGGAAAGGCATAACTTTATTGTTTGTAAAGTCAGAAAGTTGGGATTTTCTATGGGTTTTATTTTTCCCAATCAAATTTCATAACTGATTGATCGGAAAAGCCTTAACTTTGGTGCTTGTAAGTTAGGAAGTTGAGACTTTTATTTTTGGCCAATCAATCTGACCTACCAAATTTCATAAGGATCGGACGACTATATCCTACAGCCGCCATATAACTGATTGATCGGAAAAGCCATAACTTTGGTGTTTGTAAAGTTAGGAAGTTGAGACTTTCTATGGGTTTTATTTTTGGCCAATCAATCTGATCTACCAAATTTCATAAGGATCGGCCGACTATATCCTACAGCCGCCATATAACTGATTGATCGGAAAAGCCTTAACTTTGGTGTTTGTAAGTTAGGAAGTTAAGACTTTCTGTGGGTTTAATTGTTGGTCAATCAATCTGACCTACCAAATTTCATAAGGATCGGCCGACTATATCCTACAGCCGCCATATAACTGATTGATCGGAAAAGCCATAACTTTGGTGTTTGTAAAGTTAGGAAGTTGGGATTTTTTACAGGTTTTATATTTGGCCAATCAATCCGAATTTCATAAGGATCGGCCGACTATATCCTACAGCCGCCATTAAACTGAACGATTGGAAATGCTATAACTTTGGTGTTTGTAAAGTTAGAAAGTTGGGATTTTCTATGGGCTTAATTTCTCCCAATCAATCCTTTCTACCAAATTCCATAAGGATCGGCCGACTACATCCTACAGCCATATAACTGATTGATCGGAAAAGCCATAACTTTGGTGTTTGTAAAGTTAGGAAGTTGAGACTTTCTATGGGTTTTATTTTTGGCCAATCAATCTGATCTACCAAATTTCATAAGGATCGGCCGACTATATCCTACAGCCGCCATATAACTGATTGATCGGAAAAGCCTTAACTTTGGTGTTTGTAAGTTAGGAAGTTAAGACTTTCTGTGGGTTTAATTTTTGGTCAATCAATCTGACCTACCAAATTTCATAAGGATCGGCCGACTATATCCTACAGCCGCCATATAACTGATTGATCGGAAAAGCCATAACTTTGGTGTTTGTAAAGTTAGGAAGTTGGGATTTTTTACAGGTTTTATATTTGGCCAATCAATCCGACCTACCAAATTTCATAAGGATCGGCCGACTATATCCTACAGCCGCCATTAAACTGAACGTTTGGAAATGCTATAACTTTGGTGTTTGTAAAGTTAGATAGTTGGGATTTTTTATTGGTTTAATTTTTCCCAATCAATCCGACCTACCAAATTTTATAAGGATCGGCCGACTATATCCTACAGCCGCCATATAACTGATTGATCGGAAAAGCCATAACTTTGGTGTTTGTAAGTTAGGAAGCTAAGACTTTCTATGGGTTTTATTTTTGGTCAATCAATCTGACCTACCAAATTTCATAAGGATCTGCCGACTATATCCTACAGCCGCCATATAACTGAACGATTGGGAAAGGCATAACTTTATTGTTTGTAAAGTCAGAAAGTTGGGATTTTCTATGGGTTTTATTTTTCCCAATCAAATTTCATAACTGATTGATCGGAAAAGCCTTAACTTTGGTGCTTGTAAGTTAGGAAGTTGAGACTTTTATTTTTGGCCAACCAATCTGACCTACCAAATTTCATAAGGATCGGACGACTATATCCTACTGCCGCCATATAACTGATTGATCGGAAAAGCCATAACTTTGGTGTTTGTAAAGTTAGGAAGTTTGCACTTTCTATGGGTTTTATTTTTGGCCAATCAATCCGACCTACCAAATTTCATAAGGATCGGCCGACTATATCCCACAGCCGCCATAAAAGTGAACGGTTGGAAATGCCATAACTTTGGTGTTTGTAAAGTTAGAAAGTTGGGATTTTCTATGGGTTTAATTTTTCCCAATCAATCCTTTCTACCAAATTTCATAAGGATCGGACGACTATATCCTACAGCCATATAACTGATTGATCGGAAAAGCCATTACTTTGGTCTTTGTAAAGTTAGGAAGTTGAGACTTTCTATGGGTTTTATTTTTGGCCAATCAATCTGACCTACCAAATTTCATAAGGATCGGCCGACTATATCCTACAGCCGCCATATAACTGATTGATCGGAAAAGCCATAACTTTGGTGTTTGTAAGTTAGGAAGTTAAGACTTTCTATGGGTTTAATTTTTGGTCAATCAATCTGACCTACCAAATTTCATAAGGATCGGCCGACTATATCCTACAGCCGCCATATAACTGATTGATCGGAAAAGCCATAACTTTGGTGTTTGTAAAGTTAGGAAGTTGGGATTTTTTACAGGTTTTATATTTGGCCAATCAATCCGAATTTCATAAGGATCGGCCGACTATATCCTACAGTCGCCATTAAACTGAACGATTGGAAATGCTATAACTTTGGAGTTTGTAAAGTTAGAAAGTTGGGATTTGCTATGGGTTTAATTTCTCCCAATCAATCTGATCTACCAAATTTCATAAGGATCGGCCGACTATATCCTACAGCCGCCATATAACTGATTGATCGGAAAAGCCTTAACTTTGGTGTTTGTAAGTTAGGAAGTTAAGACTTTCTGTGGGTTTAATTGTTGGTCAATCAATCTGACCTACCAAATTTCATAAGGATCGGCCGACTATATCCTACAGCCGCCATATAACTGATTGATCGGAAAAGCCATAACTTTGGTGTTTGTAAAGTTAGGAAGTTGGGATTTTTTACAGGTTTTATATTTGGCCAATCAATCCGAATTTCATAAGGATCGGCCGACTATAACCTACAGCCGCCATTAAACTGAACGATTGGAAATGCTATAACTTTGGTGTTTGTAAAGTTAGAAAGTTGGGATTTTCTATGGGTTTAATTTCTCCCAATCAATCCTTTCTACCAAATTCCATAAGGATCGGCCGACTACATCCTACAGCCATATAACTGATTGATCGGAAAATCCATAACTTTGGTGTTTGTAAAGTTAGGAAGTTGAGACTTTCTATGGGTTTTATTTTTGGCCAATCAATTTGATCTACCAAATTTCATAAGGATCGGCCGACTATATCCTACAGCCGCCATATAACTGATTGATCGGAAAAGCCTTAACTTTGGTGTTTGTAAGTTAGGAAGTTAAGACTTTCTGTGGGTTTAATTTTTGGTCAATCAATCTGACCTACCAAATTTCATAAGGATCGGCCGACTATATCCTACAGCCGCCATATAACTGATTGATCGGAAAAGCCATAACTTTGGTGTTTGTAAAGTTAGGAAGTTGGGATTTTACAGGTTTTATATTTGGCCAATCAATCCGACCTACCAAATTTCATAAGGATCGGCCGACTATATCCTACAGCCGCCATTAAACTGAACGTTTGGAAATGCTATAACTTTGGTGTTTGTAAAGTTAGATAGTTGGGATTTTTTATTGGTTTAATTTTTCCCAATCAATCCGACCTACCAAATTTTATAAGGATCGGCCGACTATATCCTACAGCCGCCATATAACTGATTGATCGGAAAAGCCATTACTTTGGTGTTTGTAAGTTAGGAAGCTTAGACTTTCTATGGGTTTCATTTTTGGTCAATCAATCTGACCTACCAAATTTCATAAGGATCGGCCGACTATATCCTACAGCCGCCATATAACTGAACGATTGGGAAAGGCATAACTTTATTGTTTGTAAAGTCAGAAAGTTGGGATTTTCTATGGGTTTTATTTTTCCCAATCAAATTTCATAACTGATTGATCGGAAAAGCCTTAACTTTGGTGCTTGTAAGTTAGGAAGTTGAGACTTTTATTTTTGGCCAATCAATCTGACCTACCAAATTTCATAAGGATCGGACGACTATATCCTACAGCCGCCATATAACTGATTGATCGGAAAAGCCTTAACTTTGGTGTTTGTAAGTTAGGAAGTTAAGACTTTCTGTGGGTTTAATTGTTGGTCAATCAATCTGACCTACCAAATTTCATAAGGATCGGCCGACTATATCCTACAGCCGCCATATAACTGATTGATCGGAAAAGCCATAACTTTGGTGTTTGTAAAGTTAGGAAGTTGGGATTTTTACAGGTTTTATATTTGGCCAATCAAACCGAATTTCATAAGGATCGGCCGACTATATCCTACAGCCGCCATTAAACTGAACGATTGGAAATGCTATAACTTTGGTGTTTGTAAAGTTAGAAAGTTGGGATTTTCTATGGGTTTAATTTCTCCCAATCAATCCTTTCTACCAAATTCCATAAGGATCGGCCGACTACATCCTACAGCCATATAACTGATTGATCGGAAAAGCCATAACTTTGGTGTTTGTAAAGTTAGGAAGTTGAGACTTTCTATGGGTTTTATTTTTGGCCAATCAATTTGATCTACCAAATTTCATAAGGATCGGCCGACTATATCCTACAGCCGCCATATAACTGATTGATCGGAAAAGCCTTAACTTTGGTGTTTGTAAGTTAGGAAGTTAAGACTTTCTGTGGGTTTAATTTTTGGTCAATCAATCTGACCTACCAAATTTCATAAGGATCGGCCGACTATATCCTACAGCCGCCATATAACTGATTGATCGGAAAAGCCATAACTTTGGTGTTTGTAAAGTTAGGAAGTTGGGATTTTACAGGTTTTATATTTGGCCAATCAATCCGACCTACCAAATTTCATAAGGATCGGCCGACTATATCCTACAGCCGCCATTAAACTGAACGTTTGGAAATGCTATAACTTTGGTGTTTGTAAAGTTAGATAGTTGGGATTTTTTATTGGTTTAATTTTTCCCAATCAATCCGACCTACCAAATTTTATAAGGATCGGCCGACTATATCCTACAGCCGCCATATAACTGATTGATCGGAAAAGCCATTACTTTGGTGTTTGTAAGTTAGGAAGCTTAGACTTTCTATGGGTTTCATTTTTGGTCAATCAATCTGACCTACCAAATTTCATAAGGATCGGCCGACTATATCCTACAGCCGCCATATAACTGAACGATTGGGAAAGGCATAACTTTATTGTTTGTAAAGTCAGAAAGTTGGGATTTTCTATGGGTTTTATTTTTCCCAATCAAATTTCATAACTGATTGATCGGAAAAGCCTTAACTTTGGTGCTTGTAAGTTAGGAAGTTGAGACTTTTATTTTTGGCCAATCAATCTGACCTACCAAATTTCATAAGGATCGGACGACTATATCCTACAGCCGCCATATAACTGATTGATCGGAAAAGCCTTAACTTTGGTGTTTGTAAGTTAGGAAGTTAAGACTTTCTGTGGGTTTAATTGTTGGTCAATCAATCTGACCTACCAAATTTTATAAGGATCGGCCGACTATATCCTACAGCCGCCATATAACTGATTGATCGGAAAAGCCATAACTTTGGTGTTTGTAAAGTTAGGAAGTTGGGATTTTTTACAGGTTTTATATTTGGCCAATCAAACCGAATTTCATAAGGATCGGCCGACTATATCCTACAGCCGCCATTAAACTGAACGATTGGAAATGCTATAACTTTGGTGTTTGTAAAGTTAGAAAGTTGGGATTTTCTATGGGTTTAATTTCTCCCAATCAATCCTTTCTACCAAATTCCATAAGGATCGGCCGACTACATCCTACAGCCATATAACTGATTGATCGGAAAAGCCATAACTTTGGTGTTTGTAAAGTTAGGAAGTTGAGACTTTCTATGGGTTTTATTTTTGGCCAATCAATCTGATCTACCAAATTTCATAAGGATCGGCCGACTATATCCTACAGCCGCCATATAACTGATTGATCGGAAAAGCCTTAACTTTGGTGTTTGTAAGTTAGGAAGTTAAGACTTTCTGTGGGTTTAATTGTTGGTCAATCAATCTGACCTACCAAATTTTATAAGGATCGGCCGACTATATCCTACAGCCGCCATATAACTGATTGATCGGAAAAGCCATAACTTTGGTGTTTGTAAAGTTAGGAAGTTTGCACTTTCTATTTATGTTTTATTTTTGGCCAAAGAATCGGCCGACTATATCCTACAGCCGCCATTAAACTGAACGATTGGAAATGCTATAACTTTGGTGTTTGTAATGTTAGAAAGTTGGGATGGGTCTAATTTTTCCCAATCAATCGTTTCTACCAAATTTCATAAGGATCGGCCGCCTATATCCTAACTGATTGATCGGAAAAGCCATAATATCCTAAGCAGACTATATCCTACAGCCGCCATAAAACTGAACGATTGGGAATGCCATAACTTTGGTGTTTGTAAAGTAAGAAAGTTGAAAATTGCTATGGGTTTTATTTTTCCCAATCAACCCACCAAATTTCATAAGGATCGGCCGACTATATCCTACAGCCATATAACTGATTGATCGGAAAAGCCATAATTTTGTTATTTGCAAAGTTAGGAAGTTTGCACTTTCTATGGGTTTTATTTTTCGCCAATCAATCCGACCTACCAAATTTCATAAGGATCGGCCGACTATATCCCACAGCCGCCATAAAACTGAACGGTTGGAAATGCCATAACTTTGGTGTTTGTTAAGTTAGAAAGTTGGGATTTTCTATGGGTCTAATTTTTCCCAATCAATCGTTTCTTCTAAATTTCATAACGATCGGCCGACTATATGCTACAGCCGCCATATAACTGATTGATCGGAAAAGCCTTAACTTTGGTGTTTGTAAGTTAGGAAGTTAAGACTTTCTGTGGGTTTAATTTTTGGTCAATCAATCTGACCTACCAAATTTCATAAGGATCGGCCGACTATATCCTACAGCCGCCATATAACTGATTGATCGGAAAAGCCATAACTTTGGTGTTTGTAAAGTTAGGAAGTTTGCACTTTCTATTTATGTTTTATTTTTGGCCAAAGAATCGGCCGACTATATCCTACAGCCGCCATTAAACTGAACGATTGGAAATGCTATAACTTTGGTGTTTGTAATGTTAGAAAGTTGGGATGGGTCTAATTTTTCCCAATCAATCGTTTCTACCAAATTTCATAAGGATCGGCCGCCTATATCCTAACTGATTGATCGGAAAAGCCATAATATCCTAAGCAGACTATATCCTACAGCCGCCATAAAACTGAACGATTGGGAATGCCATAACTTTGGTGTTTGTAAAGTAAGAAAGTTGAAAATTGCTATGGGTTTTATTTTTCCCAATCAACCCACCAAATTTCATAAGGATCGGCCGACTATATCCTACAGCCATATAACTGATTGATCGGAAAAGCCATAATTTTGTTATTTGCAAAGTTAGGAAGTTTGCACTTTCTATGGGTTTTATTTTTCGCCAATCAATCCGACCTACCAAATTTCATAAGGATCGGCCGACTATATCCCACAGCCGCCATAAAACTGAACGGTTGGAAATGCCATAACTTTGGTGTTTGTTAAGTTAGAAAGTTGGGATTTTCTATGGGTCTAATTTTTCCCAATCAATCGTTTCTTCTAAATTTCATAACGATCGGCCGACTATATGCTACAGCCGCCATATAACTGATTGATCGGAAAAGCCATAACTTTGGGGTTTGTAAAGTTAGGAAGTTGGGATTTTTTACAGGAATAGCCATAAGTTTGGTGTTTGTAAAGTTAGAAAGTTGGGACTTTCTATGGGTTTTATTTTTGGCCAATCAATCCCACCTACCAAATTTCATAAGGATCGGCCTACTATATCCTACAGCCGCCATAAAACTGAACGATTGGGAATGCCATAACTTTGGTGTTTGTAAAGTTAGAAAGTTGGGATTTGCTATGGTTGGGACTTTCTATGGGTTTTATTTTTGGCCAATCAATCCGACCTACCAAATTTCATAAGGATCGACCGACTATATCCCACAGCCGCCATAAAACTGAACGGTTGGAAATGCCATAACTTTGGTGTTTGTAAAGTAAGAAAGTTGGGAATTGCTATGGGTTTTATTTTTCCCAATCAACCCACCAAATTTCATAAGGATCGGCCGACTATATCCTACAGCCGCCATATAACTGAACGATTGGGAAAGGCATAACTTTATTGTTTGTAAAGTCAGAAAGTTGGGATTTTCTATGGGTTTTATTTTTCCCAATCAAATTTCATAACTGATTGATCGGAAAAGCCTTAACTTTGGTGCTTGTAAGTTAGGAAGTTGAGACTTTTATTTTTGGCCAATCAATCTGACCTACCAAATTTCATAAGGATCGGACGACTATATCCTACAGCCGCCATATAACTGATTGGTCGGAAAAGCCATAACTTTGGTGTTTGTAAAGTTAGGAAGTTGGGATTTTTTACAGGATTTATATTTGGCCAATCAATCCGACCTACCAAATTTCATAAGGATCGGCCGACTATATCCTACAGCCGCCATATAACTGAACGATTGGGAAAGGCATAACTTTATTGTTTGTAAAGTTAGAAAGTTGGGATTTTCTATGGGTTTTATTTTTCCCAATCAAATTTCATAAGGATCGGCCGACTATATCCTACAGCCGCCTTATAACTGATTGATCGGAAAAGCCATAACTTTGGTGTTTGTAAGTTAGGAAGTTGAGACTTTTTATGGGTTTTATTTTTGGGCAATCAATCTGACCTACCAAATTTCATAAGGATCGGCCGACTATATCCTACAGCCGCCTTATAATTGATTGATCGGAAAAGCCATAACTTTGGTGTTTGTAAAGTTAGGAAGTTTGCACTTTCTATTTATGTTTTATTTTTGGCCAAAGAATCGGCCGACTATATCCTACAGCCGCCATTAAACTGAACGATTGGAAATGCTATAACTTTGGTGTTTGTAATGTTAGAAAGTTGGGATGGGTCTAATTTTTCCCAATCAATCGTTTCTACCAAATTGCATAAGGATAGGCCGCCTATATCCCAACTGATTGATCGGAAAAGCCATAATATCCTAAGCAGACTATATCCTACAGCCGCCATAAAACTGAACGATTGGGAATGCCATAACTTTGGTGTTTGTAAAGTAAGAAAGTTGGGAATTGCTATGGGTTTTATTTTTCCCAATCAACCCACCAAATTTCATAAGGATCGGCCGACTATATCCTACAGCCATATAACTGATTGATCGGAAAAGCCATAATTTTGTTATTTGCAAAGTTAGGAAGTTTGCACTTTCTATGGGTTTTATTTTTGGCCAATCAATCCGACCTACCAAATTTCATAAGGATCGGCCGACTATATCCCACAGCCGCCATAAAACTGAACGGTTGGAAATGCCATAACTTTGGTGTTTGTTAAGTTAGAAAGTTGGGATTTTCTATGGGTCTAATTTTTCCCAATCAATCGTTTCTTCTAAATTTCATAAGGATCGGTCGACTATATGCTACAGCCGCCATATAACTGATTGATCGGAAAAGCCATAACTTTGGGGTTTGTAAAGTTAGGAAGTTGGGATTTTTTACAGGAATAGCCATAAGTTTGGTGTTTGTAAAGTTAGAAAGTTGGGACTTTCTATGGGTTTTATTTTTGGCCAATCAAACCCACCTACCAAATTTCATAAGGATCGGCCTACTATATCCTACAGCCGCCATAAAACTGAACGATTGGGAATGCCATAACTTTGGTGTTTGTAAAGTTAGAAAGTTGGGATTTGCTATGGTTGGGACTTTCTATGGGTTTTATTTTTTGCCAAACAATCCGACCTACCAAATTTCATAAGGATCGACCGACTATATCCCACAGCCGCCATAAAACTGAACGGTTGGAAATGCCATAACTTTGGTGTTTGTAAAGTAAGAAAGTTGGGAATTGCTATGGGTTTTATTTTTCCCAATCAACCCACCAAATTTCATAAGGATCGGCCGACTATATCCTACAGCCGCCATATAACTGAACGATTGGGAAAGGCATAACTTTATTGTTTGTAAAGTCAGAAAGTTGGGATTTTCTATGGGTTTTATTTTTCCCAATCAAATTTCATAACTGATTGATCGGAAAAGCCTTAACTTTGGTGCTTGTAAGTTAGGAAGTTGAGACTTTTATTTTTGGCCAATCAATCTGACCTACCAAATTTCATAAGGATCGGACGACTATATCCTACAGCCGCCATATAACTGATTGATCGGAAAAGCCATAACTTTGGTGTTTGTAAAGTTAGGAAGTTGGGATTTTTTACAGGATTTATATTTGGCCAATCAATCCGACCTACCAAATTTCATACAGCCGCCATATAACTGAACGATTGGGAAAGGCATAACTTTATTGTTTGTAAAGTTAGAAAGTTGGGATTTTCTATGGGTTTTATTTTTCCCAATCAAATTTCATAAGGATCGGCCGACTATATCCTACAGCCGCCATAAAACTGAACGGTTGGATATGCTATAACTTTGGTGTTTGTAAAGTTAGATAGTTGGGATTTTTTTTTGGTTTAATTTTTCCCAATCAATCCGACCTACAAAATTTCATAAGGATCGGCCGACTATATCCCACAGCCGCCATATAACTGATTGATCGGAAAAGCCATAACTTTGGTGTTTGTAAGTTAGGAAGTTGAGACTTTTTATGGGTTTTATTTTTGGGCAATCAATCTGACCTACCAAATTTCATAAGGATCGGCCGACTATATCCTACAGCCGCCTTATAACTGATTGATCGGAAAAGCCATAACTTTGGTGTTTGTAAGTTAGGAAGTTGAGACTTTTTATGGGTTTTATTTTTGGGCAATCAATCTGACCTACCAAATTTCATAAGGATCGGCCGACTATATCCCACAGCCGCCATAAAACTGAACGGTTGGATATGCTATAACTTTGGTGTTTGTAAAGTTAGATAGTTGGGATTTTTTATTGGTTTAATTTTTCCCAATCAATCCGACCTACAAAATTTCATAAGGATCGGCCGACTATATCCCACAGCCGCCATATAACTGATTGATCGGAAAAGCCATAACTTTGGTGTTTGTAAGTTAGGAAGTTAAGACTTTCTATGGGTTTTATTTTTGGTCAATCAATCTGACCTACCAAATTTCATAAGGATCGGCCGACTATATCCTACAGCCGCCATATAACTGAACGATTGGAAAGGCATAACTTTATTGTTTGTAAAGTTAGAAAGTTGGGATTTTCTATGGGTTTTATTTTTCCCAATCAAATTTCATAAGGATCGGCCGACTATATCCTACAGCCGCCTTATAACTGATTGATCGGAAAAGCCTTAACTTTGGTGTTTGTAAGTTAGGAAGTTGAGACTTTTATTTTTGGCCAATCAATCTGACCTACCAAATTTCATAAGGATCGGACGACTATATCCTACAGCCGCCATATAACTGATTGATCGGAAAAGCCATAACTTTGGTGTTTGTAAAGTTAGGAAGTTTGCACTTTCTATTTATGTTTTATTTTTGGCCAAAGAATCGGCAGACTATATCCTACAGCCGCCATTAAACTGAACGATTGGAAATGCTATAACTTTGGTGTTTGTAATGTTAGAAAGTTGGGATGGGTCTAATTTTTCCCAATCAATCGTTTCTACCAAATTTCATAAGGAGCGGCCGACTATATCCTAACTGATTAATCGGAAAAGCCATAATATCCTAAGCAGACTGTATCCTACAGCCGCCATAAAACTGAACGATTGGGAATGCCATAACTTTGGTGTTTGTAAAGTAAGAAAGTTGGGAATTGCTATGGATAAGGATCGGCCGACTATATCCTACAGCCATATAACATATAACTTTTGGTATTTGCAAAGATAGGAAGTTTGCACTTTCTATGGGTTTTATTTTTGGCCAATCAATCCGACCTACCAAATTTCATAAGGATCGGCCGACTATATCCCACAGCCGCCATAAAACTGAACGGTTGGAAATGCCATAACTTTGGTGTTTGTTAAGTTAGAAAGTTGGGATTTTCTATGGGTCTAATTTTTCCCAATCAATCGTTTCTTCTAAATTTCATAAGGATCGGCCGACTATATGCTACAGCCGCCATATAACTGATTGATCGGAAAAGCCATAACTTTGGGGTTTGTAAAGTTAGGAAGTTGGGATTTTTTACAGGAATAGCCATAAGTTTGGTGTTTGTAAAGTTAGAAAGTTGGGACTTTCTATGGGTTTTATTTTTGGCCAATCAATCCCACCTACCAAATTTCATAAGGATCGGCCTACTATATCCTACAGCCGCCATAAAACTGAACGATTGGGAATGCCATAACTTTGGTGTTTGTAAAGTTAGAAAGTTGGGATTTGCTATGGTTGGGACTTTCTATGGGTTTTATTTTTGGCCAATCAATCCGACCTACCAAATTTCATAAGGATCGACCGACTATATCCCACAGCCGCCATAAAACTGAACGGTTGGAAATGCCATAACTTTGGTGTTTGTAAAGTTAGAAAGTTGGGATTTTCTATGGGTTTAATTTTTCCCAATCAATCCTTTCTACCAAATTTCATAAGGATCGGCCGACTATATCCTACAGCCATATAACTGATTGATCGAAAAAGCCATTACTTTGGTGTTTGTAAAGTTAGGAAGTTGAGACTTTCTATGGGTTTTATTTTTGGCCAATCAATCTGACCTACCAAATTTCATAAGGATCGGCCGACTATATCCTACAGCCGCCATATAACTGATTGATCGGAAAAGCCATAACTTTGGTGTTTGGAAAGTTAGGAAGTTGGGATTTTTTACAGGTTTAATATTTGGCCAATCAATCCGACCTATCAAATTTCATAAGGATCGGCCGACTATATCCTACAGCCGCCATTAAACTGAACGATTGGATATGCTATAACTTTGGTGTTTGTAAAGTTAGATAGTTGGGATTTTTTATTGGTTTAATTTTTCCCAATCAATCCGACCTACCAAATTTCATAAGGATCGGCCGACTATATCCCACAGCCGCCATATAACTGATTGATCGGAAAAGCCATAACTTTGGTGTTTGTAAGTTAGGAAGTTAAGACTTTCTATGGGTTTTATTTTTGGTCAATCAATCTGACCTACCAAATTTCATAAGGATCGGCCGACTATATCCTACAGCCGCCATATAACTGAACGATTGGGAAAGGCATAACTTTATTGTTTGTAAAGTTAGAAAGTTGGGATTTTCTATGGGTTTTATTTTTCCCAATCAAATTTCATAACTGATTGATCGGAAAAGCCTTAACTTTGGTGCTTGTAAGTTAGGAAGTTGAGACTTTTATTTTTGGCCAATCAATCTGACCTACCAAATTTCATAAGGATCGGCCGACTATATCCTACAGCCGCCATATAACTGAACGATTGGGAAAGGCATAACTTTATTGTTTGTAAAGTTAGAAAGTTGGGATTTTCTATGGGTTTTATTTTTCCCAATCAAATTTCATTAGGATCGGCCGACTATATCCTAACTGATTGATCGGAAAAGCCATAATATCCTAAGCAGACTATATCCTACAGCCGCCATATAACTGAACGATTGGGAATGCCATAACTTTGGTGTTTGTAAAGTAAGAAAGTTGGGAATTGCTATGGGTTTTATTTTTCCCAATCAACCCACCAAATTTCATAAGGATCGGCCGACTATATCCTACAGCCATATAACTGATTGATCGGAAAAGCCATAATTTTGGTATTTGCAAAGTTAGGAAGTTTGCACTTTCTATGGGTTTTATTTTAGGCCAATCAATCCGACCTATTGGTTTAATTTTTCCCAATCAATCCGACCTACAAAATTTCATAAGGATCGGCCGACTATATCCCACAGCCGCCATATAACTGATTGATCGGAAAAGCCATAACTTTGGTGTTTGTAAGTTAGGAAGTTAAGACTTTCTATGGGTTTTATTTTTGGTCAATCAATCTGACCTACCAAATTTCATAAGGATCGGCCGACTATATCCTACAGCCGCCATATAACTGAACGATTGGAAAGGCATAACTTTATTGTTTGTAAAGTTAGAAAGTTGGGATTTTCTATGGGTTTTATTTTTCCCAATCAAATTTCATAAGGATCGGCCGACTATATCCTACAGCCGCCTTATAACTGATTGATCGGAAAAGCCTTAACTTTGGTGTTTGTAAGTTAGGAAGTTGAGACTTTTATTTTTGGCCAATCAATCTGACCTACCAAATTTCATAAGGATCGGACGACTATATCCTACAGCCGCCATATAACTGATTGATCGGAAAAGCCATAACTTTGGTGTTTGTAAAGTTAGGAAGTTTGCACTTTCTATTTATGTTTTATTTTTGGCCAAAGAATCGGCAGACTATATCCTACAGCCGCCATTAAACTGAACGATTGGAAATGCTATAACTTTGGTGTTTGTAATGTTAGAAAGTTGGGATGGGTCTAATTTTTCCCAATCAATCGTTTCTACCAAATTTCATAAGGAGCGGCCGACTATATCCTAACTGATTAATCGGAAAAGCCATAATATCCTAAGCAGACTGTATCCTACAGCCGCCATAAAACTGAACGATTGGGAATGCCATAACTTTGGTGTTTGTAAAGTAAGAAAGTTGGGAATTGCTATGGATAAGGATCGGCCGACTATATCCTACAGCCATATAACATATAACTTTTGGTATTTGCAAAGATAGGAAGTTTGCACTTTCTATGGGTTTTATTTTTGGCCAATCAATCCGACCTACCAAATTTCATAAGGATCGGCCGACTATATCCCACAGCCGCCATAAAACTGAACGGTTGGAAATGCCATAACTTTGGTGTTTGTTAAGTTAGAAAGTTGGGATTTTCTATGGGTCTAATTTTTCCCAATCAATCGTTTCTTCTAAATTTCATAAGGATCGGCCGACTATATGCTACAGCCGCCATATAACTGATTGATCGGAAAAGCCATAACTTTGGGGTTTGTAAAGTTAGGAAGTTGGGATTTTTTACAGGAATAGCCATAAGTTTGGTGTTTGTAAAGTTAGAAAGTTGGGACTTTCTATGGGTTTTATTTTTGGCCAATCAATCCCACCTACCAAATTTCATAAGGATCGGCCTACTATATCCTACAGCCGCCATAAAACTGAACGATTGGGAATGCCATAACTTTGGTGTTTGTAAAGTTAGAAAGTTGGGATTTGCTATGGTTGGGACTTTCTATGGGTTTTATTTTTGGCCAATCAATCCGACCTACCAAATTTCATAAGGATCGACCGACTATATCCCACAGCCGCCATAAAACTGAACGGTTGGAAATGCCATAACTTTGGTGTTTGTAAAGTTAGAAAGTTGGGATTTTCTATGGGTTTAATTTTTCCCAATCAATCCTTTCTACCAAATTTCATAAGGATCGGCCGACTATATCCTACAGCCATATAACTGATTGATCGAAAAAGCCATTACTTTGGTGTTTGTAAAGTTAGGAAGTTGAGACTTTCTATGGGTTTTATTTTTGGCCAATCAATCTGACCTACCAAATTTCATAAGGATCGGCCGACTATATCCTACAGCCGCCATATAACTGATTGATCGGAAAAGCCATAACTTTGGTGTTTGTAAGTTAGGAAGTTAAGACTTTCTATGGGTTTAATTTTTGGTCAATCAATCTGACCTACCAAATTTCATAAGGATCGGTCGACTATATCCTACAGCCGCCATATAACTGATTGATCGGAAAAGCCATAACTTTGGTGTTTGGAAAGTTAGGAAGTTGGGATTTTTTACAGGTTTAATATTTGGCCAATCAATCCGACCTATCAAATTTCATAAGGATCGGCCGACTATATCCTACAGCCGCCATTAAACTGAACGATTGGATATGCTATAACTTTGGTGTTTGTAAAGTTAGATAGTTGGGATTTTTTATTGGTTTAATTTTTCCCAATCAATCCGACCTACCAAATTTCATAAGGATCGGCCGACTATATCCCACAGCCGCCATATAACTGATTGATCGGAAAAGCCATAACTTTGGTGTTTGTAAGTTAGGAAGTTAAGACTTTCTATGGGTTTTATTTTTGGTCAATCAATCTGACCTACCAAATTTCATAAGGATCGGCCGACTATATCCTACAGCCGCCATATAACTGAACGATTGGGAAAGGCATAACTTTATTGTTTGTAAAGTTAGAAAGTTGGGATTTTCTATGGGTTTTATTTTTCCCAATCAAATTTCATAACTGATTGATCGGAAAAGCCTTAACTTTGGTGCTTGTAAGTTAGGAAGTTGAGACTTTTATTTTTGGCCAATCAATCTGACCTACCAAATTTCATAAGGATCGGCCGACTATATCCTACAGCCGCCATATAACTGAACGATTGGGAAAGGCATAACTTTATTGTTTGTAAAGTTAGAAAGTTGGGATTTTCTATGGGTTTTATTTTTCCCAATCAAATTTCATTAGGATCGGCCGACTATATCCTAACTGATTGATCGGAAAAGCCATAATATCCTAAGCAGACTATATCCTACAGCCGCCATATAACTGAACGATTGGGAATGCCATAACTTTGGTGTTTGTAAAGTAAGAAAGTTGGGAATTGCTATGGGTTTTATTTTTCCCAATCAACCCACCAAATTTCATAAGGATCGGCCGACTATATCCTACAGCCATATAACTGATTGATCGGAAAAGCCATAATTTTGGTATTTGCAAAGTTAGGAAGTTTGCACTTTCTATGGGTTTTATTTTAGGCCAATCAATCCGACCTACCAAATTTCATAAGGATCGGCCGACTATATCCCACAGCCGCCATATAACTGATTGATCGGAAAAGCCATAACTTTGGTGTTTGTAAGTTAGGAAGTTTGCACTTTCTATGGGTTTTATTTTTGGCCAATCAATCCGACCTACCAAATTTCATAAGGATCGGCCGACTATATCCCACAGCCGCCATAAAACTGAACGGTTATATATGCTATAACTTTGGTGTTTGTAAAGTTAGATAGTTGGGATTTTTTATTGGTTTAATTTTTCCCAATCAATCCGACCTACCAAATTTCATAAGGATCGGCCGACTATATCCCACAGCCGCCATATAACTGATTGATCGGAAAAGCCATAACTTTGGAGTTTGTAAGTTAGGAAGTTAAGACTTTCTATGGGTTTTATTTTTGGTCAATCAATCTGACCTACCAAATTTCATAAGGATCGTCCGACTATATCCTACAGCCGCCATATAACTGAACGATTGGGAAAGGCATAACTTTATTGTTTGTAAAGTTAGAAAGTTGGGATTTTCTATGGGTTTTATTTTTCCCAATCAAATTTCATAAGGATCGGCCGACTATATCCTACAGCCGCCTTATAACTGATTGATCGGAAAAGCCTTAACTTTGGTGTTTGTAAGTTAGGAAGTTGAGACTTTTATTTTTGGCCAATCAATCTGACCTACCAAATTTCATAAGGATCGGCCGACTATATCCTACAGCCGCCATATAACTGATTGATCGGAAAAGCCATAACTTTGGTGTTTGTAAAGTTAGGAAGTTTGCACTTTCTATTTATGTTTTATTTTTGGCCAAAGAATCGGCCGACTATATCCTACAGCCGCCATTAAACTGAACGATTGGAAATGCTATAACTTTGGTGTTTGTAATGTTAGAAAGTTGGGATGGGTCTAATTTTTTCCAATCAATCGTTTCTACCAAATTTCATAAGGATCGGCCGCCTATATCCTAACTGATTGATCGGAAAAGCCATAATATCCTAAGCAGACTATATCCTACAGCCGCCATAAAACTGAACGATTGGGAATGCCATAACTTTGGTGTTTGTAAAGTAAGAAAGTTGGGAATTGCTATGGGTTTTATTTTTCCCAATCAACCCACCAAATTTCATAAGGATCGGCCGACTATATCCTACAGCCATATAACTGATTGATCGGAAAAGCCATAATTTTGGTATTTGCAAAGTTAGGAAGTTTGCACTTTCTATGGGTTTTATTTTTGGCCAATCAATCCGACCTACCAAATTTCATAAGGATCGGCCGACTATATCCCACAGCCGCCATAAAACTGAACGGTTGGAAATGCCATAACTTTGGTGTTTGTTAAGTTAGAAAGTTGGGATTTTCTATGGGTCTAATTTTTCCCAATCAATCGTTTCTTCTAAATTTCATAAGGATCGGCCGACTATATGCTACAGCCGCCATATAACTGATTGATCGGAAAAGCCATAACTTTGGGGTTTGTAAAGTTAGGAAGTTGGGATTTTTTACAGGAATAGCCATAAGTTTGGTGTTTGTAAAGTTAGAAAGTTGGGACTTTCTATGGGTTTTATTTTTGGCCAATCAATCCCACCTACCAAATTTCATAAGGATCGGCCTACTATATCCTACAGCCGCCATAAAACTGAACGATTGGGAATGCCATAACTTTGGTGTTTGTAAAGTTAGAAAGTTGGGATTTGCTATGGTTGGGACTATCTATGGGTTTTATTTTTGGCCAATCAATCCAACCTACCAAATTTCATAAGGATCGACCGACTATATCCCACAGCCGCCATAAAACTGAACGGTTGGAAATGCCATAACTTTGGTGTTTGTAAAGTTAGAAAGTTGGGATTTTCTATGGGCTTAATTTTTCCCAATCAATCCTTTCTACCAAATTTCATAAGGATCGGCCGACTATATCCTACAGCCATATAACTGATTGATCGGAAAAGCCATTACTTTGGTGTTTGTAAAGTTAGGAAGTTGAGACTTTCTATGGGTTTTATTTTTGGCCAATCAATCTGACCTACCAAATTTCATAAGGATCGGCCGACTATATCCTACAGCCGCCATACAACTGATTGATCGGAAAAGCCATAACTTTGGTGTTTGTAAGTTAGGAAGTTAAGACTTTCTATGGGTTTTATTTTTGGCCAATCAATCCCACCTACCAAATTTCATAAGGATCGGCCTACTATATCCTACAGCCGCCATAAAACTGAACGATTGGGAATGCCATAACTTTGGTGTTTGTAAAGTTAGAAAGTTGGGATTTTCTATGGGTTTAATTTTTCCCAATCAATCCTTTCTACCAAATTTCATAAGGATCGGCCGACTATATCCTACAGCCATATAACTGATTGATCGGAAAAGCCATAACTTTGGTGTTTGTAAGTTAGGAAGTTAAGACTTTCTATGGGTTTAATTTTTGGTCAATCAATCTGACCTACCAAATTTCATAAGGATCGGCCGACTATATCCTACAGCCGCCATATAACTGATTGATCGGAAAAGCCATAACTTTGGTGTTTGGAAAGTTAGGAAGTTGGGATTTTTTACAGGTTTTATATTTGGCCAATCAATCCGACCTATCAAATTTCATAAGGATCGGCCGACTATATCCTACAGCCGCCATTTAACTGAACGATTGGATATGCTATAACTTTGGTGTTTGTAAAGTTAGACAGTTGGGATTTTTTATTGGTTTAATTTTTCCCAATCAATCCGACCTACCAAATTTCATAAGGATCGGCCGACTATATCCCACAGCCGCCATATAACTGATTGATCGAAAAGCCATAACTTTGGTGTTTGTAAGTTAGGAAGTTAAGACTTTCTATGGGTTTTATTTTTGGTCAATCAATCTGGCCTACCAAATTTCATAAGGATCGGCCGACTATATCCTACAGCCGCCATATAACTGAACGATTGGGAAAGGCATAACTTTATTGTTTGTAAAGTTAGAAAGTTGGGATTTTCTATGGGTTTTATTTTTCCCAATCAAATTTCATAAGGATCGGCCGACTATATCCTACAGCCGCCTTTTAACTGATTGATCGGAAAAGCCTTAACTTTGGTGTTTGTAAGTTAGGAAGTTGAGACTTTTTATGGGTTTTATTTTTGGCCAATCAATCTGACCTACCAAATTTCATAAGGATCGGCCGACTATATCCTAATGCCGCCATATAACTGATTGATCGGAAAAGCCATAACTTTGGTGTTTGTAAAGTTAGGAAGTTTGCACTTTCTATTTATGTTTTATTTTTGGCCAAAGAATCGGCCGACTATATCCTAGAGCCGCCATTAAACTGAACGATTGGAAATGCTATAACTTTGGTGTTTGTAATGTTAGAAAGTTGGGATGGGTCTTATTTTTCCCAATCAATCGTTTCTACCAAATTTCATAAGGATCGGCCGACTATATCCTAGAGCCGCCATATAACTGATTAATCAGAAAAGCCATAACTTTAGTGTTTGTAAAGTTAGAAAGTTGGGATTTTCTATGGGTTTAATTTTTGGCCAATCAATTTTTCCCAATCAATCGTTTCTACCGAATTTCATAAGGATCGGCCGACTATATCCTACAGCCGCCATATAACTGATTGATCGGAAAAGCCATAACTTCGGTGTTTGTAAAGTTAGGAAGTTGGGACTTTCTATGGGTTTCATATTTGGCCAATCATCCGACCTACCAAATCGGCCGACTATATCCTATAGCTGCCATATAACTGAACTATTGGAAATGCAAAACTTTGGTGTTTGTAAGGTTAGAAAGTTGGTATTTTCTATGGGTTTTATTTTTCCCAATCAATCAGACCTACCAAATGTCATAAGGATCGGCCGACTATATTCTATAGCCGCCATATAACTGATTGATCGGAAAAGCCATAACTTTGGTGTTTGTAAAGTTAGGAAGTTGGGACTTTTATGGGTTTTATTTTTGGCCAATCAATCCGACCAACCATATTTCATAAGGATCGGCCGACTATATCGTACAGCCGCCATATAACTGAACGATTGGAAATGCCATAACTTTGGTGTTTGTAAAGTTAAAAAGTTGAGATTTTCTATAGGTTTTATTTTTCCCAATCAATCCGACCTACCAAATTTCATAAGGATCGGCCGATCCTAAAGCCATAACTTTGGTGCTTGTGAAGTTAGAAAGTTGGGACTTCATAAGGATCGGCAGACAATATCCTACAGCCGCCATATAACTGATTGATCGGAAAAGCCATAACTTTTGTGTTTGTAAAGTTAGGAAGTTGGGACATTCTATGGGTTTTATTTTTCCCAATCAATCCGACCTACCAAATTTCATAAGGATCGGCAGGTTATATCCTACAGCCGCCATAAAAAGCCATAACTTTGGTGTTTGTAAAGTTAGGAAGTTGAGATTTGCTATGGGTTTCATTTTTCCCAATCAATCAGACCTACCGAATTTCATAATGATCGGCCGACTATATCCCAAAGCCATAACTTTGGTGTTTGTAAAGTTAGGAAGTTAAGACTTTCCATGGGTTTTATTTTTGGCCAATGAATCCGACTTACCAAATATCATAAGGATCGGCCGACTATATCCTATAGCTACCATATAACAGGACGATTGGAAATGCTATAACTTTGGTGTTTGTAAAGTAAGAAAGATGGGATTTTCTATGAGTTTTAAATTTCCCAATCAATCCGACCTACCAAATTTCATAAGGATCGGACGACTATATCCTACAGCCATAACTTTGGTGCTTGTAAAGTTAGGAAGCTTGGACCTTCTATGGGTTTTATTTTTGGCCAATAGATCCGACCTATCAAATTTCATAAGGATCGGCCGACTACATCCCAAAGCTGCCATATAACTGAACGATTGGAATTGCCATAACTTTGGTGGTTGTAAAATTTGGAAGTTGTGATTTTCTATGGGTTTTATTTCTGGCCAATCAATCTGACCTACCAAATTTCATAAGGATCGGCCGACTATATCCTATAGCTGCCATATAACTGAACGATTGGAAATGCCATAACTTTGGTGTTTATAAAGTTAGAAAGTTGGGATTTTCTATGTGTTTTATTTTTTCCAATCAATCCTACCTACCAAATTTCATAAGGATCGGACGACTATATCCTACAACCATATTTTTGGTGCTTGTAAAGTTAGGAAGCTTGGACCTTCTATGGGTTTTATTTTTGGCCAATAGATCCGACCTATCAAATTTCATAAGGATCGGCCGACTAAATCCCAAATTGCCATAACTTTGGTGGTTGTAAAATTTGGAAGTTGTGATTTTTCTATGGGTTTTATTTCTGGCCAATCAATCTGACCTACCAAATTTCATAAGGATCGGCCGACTATATCCTATAGCTGCCATATAACTGAACGATTGGAAATGCCATAACTTTGGTGTTTGTAAAGTTAGAAAGTTGGGATTTTCTATGTGTTTTATTTTTTCCAATCAATCCTACCTAACAAATTTTATAATGATCGGCCAACCATATCCTACAGCCGCCATATAACTGATTGATAGGAAAAGCCATAACTTTGGTGTTTGCAAAGTTAGGAAGTTGGGAGTTTCTATGGGTTTTATTTTTTCCCAATTAATCCGACCTACCAAATTTCAAAAGGATCGGCCGACTATATCCTACAGCCGCCATATAACTGACTGATCAGAAAAGCCATAACTTCGGTGTTTGTAAAGTTAGGAAGTTGGGACTTTCTATGGGTTTCATATTTGGCCAATCATCCGACCTACCAAATCGGCCGACTATATCCTATAGCTGCCATATAACTGAACTATTGGAAATGCACAACTTTGGTGTTTGTAAAGTTAGAAAGTTTAGATTTTCTATGGGTTTTATTTTTCCCAATCTATCCTACCTACCAAATTTCATAATGATCGGCCGACTATATCCTTCAGCCGCCATATAACTGATTGATCGGAAAAGCCATAACTTTGGTGTTTGTAAAGTTAGGAAGTTGGGACTTTCTATGGGTTTTATTTTTCCCAATCAATCCGACCTACCAAATTTCATAAGGATCGGCCGACTATGTCCTATAGCTGCCATATAACTGATTGATCGGAAAAGCCATAACTTTGGTGTTTGTAAAGTTAGGAAGTTGGGACTTTCTATGGGTTTTATTTTTCCCAATCAATCCGACCTACCAAATTTCATAAGGATCGGACGACCATATCCTACAGCCATTACTTTGGTGCTTGTAAAGTTAAGAAGCTTGGACCTTCTATGGGTTTTATTTTTGGCCAATAGATCCGACCTATCAAATTTCATAAGGATCGGCCGACTATATACTAAAGCTGCCATATAACTGAACAATTGGAATTGCCATAACTTTAGTGTTTGAAAAGTTAGAAAGTTGTTATTTTCTATGGGTTTAATTTTTCCCAATCAATCCTACCTACCAAATTTCATAATGATCGGCCGACTATATCCTACAGCCGCCATATAACTGATTGATCAGAAAAGCCATAACTTTGGTGTTTGTAAATTTAGGAAGTTGGGACTTTCTATGGGTTTTATATTTGGCCAATCATCCGACCTACCAAATCGGCCGACTATATCCTATAGCTGCCATATAACTGAACGATTGGTAATGCACAACTTTAGTCTTTGTAAGGTTAGAAAGTTGGTATTTTCTATGGGTTTTATTTTTCCCAATTAATCAGACCTACCAAATGTCATAAGGATCGGCCGACTATATTCAATAGCCGCCATATAACTGATTGATCGGAAAAGCCATAACTTTGGTGTTTGTAAAGTTAGGAAGTTGGGACTTTCTATGGGTTTTATTTTTGGTTAATCAATCCGACCAACCATATTTCATAAGGATCGGCCGACTATATCCTACAGCCGCCATATAACTGATTGATCAGAAAAGCCATAACTTTGGTGTTTGTAAAGTTAGGAAGTTGGGACTTTCTATAGGTTTTATATTTGGCCAATCATCCGACCTACCAAATCGGCCGACTATATCCTATAGCTGCCATATAACTGAACGATTGGAAATGCACAACTTTGGTGTTTGTAAAGCTAGAAAGTTTAGATTTTCTATGGGTTTTATTTTTCCCAATCAATCCTACCTACCAAATTTCATAATGATCGGCCGACTATATCCTACAGCCGCCATATAACTGATTGATCGGAAAAGCCATAACTTTGGTGTTTGTAAAGTTAGGAAGTTGGGACTTTCTATGGGTTTATTTTTCCCAATCAATCCTACCTACCAAATTTCATAAAGATCGGCAGACTATATCCTATAGCCGCCATATAACTGATTGATCGGAAAAGCCATAACATTGGTGTTTGTAAAGTTAAAGAGTTGAGATTTTCTATAGGTTTTATTTTTCCGAATCAATCCGACCTACCAAATTTCATAAGGATCGGCCGACTATATCCTAAAGCTATAACTTTGGTGCTTGTGAAGTTAGGAAGTTGGGACTTTCTATGGGTTTATTTTTCCCAATCAATCCTACCTACCAAATTTCATAAAGATCGGCCGACTATATCCTATAGCCGCTATATAACTGATTGATCGGAAAAGCCATAACTTTGGTGTTTGTCAAGTTAAAAAGTTGAGATTTTCTATAGGTTTTATTTTTCCCAATCAATCCGACCTACCAAATTTCATAAGGATCGGCAGACTATATCCTACAGCCGCCATATAACTGATTGATCGGAAAAGCCATAACTTTGGTGTTTGTAAAGTTAGGAAGTTGGGACTTTCAATGGGTTTTATTTTTCCCAATCAATCCGACCTACCAAATTTCATAAGGATCGGCCGACTATATCCTACAGCCGCCATATAACTGACTGTTCAGAAAAGACATAACTTCGGTGATTGTAAAGTTAGGAAGTTGGGACTTTCTATGGGTTTTATATTTGGCCAATCATCCGACCTACCAAATCGGCCGACTATATCCTATAGCTGCCATATAACTGAACGATTGGTAATGCACAACTTTGGTGTTTGTAAGGTTAGAAAGTTGGTATTTTCTATGGGTTTTATTTTTCCCAATCAATCAGACCTACCAAATGTCATAAGGATCGGCCGACTATATTCTATAGCCGCAATATAACTGATTGATCGGAAAAGCCATAACTTTGGTGTTTGTAAAGTTAGGAAGTTGGGACTTTTATGGGTTTTATTTTTGGCCAATCAATCCGACCAACCATATTTCATAAGGATCGGCCGACTATATCGTACAGCCGCCATATAACTGAACGATTGGAAATGCCATAACTTTGGTGTTTGTAAAGTTAAAAAGTTGAGATTTTCTATAGGTTTAATTTTTCCCAATTAAGCCGACCTACCAAATTTCATAAGGATCGGCCGACTATATCCTAAAGCCATAACTTTGGTGCTTGTGAAGTTAGGAAGTTGGGACTTTCTATGGGTTTTTTTTTCCCAATCAATCCTACCTACCAAATTTCATAAAGATCGGCCGACTATATCCTATAGCCGCTATATAACTGATTGATCGGAAAAGCCATAACTTTGGTGTTTGTCAAGTTAGAAAGTTGAGATTTTCTATAGGTTTTATTTTTCCCAATCAATCCGACCTACCAAATTTCATAAGGATCGGCAGACTATATCCTACAGCCGCCATATAACTGATTGATCGGAAAAGCCATAACTTTGCTGTTTGTAAAGTTAGGAATTTGGGACTTTCTATGGGTTTTATTTTTCCCAATCAATCCGACCTACCAAATTTCACAAGGATCGGCCGACTATATCCTACAGCCGCAATATAACTGACTGTTCAGAAAAGACATAACTTCGGTGTTTGTAAAGTTAGGAAGTTGGGACTTTCTATGGGTTTTATATTTGGCCAATCATCCGACCTACCAAATCGGCCGACTATATCCTACAGCTGCCATATAACTGAACTATTGGAAATGCACAACTTTGGTGTTTGTAAAGTTAGAAAGTTTAGATTTTCTATGGGTTTTATTTTTCCCAATCAATCAGACCTACCAAATGTCATAAGGATCGGCCGACTATATTCTATAGCCGCCATATAACTGATTGATCGGAAAAGCCATAACTTTGGTGTTTGTAAAGTAAGGAAGTTGGGACTTTTATGGGTTTTATTTTTGGCCAATCAATCCGACCAACCATATTTCATAAGGATCGGCCGACTATATCGTACAGCCGCCATATAACTGAACGATTGGAAATGCCATAACTTTGGTGTTTGTAAAGTTAAAAAGTTGAGATTTTCTATAGGTTTTATTTTTCCCAATCAATCCGACCTACCAAATTTCATAAGGATCGGCCGACTATATCCTAAAGCCATAACTTTGGTGCTTGTGAAGTTAGGAAGTTGGGACTTTCTATGGGTTTATTTTTCCCAATCAATCCTACCTACCAAATTTCATAAAGATCGGCCGACTATATCCTATAGCCGCTATATAACTGATTGATCGGAAAAGCCATAACTTTGGTGTTTGTCAAGTTAGAAAGTTGAGATTTTCTATAGGTTTTATTTTTCCCAATCAATCCGACCTACCAAATTTCATAAGGATCGGCAGACTATATCCTACAGCCGCCATATAACTGATTGATCGGAAAAGCCATAACTTTGGTGTTTGTAAAGTTAGGAATTTGGGACTTTCTATGGGTTTTATTTTTCCCAATCAATCCGACCTACCAAATTTCATAAGGATCGGCCGACTATATCCTACAGCCGCCATATAACTGACTGTTCAGAAAAGACATAACTTCGGTGTTTGTAAAGTTAGGAAGTTGGGACTTTCTATGGGTTTTATATTTGGCCAATCATCCGACCTACCAAATCGGCCGACTATATCCTATAGCTGCCATATAACTGAACTATTGGAAATGCACAACTTTGGTGTTTGTAAAGTTAGAAAGTTTAGATTTTCTATGGGTTTTATTTTTCCCAATCAATCCTACCTACCAAATTTCATAATGATCGGCCGACTATATCCTACAGCCGCCATATAACTGATTGATCGGAAAAGCCATAACTTTGGTGTTTGTAAAGTTAGGAAGTTGGGACTTTCTATGGGTTTTATTTTTCCCAATCAATCCGACCTACCAAATTTCATAAGGATCGGCCGACTATGTCCTATGGCTGCCATATAACTGATTAATCGGAAAAGCCATAACTTTGGTGTTTGTAAAGTTACGAAGTTGGGACTTTCTATGGGTTTTATTTTTCCCAATCAATCCGACCTACCAAATTTCATAAGGATCGGACGACCATATCCTACAGCCATTACTTTGGTGCTTGTAAAGTTAAGAAGCTTGGACCTTCTATGGGTTTTATTTTTGGCCAATAGATCCGACCTATCAAATTTCATAAGGATCGGCCGACTATATACTAAAGCTGCCATATAACATAACGATTGGAATTGCCATAACTTTAGTGTTTGAAAAGTTAGAAAGTTGTTATTTTCTATGGGTTTAATTTTTCCCAATCAATCCTACCTACCAAATTTCATAATGATCGGCCGACTATATCCTAAAGCCATAACTTTGGTGCTTGTGAAGTTAGGAAGTTGGGACTTCATAAGGATCGGCAGACTATATCCTACAGCTGCCATATAACTGATTGATCGGAAAAGCCATAACTTTTGTGTTTGTAAAGTTAGGAAGTTGGGACTTTTATGGGTTTTATTTTTGGCCAATCAATCCGACCAACCATATTTCATAAGGATCGGCCGACTATATCGTACAGCCGCCATATAACTGAACGATTGGAAATGCCATAACTTTGGTGTTTGTAAAGTTAAAAAGTTTAGATTTTCTATAGGTTTTATTTTTCCCAATCAATCCGACCTACCAAATTTCATAAGGATCGGCCGACTATATCCTAAAGCCATAACTTTGGTGCTTGTGAAGTTAGGAAGTTGGGACTTCATAAGGATCGGCAGACTATATCCTACAGCCGCCATATAACTGATTGATCGGAAAAGCCATAACTTTTGTGTTTGTAAAGTTAGGAAGTTGGGACTTTCTATGGGTTTTATTTTGCCCAATCAATCCGACCTACCAAATTTCAAAAGGATCGGCAGGCTATATCCTGCAGCCGCCATAAAAAGCCATAACTTTGGTGTTTGTAAAGTTAGGAAGTTGGGATTTTCTATGGGTTTCATTTTTCCCAATCAATCCGACCTACCAAAATTCAAAATGATCGGCCGACTATATCCCAAAGCCGTTACTTTGGTGTTTGTAAAGTTAGGAAGTTGGGACTTTCCATGGGTTTTATTTTTGGCCAATCAATCCGACTTACCAAATATCATAAGGATCGGCCGACTATATCCTATAGCTACCATATAACAGGACGATTGGAAATGCTATAACTTTGGTGTTTGTAAAGTAAGAAAGATGGGATTTTCTATGGGTTTTAAATTTCCCAATCAATCCGACCTACCAAATTTCATAAGGATCGGACGACTATATCCTACAGCCATAACTTTGGTGCTTGTAAAGTTAGGAAGCTTGGACCTTCTATGGGTTTTATTTTTGGCCAATAGATCCGACCTATCAAATTTCATAAGGATCGGCCGACTAAATCCCAAAGCTGCCATATAACTGAACGATTGGAATTGCCATAACTTTGGTGGTTGTAAAATTTGGAAGTTGTGATTTTCTATGGGTTTTATTTTTGGCCAATCAATCTGACCTACCAAATTTCATAAGGATCGGACGACTATATCCTATAGCTGCCATATAACTGAACGATTGGAAATGCCATAACTTTGGTGTTTGTAAAGTTAGAAAGTTTAGATTTTCTATGGGTTTTATTTTTCCCAATCAATCCTACCTACCAAATTTCATAATGATCGGCCGACTATATCCTACAGCCGCCATATAACTGATTGATCGGAAAAGCCATAACTTTGGTGTTTGTAAAGTTAGGAAGTTGGGACTTTCTATGTGTTTTATTTTTCCAAATCAATCCTACCTAACAAATTTTATAATGATCGGCCAACCATATCCTACAGCCGCCATATATCTGATTGATCAGAAAAGCCATAACTTCGGTGTTTGTAAAGTTAGGAAGTTGGGACTTCCTATGGGTTTTATATTTGGCCAATCATCCGACCTACCAAATCGGCCGACTATATCCTATAGCTGCCATATAACTGAACGATTGGAAAAGCCATAACTTTGGTGTTTGTAAAGTTAGGAAGTTGGGACTTTCTATGGGTTTTATTTTTCCCAATCAATCCGACCTACCAAATTTCATAAGGATCGGACGACTATGTCCTATAGCTGCCATATAACTGATTGATCGGAAAAGCCATAACTTTGGTGTTTGTAAAGTTAGGAAGTTGGGACTTTCTATGGGTTTTTTTTTTCCCAATCAATCCGACCTACCAAATTTCATAAGGATCGGACGACTATATCCTACAGCCATTACTTTGGTGCTTGTAAAGTTAGGAAGCTTGGACCTTCTATGGGTTTTATTTTTGGCCAATAGATCCGACCTATCAAATTTCATAAGGATCGGCCGACTATATACTAAAGCTACCATATAACTGAACGATTGGAATTGCCAAAATTTTGATTTTACCATAACTATATCCTATAGCTGCCATATAACTGAACGATTGGTAATGCACAACTTTAGTGTTTGTAAGGTTAGAAAGTTGGTATTTTCTATGGGTTTTATTTTTCCCAATTAATCAGACCTACCAAATGTAATAAGGATCGGCCGACTATATTCAATAGCCGCCATATAACTGATTGATCGGAAAAGCCATAACTTTGGTGTTTGAAAAGTTAGGAAGTTGGGTTTTATTTTTCCGAATCAATCCGACCTACCAAATTTCATAAGGATCGGCAGGCTATATCCTACAGCCGCCATATAACTGACTGATCAGAAAAGCCATAACTTCGGTGTTCGTAAAGTTAGGAAGTTGGGACTTTCTATGGGTTTTATATTTGGCCAATCATCCGACCTACCAAATCGGCCGACTATATCCTATAGCTGCCATATAACTGAACGATTGGAAATGCACAACATTGGTGTTTGTAAGAAAGTTGGTATTTTCTATGGGTTTTATTTTTCACAATCAATCAGACCTACCAAATTTCATAAGGATCGGCCGACTGTATCCTATAGCTGTCATATAAGTGAACGATTGGAAATGCCATAAGTTACAGAATATTCTGCAAGGGTATATCTACTTCGGCTCCGCCCGAAGTTAGCTTTCCCTTCCTTGTTTAACTGAATACTAAAATATATTATGTAAAATTATTTATGTGTCGATTTCCCTCCCCTTATTAATATATGGGTGTCTTAGTTTTGTAACGGCGCCTTTAGCGACTGGCGAACCAAAATTCATCCGAAAGCCTACTACATAAGACCCGCTTAAACCAAAGCTTGACCGAGTGCTGCTACCTGACCCGAATATTTGATATTTTGAACAGCTGAGCCAGTATGGTTTTGGAAAGTTCTAGTTTTGACACCTTTCATGTTAATAGCTTATACACTGCGGGAAAAACCCTGAAAAACATCAAATTTTAACCGATTTCAGCCTATAGCAATATCGGTCTGTGATTCGATTCTTGTTTTTGGAAGGGAAATCGCGCATCGAAACCAAAGAGCGCTTGAATGCTGTGCACGGTGACTCTTCTCCTTCGATGGCGACCGTCAAAAATTGGTTTAACGAGTTTTAACGTGGTCGCATGTCGGATTTTGATGAGCCACGCCAAGGTACCCCGAAAACTGCTACCACGGAGGATAGCGTGACAAAAATCCACGATCTCGTATTGGCAGACCACCGATTGAAGATTCGCGAGATGCTAAGACAGTAATAAATGTCAAAAGACCGCGTGGGTCATATCCTGCATGAAATTTTGGACATGAGAAAACTGTCAGCGCGATGGGTGCCGCGTTTGCTCACTTCGGACAACAAACGCAACCGTAAGACCACTTCAGAGCAGTGTTTGACGCTGTTTAAGCGCAATCCGAAGAAGTTTCTGCTTCGTTTCGTGACCGTCGACGAAACATGGATCCACTGGTACACACTAGAGACCAAGGAACAGTCGAAACAGTAGGCTTCACCCGGCGAACCTGCTCCGAAGAAGGCGAAGAAAGGTGATGGCCACCATTTTTGGGATTCACATGGTGTGATCTACATCGACTACCTGGAGAAGGGAAAAACGGTCACAGGGCTGTACTACGCCTAATTATTGAGCCGATTCGCTGCCGAATTGCAGAAAATGCGAACCCGTTTGGCGAAGAAAAAAGTGCTCTTCCATCATGACAACGCACCGGCTCACACTTCCTCCCTCGCCAAGGCCAAATTGGTCGAATTGGGCTACGAACTGCTACCCCATCCACCATATTCTTCAGATTTGGCCCCGTGTGACTTTCTTTTTGTTTCCAAACTTGAAAAATCACTCGCTGGACAGAAATTTGCGTCGAATGAGGAGGTCGTCGCCGCCACAGAGGCCTATTTTGCTGCAGACCTCGAGAAAACGTATTTTTCACATGGGTTAAAACAAGTTGGAGCATCGCTGGGTCAAGTGTATCGAGCTAAAAGGAGATTATGTTGAGAAATAAATCGCTTTTTTCCAAAATTTGCGTTTTTCTTTTGGAGGCTAAGTATTTATCGGACCACCCTCGTATATGCCATCACGAGTTTCATAAGAAGTGGATTGATGCGCATTTCAAGAAAAGCGACTTGTGCCCAAAGTTTGCAAAGTTTCCTGCAGGCTAGTGGTCGAAAATGGCTTACAAACTCGTTCTCAATCTAAAGGGGGCCAACAAGAAGTAACCGATACCCCAGGTCCATCTGGAAGCGCTCAGAGCAGCAACAATAGTGTTACTGATCAAGCAACAGCAATAAACACAGTCACTATGGTCTCCATTAAGCGAAGACTATTTTCGCTTCTTTTAGAGAAGATTACCGATTTAATCCAAAATGCAGTAGAAAAAGTGTACAGAGATTGATCACAACTCCGCCAAATTCCGCTGTTGACAGCGAAGAGAGATCCGCAACTCCTTCACCAGTAGACGTGGTTGATAACGAGCCAGTTCCTGCTGTCGAACAAATACAAAACAGACATCGGCTAATGCCTAACATAGGTTCCCCAGGCTCTCACCGAAGTAACATGTCCGATTTCTTAACTAGACCCGACAAAGTCGTTCATATTTTAAACGGATGGAAGATTAAATATTCGGGATCAGAAGACAACTTCATTTAAAGAGTTGAGGCGCTAACGCATCAAATATTAGATGGAAATTTCTCGGTCCTTTGCTGGAACGTCTGCGTTCTCTTTGAGGGCAAAGCCAACGAATTTTATTGGCGTTACCATAAATCGGTAACCGAAGTCCGCTGGGATAGGTTATGTTCTGCTTTGCGCATGCGATTTCGTCAGAAAAGAGATGACTTTGACATCGAGGAGTTAATCCGAAACAGAAAGCAGAAGCCTAGTGAAACCTTTGATAGCTTTAACGATAGCGAAAGTGTTTTAGTCGATCAACTCGAACTACCATGGAGCTCGCGAAAACTTGTCTGAGTTTTCAAGAATAATCAAAGGCTGGATATACGAAATGAACTACTGAATGTCGACATCTCAACAGTCTCAGAGCTAAGAGAAACCTGTCGTCGACGCGACGACTTCAACGTGCGCACGGGTATAGTAAAGGTAGACGCTAAATATCACAACTGATTCCAAAATCTGATTCTCATAAAGGTTCTGAATCGGAAAACGATCTAGAATTAGACGAGTTTACCTTAAAATGCTGAAACTGCCGCAAAGATGGCCACATTTACCAGGATTGTTTAGCCGATAAACGACTTTTTTGTTACGGCTGTGGAGCAGATAACACTTACAAGACGAATTTCGTAAAGTGTGCAAAAAACTCCAAGTCCGGCGCTTCGAAGTTATCGTCCAAACCGAAAACTTCGAATGCCCATCCCAACCAGTCAACAATGACCGATTAGATTTGGATGCACAATTCATTGCACCACCATCTATCCATGACGTTCCAAAGGGCAATGTCAGCTCTTTGCTGCATTGTAAAGTTAAATTAAATTTACCTGATATTTCAAATCCAAAATTTTGTGACAACCCTAACTTGGAAAGATTCAAATCTCGGAGTTCTAGAAGAATCAAATCGTTTTGGCAAAACACTAGAACCTGTCGGCTGGGATTGAAATATATTTCTTCTGTTCCGATAGAAACAAAAGATCCTCGACCGTTTTTGTCAATTCGTTTATTGGATCGTACCGTGTACGGTTTACTTGACTCTGAGGCATCCATAAGTTGTTTCGGAGGTGATTTAGCTAGGGAACTCATGAAGATGGATAATGCTTACAAGTCGTTAACCGTTAGCGGTACCACGGCAGATAGAAGTTCACAAGGAATTGTAGGCAAGATGACGGTTGACATAGAATATAAAAACATTCAAAAGTCATTGAACTTTTATATTGTACCATTAATAAAACAATATCTATACTTGGGTATAGATTTTTGGAGGCTGTATGACCTTCTTCCCAAAAATCTGAATATATCCGAGCTAGAATCTAAAGAATCTAGCAAAGTCAGCAGCGAGGTCGAGGTAGATCAACACGACTTGTCTGAGGCAGAAAAGTTTAAATAAGCTCATGTAATCAATTCGTTTCCTTCTTTCACCCAGGAAGGGTTGGCCAGACAGGTTTGATTACACATACAATTGACGTGGGTGCTAAGCCAATTTAACAGCGTCATTTCTCTGTTTTACCTGCCGCTGAAAAGAGTATATACGCAGAAATAGACAGAATGTTGCAATTAGGGGTTAATTGAAGTGTTAGAAAGGGCCTGGTCCTCTCCTATAGTCATGGTTACTAAACCTGGCAAAGTGAGGATTTGCTTAGATTGCCGAAAGGTCAATAGTTTAACAGAGAAAGACGCCTATAATCTTCCCCAAATCAGCGGGATCTTAAGTCGGTTGCCAAAAACCGAATATATTACCAGCCTCGACTTGAAAGACGCCTATTGGCAAGTGCCGTTGGAAGTCCAATCCCGAGACAAGACTGCATTAACAGTCCCCGGTAGGCCACTCCACCAATTTAAAGTAATGCCGTTTGGGATTTGCAATGCCACCAGCACAATGTCTCGCTTGATGGACAAAGTCGTCCCAGCGCATCTCAGGAACGAGGTAATCATATACTTAGATGACCTTCTGGTGGTATCGTCAAGCTTTGAGAATCATCTTGACGTACTTAGGGAGATCGCCGTTCACATCAAGCGTGCAGGATTGACAATCAATATTGGCAATATCATTGGCGATGGCGGAATTCGAACAGATCCTGAAAAGGTAAAAGCAATCACCGAGTTTCCTGTCCCGAAAACCCTTTGAGATTTGAGGAGTTTTATGGGATTATGTGGCTGGTACCGCAAATTCCGAATTTTGCCTCTCTCGCTTCTCCTTTAACCGATTTAATGACAACTAAACGAAGGTTCAGTCTAGCCCCAGAAGCACTGAAAGCCTTTAATATCTTGAAGAGTCGTCTCAGCGAAGCTCCGGTTTTATGTAGCCCGGACTTTTCCAAACCATTCGCTATCCATTGCGATGCTAGTAAGTCTGTTGTCGGCGCTGTGTTAGTACAGGTGTCCCAGGAAGAAGACGAACGCCCTATAGCCTTTATCTCAAAAAAAACTTAATAGAGCTCAAAAAGCTAATTTAAAATTGAGCATCGTAAGGGTACAATGAACGTGGTTCCTGATTCCTTGTCCCGCGTTAACGAGGACAAAGTCGCGGCAGTAGATTTGCGAGAAGGTTTGTTAGTCGATTTAACTTCGAACCACTTTAATTCTCCTGCTTACAAATACTTAGTAGCCAAGGTTGAAGAGAAGAAAGATAATTTCCCTGATCTTAAAACAGAGTATGGGTACTTGTACAGAAAAGCAGAACATTTGACTTGAGAACAAGTACACGATGAATTCGCTTGGAAGCTTTGGATACCATCAGAGCTGGTCCCCGAAGTCCTTTTCCAAGCTCATAACAGTCCATTGGCTTCTCACGGCAAGATACATAAGACTGTCGAGCGCGTTAGGAGGTATTTGTTTTGGCCTCGCCTCGTACCTGACGTGAAAGCATACGTTAATGCCTGTGAGACATGTAAGGCGACTAAACTACCGAATCATGTTCTCAGACCACCGCTAGGAAAAGCGCCGGAAACCGTGCAACTTTTTTAACGAATTTTTATCGATTTTCTCGGGCCTTACCCACGTTCGAGATATCGGGATTTTCATAGATCTCGATCATGTTTGTATTTCTTAATCATGTGAAGAAAATTAATGCTAGTTTTGTTATTAAGTACCTCAAAGGCGAGTTTTTCATGACTTTTGGTGTGCCGGAAACTGTCGTATCAGACAACGGATCCCAGTTCCATTCTAAAGCATTTCAGAAACTGATGAAGCAGTATGAAGTTTCACATGTGCTGACGGCTGTTCATTAGCCTCAAGCTAACACCTCCGAGCGTGTCAATCGCTCCGTTATTTCAGGGATTCGAGCTTACCTTCGTCCAGATCAGAAAGACTGGGATGAGTATTTAAATAGGATTTGCTGAGCCTTGAGGTCCTCGATTCATGCTAGTATCGGTACAACGCCGTACTATTTGGCTTTCGGCCAGCATATGGTAACTTCCGGTTCTTCTTATTCCTTGCTAAGGAGACTGAACATGCTGGATGATCGTTTTTTATTGTTTAATAGGCAAGATTCGTTTGAGACAATCCAAGAGGAAGCGACTTAGCAAATGCAGACAGCTCATGATCGGAACGAAGAACGTTATAATTTGCGCTGAAGGGCAAGAAGTATTTCGTCGCAATTTCAAGCAAAGTAGTTTTCAGACCGGCTATAACGCAAAGTTCGGGCCATCATTTGTAAAAGCCCGAGCTCGAAGGAAATTGGGAAGATCTTATTACGAACTGAAGGACTCTTATGTCGACTCTTATGCAACTATCACGCGAAAGACAGTGATGCGACTCCAGGCGGAATCAGTCTAGGGTATCTAAAGCTAAATACCCTAGCCTGATTCTAGCGGGGGGGTGTTTGCAACGGCGCCTGTAGCGACTGGCGAACCAAAATTTAGCATGAAAGCCTACTACATAAGACCCGCTTAAACCAAAGCTTGACCGAGTGCTGCTACCTGACCCGACTATTCGATATTTTGAACAGCGGAGCCAGGGTGGTCTCAGAGAGTTCAGTTCTGACACCTGTCGGTCGACATATGATAAATATTTCCGCCAAAAGCCTCGCTGGTATCAATCTGATTCCGGTTACGTTCTTCTTATTTCTACCTGCAAGAAAGACGGACGTGCCAGCAGTCCTAGGTATGGTTTTGCACGACCCATTTTTTTCCCACATCTGTGATTAATTGAATTGAGCAATTACTAGGTTGTGCCGCGGGAGAATTGGAGTGATCAGTAACCTGAAATACCCTATCTACCGGCCAATTATATGGTATTTGAAGTGCAGACCTTGTAGAGCGACCTAAAGACGGTTTAATCCAACGACATAGCCTGTCCCGATGCCCAACGCGCCGCTCATCCGCACACTAGCCGAGTATTGAGGGATGCGCGCATTCATCTGGGATGAAAAAGCGCCAAAGCGCCGCGTGTGTAAACGGTCTTAACCTAGCTTGGCATGTCGACCAATTGGGCTTAACCTCAATGTCTATAAGTCCTTGCCTAGTGTTCGATCAGTTTGACCTGCCTGCGTGCGTTAATCGAGCTAATTCGATCATAACCAAGCGTGATTTAAAACGAGGATAAATTCTGTACAAAATTTTTTTAAGAAAACCAACGCGTTCAAATCAAAGATATCTAAATCATAAGAAATAAAAAGTTCTTGAAAGGCCCCAAGTGACAATGTCATGTTAAGCGATAATTATATAAATAAAATTTAAATAATAAGTTAATCGAGTCAAAAAAAAAATAAGAAAAGCCAAGAAGCGGTGTTAATTTAAGATGAGCTAGGTTTTTTTGTATGCTTATGTGAAAAATTTGTTATTTTTAAATCAATCAAGAAAGTGTTATGAAATCGGTACTGGTTACAAAGTTTATTTCAAACCGTTGGCGTATCCAAGAGGATAGAGAAAAAATATAATTTTTTTTTTAAATTCCCTTAGCGAGAAATATTGCCACAATTTAGATTACAGCCAACCCATCCCGTCCGAAAATCGATCTTGAACGTCGGAGGAAATGCCGTGAGTCACACCAACTAATTTTAAACCAATTTATTATCATACACATTTCTCGCCGATCCATGAAGTGAACGAAAATTTATACAAACATAACCACTCCGATTTTTAAAAGTATGAATTATATAAATGCTTTAAAAATTAATGAACACGAAAATTTACATTTAACCGAATGTGAAAGAACATTTTTGAATCAAGTTAAATTAAAGCTTGAATTAACATTTTGAAAGAATGCCTCTCAAAGAAGACTTAAGAATAAATAACATACCGAATACCTAGAACAAATGCAAAACTATTTCTTTAAGATAAAATTTATATCGATTAAATTAACCTTGTTATATTATGAATATTACCTCGCTCTACCTTATCGTCTATATATATAAACTTCTTTTATAAATCTTAGGTATGGTTTATATCGCTATCTAAAGAAAATTAATTAATATGGTGAACGTAAATAAAACCATGAATATCTAAACAACGTTGAACTGAACTAAGCTGATGATTTCTCGGTCGTAGGGTATCAAGGGGTCACCGAAGCCATGCTTTAAGGCGGTGATCGCTTAGCTAACTTTCTCTTAATCATTTCTGTCCCTCAAGAAAATATTAGTAGATTGTTTCGGTTCTTGTACAAAAATGAGTAGCATAGGTGGTTTTTAGGTGCTATTATATGCAGATATTAAATGACTGATCTATTTCTAAACATACTGGCCCCCCTGAACGACGGTTCAGTTCAAAGGAAGCACAGCAATTTTCGTAATGGCCCGCCTGTAGATTCCTCTGGCAGTTTTAACTGTGAACACACGGACCCTCTGATTCTGGCCAGGATGAAGTTGTATGACTCGTCCCAACAGCCACTTACTTGGCGGTTGATTTGGGTCCTTCAGCACAACCAGGGTGTCCATGGCAACATTCTGAGCATCTTCTTGCCATTGCGTGCGAGCTTGAAGTGAACTGAGATACTCCAGCGTTTCCAGAACCCTTGAACCTTGGCCTGCAATTGTATCCCGCGCTGCAGTCTGTTTACATCCAGAAAAGATGGCTCTGGTACTGAAGTGAGACGCTGACCTGTAAGAAAATGAGAAGGGGTAAGCGGGTCAAGGCTGAGATCGCTGGGTGCTCACAAAGGTAGAGAATTCAGAAGCCCTTCTTCGCTATTGGGCAATTGCGATCCGTTGCATTTCAGCTAAGGCTCGTTTGGCTCCATGAAAAGTTGTGCCGTTGTCCGAATTTATATCCGATATGGGCCCCCGTCGAGACCAAAAGCATTTGAAAGCGCCTATAAAAGAGGATGTTGTCAAATCGCTGACCAATTCAATTTGTATCGCTTTTGTAGAGAGACAAACGAAGATGACAAACCGAGCCTTGTCAAATTTTGGTGTCCGACCTGTGGAGGCTTTGATCGTCACAGGTCCAGCATAATCCACTCCAGTGTGATGAAAACAGCGGGAGGGCTGAACTCGAAACTCGTGTAAACCAGCCATAAGTTGAGAACTCGTATGTCGTCGTTGCAAGAAGCAAGTTGAGCAATTAAATACGGTTTTCCGGAAAATGTTTCGAGCTCCTAGATTCAAATATCTTTGTCGTAGACTATGAAACGTGTATTTGACTCCAGCATGTAGCTAGGCAGCATATTGATATTTAACTTATAAAACAGCTATTGGAGATTCCTTAGACAGGATTATGGGATCTTTTGCGTCATAATTAGCCATAGAGTTGTCGAATCGACCACCAACACGCATTACTCTCTGCTGGTCTAAAATAGGGGTGTAGCGGATCAACTTCGAGTTCTTTTTTAATGGCTGTCCGGTGTTTCATTGCTTGCTCCACTTTAAAGAACTCCTTCTGAACGTGGGTGAATATCCAGTATCGGGCATGTTGTAGCTCCCACGCCGACAGAAATGGAAACAGTTGATTCCTTCCACGAACACGAAGAAAAAGAAGTCGAAAGCAGTAGCTGAGTATCCTCAACAAACGAGACCATGAAGAGGTTTTGTTGATCATACAGGTTAGTGAATTTCCGTCGTCGGAAATGTGTAGATTCGCCCTTTACCTCCAGCCATGCTTCTTCTGTCAACAGAACAAACTTAGCCTTAGCGGGTGGCCAAGTTGAGCGTGACTGAGATAGCCAAGCTGGTCCATTCCACCAGATTGGATGGTCCATGAGGTCCTTTGGAAGTATTCCTCTGGATGCACAGTCTGCAGGGTTATCTCCACTTCGAATATGTTGCCAGCAGTTACGTGGGCCCGCCTGTAAAATTTCTGCAGTACGGTTGCAAGCATATGTGTTTCAGGTCCGGGGAGGAGATGATAGCAAATGCAAGACTTTTTCAGAGTGTGACCAGCAATTGATTCGGGAAATAGTAATAGTTAATGATTGACCAGGGAAATCAATTAGAGAGTAAATGGGCTGCGTTTAGCTCAAGTCGCGGAATGGAGACAGTCTTAATAGGTGCAACGCGAGTTTTTGCCATTATGCATTATGCCTGAGATGATGTATCTGCAAATCCAAGCAGTTCCATTGTTTAAAGCGGTGCTGATATGTAGCGAGGAACTCGACAAGTTTCCAATAAATTCATTTGAGATACGTACTGTTGCCACCGTGTACGTAATTGGGGAGGTAATACCTCATTCCATTCGACAGAACTCAGCCAACTATCTGGTTCCCAACACAATCCCAGCACTTTAACAAATCGAATGGAACTGTATTTCTCACAAATCTCGTTTGGCAAAGACTTCAATAGGGCGTGACAGTTTGAGCTCCTCTTTTGAAGGTTGAATTGAGCTTTGCTTAGAAACAAAATTAATTCATCTTTGAGTGCAATGAGATCAAATTTTGTCGCATCCAGTGGGAATATCATCAACGTACTCGTCTCTGTTAAGAACGACAGCAGCGCTCGGATACACTTCGGCATAGTCGTTCGCTGCTTAAGAGCTCTAACGGCGAGAAAGGGTGACATGGCTAAACCATATGTTGCGGTCAGCAGTCGATAGTGATCCAGAGTAGCGTTCTCCTCCTTTCTCCAAGCCATACGTTGATACTGCGTGTGTTCGTCTGACTTTAAAATGCCTCTAAACATCTTCTCACTGTCAGCGCAAAATACATAAATATGCTGACGGAAGCAAAGACATACTCTAATTAAATCCCTTTAAATAGGTGGGCCTATGTGTAGTCGTGAATTAAGCGAATGACCCTTGGAATCCTTTCCTGATCCGTCAAATACAACTCGGCAACGTGTGCTAGTGCTATCCGGCTTAAACACTGCGTGGTGTGCCAAATAGTTGCAGCGTGATGGATCCCAGACCCTTTAGGAGCAGGTATCAATTCCATGTATGGTTCTTGACAGCAAAGTGAAGCTATCGCGACCTCGGCTAACTCTAGCCGGATTATGACCTAATCCAACAACTGAGATGCGAGCATGCGTGCGTGGAATTCCGATCCTTTGGATAAAGGACTCAGCTACCATGGTTATTGATGATACAGTATCGAGCAAAAACCTACATGTAGTCTTGTTGCCACTTGTGACAATTACATTGACAAAAATAGTTGGCAGTAGGGCTTGATTGTTAGCCACAGTTTGATGGCTGACAGCGGCAATATTCATATCAGCAGCGTGATCAATCGAAGGAACTATCGATCTTGACTCTTCCGGGTAGACTAGCGTGTGATGCTAAGCGTTGCACTGACGGCAAGTGTTCAAAGAATTACAATCCCTGACTTGATGCGATCGACTTAGGCAATTAAAACAAAGCTATCCCTGGTGAACGTACGGCGTTCTAGTACATCCAGGGCTTTGAACTCAGTGCTTGCATATATATTGTGCTGTCCCTGGCAATATATACAGTCGCGAGAAGACGGAGTTGATCAACTTGCACGATATGCGACTTGGCGGCGTCTACACTGGGCTGGCCTAAAGGTTTGCAATACGTGTATATCCTGACAAGACTTCAAAGTATCACAATGACTTATTGTGAAAAGTGAATAGATCATTTATGGTGACGTCTTCCTTGGACGACACACTACAGTTAGCCCAAGCTTGTTTGATTTCAGGGTCTAACTTGGATAGCAAAATTTGAATTAGCCACACATCGCGGCTGTCACAGTTCAGCGCGTATGTGCCTCGGATACATTCGTCGGCAGAGTCAATTACCCAACGTAACTCAGCGATATTCAAATTGTTAGCGGTTAGCAACGACAGATAATTCCGAACGAAATATCGAGCGATTAGCGTTTTCTTATTATAACGATTCTCAAATTTTTCCCACGCATCTTGGTAATTGTCATTACAAACGGCAATATGTTTAATTAAGGAAAGTGCTTCCCCATCTAAATAAGATTTCAAATAAACTTTTGGCACTTGGAAAGCTTCTCGTTATTATCTATTGAGCTTAAGAACAAATCACCAAACTGTCTCCAATCCTCGTACTTTCTAGTAAATGTGGAAATGCGAATTTTCTCAAACCTTAAATTAGCTGCTCCCGAAGAGTTTGAATTCGTTCCAGAAGTTGGCTTTGTCCCTCAAATAGACTTTTCACTGTAATTGAAAACAAAATACACATCTCTGAGAAAACTGCGAAGCACCGTTAAGGTTGCGAGTTAAGTGCCCCTTGCAGGCACCACGTTGTTGAATCGTCCGATGCATTATCGCGTTCATGACGAAAACGGCGGCTAATTTGTCTTTTATTATTCACAAAGAAACTCAAAATCAAACGCGGGTATCCGGCTACTCGAACGGACCAAAATTGGTTTATGAATGAAGTGGACTGTATTTTTATTGTATATAGGTTTAGAGATTTTTATTAATATTAAGCGGTTTTACAATGTGTTTTAAGCGGGTTGCGATTAGCGAGGGGTTGCGGTGCAATTAAACTATATGAATGCCGAAAAACGTGCAGAAAAAAATATGCAGAAAAACGGGTGATATTTCAATACTAATGAAGATCTACTCCATTTTCGGCTATGCATGTGAGCTTAAAGCAAAAGAAAACAAAACTATGATGAGCGTTTAACTAGGTGCTATTATATGCAGATATTAAATGACCGATCTATTTCTCAACATGATTACTTATTTGATGTATATGTAAGAAAATTATGTTATTTCGTTTGCACTCTGATTATTGGCAAACGTAAGCCGTGTGACGTGGCGTGAATTTTACCTATTTGACCTTGTTCAACTACGAACCGATTCGCGTCTAGCGTTATCTCCAATGTGCACTTGCCACTTATTTCATTATGCATCAGAAAGATCTCTTTATAAAATATATTTTTTTTGACGTTTATGCACTATGATCAGCACCAACAAGTAACCCTTACGACACCAGCAGTGCTTGCTACTCGCCCTATTCCCCAAAGGGCTTGAAAAACGGATTTGCTTGAAGTGAAAAGGACAATATAGAATTGGACAGTCTAAGTTAAAATACATACGAAACAAAATAAAAATACATATTTCGTAGTAAATAGGATAAAATTAATGATTTTAATATTGGCAAAGAGTCGGTAATAGAAACAATGTCGTATAGTCAATTATAGGCTCTAAGTGGAATGCAAGCCTTATTTTACCATCTTAGACTAGTAGGCTTATTCTAATTAATCTACCATCCCTATCAAACCGTAGGACGATGCTTGGCACTACTTTTTTTCTAAATTCTATTTATTTTTTTTAATAACACAAATCTTTTCTTTTCTAAAAAATCTGTCCCCAATATTCCGGGGTATTCCATTGCTTCATTAGGTAAGACAAAAAAATCTTTTTTAAATTCATGATTTTCAAATATGATTTAATGATTCCAATGATGATCAGTTTACTCTAATTTACTCCATTGTAGTTTTTAAAAAAATAATATCTCTCAATCAATTTGCTTGGCACATGTTCTTTACGTATAAAGGAAATTGGACTTCCAGTATCAATTAGGGTTTCTAATGAGAGGATAAAATGATTAGTTTGTTTAGTAAATAATCTTTCTTACAAATAATAAGTAAAAAGTTATTTTGCACGGACTCTATCCATGTACACCATACTGGGTACTCCAAATTGGTGAACAGTACTCTAGGGTTGAACGGACTAGTGAAATGAATAAAGACTTTTTGACATAGGGATCATAAAATTCATTTGACCATCTTTTGTTAATCTGAGCACTCCCCTGACTTTATTTACGATGGAAGTAATATGGTAGGAAAACTTAAGTTTTGGTTCCAGAAGGATGACAAGGTCATCAACATGTATTATTCTAGTTAACGCAGAACCGCCCCAGAAGTGCAGCATATTGTGCATGTTGTGGTTTACCCGAAAAAAATGTTAATACTTTACACTTAGCGCTTTTTAAGTCCAAAAGATTTTCACAACACCATCTTTAAAAAGCATTTAGGTGCGATTGAAGGTCTAAACTGCAGGAAATTTGACTATATTCCTTAACTTAACTTTACTTCGTCTGCGTACATGAGGACACGCCACTAATGTAAAAAGAAGTGGGCCAAGGTGTCTCCCTTGAGGGTCCCATGAAGTAAGTCGAATCAATTTAGGGATAGAGCTTTTAAAAAGGACATATTAGAAGATCACATTACAAAAAGCAAGTGATTTACAGAATCAAACGCTATACTAAAATCAGTTTTTAAAGTTTCCCCAGGGTTTCAGTTGTTTAGGTCAGTGGCCCTCTGCATCGCCGCTGTTCGCTAAGCTCTCCGAGCTTTCGCTCTCGCCCCTCTTGCGCTCCCTCGCTCGCTTCTCGCAACGTTCGCGCTCCAGAGTGCGAGCTTCGGGTTTCGCATCCGAAGTCCTCGGACGGCCACTGCCGATCTCCCGCTCTCGCTTCAGCGGAGTAAGGAGGGCGGGAGCGCAGCTTTGGGTTTAAGTCACCAGTCTCATGTATGCAGTCGAATAAAGCACTTGAATTACACCACGACGCCCCCGCCTTATTAATTTCGTCTCCATTTACGTTTGCGCCGTGGGAATTTTCTTGTGACCCAACAGCTCCTTTTTGTGGCAGGTTCGCCCCCTTCAACATTTTGGACCATTCTAGCCGGATATCCTTTTGCCAATCGACCAGCAGCTCCGGTGATTTTTTCCGCAAAAAAGATAATTACGAGCATTTTCTGTCTCCCTCTCGCTGCCGGTCTTCAGCAGTGGTTCGAACATTGAATTTCGTTCACACGGCTGCAAGATTCATTTTTTCGTGTCAACTCCACGTCCGAGTTTTCCCGACACAACGGCAGTCGAGAAATTCATATTCCTTCGATTCCAACAAATTTTCTATCCGCCTCCGCTTTGTGTGCGTCGCCATACTCCTTGCCGTTTTTTGTTCGTTCCCCGTTATACACCAACTTGCCAACGGCCAAGGCATATGTGCATCCAGACATACACACACGTGCGTGCCAACTTGTGTACATAGTGCAGTGCAATTCTGCCTCCAAAAAATATATGTACGACAAAAAGTGAAATTGTGTGATGGAAAATAAAAAGGCATAACTAATATCAGCAACTAATTTCGGGAGTTTCCCTGTTCGCCGAACAGTCCGCCGCTGACGAGATATTTTTTTGTCTTGTGTTTTTTTCTCTCCACATAATTTCTTCTGTTCCGACACTTCAAATACAGTCCACTCCTTGACGCTCTACTGTACCGATACACCTACACATATCCATAAACGCATGCATGCCCATATCTACATAAAACTATTTTCTGCCTCCACATACAGGAACATAAAATAAAATAAATTCAAATCCACACGGGTGCGACCGTGATTGTTTTTTTTCCAAATTGCCGCATTAACCGCCCCAGCGGCTGTGTTATTATTGTTGCTTATTTTTTAAAAAAATTAAAATAAACAAAAAAAACAGAAGTCAACAAAGGGATAAACAAGATATATAATCAATATATTTTCATCAATTTTCAAATATTTTCTGCCGATTCATCTCGTTTTTATGGCACTGTGATTTCTATTCAGGACAAGTTAACAGTGTGACCGTTCTATGTGTTTTTTTTTCTAGTTCGTTCATTTGCAGCGACGACCAACTCGTTGGCGACTCATATCGCGCCGAGAGCTTAACAGTCAATATCCTCACGTTCCGAACGAAACGCCCCTTGCTTAGGTCAGTCGACAAGAGCTGATCCGCAGAGTTCGAGTCCGAGAATGCCCACGGGAGACGATAAGAAACCGCGGTCGATCCTATCTATCCGCTTGGACAGGTCCCAATCCGCGTCTCCGCCGCCGTCTCAATTAACGCCAAAGGCAGCCATTCCAAGGGCAAAAAGCGACGAGTCCGTCGAGACTATCCCCGGTCCCCGTATAGGCTTTCTCGGTCGGTTTCCCAGATGGCTCAAACTGCGATAGACATCGCCCTCAAAAAGTTTATTGCCACAACAGACCGGGTTAGCCAATTTCAAGCGGATATTCATACTCCGAGCGCCGCTGAACCAGAACGTCTTTCCCCTGGCATGTGCCAAGTCCATCGGGACCAAATCCGGGCCCTGTGGGAAAAGGTGGAGTAGAGCTATGAAAGTTGCTCCGATCTTCTTTCCGCGTCCACCGCCAGTACGGCCACCTCGACAGTGCTTGAATCCAAGTAAGATGTTTGGTCCAGCTTCAGGACATAATAGACAAGGCCGCCTCCCAGCCCATTCGGGCCTTTGTCAGTGTTCCAACACCCCCGTCTACGGGCTGTCGTTTGCCACCAGTCGACACCGAAGTTTCCGCTGGTGATTACCTGCGTTGGCCCACCTTCAGAGATCTTTTTACCGCGATATACATCCACAACTCCCGTCTTACACCGGTGGAGAAGTTGTTCCACCTATTGTCCAAAACAAGTGGCGATGCGCACTCCATTGTTTCCAAAGCCCCGCTGACCAACGAAGGGTTTATCTCCGCGTGGCGAAGCCTCACCGACCGCTTCGAAAATCGGCGGTTATTAGTCAATAGCCAGTTGAAAATCCTCTTCAACATTCAGGCAGTACCCCAAGAGTCCGGAACCGCTCTGAAAGAGCTGCAAGGCACAATCCAAAGTTGCCTGACAGCCTTAGAGATGTCCTCTATTCAAGTCGAGACTTGTGATTGTCTCCTGGTGTATATGCTTTCTTTAAAGCTTCCCAAAATCACGCTTTCGATGTGGGAGCAATCCATTCACTACAAGGCTGAGATTCCAACATGGAATGAGTTAGACTTGTTATTGACAGAGCGTCATCGCACTCTGGAGGTTATCGATGACATCAGGCCTAGCAGTGCGCTCCAGCGCGTAGGCTTAATTCCTACGAGGCCAGAGTGACTCCAGCCCCAAGAGGGTGCGATCTCTGCTCCAGAGAGAATCATCCTGTTCGCATATGTCCGCGCTTCCTTGAGATGGATGGAAATGGTCGCTCCGACTACATTAAGAAAAAGCAGCTTTGCCTGATCTGTTTTGCACGAGGGCACCTGCAACGGGATTGCACTAGCGCCCATAGCTGTTTCACGTGCCACAGCCGTCATCACACCATCCTGCACCGCTGTAATCCATTCGCGGCCGCTCCAAGTCCGTCTGCGCCATCCAGGTCTCGTCCTGCCCCTACTACAAGAGGCACGAGCGCCACAGAAGATCACTCTGATGTACAAGTGTGCTTCGCTTCCGGCTCAAGAACCGTCCTACTGGGCGCCATTCCCAGGCGCGAGCCCTGATCGACTCTGGTTCCGAGGCAACTTTTATTACGGAGAGACTTTTCAACCTCGTCAAACTTCCATTCAAGACTATACAGGCCCAAGTCTCTGGTCTTAATCAAACCGTTGCCTTCCAGACCCGGGCTGCACTTAGAAACTTCAGCTTACGTTCTTCCGCAGCTGGCCGGGAATCTGCCTTCGTATCCAGTCCCTCGAGATCTTTTTAAGGGAATTCCTGACATTCCCCTTGCGGATCCCAAGTTCTTCGAGAGCTCCCAAATCGATGTCTTGATAGGAGGCGACATTTTTCCGTCCATCCTCCTCGGCAACGCCAGGGCTAACATTTGCGGTTCACTTCACCATTTTTGGTGTTGACAGGCCCCATATCTCCAGCGGCCCCCCGCAATGTGTCCGCCTTCTCCACTCGAGTTACCTGCGGACTCGACGACTCGTTGGATCATATCCTTACCAAATTCTGGGAGGTGGAGGAAGTGCCCACACAGATAGTCCCCGAGTCTGATTCCGTCTGTGAAAACAATTTTGTCCAGACTACAAGTGCATGGTGGTTCCGAGCTCGCATCTTCGCGATCCTTTGCTCTAGCTCGATTTCTGCGTAACGAGCAGCGCCTAAAAAGAGATCCTCCCCTGAAGGCCCGGTTTGACTCTGTGATCCAAGAATACCTCGATTTAGGTCACATGGCCGAGGTTGCTTTGACGAGTAGTTCCGCCACGTACTACCTTCCACATCACGCTGTTCTTAAGCTCGAGAGCACAACCACTAAAGTGCGGGTGGTTTTCAACGCCTCTAGCCCTTCCGCAAACGGGACCAGTCTGAATGACATACTTTACGCGGGCCCGGTCTTACAATCCGACCTCACGGTCCAAATCCTAAAGTGGCGATACTTTAGGTTCGTTTTCAACGCTGACATCGAGAAGATGTATCGGCAAATTTGGGTAGACCCCAAGCATACTCCCTTCCAGCGTATTCTATTCCGCAATTCCGATGGGGAAACCCGCGTCTACGAGTTGAAGACTGTCACCTTCGGGGTCAATTGTGCTCCGTTCCTAGCATTCCGTGTCCTGCAACAGCTCGCCGACGACGAAGAGTCGAGGTATCCGCAGGCGAGTCGGATTATCCGACAGTACATGTACGTCGACGACGTACTCGCGGGGGCAGAATCCTAAACCGAAGCGCAAGCGGCCATCCGCGAGCTCCAGGGGGCCCTGGATTCAGCAGGATTCTCTCTTAGAAAATGGACATCCAATAGCAAGGCAATTTTGGGCAACATACAGAGTGACCATCTCCTTCGCGCGGAGTTCCTTGAAATCGACGCAGAGAGCACGGCTAAAACTCTCGGAGTGCGGTGGAAGGCGACGTCTGACGAGTTTTTCTTCATTCCGCCCGAATTGACCTTGGGTTCAACGAAGCGTCAAGTCCTATCCCAAATCGCCAAACTATTTCATCCAGCGGGCTGTCTCGCCCCCTTCATAGTCCGGGCAAAGATGTTCATGCAGGACATTTGGCTCCAAAATCTAGGATGGGACGATGCCCTCCCTTGAGATTTTTGCCAAAGATGGGTTGACTTCCTGGAAGATTACTCCGCTCTCGATCAGATCCACATTCCCCGATGGGTCGCTTTCCGAACACATTTGAAAATTGAGCATCATGGGTTCTGCGACGCCTCTCAGAAGCCCTACGGCGCAGCCATCTACGTCCGAGTTGAGGCTGGGTCCGCGGTAATGGTGAACTTGCTCACGGCAAAGACGCGGGTGGCCCCAGTAAAAACGGTTTCGCTCCCGCGGCTCGAGTTGTGCGGAGCCTTGTTATTGTCCGAAATGGCCAACGGCGTTCTTCCGAAGATGCCCGGGTAAGCGTCCGCCCTGCACTGTTGGACGGACTCTACGATTGTTCTCGCCTGGTTGCATAAGCCAGCGTGCCACTGGACAACGTTCGTGGCAAATCGTGTGACCAAGATCACCCAGCTCACCGAGGTGGAGAAATGGGCACACGTCCGCTCCGAGCACAACCCGGCAGATCTCGCAAGCCGGGGGGTGGCGCTTCAAGACGTTACGGACAGCCAGCTGTGGTGGCATCGTCCTGCCTGGCTGCAGTGGCCTCGCTGCGAATGGCCCACTCAAGACTGAACTCGAGAAGTGAGCAGTCAAAGTCCATGTTGCGAAGGCTCCCCCTGAAGACATTCTTGAGCGTTTTTCCACACTCGACAAGGCGTTGCTAGTCCTCGCTTACGCTCATCGGTTCATCCAGCGCTCGCGAAAGCTCATGGCTCCGTTTGAGGATCCCTTGACAACTCCTGAAATTGCGTCGGCCGAGCGTCTCCTGATTTCCGCCACGCAACGCAGGCACTTTGCCCTTAAGATTGGCTGCTTAAGCCAAAAACGTCCAGTGCCAGCATCCTGACATCCTTCCACTTACGCCTGGGCACTTTCTTGTTGGAGGGCCCCTCCTCGCCATGGTCGAACCCGAGATAAAGGGGGACACCACCGCTGGCAACACCTGAAGGCTCTTCATCAACAATTTCGTCTGCGATGGAAGGAGGAGTACCTCAAGGAACTCCATAAGCGGAATAAGTGGCGAACCCCTACAAGAAATCTCCGTGCCGGGGACATGGTGCTAGTCAAGGAAGACAACCTTTCGTCCAATGAGTGGTGATTAGGCAGAATCGACGCGGTGTTTCCAGGATCCGATGGCCATGTTCGTGTGGTCGACATCCGCACTGCGCGTGGACTCATTAAGCGTACCATAGCGAAGGTCGTCCTTCTTCCAATGGAAGAGTCCGCCTGCCCGCAATAACCAGTCGACCCTTCACTCCGGTGTTCCAATTCATCACTCCGACTCGTAGCGTCAATTAATAGTTCCAACCCGTAGTTCCGATTGGCAGTTCTTATCACTACTGATCCAAATTTTTCATTTGTCCTATTACGCCAATCAGATCTCACACGATGTCTCCACGTCCGCGCAGCGCCATCGCATAGGAACACAGACAAACTCGAGGTATGCAATCCTACCGTTGCCGAGTCTGTAGCGGGATCCATCCACTTCGGAAATGTCGTCGGTTCCTCCGTCTGAGTGCCGAAAAGAGGTTCCGGGCTGTCCTTGCCAACCGCTGCTTGTCGACGAGGTGATTGCTGCAAAACGTGCGACCAGGATCACCACACTCTTCTACATCTCTCGGAACCACCGATGTCATCACGGCAGTCGCAGAGCTCCTTTGCCACTCCAGGGCACCCTTCAGCTGCTCCTCGGCCCTCGTCCGCCACTCCACGGCATTCTTCAGCCGCTCCTCGGCCCTCGTCCGCCACTCCACGGCATTCTTCAGCCGCTCCTCGGCCCTCGTCCGCCACCCCACGGCACTCATCCGACGCTCCGCGGCAATTTTCTGCTACTCGTCGAGGTGCCACGCAGCCCACGGTCGCCGCTCCGTCCTTAACATCCCTTCTGCAGCGGCACAGCATCAAACTCCTCCCGTGGGCTTTGGTGCGCTTAGAGACCGGGAGTCGAGTCTTCGACACTGCGGCGCTCATCGACCCGTGTACGCCTATGAGCTGCATCGTCGCTTCGCTAGCGTCGAGTTTCCGCTTGCCGACCACCAACGTGGGAGGCGAACAGATTTGTTCGGTAACCGTGGGGTCCAGAATCGACATCGCTGTTCGGCTCGACGTAATTTTTCAAATAGAGCCTCACGTGCGCATCCGCACTCCAATCCGGGAGCTGAGCGACGCGGTAAGGACCCACTTCCGGGACATTACGCTGGCTGACGAGCGGTTCTATCTCCCGGCGACGATCTCCATCATCCTGGCATCCGAGCATGATGCGGCCGGGCTTCCTAAAAATTCAGGATGGACTACCAGTAGCCCAGAGCACCGTGTTTGGGTGGGTCGTATCTGGAGCCTGCCACCAGCCGTGAGAAGAGCAACCAGGCTATGTTGCAACCCGAGTAGTTGCAAAGGGGGCGGAATGTTTAGGTCAGTGGCCCACTGCATCGGCGCTGTTTGCTAAGCTCTCCGAGCTTTCGTTCTCGCCCCTCTTGCGCTCCCTCGCTCGCTTCTCGCAACGTCCGCGCTCCAGAGTGCGAGCTTCGGGTTTCGCATCCGAACTCCTCGGATGCTTCAGCGGAGTAAAGCGGGCGGGAGCGCGGCTTTAGGTTTAAGTCACCAGTCTCATGTATGCAGCCGAATAAAGCTCTTGAATTATACCACGACGCCACCGAAAGTGAAATCAGCACATTTTAAATTATTTGAATTAACATTTTTTAGGTGTGACAATTCTTTATTAAACCATAGAGGTTAATTGGAATTTGAGGGATGGGGTAACGGGACACACATATAAGGAGTATAATGCGTTATAAAAGATATAATAAAGTTCGGACCAGTCAAAACATAGCGCAATATCAAGCAGGCCGTCAATAAAGTCATGCTGCGCTATTATAGTTTTCGTCTGGATACCATGTCGCACTAGGTATATTAAAATCACCTGGGCGGGGACCAAGACGCACTAAAATCACCTAATACTACTTAATGATATCGATCTGATAGTTTATTAAAAACAGGAAAACGGAAAGGTGATTCGCATAAATTGGAATCTCAGATGATGGTGGGATATATAAACAAGTTTTATACCTTAAATTCTTCGCAAGTTCGTAATTCAGATGAGAAGTTTCACCTTAACAAGGTTTCTCTATACATAATAATGTTATATGGAAAGCAATTCTGATAAGAAGGAAGAAAGGAGGATGGAAAGAAGAAGATGTGGAGGGCGCTTTTTTATGTTTTATGGTACGTATCAGTGACCTATTCGAACCAGTTTGAGGAACGCTCACAGGAGAGCTCAAACATTTCAAATTAAATTGTAAGAAAGATTATTTACTAAACAAACTAATCATTTTATCCTTTTTATCCATTTACTGGAAGTCCAATTTTCCTTATACGTGAAGAACATGTGCCAAGCAAATTAATTGAGAGATATTATTTTTTTAGAAACTACAATGGACTAAATTAGAGTAAACTGATCATCATTGGAATCATAAATGTAAAATCATATTTGAAAATCATGAATTTAAAATAGATTTTTTTGTTTTACCTAATGAAGCAATGGAATATCCCGGAATATTGGGGACAGATTTTTTAGAAAAGAAAAGATTTGTGTTAATTAAAGAAAATAAATTGAATTTAGAAGACAAAGTAAGAAAAGACAGAAGTGAACAAAAACTACAAGATTTATTTAGATTTTTATACGACAACTAAGAAGCATTACACAACCAAAAAAATGTAAGTCAAGACAACAAGATGCACTTAAACAAATATGATGAATGTATGTCTGAAATAGAAAATTATTGTCGAAACCTAATTAATTAGATAATGGGTAAAATACGTTATTTATTTAACAATACTAACATATATTTAAATTATAATTTTAAGTTACTCAAATTGGGAAGTTCCTAAGAGGCCAGTAACTAACTCACTGACATTTGAAATGATAACTAATTAGAAGCCCTGCCGATTATCGTACGCAGAAAAAAAGAAGAAATCAAAAATTAAATAATTAGGCCAAGTCAGTCAGAGTTAGCTTCTCCAATTGTATTTGTTAAAAAAAAGACAGGCAATACTACCGTTGATCGAGGATCTGATTGATTGCAAACAAGGAAATATTTACACGGCTAGAATTAAAAAGTGCTTTTCATCAAATTGAAGTTCACGTGGATTCTATAATGTATAAATATATATAGTGACATATCCACATCCACGCATACAGGTGTACATACACACGATATGGCTATGCCTACACACCTACACACCCTTTCCACACATTAGATCTTACTCTTGAGTCACCCCTGTCAACAGGAAACAAACCCTGAAGCCCAGTTATTGTAAACATTCTCTAAACTCAAAAAGCTCTGGGAAGTTTCCATTGTTAGTGTTAAGTCCCAGACTAAACATTTATTGTCGCGCCGCTGATAAATTCCAACGGCACGTTCCCACACTTTTTGCCATAAACAAGATAAGACAAATAACTCTCTTTCACTTAATTAAAATCAAAGCTCACTCAATCGAAATAGAAAGTTCTCTCAATTAAAAATAACTCACTCAGAAAATCGAAAGCTATCGGAAACCGAGGCTTGACCGATAAGATAATTAGATTTAAGAATCAGTTCAGTTTAAGACTTAAACCAAGTCGGTGTTCTCAAAAATAAATCGTTTTAACTAGTTACAGTTTTAAAAATAAAAAATAAATTTTTTAAAAAAACCTAAACTTATAGTTCAAAGTTTTAATTGGCGCAGCCGGTAGGATTTCATTAAACAAAGGGTGCTTAAAAGTTTACGGGTATTGATCACTTACAAGGATAAAAACTACACGACTAGTTTTATCCCGATCAACGTAAAATCCCTAACATAAAAGGGAGTCTCCGCAAAAGAGTCTACGTGAGAAAATATCGCTACATTTTCCACAGACCAAACACAAAAATCCAATTCGGTCAATAACTACCTTTTTTTAAAAAAGGATATATTGTGAATAAAATTATAAGCTAACCAATTCGGTCAGATTTATTCTGTGAAAACAACATTTAAAATGGCAGTTGCACAATTGTCAGAGACCCACCTCAACCAAATGTTGGGCCAAATTAAAGAATTGCCGTACTTCAATGGATCCCCAGGAGATCTAAGCCGCTTCGTAACAAGAATCGAGTATCTTCAACAACTATACCCGACTCAGGATGTCAGACAGAACATGTTATTTTTGGAGCCACCGAGAGATTGGTGGTTGATGCAGCCCAAGATGTCGTTGCCAGATCCGGAGCCAACAACTGGAAGGAGATGAAGGAAGCCCTTATCATGGCATTTAAGTTTCACAGGCCGTATGAAGACTTAATAAAAACCCTGTACGATACACAATACAAAGGAAGCATCAGTAAGTTCATCACTGAACTAGAAGATAAATCACGTACAATTTTTGACAAATTAGCTTTAGAAACCAACCCGATAGATCAAGTTAACTATTCAAATTTTCTGAAAAAAACAATTAAGGATTCTATTGATAGAAAACTCCCTGATAGATTGTATACATCCTTGGCTAAAAAAGATATAACAACTATTGAAAAATTAAAGATTGCTTCTATGGAATTGGGATACTATGATGCAAATCCTTATGAAACAAATTCCCAAAATAATTATCGTAGGAATTTCGGAAATTTTCATAAAAATAATTATAACAATAGAACAAATTTCAATTTTCAGTCAAGAAACTATAATCATTACAACAATTATTCAAACTCGAATAATTCGACAACTCCTCAGCGTCATTCAAATCAAAATCAATCTAACACAAATAATCAGCTTAGCTATCAAGAAGTTAGAAATTTATTAGCTCAAGGTAGGGCCCAGAATCCATTGAATTTCGAACCATCATCTTCAAATAATGCCCCAAACGCGGCAGTTAAAAGACAAAGGGAAAGCCAGAGCGTACAAAATATTATGGACGTACATTTTCATCAAACTGCTTCGGACTCAGAAGACAATGCCCCTATATAAAAATGGTTATTAAAAATAAATACTTTAAAGGAATGATAGATACGGGGTCATCTATCAATATAATGAAAAGGAATTTTACAGATAACAAAGAAAAAACTGAAACATTGAAAGTTTACACTATAAATGGACCGGTTAAATTAAATAACAGTGTAACAGTGTAACAATAATTTGCCCATCCAAACAGAAATTTTATTTGCACAATTTTTGAGATAATATGACATTTTGTTAGGAAGAGATATCTAGGAGCAAGTAAAGCTATAATAGATTATGATAAAGAAACAGTAACATTGGGAGGCAGAAAGTATAAAATGAGGTATATCAATGAAGAGATTGAAGAGGACAAGACCGCATTAAAATGCCTTGATCCACCTCTATTAGAGGACCAATCTGTTAATTATGCCATCAACAATGAACTAAAAGAATGTAATCAGTTCAGATTAGAACATTTAAACGATGAAGAAAAGGAAAGTTTAAAAAAGATTTGTTTGATTTTAAAGATATTTAGAACAAGGAAAGTGAAAATTTGACTTTCACCAGTACCATTAACCATTCAATACAAACAAAACATGAGGATCCAGTATACAGAAAACCTTACAAGTACCCTCAAACTTTTGAATAGGAGGTCAATAAACAAGTAAATGAAATGATTTAACAGGGAATAATTAGAAAATCTAGATCTCCTTACTGTTTACCCATTTGGATCGTCCCAAAAAAGAGTGACGCATCCGGCAAAACCAAATACAGATTTGTAGTAGATTATCGCAATCTCAATGAGAGAACTGTAAACAATAAATACCCAGTCCCAAGGATGGATGAAATATTGGACAAACTTGGCCGCTGCCAATATTTCACGACAATTGATTTAACAAAAGGATTCCACCAAATGCAAATGGATCCCAAATCAATTGCAAAAACTTAATTTTTTACAAAACATGGACACTACGAATATACCCGTATACCATTTGGTCTAAAAAATGCACCTGCAACTTTCCAAAGATGCATGAACAATCTTTTAGAAGATTTAATCTATAAAGATTGTCTTGTCTATCTTGACGACATAATAATTTTTTCCACTTCATTGGAAGAACACTTTTTGTCTCTTAGGAAAGTCTTTAAAAAACTCAGGGAAGCCAATTTAAAATGACAATTAGATAAATGCGAATTTTTGAAGAAAGAAACAGAATTCCTAGGTCATATAGTGACAACTACAGGAATAAAACCAAATCCAAAGAAGATAAGTGTCATAAGAAAATTCCCCATTACAAAATCACCAAAAGAAATAATATCAATATGATAAAAATGAATTAGAGCAGAAGTTTAATAATTTAGCAGAAAATAATGATTTAAAAATGGTAATAGATGTTATAAATAAAGGAATTAAGACAATAAATGAATTAAAAGAAGACGAAGAAAGAGAACAACAAGCAGCAGTGCTACAGAGTATGTTGAAGACATTGAGTTAGGAATACAATTATCAAGACTTGGCATTTTTAACCCAAAACTATTAAAAAACGATTATTTGAATCACGTAAACTCTGAGAAATTGTTGAAAACAAAAACTTCTACTTGGCTTAAAACTGATACGAACGAAATTCTTATAATTTCCCATATTCCTAACGACATAGTACAAGTCCCGGTCATTTAAATTTTTCCTTATCCAGATAAAAATTATAACATTTTAACAGAAAAATTATTCAGTAAATATTACCTTTTTGAAAATAAAGTATTTGACAAAGAAAAATAAAAGGTTATATTTGATGAATGCATAAATGGAATAATAAGACAAGAAACTACAGAACTACCAAGACCCATAAAAGTTTTCATTAAATTACATTGAACCAAACATATTAATAACATGGAATCTTCCAAAAACAATTTTAAACCAAAATTGCATTAAAAAAGAAATATCAATAGAAGGGAATAACATCATTAAAATTCTTAATTGTTCAATATAAATAGACGAATTTATACTGTCAAATACAATGTTAGATTTGTAGCGTGTAACGTTCGACTGAAGTGTTATAAATCGAGGGATCTGTACTTGCGGGGCACGCTATAGGGTCCGGCACTAACTCGTCGGCTTTGGGGGTGTTGTTCTTGCTTTATACAGACCCTGACACTGTCTACACATTATTATTAACAGACAAAGAATTGAGCGTGCTTGCGACAAAATAATAAGTTAGTTAACTAAACCGGAAGAAATATAAATAAATTAAAATAAATAGAATTCAAAGGTTCAAGAAAAGAAAAGAAAGAAAAGAAGGAAAAGAAAGAGAGAAATCTTAACGCAGCGAAGACACGGATGTTATTGTGCTCGCATGTTGCCCACCCTGCCTATGATCACCTGCCGCAAGAGCGTGGCTCTGGTGACCCCTTTTTGCACCCTACCCTGTGAAAACATCAGCTGAGTTCAGTAAATTTTGGACTTAAACTTCCATTTTTATAATAAATTCAGGGAAAGAAAACATAATCAATAGTAGTTCAGTAATAGTAACTCGTAATAAAGTAATAGATATAAATATAGTAATAATGTTTAAACAATGGCATTGGTAGACAATATTAATTATAAGAATATATATACAAAGTTTTGTAAGATAAGGCGGAGGTTTTACAGGCTAGAATTTCAATTTGTTTCAGCGTGAGCTATTAATTTGATTTGTTTACTTTAATTTAATTAAAATTAATAAAAAATATTTTCTGATTAAATTACAAATTAAATTCAAGTTAAATTTCAATTTGGTTCAGGGCGACCTATCAGTTTGATTTGTTTGTTTTAATTTAAGTTCAGAAATAGTGTCGCACTAATATATAACAACAGTAGAAATAATTGTAACAAATATAAAAATATAATCAATGCATGTTATAAAATAAATTATACTAGGTATATGGATTTAAATATATTGTAACGAAAGCCGCCGAAAACCTTGGGCTTTCGATAGTCGGCTAGGTGGGAACGCTTCAAGCAGCGCCAAAATCTTTATTTTTCTCTCTGTTCCCTTATTCCTTGATTCCTTCTTCCTTCTTTTAAAAACGAGATTAGAGAAAAGCACATGGCGCCTCGTGCGCTCTGTTAGTAGAAGACACAATAAAGCTGCGAAATAATTAAGAACTACGCGTGTGTTTTTGGTTGAGCTTAGGCGAGGAAGTGGGCATTGAAGGGATCGTGACCGCACACCGATCTAAAAAGAAGTTCCGCTCGGCTTTCCGTGACGAGATCCGCCCTTCCACGGCGGCAAAATCGTTACATTGCACACTGGTCCCAATGACCAATATTTTTGCATAAACTAGAAAAATGAAGCTACAGACTTGAAACTTGGCACACTATATGGTTACTATATATGCAAAGTCTGGACAAAATTTGTGCCGATCGGGCCACGCCTTCCTTTCCGCCCCATAGAAATGCACCCTGGGATTTACAAAACATTCATGAAAATTGGGCCAATATATCCAATAAATTTTAAATATTTATAAAAAAACTTTAGTAAAGCCAATAGCCAATATATCCAATAAATTTTAAATATTTATAAAATAACTTTAGTAAATATCCTTTCAATCCCCTATCCCCTCCCGCCCTACCAATTTTCAACTTCCAAACTAAATAATGCATCTTGAAAAATTATTATATATATACTTAATTAATTTTTAATCACTTTCAACATCTAAATCAAAGGAATAGGCATCGTTACAATCAAATGTATCCAAGTCATCTTCAACATTATCTGCAGTAGGATAACTATTTAGGAAATCGACATTTGGTGGTGTTAAAAGATCAATAACTTCTAATGGGTAACTGCTGCATTTTTTGTTTTGATGAACTCTTTCCTTGATGTGGATGCTGGAAACCATCGGATCTGATGAATCAAGTGCTCTACAAAAAACGTCAGTCATGGTGTTTAAGCGACTATTTTGTCTTGCATGCGAACGTCTATCATTTTTATAAATTTTGTTCCGAGCTTCGGATGCATTTTCGCCTAGGCAACCAAGTGGAAGGGACGAAGCGGCAACGATCTGGGCCCCATGAGCTAGTACTTTATGTACAGTAGCTGACATTGGGTACCAGGGATACTTGCCTATATATAAAAATGCAGTTTTTGCGCAGAAACTTTTAAATTTTGAATTTCTTGGCCGCGATAGTAGTTGCATGAGCAAGGAGATTGACGTCATTATTATTTTCTGCTGAAACTTCTCAAGCTAATCTATGCTTTAATCGAGAACGCCCTTCATCATAGCTTAATCGTGGCCGTCCTCCACTATTGGGGGATTCTTTAAAATAATCTGATGGCTGAAATTTCGCTTGAAAACGTAATGCAAGAAAACTTTCTTTCTGCGCCTTATACCTTGGAACTATCCGAGAGCATTTTTTTATTCCAGCATCCACATAAGCAACAAAGTTCTTAATCCTCTTTTTTAAAGAATCCTCTATGTTTTGCTTTATGTTTCCAATTCGATGCTGCAACACAAAGTTGTAAAGGCTTTCGGTTTCGCGTCCATGTGCGAGCCAATACTTCAGCATTTCTCCATAAGATAGGTCTATGTTGTCTAGCAAAAAGTTTTTTTTTTGTAAAATGGAGCAAAAACGAGCAAAAAAGGTTTATGTCATCGTATTGTAAATAAATGCAAGAACAAAACTGCGTTAATAGTTTTTATAATCCGGCACAATCCAACCTACTTTTGTTCCACGAAACACGAATAATGCTAGGCTAAAATTGTTAAACATACAACTCTACAAAAGCACATATACATAAATACAAATCACATTAAACAAATATTGCATTAAACACTTAAATTTTACATACCTCCACTAATATTTTCCATTTTACTTTGTTTTAAAATATTAAGTAGAACTTCTGCAATCTTACTTTAAAGTGTGCTTTTATTTAGCGCGCCAAAAAGTCAACATTTCTGATCAACGAACGGCTGACTTTCAGGGCTACCAAATTTAACAGGGCTGCAATTTCAGTAACGAAATTGCGATTTTTAAATGTAACGTATATTATTCTAAGGAGATAAAATGTTTTTTTTTTCATAACTTCAAAAAAAAAAAATGGGTTTTTGCAAAAATTTTGGGCATTGGGACCAGTGTGCATTGGTGCCAGGTGTGGGGTCACTAGGGTTTGCGAGAGCCCTGACCTGCGTCAAAATGCCTAAGAATTCCGCCCGCCACCGCCGTCAAGCATCGCCAGCAGGGTGTAGTTTAGAAGATCCGCAGGATGGAGCTGACGCGCTGGATGCAATGGGCCGCGCCATCAACCGCTCGTTCCGCCTGATCGAACAAAAAGTGGAGGCGTTGGATCAGTCGCTCAACCTCAAGTTCGAGCAGAAGTTCGAACAAATGTGGGCGACGTTCGAGAGGACCATGCTGGGCAACAGCGAAGGCGTGAACAAAGCAGGGGGTGAGCGACACTCCGCCAGCACCCCGTGCTTAACTGAAATGGCCCATGCCGGTTCAGGACAGCCGCAGCAAGTGTTTCCACGGAGAATGGACGGCATTCCAGGGACCGCGGATACAGAGCCGCCTCCTACCTTCGATGGAACACGTCCCTGGCCCGAATTTCAACGCCTACTTGACGCATGGCCGAAGAATACCACTGGTCAGAGAGGAAGAAGTGCAGAAAGTTGTATACGAGTCTGCGTGGGCGTGCTCAGCGTTTTCACGCTACCCTACCAGAAGCCACTCTCAGCTCATACAACTTCCTGACAGCCGCCATGCGCAAATACTTTACAATCAGTAAGCACACTGGCTATCACACCTTCCACAATCGTATGCAGGGACCACGAGAGTCTTTCGAGGACTTTGCTCTAGAGCTGGAACGCCTGGGCAGAGCTGTATTTGGGGAGTTACCAACCGCCACCTACAACAGCATCATCGTGCAGCGTTTTATCGACGGGATACGCGAGACGGGATACCAGGTACCTATCATTAGCAGCCACCCGCGCTCTCTAACGGATGCCCTCGATATGGCGTGCCGCATTGAAGCCCAGTGCCGACGACGTCCAGCCGCCGCAGTAATGAACTTTGCTGCCGAAACCATAGAAGATCCCCTAGTCTCTCCAGGAAGAAGAGCCCGAGGATCAGGAAGCCATAACCCGAGAGGACCGGCGTTCAACTAACCTCTCGGGGCGGAGGTTGACAGTCAACACCGTAAGCCCCAGTGAGCAGCCGCTCACCCCCCCATTCCCCAACGGCGGTTCCGCAACCACCGTACGTCTCCGGCTCACCCCCAATCACTCACCGCACCTGCCCGGGTTACTGAATCCGGTTCCAACACCTGTAACGCCCCGCCGCACCTCCACTCGATGCCACCGCCTACCGAGCAACCCGGCGCCAGACTAAATGTTCCTCCAAATGGAGTGGAAGCCATCGTGGCCCCCTTGCCCCCAGAGCCGTCGCCCGAAGCTTACAGCGAACCGGAATACCCACACAGCACGCCGACCGACGGGTTCCCAACAGTCGAGACCTCCCCACCAAGTAGCTGTCAGAACGGGCCCACCTTACGACGAAACGCAGGCCGTCCGTTCGCAGCCGTTGCAGAAGCCGCCGCCAATCAAGCAAAACGGCGCCCGACTAAATGCTCCTTTAAATGGAGTTGAAGCCTTCGTGGCCCCCGTGCTCTTACAGCCGCCGCCAATCGAGCAACCCGGCGCCGGACTAAATGCTCCTCCAAGTGGAGTCGAAGCCATCGTGGCCCCCTTCCCCTTACTGCCGCCGCCCGCTCCACTAGAAACCGGTTCCATCCGATATGTCGCCGCCGCCGAGTCCTATGGGAAACTACCGCCGCCGCTTGCAGAAGGAGAAGAACTGAACTCACCCCCCGCACCAGTGTCGACGGAAACGATGAAGCAACTTCCCACAATGGGGAAGTACCCCCCGAGTTGCCACCCCCTCTTCGCTCCAAGTGGACGGCCTTGATGAACCGCTTCCAGCGAGTGTTTGCCCGAAGCGATGACGACTCCGGGCACACCAACCTAACCCGCCATGTGATCGATACGGGTCTATCTAGGCCTATCAAGCAACCAGTGCGTCGTCTTGCGCTGCAAGGAAGGCTGAGGTGGAAGAACTGGTGGGCGACATGAAGCTAAGAGGCATAATTCGCCCGTCCACAAGCCCGTGGGCCTCACCGGTCGTTCTAGTAAGGAAAAAGGACGGTTCTACCCGGTTCTGTGTGGATGCACCACGATGCACGGCGCCTGTTGGTTCTCCACAATGGACCTTCAGAGCGGTTACTGGCAGGTGGAAATGGACAATGCTTCAAGAGCCAAGACCGCTTTAACGTGTGATGCCGGTCTTTTTGAATTTAACGTGATGCCGTTTGGCCTGACCAACGCGCCAGCGACCTTCGAGCGTTTAGTGGACGGCCTATTCTCCGGACCTGCCTGGAAATCCACACTAGTTTACCTCAAGGACATTATTGTGTACTCTCGGACAGCGGGAGACCATTTTGACCACTTGCAACAAGTCTTGGATAAATTGCAAAGCGCAGGACTAAAGCTGAGTCCCCGCAAATGCCATTTCTTCCGAACCTCGTAACAAGAAAGAGGTACGATCCTTCTTGGGCCTCTGTTCCTACTACCGCAAATTCATCCCGGACTTCGCCACCATCGCTCGCCCGCTACATGAACTAACGGAAACTAAGCGTGCCTTCACATGGACCTCATCGGCTCACGATGCCTTTGAAGCGCTTCGTTTTGGATACAGATGCGTCCAACCATGGCGCGGGCGCTGTGCTCAGTCAACAACAAGAAGGACAGGAGCATGTACTGGAGTATTACAGCAAATCATTTAATGCTGCTGAACGCAATTATTGCGTAACTAGGAGAGAGCTGCTAGCCGTGGTTCTATCTACCAAACATTTCCATCACTATTTATATGGCCAATTCTTGTGCGCACGGACCACTCGTCTCTCCGATGGCTGTTCAACTTTCGGGAACCTGAAGGACAACTCGCTCGCTAAATTGAACGCCTCCAGCAATACGACATGGATATCCAGCACCGCAGTGGCAAGCTGCACGGTAACGCCGACGCCCTGTCTCGCCGCCCCTGTGGTGAATGCCGCATATGCACTAAGGCAGAACAAAACGATGGTCAAGGGATTTTGTTCTTACAGGCCCAACCAGTCGACATTGCTATCAGCCAGGAAAAAGATCCCACTTTGTCGTTGATCCTGCAGTGGTTAAAAACCGGAGAACGACCAACTAAGTCCACAACATGGAGTGAGAGCCCCGAGACAAAAGCGTATAGGCACTTGTTCGAACACCTTTTCGTGGAAAGGGGTCTTCTAATGATTAAAACCAAAACAGCGAGAGATTTAATCGGACCCTCCTGGATTACCTGGCCAAATTTGTTGCGACCGATCAACGCGACTGGGACCAGCTGTTGCCGCTAGCTCTCTGGGCCTATCGCTCGGCTCCACATGAGGCAACTGGGTTTTCATCGTCGTTACTGATGCTGGGACGGGAACTCCGGCTACCGAGCGAACTGCTGTATGGACGACCATCCCCTCATCCGGATAGCTATCCCGCCTACGTGGAACAAATGCAGAATCGCCTCCGACTCACACAACAGATTGGACGACGAAACTTGATGGCAGCCGCTAACGTTAACAAGTTACGCTTCGACCTTCGATCGCATCCAGTTGAATTCGCCGTTGGAGAAGAGGTTTGTCTCTACTCCCCTACACGAAGAGTGCCCGAAACTGCAGTCTGATTGGATTGGACCCGCCGTCGTCACCCGCCGTCACTCCGACCTGGTATACGAGATACGACTACCAGGGAAGCATGCCACCAGGACCGTCCATGTCAACCGATTGGCCCCTTACCGAGGCCCAAGTCCAGACGTACTCGGCCAGAAGACTCGAGTCTGAGAGGGGGGTAATGTAACGAAAGCCGCCGAAAACCTTGGGCTTTCGATAGTCGGCTAGGTGGCAACGCTTCAAGCAGCGCCAAAATGAGACTTTGACAGCCCGGCTGCCTGGTCTCTTTATTTTCTCTCTGTTCCCTTATTCCTTGATTCCTTCTTCCTTCTTCTAAAAACGAGATCAGAGAAAAGCACATGGCGCCTCGTGCGCTCTGTTAGTAGAAGACACAATAAAGCAGCGAAATAATTAAGAACTACGCGTGTGTTTTTGGTTGAGCTTAGGCGAGGAAGTGGGCATTGAAGGGATCGTGACCGCACACCGATCTAAAAAGAAGTTCCGCTCGGCTTTCCGTGACGAGATCCGCCCTTCCACGGCGGCAAAATGGTTACAATATATAAGGATAGTACTTAGAATTAGGTTTCATTCAAGCGTTGGCAAAATTAATAATTTTTAATTCTTCTTAAAGTTGGCCAAATAGCTTATCTTTTCAATTCATTGTAAAAAAATCTCATATCAAATTTGTAAGTTTTAAAAATATTGCAAATAGGATTTATGGTTACTTTAGTTTACTCGGGATAAAGTTAAATTGAGTTTGTTTCTTCCAAAATAAAAGGTAGAATTAATGTCATATAACATCGTTGTGAAAGCGAATAAATATATTAAAGAAAACTCACGGCAACTTATCCATCGGCGAAAGATCGATCTCCCGGCGTCGGTGTGCTGGAAAAAATCTATGGCGTTTCGTAACACCGAAGGTTTATTATATTGACTCACTTTCAGGCGATAATTTTGAAAACGATTTAAAGAAACTTTTGGCCATTCTTTATCCCGATAATCTATACGCGCAACACACAAAATAAATTATTCCTTAAATAGAAATTATAAATTAATTTGTAGAATTAACATATTTAATTGTAATCCATTTTATGTTTTTAAACGTTGAAAGAGGCGATTTGGGCTGATTAAAACAAAGGTTTTGCCCGTATTTAAATCGAGGTTCGGCGATATCAGCGAAAATATAAGGCTCGCTGTTTGAAAGGTTAAAGTTGCGGGTCGTTTGGGCGGCCAGAGGTTAGTCGGCAAAGCATAGGTAACGCACTCGGGGTCAACAGCAAGTGCATCAGGCCGCTTGGGTAAAGGTACACAGTAGTTCGGACAGATTATTCTGCTCTTTTCGACATGTGGAAGTCTGCGCAGGCGTAGAAATTTATTGGAGTCCAATGCGCATAGGTAAACTTATTTTCGTTCGTTCGTTTACACGCACTCAGCTTATCATGCACTCCTATTAAACTGCCTCAAGTGTCGGCTACTCCGAGCGTCGGCTGCCGCTTTAGTGTATGCGCAAATGCAAAGGTATATTTAATTCCACTTTATATGCACATGTTTAGGCTGGGGTTGCTCCTCTGGTTCTCGATTATTTGCTGCTTGCTGGGCACAATCTGCGGGGTTTAGAACGCCCATGGTCAACAACAAACACCAAAAAGCGTGCAGCTTTCCGGGTCTTGGCCGGACGGCGGACTTTTGAGTCGGCTCGCCCACGTTCTCAGGAACCTAAAGGCCACAAGGGTTTAAAAACCGAAATAAATCAGAAATATATTTTAACTCACTAGGTTTTGGCTTCTAAATTCACAATAATTTCACTTTCCTTTGCAATATTTATGTCCGCATGCGCGGAGGCGGCAGGGCACAATTTATTCACTTGGGAATACAAAAATAGGTGCGTGTGCACTCCACGATGGCTCGATTGCAAAAGAATTATACCGGGGTCAAAAATAGGTAACAGAGGCTGTGGGCGGAAATGCAGCTCAGCTAGCGATGAAACTAGGTTGAAAAAGCCAAACTTTCCATAACACCCCTGGTGCAGCTGATTTCGATAGTTACGAACTATCATCTGGCATCTCCCCTAATTAGTTTTGCCAAAAATACTAATTACCAGTACTCATTAAGGCATGCACTAAAGCTAGACTCTCCAAATTTGAGTAGGCAACAAAACTTAGCTTAAAGCGCACCCAGAGTGAAGCATACTTCCAGGCAAAACATATAAAGTTTCTTCAGGAGCCGTTACAAAGCCCCCCCGAAAGATCAGGATAGGGATCCTTAAAGCCCTAGACTGATACCGACTGAAGACACGTTATTATCGAATATCTTTTGCATGATATGTACCTAATAACCGTCCTTCCGCACTCTCGCTTCAAAAAAGAAGGACCGAACTTGGCATTATAGCCTGTCTGAAAACAACTTTGTTTAAAATTTCGGCGAAATACCTCTTGCCCTTCGGCAAAGGACACGATTCGAGATCGAAGATTATACCGCTTCTCATTCTCATCGTGCTTTTCCTGCATTCGCTGACAAGCTTTATCACGAACAATGTCAAAAGAATATTCCCGATTAAATTTTAAGGATCGATCATCTAATAAGTTTAATTTCCTTAACAACGAGTAAGTGGAACCGGAGGTAATCATGTGCTGGCCGAAAACCATGTAGTAAGGCGAGGTGCCTTTGCTGGCATGAACCGATGATCTTAAAGCACAACATATCCTACTTAGATACTCGTCCCAGTCCTTCTGATCAGGACGCAAATAAGCCCTAATTGAGGAGATCACAGAGCGACTAACGCGCTCAGACGCGTTGGCCTGGGGCGAATGCACTGCAGTCAGTGTGTGAGTAACACCGTACTGATGCATAAGCTTCTGAAAAGCATGAGAGCGAAATTGCGAACCGTTGTCGGACAACACCGTTTCCGGAGCTCCATACGCCATAAACAACACCCCATCAAGGTATTTTATAACGACACTACTATCAATCTTTCGAACTGCTTTTAGAAACACATTCTTGGAAAAATGATCTAAAACTATAAAAATACCAATGTTTCCACTTCTTGACCTAGGATAAGGTCCAAGAAAGTCAATAAAAAGACGTTGGACAAATCGCTGACTTTCAGGGGCTTTCCTAAGGAAGGACGCAGAACGAAATTACACACTTCACAGGCATTTATATAAGTCTTTATATCAGACACAAGACCAGGCCAGAAATAGTATCTCCTCACTCTCTCAATGGTTTTGTGCATGCCACAGTGTGACGACAAAGGGCTATCATGCGCTCGCGAAAGGATTTCGGGAACTAATTCTCTGGGTATCCAGAGCTTCCACGCATACTCATCGTGAACTTGCTCTCCCGTCAAGTGTTCGGCTTTCCGATAAACATAACCGCTGTCGGTCTTAAGATCGGGAAAACTAGCTTGGTTTGCCGCTACTTTCTCTACAAGATCAACATACCCAGCGGACTTAAAATGTTCCGAACTAAGATCAACGAGCAACCCTTCACGCAAGTCTAAAGCGGCTACTGTATCCTCATTAACGCGAGACAATGAATCGGGAACTATGTTTAGGGATCCCTTACGATGCTCAATATCGAAATAATACCTTTGCAACGTTAACGCCCATCGAGCTAAGCGAGAATTTAGGTCATGATTAGACATTAACCATTTCAATGATGCGTGGTCGGTTATAATTTTAAATTTATTACCTTCCACATAGGCCCTACAATTGTTAAGAGCCACGATCGCTGCTTAGCATTCTTGTTCAGTGACCGTATAGTTCCGCTGAGCCTTGTTCAATTTCTTCGAAATGAACGCAATCGGACGCTCGTCTCCTTCCTCAGAGACTTGTACTAAAACTGCACCTACACCGGTTTTACTTGCATCGCAATGTATCGCAAATGGCTTAGAAAAATCAGGGCTACATAAGACCGGAGCGTCACTAAGACACCGTAATTGTTCAAAAGCTTTAATTGCCTCATCAGTCAAACTAAACCTCCGTTTCGTGGTCATCAAATCAGTCAGAGGAGTGGAAAGCGATGCAAAATTTGGAACAAACTTGCGATACCACCCACACAAACCCATAAAACTTCTCAAGCTGCGCAAAGTCCTGGGTAGCGGAAAATTCATGATAGCAGTAACCTTTTCAGGGTCGGTGCGTATTCCACCGTCACCTATTATATGGCCTAAATAGCGCACACCAGCATGCTGAAGTGACTTTTGCCAATGTTGATTGTCAAACCGGCACGCCTTATGTGAAGAGCTACCTCTCTAAGTACTTCGAGATGCCTTTCAAAACTAGCAGAAATTACCAATAAATCGTCCAAGTAAATGAACACCTCGTTCCTGAGATGAGCCGGGACGACCTTGTCCATCAACCGCGACATTGTACTCGTGGCATTGCATAGCCCGAACGGCATGACTTTAAATTGGTAGAGGGGTCTACCAGGAACTGTAAACGCCGTCTTGTCTCGAGATGCAACATCTAAAGGCACCTGCCAATAAGCGTCCTTAAGATCAAGACTCGATATGTACTCTGCCTTTGGCAAACGGCTTAAAATACCACTAATTTGGGGAAGTGGGTATGCATCCTTTTCGGTGAAACTGTTAACCTTACGACAATCCAGACAAAATCTAACTTTTCCAGGTTTCGTTACCATTACGATTGGAGAAGACCAAGCACTTTCAGACTCCTCTATTACCCCCAATTGTATCATTCTATCGATCTCGGCGTACATAGCCTTCCCTACTGCGGGAGAGACAGGGAAATGACGTTGTTTGATTGGCTTAGCCATACCCACAACGATCGAATGCACAATTAAATTGGTCTTGCCGAGACCTTCTTGAGTAAAAGAGGGAAAACAATTGATTACGTTTATTAGCTTGGCTCTTTCAGCCTCGGACAAATCATGTTGATCGGTTTCGACCTTCCCGTTACTATCCCTAGACTCTAGCTCGGAAATATTCAAGCATTTTGGAAGCAGATCGTACAACCTCCAGAAATCTATTCCCAAATACAAATTTTGCTTCAGCGAGGGTATTATATAAATCGTCACTGGCTTTTTGACGTTACTATATTCAATATCTAATTTTAATCGTCCTACTATCTGTTGAGATCTTCCATCTGCCGTAGATGCATTAGCTTTTAACTGTTTATAATCGTACTTGTCTAATACTTCACAAGCTAACTGCCCTCCAACACAACTAATCGCTGCGCCAGAATCTAACAATCCATAAACGGTACGATTGAGAAGACGAATTGGCAAGAATGGGCGAGGATCTTTAGGCCTTTCAGAAAGAGAGCTGAGGTTCGCTACACTGAGTTTACATTCCTTAACATTCTTCCAAAATTCTTTTATTCGCTTCGAACTACGAGATTTAAGCTGTTCCAATTCAGGTTTGAGGTCACTGGTCGTGATAACCACAGTTTTTAATTCTGGGATTTTGCTGTGTAGCAAAGGACTAGCAGATAATTTTTGTTCGTCAGGGAAGGTGAGTGACACAACTGTGGCTGCGTCATCTATTCGTCGGTCGTTGTTGCTTGACTTCGGACGGTGATCGAAGCCTTCTGTCTGAATGGCGACTTCGACATGCCGGCTTTGTAGTTTTTTGAGCACTTACTACAATTCGGTTTGTATGTGTTGGCCGTTCCACAGCCGTAACAAAAGATACGTCTCTCAGATACACAATCCTGATATCGGTGCCCTTCCTTACGACAGTTCCAACATAACAGAGAAAAAGCCTCAATATCTACCTCATTTTCGGATTCTATTTCTGTTTCCATGACTTCTTGTTCTTTATTGAGCTCGGAGACTTCCCGCTTAAATAGAGAGCCTCGAGCGTATCCCGAATATCGTTTAATATCGGCCAAAAAGTCTTCACGTCGACGACAAATCTCTCTTAATTCCGGAACTGATTTAATCTCGATATTTAACAGTTCATGTCTAATTTCGGGACGTAGGTTGTTCTTAAGGACCCGTACTAATTTATGCAGCGTCCATGGAACTTCTAGCTGATCAACTAGTCCTGATATAGTCTCATAAAAACAATCGAAATTTTCATTTGGCTTTTGCTTAGTATTCCTTATCAGTTCCTCTATATCCCCATCATCCCTACTTGGTCTAAACTGTTGCACAAAATGCATCCCAGACAACTTCGCCGTGTGCTTTGTGATATCTCCAATAGAATTCGTTGGCTTTCCCTTCAAAAAGCACGCTTGCATTTTTACAAAGTACCGTGAAATTTCCTTCTAACGTTTCCTTCGTGAGTGTCTCTACTCTGTATATAAAATTGTCGACAGACACCCCTACTCCAGAATATTTAATTTTCCATCCATTAAGTATATGCACAACTTTATCCGGTCGGTTCAGCAAGTCAGACTTGGTGCTTCTTTGAGAACCAGGAGAGACCGTAAGAAGCCGGGAATTTTCCAGTGGTTCATTCGTTAAATCGGACTGAATATTCATACCTTCTATGCCTCGAGCAGCAGGTTGTTGAATGTTACCATTGCTACTAATCTGTGACGCCAAAGCTCTTGTTATGCTGTCTGTCAATGAACTTTGAATCAATTCTGTCACTTTTTTCGACAGGGTAGAGAGTAGTCTTCGCTCCATGGCAAGTAAAGTCATAGCATTAGCGGTTATAAAGCCTGCCGTATTATTACTGGAATTTGTATTAACTCCTGATGTGGAAGGTCCCTCATCCATTGCTGATTTATCACTACGCTTACTTTTTGATCGACTGCTCGTTTGTAGCCCTGAATTATCTAGTGGCTTACCGACTACAGGCCTACAAGCTGATTTGCATACTGGACATTGTGCGCTTTTCTTAAAATGCGCTTCTATGCACTTCCTGTGAAATTCATGTTGACACGAGGTTATGAAAATTTCGACGATGGTCATATCGGATTTACATATCGGACAAATTGTAGCTGGACCACCTTCTGCCCCCTTATTCGGAGATCGGTCCACACCCATAATGCACACAGTTTAAAAATATTCTTAGGACAATTTCCAAATCAAAAAATCTTACGCCAACGCTAATCAACTGCAACCAAAGTTTTACCCAAGTAAGAGTGTTTATGTTTTTAAAACAAAAATTGTAAAACCAAAAAAAATGTATATACGAAAAAGGTATTAACTTGTTTGTATAAACAAAATTGTAAGACCAAAAAAATATCGGAAATTCTCGGAAATTATAGAAATTAAAGAAAGAAAAGATTGTTTAGGCTTTAAAACCTTTTCCATAACACCAAAAGGAGGGAAGTAGTTACTTTCCTATTTCGGACAGCGGACAGCGACCTTTTCAACACATAGTCGCATGTATTCCAGCCTAAGAAAAGGGAATATAATACTTCAGGAAAATGATAAATACAAGATTGCCACTAATTATTTGTGGATATGGCACTACTTTCAAGTGATGCCAGTATTTTCCAAACAGTAAAATAAATGTCTATCTTTAATTTACAGAGTATAGTTAGTTCAACGACTTGGCATTTTAAGCTGGGACAGAAGACCTAAGTTGATTTTTGTTTTTTTCTGTTTTCCTCAGACTTTTAGACACCTTATCATCTCTGCTAAATTTAGGAAAATTCTTTAGTTAGTTTATAATTCCGGACAGTTTTGAATACTTATATTCACTTAGCATGTTTTCCAAGAAATTAAAAAATAAAAAAAAGAATTTTTGAGGAAAATAGGAAATAAAGTTTTAAAGAAATTGAATTTATTTACCAGTGAGTCTTAATGAATAAAAATTACTCAGTAAGGCCCCTACACGTTGAGCGCCACTTTTCTTATTAATAATAATAAATTATATCTGTAGCGTGTAACGTTCGACTGAAGTGTTATAAATCGAGGGATCTGTACTTGCGGGGAACGCTATAGGGTCCGGCACTAACTCGTCGGCTTTGGGGGTGTTGTTCTTGCTTTATACAGACCCTGACACTGTCTACACATTATTATTAACAGACAAAGAATTGAGCGTGCTTGCGACAAAATAATAAGTTAGTTAACTAAACCGGAAGAAATATAAATAAATAAAAATAAATAGAATTCAAAGGTTCAAGAAAAGAATAGAAAGAAAAGAAGGAAAAGAAAGAGAGAAATCTTAACGCAGCGAAGACACGGATGTTATTGTGCTCGCATGTTGCCCACCCTGCCTATGATCACCTGCCGCAAGAGCGTGGCTCTGGTGACCCCTTTTTGCACCCTACGACAGTGAAAACATCAGCTGAGTTCAGTAAATTTTGGACTTAAACTTTATTTTATAATAAATTCAGGGAAAGAAAACATAATCAATAGTAGTTCAGTAATAGTAACTCGTAATAAAGTAATAGATATAAATATAGTAATAATGTTTAAACAATGGCATTGGTAGATAATATTAATTATAAGAATATATATACAAAGTTTTGTAAGATAAGGCGGAGGTTTTACAGGCTAGAATTTTAATTTGTTTCAGCGTGAGCTATTAATTTGATTTGTTTACTTTAATTTAATTAAAATTAAAAAAATATTTTCTGATTAAATTACAAATTAAATTCAAGCTAAATTTCAATTTGGTTCAGGGCGACCTATCACTTTGATTTGTTTGTTTTAATTTAAGTTCAAAAATAGTGTCGCACTAATATATAACAACAGTAGAAATAATTGTAACAAATATAAAAATATAATCAATGCATGTTATAAAATAAATTATACTAGGTATATGGATTTAAATATATATAAGGATAGTACTTAGAATTAGGTTTCATTCAAGCGTTGGCAAAATTAATAATTTTTAATTCTTGCTTGCCATTTAAGGAGAATCCTCACATGTTAGGTAAATCTTTTGAAATTGCCAAATCCCGGTGTTTGCAAAATGAACGGAGGTTGAGCCGCAACCCGTTGTTAAAGGAGATGTACCTTCAATTCATGAGGGAATACCTAGATTTGAATCACATGCAATTGGCATCTGATTTCGACTCTCAAATGACCCATTATGTAATCCCGCATCATGGAGTCCTGAGATCAGAAAGCACGACTACCAAGCTGCGTGTTGTGTTTGATGCATCGTGCAAAACAACGTCGAACCTTTCTCTGAATGAGTTGTTGATGATTGGCCCAAGCATCCAGCAGAATCTTATCCTAACACTTCTTGCCTTTCGCTTACATCGTCATGCACTTGTAGCTGATATCTGCAAAATGTATCGCCAGTTTGAAGTATCACCAGACGTTCGTTTGTATCAACTTGTTCTCTGGAGAGAATCCTCAGCTGCGCCTTTAGAATTGTTTCAGCTCAACACTGTCACGTACGGCATTTCCTGCGCACCATTTCTAGCAATCAGGAGCTTGAAATATATTGCAGATAAGTTCTCAAATCAGTTTCCCATCGGATCAGCCGTACTTAAAGAAGATATGTACGTCGATGACCTCCTTACTGGAGCAGACAGTGTCGAAGAGCTTCATCTCTAGGCTACAGAGGTCACCAGCATACTTTCTAAGGCTGGATTAGAGCTTGCAAAGTGGAACACAAGCAAAATAGAAGGCAACGGAACAGAGTTTCAATTTAAGGTTGATACCAAAGATGTTACGAAGACTTTGGGCATGTCGTGGCAACCAAAACTAGATGTGTTTTGTTTCAGGTATACCCTACCTACAATCTCTGTCGTCACCAAGCGGAGCATCGTTTCACTTGTAGCTCACCTGTACGATTTGCTAGGGCTCGTATCACCAGTCGTTATTTGATGCAAAATATTGGTCCAAGAGTTGTGGATGCATCGTCTAAAGTGGGACGATCCACTTCCCCCTGAGCTTCAATCTCAGTGGAAGCGAATAGAAGAAGATTTGCACAATCTTCAAACCATCGAAGTTCCAAGATTTATTAACTCGTCACCTAAAAATCTATCGGAAATACACGGATTTTCAGATGCATCGCAGCGAGCTTATGGCTGTTGCCTATATCTACGAACATACATAAACGGAGAGTTCAAATCAATGCTAATCATCGCCAAGTCTAAGGTGGCCCCAATAAAAGCAATTTCATTGCCGCGGCTAGAATTGTGCGCCGCATATTTATTGTGTCAAACATGGGCCAAGATTAAGCATAAATTCGAAAAATACATTTCCGATCTATCTACTAATAATTTTATTCTCTGTTTAAAGCGCTTCGTCAGTCGCAGAGGCATCCCACTACGCATTTATTGTGACAATGCAACTAATTTCGTCGGTGCACGATCGCAGCTCGAGGACTTTAAGCAGCAGCTATTCGACGAAGCCAACACATTAAATTTGCAGAAGTTCAGCAGCATCGTGGGATTCGAGTTCAAGTTCATCCCTCCGCGTGCTCCCCACTTTGGCGGCTTGTGGGAGGCCGCAGTGAAGTCCATGAAGAGCCTAATGATGAAAAACTTGGGCAACACTGGGCTAACGTACGAGGAGCTTCAAACGATTGCAATCGAGTCGGAGGCAATCTTGAACTCAAGACCAATGGCACCCTTTTCCGAAGACCCAAACGATGGAGAGGCGCTTAGCCCAGCGCACTTGCTGATTGGGTCCTCTTTGATGTCCGTACCGGAGCCTTCAATTGACGAGAACAGACCATCTTATCTTACGCGGTGGCAGCGCGTAACGTATTTGAATTTATTTACACACGCTTCAGGAGCGCTCCAAATGGCTCAAACCCCACGCCAACATTCGAATTGGCCAAATGGTGATAGTTCACGAGGATAATACACCTCCCCAGGAATGGATCCTTGGTCGCATCACCAACACGCATGTCGGAGCTGATGGACGAGTACGAGTGGCCGAGATCAAGGTGAAAAATGGAACCATTCGAAGACCCATCTGTAAGATAGCGCCCCTGCCTGAGCAAACTGGTGTTTGAATACTTCTTGGATCATTCAACGGGCGGAGAATGTTCGATGACATCATAAGTCAACATTAATTTTGATTTAATTATTATTATTGTTATGAATAACTTCGTTCAAGCTGATTAATAATTTGAATTCTTTGCCAACTTGTTATATTTAATTTCCCCACACTGTAATCATATGCTTATGTTTTGAATTCGCCTTACGCTCTTTTATACATGCAGCTCACACATGTACATACATACATATCTCTCTTTGTAATCTCGAAATTGAACATTAAAAATCAGTGCATATTAGAGACCGAAACAAGTCGAACGTTTTATTCTATTCTAATAACTCTGCATTCGGCAGAATGCAAGTATACCAAGACCCATAAAAGTTTTCATTAAATTACATTGAACCAAACATATTAATAACATGGAATCTTCCAAAAACAATTTTAAACCAGAATTGCATTAAAAAAGAAATATCAATAGAAATATCATCATTAAAATTCTTAATTGTTCAATACAAATAGACGAATTTATACTGTCAAATACGATGTTAGATTTCACACAAAGCGTATATGTTAATAATAATATAACAATGCTAGAACCTTTATCATATATTGAAACAAAAGAAATTATAAAAACACACATAAAATATAATGATGAATTTCAAATAATAACATTAATTACATTTATTATAACAATAACTAGCATTGTATTGTATCTTATTTATAAGTTTAAAAATATACCAAACAAAGTAATTGTTAAATTTGTTAAACCTAAAATAGAGACACCGAATAATGCAGAAATTGTTAATGAATGAAATGTACCCACAGAAATAGTTAATGAAAGAAATGTACCCACAGAAATAGTTACCCTGCAGTTCCGAAATTCATCACTACAAAAATTCATCAACGTTTAATCAGCAGCGGACAGCGACGCCGGCAGAGCCAAAGGCAAAGTCGGCAGAGCCGAGTGCGACGCAGGCAGAGCCGAAACTCTCAGTCCCCGATCGTAGGAAACGCAGAAAAATTTCCATTTCCCTCTCTTACTCTGTCTCTGTGTGATGAATTACTGATTAAAGAGTGATGAAAAACTGAAAAAAGAGTGATGAATAACTGATAAAAGAGTGATGAATTTTTCACTGATTAACTCCTAGGACATGCCAATGTTAAATTCATCACTAATTTGTATAAATTTTCATCGATTAATCATCAGCAGCGATGAATTTTTGGTGATGAAAAAGCGATCAAAAGGTGATGAACGGTACTGCAGGGTAATGATATTATAAATGCACCCATACAAGAGAACATTATATTATACCCAAAACTATCGCCCTGAGGACAGGCCAAATTCAAAGGTTGGGGGAGTGACATATCCACATCCACACATACACATACACACGATATGGCTATGCCCACACACCTACACACCTACACACCCTTTCCACACATTAGATCTTACTCTTGAGTCACCCCTGTCAACAGGAAACAAACCCTGAAGCCCAGTTATTGTAAACATTCTCTAAACTCAGAAGGCTCTGGCAAGTTTCCATTGTTAATGTTAAATCCCAGACTAAACATTTATTGTCGCGACGCTGATAAATTCCAACGGCACGTTCCCACCCTTTTTGCTATAAACAAGATAAGACAAAGAACTCTCTTTCGCTTAATTAAAATCAAAGCTCACTCAGTCGAAATAGAAAGTTCTCTCAATTAAAAATAACTCACTCAGAAAATCGAAAGCTTTCGGAAACCGAGGCCTGACCGATAAGATAATTTGATTTAAGAATTAGTTCAGTTTTAGACTTAAACCAAGTCGGTGTTCTCAAAAATAAATCGGTGTGACAGTCACCGACTTACAACTACAAAAATGCTATGAGAGCAACTACGCAGTTGCTACGAGAGCAAAATCAGAGTTGCTTTTATTTTCGTTCGCTTTGCTCTCATTCTCGCTGTCGATGCTTGTGCTACAGCTACAACTACAAATAGTATGTCGCGCATTTTTTGCTATTGCTATTGCTCTGTACTCCGACGTTCTGTGCTACAGAGCAGAGCAGAAGAGCAACCGTTTTGCTTTTGTGCTCTCTGCTATGCTACAGAGCCGATCGAAATCAGAGCAGTAGCGGGAGAAGAGCAATATTTTTATTGAAATTGCTGCTATGTAGCAGCAAATGCAAACACTCAATTAAAGTTAAAGTTTTTTTTAAAACAAACTTATAGTTCAAAGTTTTAATTATATAGCCTAGTATCCAGATCGACAAACGATTACGCTAGCGTAAAAACTTTAATCTTTCCAGTGTGACCAAAGTTTCGAGAGTTCATCAGATTTAAGCGTGCTACGGTCGTACTGTCAATCAGCTGGGTTTGTTGACAAGCAGTTAAAATTCAAATATCGTATTTGCGGGAAAGAGCCTTTAAATGATATTACCAAATACCTTGGCAAGACAAGTCTGCCGCTGTACAAAGATATTAAAAAACAATACATTTTAAATTTAACAGTTGTTTTTTTTTAGTTTACTGATAATTATTTGCTAATTTTAAGTTCATAGCTGCACTTTTATTGAGTTTTTTCGTACATTCTGGACCTAAAAAACATTTTGCTCTGACAAGAGGCACCCCAGATAGTATTAATGTTATTTTGTCCTCACATGTAAACACCTGCAATCGACTTGAGTGAGTTTTTTGAGTTTTTCCCTCCATTTCTTATAATGTTCATGTTATAATCTTTTCGCTAGGGTTCACCCAAAGTTCATTTTCGCAGACTGGCAACGCTATGGAATTTTCTGGTATTTTTTTCGTCGATCAGGGGACCGACGTAAAAAAAAAGGCCCGACGAAAAGTGAACGCCAGCTGTTTGCCTCTCGCTCTCTCTCATGACTGGCGTACGGTTTTCGTCGATCTGGATACTAGGCTTATATATATTAAAATGCCGATCGGTCTGAAAAATGCGCCAGCCACATTTCAAAGATTTGTAAATAGGGTATTTGATGATATGATTACAGCTGGAAAAGTTGCAATATACCTGGATGATATAATAATAGTATCAAAGTCAGTTAAGGAACATTTAATTACGTTGGTGGAAGTTTTTCAAAAATTAATAAGAAATAAAGTGGAACTTAGGATTAACAAATGTAGGTTTATAGAAGAAAATTGTGGTATGGGTGTATTAGCCAGATAACAAAAATACAAAAGCTATAAAAAACATCCCGATTCCAAAAAATTCAAAAAAAATTTAGTTTTTAGGACTCTGTTCTTATTTATTTATTTTTTTTTTCGCGCGGAGTTTCACGGCCCACTTACCCGCCCAACCGACCGAGGGGCGCAGCCGTGTATCGTACGGCACGATTCGGATAAGATAGACGCGAGATAGGAAAATAAAGGTAAAGGTCCGGGGAAAAAAGTAATAGTTAGATCAATCTTGTGCCAATGAAGCAAGTATTAATCGTTTTAGGAGCGGCAGAGAGTCAAGATTTGATATTACAGGAAAAAGTCTATTATAGTCAGAACATAATACTCTGAAAGGCTCATGCAAGACAAAGTTAGATCTACAATGATTTAAAGTTAGGGGAATATAATTTCTAGTTAATCTACTTGGCACAGAAAAGTTTAGCCGACTTAACAAGTCGGGGCAGTCAATATCACCATGTAAAAGGTTTTAAATAAAGATAGTACCAAGCATCGTTCTACGGTTGGCTAGGGATGGTAAATTAATCAAAAGAAGTCTACTAGAATAAGAAGGTAAGATAAGATTTGCATCCCAGTTTAGGCGCCGTAAAGCAAAAAGAAGGAAGTTTTTTTGTACAGATTCAATACGACCAATATGTATTCCGTATTGTGGACTCCAGACGGGAGACCCATACTCCAGAATCGGACGGACTAGCGAAATAAATAAAGTTTTAGTCAAATAAGGATCATGGAATTCTTTTGACCACCTTTTAATAAATCCAAGCACTCCTCTGGCTTTAATAACCATGGACGAAATGTGATTAGAAAATTTTAGTTTAGGGTCCAAGAGAACGCCAAGATCGTTTACAAGAGTTATTCTATCCAAAGAGCTGCCACTTAACGTGTAAGTCGCGTATATCGGATTGGCCCGATAAAAAGTCATCAGCTTGCACTTGGAACCGTTTAAATTTAGTAAATTATCTCGGCACCAGTTTTGAAAATTATCTAGATCGGATTGCAAGTCTAAATGGCACAACTTAACATCATCTGCGTACATAAGTACGCGAGAATGACTTATAATTGAGGGAAGATCGTTAATAAATAATGTAAAAAGTAACGGACCCAGATGGCTCCCTTGTGGGACACCGGAGGTAACACGGAGAATTTCAGAAATTGAATTTTTAAAAAGGACCCTTTATGACCTGCCATTCAGATAACTTGAAATCCATTTAAGCAGATCAACTGGAAAACCTAAAAGGTCAAGTTTATGAATAAGAAGTAAGTGATTTACAGAGTCAAATGCTTTACTAAAGTCAGTGTAAATGACATCTGTTTGAAAACTACTATTGAAGCCTTTTATCACAAATGTAGTGAGCTCTAGAAGGTTTGTGATTGTGGATCTACGTTTAATAAATCCGTGTTGACACGGAGAAATGATTGATCTGCAAAGGTGCTGCAAATGAGGAGTAATAATTTTTTCAAAAAGCTTAGGAATAGCTGACAACTTAGAAATACCTCTGTAGTTACCGGCTTCTAACTTGTTACCTTTTTTGAAAAGAGGAATAACAAATGATTTTTTCCAAATATTTGGGAATTGGGAGGTTTCTAGAGATAAGGTAAACAACTTGTGAAGAGGTTTGCACAGGGCCTTAGCGCAATACCTAAGCACGCACCCAGAAAAAACCATCGGGCCCTGGCGAAAGAAAGTTTATACTTAAATTTTCCACTAAAGCAAAACCACTTTATAACCTCATTAAGAAAGATGCAAAGTTCGAATTTGCTGAAGATGCAATTCAATGTTTCGAAAACCTAAAGAACATGTTAATAAACGCTCCAATCCTTTTTATACACGATCTTAAACATGAAACGGAACTGCGTTGCAACGCCAGTTCAATTGGGTTTGGAGCGCCATTAATGAAAAGAAAAGACGACAAAAAATGCTTGAAATGCTTGCAATAATAAATGCTTTAAGTCGGTTAAAAATATACTTACAGGGAAAATTTTTTTTTAATAATTTCAGATTGTAATTCACTGCATCTAACATTAAACAACAAATAAGTAAGCCCAAGAATCGCCAGATGGGCATTTGAATTAGAAAATGTTGACTATGACATTGAACACCGTGATGTTACCAAAATGCAGCATGTAGATGCTTTGAACAGAATTTCAAATATTTGGATACTAGAGGAAAACACTTTAGAACAAAACCTATCCATATGCCAAAACAAAGACTGTGCTATTCTTAAAATTCGTCAGAGATTAGAGAAAGAAGAAAATAGTACGATTGAGATAAGAAATGATCTAGTTTACTGGAAATTTAAAGGGAATATTTTATTTTAGTTGTCAGCAATCATGAAAAGAATATATTTTAATGATTTAATGTATCATTTTTATGTAATGACAACTTTGCACACAGGGGTTATGAAAAAGTTTATATACGGCTTTATTGGTTTTCTAAATTATCTGACAAAAACAAACAACACATTAATAATTGTTTAAAATGTATAACATTTTCATAGAAATGTGTCATTTTCCACAGTTTACTAAAAAATTCAAAACGGACAGAATAAACTTATTTTACTAGCAGTTGATGGATTTTCAACTGATTCTAAAACCGCAAAGAATATTTATTAAGTTTCTTTTAATTTTTATAGTCGATATAAGGTAATCATTTCGGATCGGGGAACCGCGTTTACAAATTAAAAATAAAGGTAGAATTATTAAAAAAATTAGAAAAGGAGACTATGTTGTTTTGAAAAATTTTGTTAGTGTATCAGGGACATGCATGAAGGTAAAACCAAGATATAAAGTCCTCACAAAGTTGATGAAGTCTTAGAAAACGATATTTCAAATATCACAAATACCTTATAAAGGAATCTAAGAAGCTGCCAAAATTAAGTTGTGGATAGGAAAAAATTGAAAAGCAAGATTTAGACAAGAAATTGAAAAGCAAGATTTAGATGAAGAAATTGAAAAGCAGGACTTAGACGATGAAATTGAATAGTAAGATTTTGAGGAAGAAATCGAAAAGCAAGATTTAGGCGAAGAAATTGAAAAGTAAGACTAAGACGATGAAATTGAAAAGCAAGATTTATATGAAGAAATTGATAAACAAGACTTAAACTAAGAAATACAACTAAAAAATATATAAAACGAATATTCAAATGCAAAACTTAAAAAAAGAAAGCATGAATCCAAATCTTAACGAAATAAAACCTAATGAACTGAGGCCAGAGGATAAAAGCAATAATATATGTATATTGCAAAAATGTTGAAAATAACAGAACACAAAATAATTATCCAAGATACAATTTAAGAAAAAAGGAAAATTTAATAAATCTATAATCGAGTCGATTAAATGTCAGATTAAACTGTAAAATAATTCTTTGTTAATATATCTAAAGCAACAACAAATATATAAAAATAGATATTAGGGTAAATATTTAAATAAATTTTATTAAGTATTTATTGTAAAATTAAAAACATTATGTAAAATACTAGATTTAAGTATGCGATCTTCCAACGCAGAACAGTAGAAGAGGTGTGGCAACCCCGAAACAAATAGAAAAAAACATCAAACACACGCTTGTGAAGAACTGCTAAATAAAAATATTTAAAAACGATTAAGCTCGTGACAAAATTATTATTAAACTTATAAAAATTTATTTGTAGTAGTGTTAGTCTTTTCAAAGTCGTATATTTATACTTATGAAAATTCCATATTTATGGACTCTTATGTCATTTTAGCCATTTTAATTATTGACTTTTTTATTCGCTTCTTATCCCTTTTTGCGCAGCAACCACCACATCATTCTCACAGCTTTATCACATACGTATTGTAGCAGTATAGATACATGCAAGGCCCACTGTACCATATACATTTAGATAATTACGCATTAAGCCTTCTGTATAACAATAAGATAGATTCTCCGTTAGATTTAAGCATTATACTGTCATCCCTTTCTAGCACGTGCACTTAGCATTTAAGGATAAAATGTATGCCCACACTGACACAGATAAAATGTATGGAAGCATAGAAGAAGATCGAGACGCGGCATTCGGTGTAGAGGTGCAAAAACATCGATGTATGGACCCATCGATGTTTTCGATGTTTTTCACCCAAAACATCGATGAAACATCGATGTTTTTTTAAAATTAAAAAATATTTTTTAAATTATTAAAATGCACACTTGAGGTTGTATTTGAGGTTTCAAAAAAGAAGATCATTTTTTAAAATTAAGCTAAACATTTTTTTAAAAAATGTGGTTTTTGTTAATAAACATAAGTTGATCAACAACATCAGCCTTTAGGCGGGTCCTGCGGTCAGAAATTATTTGCTCCTCTTTTCCTCTTCGGAGGCGGAGCGTCACAGTTTTCCTTTGTTGTTTCTAAAATATAAATATTGCAGTTAAGTAACATAAATAAACCTAACAAAGTGCAGTCACATGTAGCATAATATGTAGATATGTAGATGCATACGGCGCAGTTGCCACACATGTATACATATACATACATACATACATATGTCCTACATGTGACTGCATTTCCACTAATTGTAAGTCGCTTTTAAAAATACTTACGCATTAAGAATTTGTCCATTTGTCCGTTACCTGCACCACCAATCGAATGTTCTATTATTTCAATAATATAATATTATTATTCAATAATATAATAAAAAAATACAAAAATCTGCCGTTTTACGTACCTTTTCTTGCCTTCTTCTCTTGATAGTGACGTCACTGAAACATCGATGGTTGAAAAAAAACATCGATGATTTAGAAAAATTTCAAAAACATCGATGCATCGATGTTTTCATCGATGTTGCTGCACCTCTAATTCGGTGGCTTGCGTTTAAGAAGAACAGTTGACAGAAATTGAATAAAGAAATTGAGATTAATACATATAATTAAACGAGTGAAGTGATTTATCCTTTTACAACATCAGAAGTGGTCACTACTCACTATGCCTGACGAAGATTTAAACCAATTTACGGTGCTCCAGCTAAAAAACTGGTTGTGTGCAAGCATGGCCGTTTTACATCGAATTCACACCGAAATCAACGACGCCAACAACAGCAAAACTCATCATGTTCGCCAAATCCATGACGTCATCGGCAACAGCTTCGAGAATGTCGCCGTTGGTAACAGTGACACTCACAACAACGCTGTTAAAATTAACAGCACCGAAGTTACCAGAGCCAACGATAACATTGGCAGTGGAAGACCCAGTGTTGAAAAAGAGACCGCTGACAGTGATGATCAACGCCACGTCGAGAAGGTAAAGCCTAGTATCCAGATCGACAAACGAGTACGCTAGCGTGAAAACTTTAATATTTCCAGTGTGACCAAAGTTTCGAGAGTTCATCAGATTTAAGCGTGCTACGGTCGTACTGTCAATCAGCTGGGTTTGTTGACAAGCAGTTAAAATTCAAATATCGTATTTGCGGGAAAGAGCCTTTAAATGATATTACCAAATACCTTGGCAAGACAAGTCTGCCGCTGTACAAAGATATTACAAAACAATACAATTTAAATTTAACAGTTGTTTTTTTTAATTTACTGATAATTATTTGCTAATTTAAAGTTCATAGCTGCACTTTTATTGTGTTTTTTCGTACATTCTGGACCTAAAAAACCTTTTGCTCTGACAAGAGGCACCCCAGATAGTTATACCCGTTACTCGTAGAGTAAAAGGGTATATTGTATTCGTGCAAAAGTATGTAACAGGTAGAAGGAAGCGTTTCCGACCCTATAAAGTATATATATTCTTGTTCAGGATCACTAGCCGAGTCGATCTAGCCATGTCCGTCTGTCCGTCTGTCTGTCTGTCCGTATGAACGCTGAGATCTCGGAAACTATAAAAGCTAGAAGATTGGCATTTTGCATGCAGATTCTAGGAGTTCCTACGCAGCGCAAGTTTATTTCAAAAAGGTGCCACGCCCCCTTTAACGCCCACAATCGGTAATATACGATTTAAAAAATTTTAATTTTTCGGAAAAGTAAAAATGCAGTTTTATTGTGTTTATCAATACCTATCGAAATGTAGAAGAAATTTTTCAAATCGGACCATTCGTTAAAAAGTTATGCGTGATCAAAGTTTCTATCTCCATCTCCCTCGCACTCCCTTTACCTGAGTAACGGGTATCTGATAGTCGGGGCACCCGACTATAGCGTTCTCTCTTGTTTTAATGTTATTTTGTTCTCACATGTAAACACCTACAATCGACTTTTGTGAGTTTTTTGATTTTTTCCCTCCATTTCTTATAATGTTCAGTGAGAAGCGCACGCCAATTAAATTTTTTAATCTTTTCGCTAGGGTTCACCCAAAGTTAATTTCCGCAGACTGGCAACGCTATGGAATTTTCTGGTATTTATTTCGTCGATCAGGGGACCAACGTGAAAAAAAGGCCCGACGAAAAGTGAACGCCAGCTGTTTGCCTCTCGCTCTCTCTCATGACTGGCGTACGGTTTTCGTCGATCTGGATACTAGGCTTAAACAAACTCTTAGAATCTCCAGCAGTGGCGCTCGCTTTGGCAAAAGAAGTAACCATGGAGTATGATGGCAGCCGGTGTCCTCGTAACTGGATCACACATCTTCAAAACATCGCGCAGCTTTACAATCTGGATGCCGGGGGCATGCGTATGCTACTACTTGCCAAGCTTAAGGAAAATGCTCAACTTTGGCTTCACGCAAACTCCACACGCGTGCTGGAGCCAGCCGGTCGGCTCTGCGAGCAATTAATCGGAGCTTTCGGAGAAAAATGTCCAAAGGGGAAATAAGAAACGCATTTCAAAACCGTCAATGGCGTCCAGAAGAAAAGTTTGCTACATATTTCGAGTACAAAATCATGCTAGCAAACGACATAAATATTGACGTGGAGGAGCTTCTCGAGAACATCATAGAGGGAATTCCAGCAGCAGGATTGCGTGATCAAGCTCGTATACAATGTTTCTCCGAGCCAGAGCAGATGTTAAGGGCTTTTTCAGGAATCCGTTTGCCGGAGCGTAAGCGAGGAGGCATTTCTTCGAAGGATTTATCCGGAAAAATTGCAGGCAACAGGGATTTGCGTTGCGCCAATTGCAATTCCAAAGGGCATTTTGCAAAGGAGTGTCTTAAGCGGAAAAGGGAGCCTGGTTCCTGCTATGCCTGCGGGGCGTTTGGACACTTCGTTGGGCAGTGCCCGGAGCGCAAAAGCGCAAACACAAACAACTATGTAAGATATTTTAAAATATTTTTTCACAATAATTCTAATACCCCATTAGTTGCATCATGCCTCATAGACACTGGGAGTCCAATCTCTTTTGCTAAAATAAGCAGCTTATCTAATATAGTTAATTTGGAATCCGTTTCGGAAAACTTTTTCGGGCTAAATAAGAGCCAACTAAAGATATTTGGAAAAATTTTATGTTACGTTATAAAAGAAAGAATAAAATGTTATTTTGATATTTACTTAGTCCCAAAAGAGTCTATGAGCCATGATGTAGTTCTTGGAAGAAATTTTATGGAGGCGTGCCAGCTAAAACTAGATCTAGGCACCTTGAAGATGGTAACGGTCGAAACAAAAATGCAAACTAAAGCTAAATAATAATGCAAATGTTAATGCATACAACACAAAACACACTTTAAATGTCAATATTATACAAGAAAATAAGTTTAAAATTAATAAGGATACAGTTAGTGAAACAGTTAGTGATACAGTTAGTAATACAGGCAGTGAAACCGTTAGTGAAACAGTTAGTGAAACAGTTAGTAAAACAGTTAGTGAAACAGTTAGTGAAATAGTTAGTAAAACAGTTAGTAAGGCAGAGAGTCCCAGATTTAATCAAACAGTTAGTCAAAAGGAAACAACGAAATCCACAGTTAATAAAACGGTTAGTCCCGAAATTAGTAAGGCAGTCAATCCTACGGTTAGCAACATAATTAATAACTATGAAGAAACGGTTAGAGAGATGTTTAGTATAAATTGCCTAGAAACTGAAGAGGCGGATTACATATGCGGCACAAATGATGACCAGGATTTAAAACGTCGTTTAAAGGAGGTTATTGAAAGCAATTATAAAACATTAGAAAGGCCAAAGGAACCTTTTATTAAATGCGAAATTAAATTAAATTTAGAAACTTCGAAACCATGGTTATTTTCATGTTTTTGTTGATAAGGAATCCGTCAAATACACCTCTTTTGTTACACCGTTAGGTCAATTCGAGTTTCTCAGGATGCCAATGGGTCTAAAAACCGCATCAGCAGTATTTCAGAGGTTTGTAAACAAGATTTTTGAAGATCTGATTAGAGACAACAAAGTAATTGTATACATGGACGACATAATGATCGCCAGCAAGGATACCGAGGAACATTTACAAGTTTTAAAAGAAGTGTTTCTCAGATTAGTTCAAAACAAATTAGAATTACGTATGCATAAATGCGAGTTCCTTCAGACTAATATTAAATATTTAGGATTTATCATAAACGGTGAGGGTATCAGAGCTGACGACAAGGGGATAGAAGCCATAAAACATTTTCCAACCCCAGACAAAACACAGTCCGTTCAAAGTTTTCTTGGCTTGTGTTCATATTTCCGTAGATTCATAAAGGACTTTTCAACGTTAGCCAAACCATTATATGATCTTCTGAAAAAAGAAAAAAAAAATTTAAGTTTGGACAAAAGGAAATTAACTGTTTTTTAATTCTTAAAGATAAGCTAGTGCAAGCACCGGTATTGGCAATTTACAATTACAAAGACGTTGTGGAACTGCACTGTGATGCCAGCGCTCTTGGTTTTGGTGCTGTTTTGTGTCAAAAGAAAGAAGACGGAAAATTACACCCCATCTTTTATTTCTCCAAACGCACATCCGTTGCAGAATCAAAATATGACAGCTTCGAGCTGGAGACAATGGCACTGCGTAGATTTCGAATATATTTGTATGGAAAACGATTCAAGATTATTACTGACTGTAATTCTCTCACTTTAACGCTTAATAAAATTGAGCTTAACCCTCGAATAGCTAGATGGGCGTTAGAGCTCCAAAATTATAACTACGAGCTGATACATAGAGAAGGTAATAAGATGCAACATGTTGACGCTCTTAATAGATGCACAAATATTTTATTAGTAGAATCAAATACGTTTAAGGACAATTTAATAATCTGCCAAGCCAAAGATCCAAAAATTCAGGAAATTAAAAAACATCTAGAGAAAAACAAGCATAAATTTGTCGAAATGAGAAACGGAATAGTGTATAGGAAATGTAACGATGGCAGACTATTATTTTTTGTTCCTACGGATATGGAAGAGCATGTTATGTACAAGTACCATAATGAAATCGGACACATATTAAGAGACAAAATGTTAGATATCATTTCGAAAACTTATTGGTTTCCTAACGCTAAAGAAAAATGTTTAAGTCACATTGAATACTGTTTAAAATGTATTGCATTTTTACAATATATTCCAAAAGGCAATAAACCGTTCGAGTTAATACATATCGATCATTATGGCCCAGTCGATTCATTTAGATCAAAGAAACATATTTTTGTAGCCATCGAAGGTTTCACAAAGTTCGTACGGTTATATGCCACTAGACCACCAACACAAGGGAAGTCATTACAGCTTTAAAGGACTACTTTAGAGCATATAGTAAACCAATATGTATCATTTCAGATAGAGGAAGCTGTTTCACGTCCAAAGAGTTCGATGATTTTTTATTCGAGTTGAACGTTAAGCATACGAAGATAGCAACGGGATCACCGCAGGCAAACGGGCAAGTTGAAACAGTCAACAGAAGTCTTGGACCAATAATAGCTAATTTGATAGAGCCGGAGAAAGGTATATATTGAGACACAGTAATAGATAAAGTAGAACACGTACTGAATAACACCCAACATCGCAGTATAAAACAAAGTCCAAGCAAGGTGCTTTTTGGGATAGAACAAAGAGGTCAGATAGTGGACGAGTTGAAAGAAAAGTTAGAAGAATTGGAAAATATGCCAGAAGACAAAGATTTAGAGAAAATTAGAAACGAAACCAACGAAATTTCAAAATTATTAAGAAATGACAGATTCTTATTAAAAGACGTAGAAGGATTTCAAGTATCCCGTAACCCGTACCAAGGTGTCTGGAGCATTAAAAACATTAAGCACTGGTTAAAAAAGAAAAAGGGAAAAAGTAGATAAATAAATAGCAGAACATAAATATTAAGGAACAGTTTTGTAAAATAATTGTATATATTTGTAAAAACTATTCACGTTTTGTAACTAAAATAAGTAAATTTTTTTGTAATTAAAAACCTTATGTAAAAAAATTTTGATACCAAAACAGTGATCCTTTTACAGTATTCTTATGACTCACAGAAATATATTACATTCAATATTCATCCTTGTTCCAATGTGTTTTTCTTTGGAGTAGTCCTTATTTCCTTGTCTTGGGAAGAAATGTTTTTTAAACCACTACGCTAGTTACCGCTTGATAGCCAAACATCTGTGCCTCAATGTGTGAGTTTTAAGTAAACCGCCTCGTTTGGGGTTCCAAATGAACTGCTCGTCTCTTCATCCCTCGACCTCATCTAAGCTAAATGTATACAAATTTTTACTAATATCTAGCAATATGTATATAAAGATCTGCTGTTGCCGCGGTTCGAGTGTCTTACACGAGAACTGTCGCAAAGTCATCCTGTCTAAGTACTGAATCGGCATTGGAACATAGTGTTACAATTCGGTGTTGGATACGACAGAGTGATTAACCATTCTCGGCGGCTGGGCAGGTGGATCTGTATCGTAGATACCCTGTATGGTAGATTCGATAACTCTCGCTCGACAAAGGTGAACCTCAATACCGTTGTCCACTGCAACCCCGGCCTATTGATTGATGATGATTTCCTCGTCCATGTAAATGATTTAGAGCAAGCCTTTCGGTTGGGTTTTCTATGATACGTTTTACAGACGATACGGATACAAGATCCCCTATGGGAGTGTCGGTAGGTTCCTTTTGCCAAACTGATTTAAACTCTGCAAGATCTAAAATACTTGGGATAATAATATTGATTTTTGCTAGTCAGTCATTTAATTCTGTAGTTTCATCATAAGCATTCTGTTGTTAGCAAGCATATAAGAAACTGGTATCGAGTTGCGAATTTTTTCAGAATTTGATTGACGGTAAAGTTTTTTGATTTATTTGATTTAGGACTTTTGTATTTATTTCTATTTGTCTATTCTTTGTCTTGGTCAAGTGCATTTATCGGACTTTTGATCTTTTTAAGTCGCCGGCATCCGGTGTCCCCGCTACAACATTTAATATTGACCCTTGGAAGTTTAAGATCCTTGCTACCCTGTGGTGAACAACACCGAAATAAATTAAGTTAAAATATATCAAAAAAGGAAGCAAGCTTTGACAAGCTAAAGCTTAGTTTTGAGCAGATAGTTTTAAAACTAAGGGACTAGTTTACGTAGAAACGTACGGACAGATGGACAGACGGACGGACAGACGGACATGGCTAGATCGACTCTCCTGGTGATGCTGATCAAGAATATACATAGGGTCGGAAATGTCTCCTTCACAGCAATGCAAACTTTTGACTGAAATTATAATACCCTCTGCAAGGGTATAAAAAGCATTACAGTTTAAGTGTAACTGACAAGTAAAAAGGTTTATTATTATTATTTTTGACATCTAGCAAGTTCCAACTCGGTGCTGAGAAAGCGTTATACTTCTCTAAGCACTATGTAGGGGCAGGCTTTTGCAATGCAAAAGCCGAAATTATAAATAAATAAGAGCGAGATTGTATGTGAATTCAATGATGGTTTATAATCGCAATAGATAAATTTGGCCTTGGGGAAAAAGTTAATGGGCTGAAGTAAGGCCGGTTTTTGGTCCTTAATGATTCTTGAGTGAACAGATTGAACGACCAATAATTAAGAGGTCTTATCAATACAGCTACGAAAATGTTTCTTACCCTTGGAGAAAATGTCTATTTGCAAACTTTCCCATACATGAGAGAGAATCGGTGATTCGCCGAACTCATGTTTTTTTGCATGGCCTTCGTACTTGACATTAGTACACGTCTCACAGTTTTGGACGATTTCATTACTTAATCTCCAGAACCTGTGTGCCCGGTTCGGAATCCGCTATGGAAAGGTTAAAGGCTGGTGGTCCCTAGTGATTTTTATACCCTTGCAGAGGGTATTATAATTTTGGTCAAAAGTGTGCAACGCAGTGAAGGAGACATCTCCGACCCTATAAAGTATATATATTCTTGATCAGGATCACCTCCTGAGTTGATATAGCCATGTCCATCTGTCCGTCTGTCCGTCTGTCCGTCTGTCTGTCCGTCTGTCTGTTTCTACGCGAACTAGTCTCTCAGTTTTAAAGATATCGAATTGAAACTTTGCACACAGCCTTCGATCCTTTGCACGCAGTATATAAGTCGGAACGGCCAGGATCGGACAACTGTATCCTATAGCTGCCATATAACTGATTGATCGGAAATGCCATAACTTTAGTGTTTGTTAAGTTAGGAAGTTGGGATTTCCTATGGGTATTTTATTTGGCCAGTCAATCCGACCTACCAAATTTCATAAGGATCGGCCGACTATATCCTATAGCTGCCATATAACTGATTGATCGGTAATGCCATAACTTTGGGATTTATAAAGTTAGGAAGTTGGGATTTTCTATGGCTTTTATATTTGGCCAATCAATCTGACCTACCAAATTTCATAAGGATCGGCTGACTATATCCTATAGCTGCTATATAACTGATTGATCGGTAATGCCATAACTTTGGGATTTGTAAAGTTAGGAAGTTGGGATTTTCTATGGGTTTTATATTTGGCCAATCAATCTGACCCACTAAATTTCATAGGGATCGGCCGACTATATCCTATAGCCGCCACTTAACTGAACGATTGGAAATGCCATAACTTTGGTGTTTTTAAAGTTAGAAAGTTGGGATTTTTTATGAGTGTTAAGAATGCATCATATGAATAATTTTGGAGAATATAATTCGGAATATTCTGCAAGGGTATTTCAACTTCGGCTCCGCCCGAAGTTAGCTTTCCTTTCTTGTTTAATTTTTAACCGCGTAGATATAATGTCCCAGTCTGGTCAAAGCCCATATGATGGCCAATAACTCCCTCTCGTTAGTGGCTTAGTTGAATTCTCTGTCTTCCAATGTCCTTGAGATAATTGCTATAGGACGGGTATACGTCGTTGGATCGAATACCTGTTTGAAGCGAGATTTCTCATTCATTGAAAAAAATTCACGTCATCAAAATAAACATAGAAACGAACTTGTCACTCTCGCAGAATAGCGCAAATGGTGCATGCCCCATTTTGTATGCCAAAGAGGAGCCTCCGAAACTCAAACTTCCCCTCGTTTCGCGATCGCGGTCTGGGAGCATTATTTGATGGTAGCCAGACTTAATGTCTAGTGCTGAAAAGTACTTGGCCTTGCCCAAACTCGCTAATATCGTAAAAATGGTTGGTGTATTTATCGGGCTCTGTCCTTTTGTTTTGCTTGCGAAAGTCTTTTACCAGTCGTATATTCCGACTTCCCGCCTCGTGAGTGCCTTTTTTATCCACCACCCATATTAGCTTATTATAGGAGGAGTCCGACTTTTAAGCTATACCATTTTTAAGCAAGTCCTAAATTTCCCAGTTGACGAAATCAGCTGCCATTAATATGGGTATAATTTGGCAAGTATGGGATCTTCGTTTATCGTTCAGATTACCGAAGTGTTGTATCTGCGCAATCTACAGTGGTGAGGTTATCATTAGGGCATTTGAGAAATGACATTAACGACATGAGTCGGAGTTACGATTTCAGAGCAATATGGCTACACTGGATACAATTTTTGAACTTTAACAGAAGCGACTCTCAGCGAATACGCAAATATGCTTGGTTTGGCGGCTGCGATCGAACTTTATGCCCATTGCTAGATCAGCATCTTGGCCTGAGCCACGTGTTTGGACTCTTGGGTCACCGGCTCTGGTCCGTTGACTTGTGCATATTTTTGAACTGTATATATTAACTGTGTTGTAATGATCCATACACCTTTTTCTACCGACCAATGACAGAATGTTTAAAATAACACTAATAAGTATAAATATTTTACGATCTCTGTACATGGACATTTTAAAATGTATATAGAGCTAAATACATATATCTATCTGTAACCTAAAACCCTAAGCCCCTAGACTGGTACTGATTTTGTAGGAAATGCTAACAACACTTTCCAAATAATTTCAAAGGAACTAAAAAAGTTTGGGTTAAACTTAATGAAATGGATATTCAGAAATTTTTAAAACCATAATATAATTTGTTGAAAATAAATGATATTATTGTTGAAAAAAAAAGGATAATAAATAATTTAATGCCGGGTTTCAACCATGACATTAGTGTAATCGTAGATCGTAATACCCAACTCTCGCTGATCACCAACCATTTGTGGGGTGTTCAGTAAAGTTTGTGAATTTACCTGCTCATCACACGTTTTCAGGCGATATTTAGTTTTTTTTTGCATCTTTAAATCTGGTGCAAAAAAATTAAGATTTACATGTCGTTACTGTGAACCATATAAGTAGGAAGAAAAGTGGGGCTTTAGAGAATAACGTTCCGCCAGGCAGCATTTTGTTTATAGAACAGTCCTAAGCTCGGGAAAGGTTTTAACAATTATCTCAAAGCAGATTAAAGGATTTTTAAAACTTTTTGAACGAGTTAAATAGACCGCCACTATTTACTGATGTCGGTTTTGTGCTGACAAATGTGTACTTATTATAACTAGTGTGTTCTATTAATTTTTGTAAAGTTTTTTGGGTAATCATTTTATACGTCCGAATAACATTTTTACTTCGAATGTTTTCATAATTTTCACAATAAATACGCAGTTAGTAGACATAAATAAAGTCTTACAACAATGCCAAAAATTATTAAAATTACTACAAAGTTAAGGTCATGCCGGACAATAAAAAATGATAGTACCACAGACCTCGACTAGACAGGGAAATATTTCGAGTGCTGAACGCCGGTTGCTCAGAAAGTCCGCACATGCAAGCTCGCTTCATTTTGGAAGCAAACTGCACTTGCCGACGATCTTATAAAATATGAAACTAGCTCTTTTGTTTTAGCAGCGGGGCATTACCTACCGCGAAGAAAAAAATACAACCAATAGTACCCGGACTGGAAGAATGCCGTGGACCTGTAGAAGCGCGAAATCATTGCTGTGGCTTTTCTGGAGAATTAATGGCGTCCCAGCAATTCTAACCCAACGCCTTCAAGATTTTTTTAACTAATTCATCTTTGGCAATAACTCCCAAAAGTGCTCGCAGCCCGGATCGTGGGTTAAGTTAAGGGGAAACTAAAAGGAAAGTCATCCGTTCTGAGACCCGAGATATTCCCCCTCCAAAGAATATCTCAATACACAATTACGATCGTTGAACGAACATCACAAAATCACAACTTCCTAACTTTACAAACACCACAGTTATGGCATTTCCGATCAATCAGTTATATGGCAGCTATAGGATATTGTCGGACAGCCGGACATGCTTATATCAACTCAGGAGGTGATCCTGATCAAGAATATATATACTTTATAGGGTCGGAGATGTCTCCTTCACTGCGTTGCACTCTTTTGACCAAAATTATAATACCCTTTGCAAGGGTATAAAAATATAACAAAACGCTTTCGACAACTTGGAAAAAAGCTATAAATATGTATGTATGTACGTAATATTAAATATAAATAGGATTAAATATTTATTAGGTATACAAAAAAAATTGATAAATAAAAATGAATATCTGCATATTAAATTAAATGTTTCTTTTTATATATTTAAATATTTATATTTAAACAGTTTTATATGTTTTGTATTAAATGATCTGTTTTTAGCTTTAATTTAAATATGTAAAACGAAACTATGAATTAAATATGCAGATATTCGTTTTAAGGTATATATCAATTTTTTACATCAAGCTTCATTGCCATATATGTATACATAAATGCAATTTAAATAAACATCCTATTCAATCATAGAAGTTCTTTTGACACACAATTAGTTTCTTAGTCCAGAAATGATTTCTGGCCGAAAATCGTCTTCTCAAACAAATACGCACACATACGCACTGGCTTATTCGTGCAATTCTATTTTTAGATTTTTACGCTCTCAACTTTGTGCGAGCGGAGAGAGCTGAATTTTCGTCGCCACCAAAAAACAAGCTGCATATTGCAAAACCAACGTATGGCCGTTATGTATCATAGAGATTATATTGGTTATGCTGATATCAACTCAGGACGCGATCCTGATCAAGAATATATATACTTTATATGGTTCGAGATATCTCCTTCACTGCGTTGCACACTTTTGACCATAATTATAATACTCTCTGCAAGGGTATAAAAAAGTGATGCACGGACGGAGCTAATTTGATACCTAAGGCACTCTAAATCTGACGCTCGTCTTTATTCTTCACATTTAACTGGATTGACATCGTTGCTTAGGTCTTCTTACCTCGGTTTAAATTCTTATAAATTCTTTAACGTTCACATCAACAAATGAAGAATAATGGAGGCGAAGCGTTAAAACTTAAAAGTGGATCGCCCTTATTCCAAACTACTCAGTTTCTAATTCACACTTTTTAATATACCTTTTTCGAAAGGCGTAAATGATGACGTCGCATATTTTACTTCAACAATGAGTAATTCGACCCTTCGATAGCCAATGGGCAAGCCCGGTCCATTTGGTTTGGAAGAAAAACAATGACTATCGTAAACTTAATGCTAGCACCATTCCAGATTGCTACCCTTCCCCACATGGTGAGAAAAATCTTTAGCGTCTGCCAGTTAAATTTTTTTAGCAAAACAACCCCTGAGGCATCATATCGTCGACTTCGGCATTTGGACTCCATCTCCCAATGTTCTACGGAAATCGTTTATAACCTCGGGGAGGACAATGCCGACATACTTCGTACAGGATATTTGATGCACAGCAATCTGACAATAATATTTCTGAGCTGTCTGTAATTCTCTTTACCTTTAAATCAGATGAATCGACCCATCTTCATCTTATCCGATATTTCAAATAGACGCGAGAGACGCTAAACATTCGGTGTAGTGCATGGATTATCAGCCTTGCAACTGCAAAGTTGGCTTGGAATAAACCGAGATTCCATACTAAAGTCAAATCAATGCGTTTCATGCCAACATACTAAAATTCATTGTCACACACGCAGATATGTTGTTAAAATTAATATTCCCGACATGCGTTTTGCGCAGATCCACATTTGATTGAGCCTCCTTATATCATCGAGCGCTCTTGTTATTCTTGTCATTCAAACAAGACTGAGATAGCTTTGAACACCCACTGAATTTGTATATTCAGTTCAGCTCCACATTGTATACTCTAAGGACTTAAAAACCCGTACGTTTTTAGTTAAAACTAATAATAAACCGTGTTATTGTCAAGATGTACATTATAAGCATGGATGGACGAGAGAAAGCTGTTTCAGTTGATCTTCAAAAGTCCCCATTTCTTATCGTCGAAAGCGACTTTAAAGATCTTAGCCACCCGAATGATCAGATTGTTTTGCAACCGTCATTGGCACAAGTCCTGTTTCGCAAGTTCTGTAACCATCGCATTTGTTCCCACCTAACCAAATTAAAAAAAAATTTGCCCTTAGCTGATGGCTCATTTAGTGATCTAAATGCGCCATCACCTGGGGCATATTTTTTTTTATGGCGCAAACTGCCGGACGTTAGTCTCAACACCACAAGCTGAGTTCAAGCAGCATCCCCGCCCCCTGCAAACAGTTTTGTTGGTCTCCTCAGCAGTCACAAATATATTTTATTATATTATATATATATATTTACCAATGCAGTGACGTCATAATTAACTCTAAATATAAAAAAAAAACAAAAGTTATAGGACCTTTTAAAGTAATATTGCGATTTGGAAAATTTTTGGTGTGCCAATAGATATTAACCAAATAAGTTTTTTAGTGCAGTTTTTTACGTATACCGCCCAATAACTGCACTCTGTGGGGGGTAGAGTGGGTGTGCCAATTTTTAAATAATCTGACGCTTCGTAAAATACCGCTCATGCTATCTCCCGTTTGTCTAGCTCTTGTAGTTTCTGAGATATAGACGTTCATATGGACAGACTGACAGACGGACATCGCTTAATTGACTCGGCTATCGATCCTGATCAAGAATATATATACCCGGAGTATATTAGTACATGTTAAAAAAGAATACATTTTTGTTATTTATTTATTTTTTCTTTTCTTTTTTCCGTTTGTTGTTGGACGGTCAGGCTAACGAACATGGCTAAAACGACTCGCTGGGAACTCTTATCATGAATATATATACTTAGGGCTCGAAATGTGCCATATCTGCAAGAGTTTTTAATCTTCCTTTTGTATATATAAGCTACTGTATAAACAAATTTGAGGCATATCGGCCCACCCATTGTTTAGTGATGTTTTGTCGTATATATATATATTTAATAAAAAATATGTACTGGTGAAAGAAGGTAAGTATTTTCTTATAGCTAACTCAAACATTTTTTTTGACTGTGGTGTTTTTACAAATCAGCGTTAAAATTATAAAGAACACAAACCTGCATTATTTCCGATCTTCTTCAAACCAAACAACTGATCCGTAGGTATTGCAATCGCAGCTTCCAAGAGAAAAGCGAAAGTCGTGATTAATATTACTGCTGTATACAATTGTCCCTGCAGTGCCTGAAATTTGGAAGACTTCCACATTTTGATAGTATCAAAAAGTCCGATCTGAAAATCTATAAAAAATTCTCCTTATTAATAAATATATGAAATCGAATTTAAGAAATTAACAGCTTTCAAACATAAAAATAAAAAGATATTATTTATTAATCTTGCTTAGCGATTAGATCGATAAAATTAAGAACGGCTGTTTTCCACTAATTTTTGTGTTTCATCGCTATGATTTCATGTGAACTTTGATTTAAACTTATTTTACACAAACCAAAGGGCTGAGGAAGGCAAATCACCTCTACTAATCTTGACTTTGTGAAATCTGTGATTAAGAAGCGTGACAATCGGCATCCGTGTGCTTCATCTTGCTTCATGCTCAGTGCTCACTGTAAAGGCGTTGTAATCGGTTCCCACTGAACTCTCCATTTTATCATCTCACATACGATCGCTAAAATCTCATGCTCGTGTGAACTAAAATTCTCTTTACTTCCAACTGTTACAACTGGTGATGCGTATTATGAACTGGGTACAATAATTCCCTCGGCCAGCTTTTCCTGCACATGTTTATCTTTGAAAAACAAGTACTCATACGAGACTTGCCTTGAGCGTTGTTAAACCGGATTTTTATCTTCCAATACAATTCTCGTGTTCACAGGGGACTCACATGATTAACATTTGTTACTTATCCAGGTGACACACATTCCTCTAAATGCTGATGGGAATTCTCTCTGCGTAGCTAGAAATACACTCCGTTGAAGTATACGTAGAAGTATATCGACGTCGAAGCATTCCTCTGTTACAAGCTCGCCCTGGCCAACACCTCTCAGGGGCTTAACAACAGGTTGAAGCTTTAGGGAGTGAAAATTTTTAAAAATGTCTTCTCTTATTAAACACAAGTCGCAATCATTGCTATGAATGTCACGGCTTTAGTTTTCAACATTTCTTAAATTAATCTCTTTGCAGCCTTAGCAAGCTTGTTCTTTACGAAAAATATTGCTTCTTCTCATCATAGTGCTTATAGATGCGCCCGTTCTTGTTGCATTTGTTGCAAACTACTTCGACCTTACAATCTTTAGCTATTTCTATGAAAATTTCTCTCAGTTTGTTTAACTGCCGCTTTCTTAATAACGTTATTCCTATCCCTTACCCTTTATCTTCTTGAAGACATTTTATTCTTGAGTATCCTAACGGACTTAGCGCAATACAACCCTGCCTTATTTAACTTGCTATTTGTTATGCCACCTAAAAACTTTCTTACTCTAGCTTAACCCTCTGTTGAAAATGTTTAAAATGTGGTACAGGAATCTGGGCCACACTCACAATCACTGAGGAAACCATGCGCGCAGCTATAACGAATATGGTTTGACTCCGTGCTAAAGCAAGCCCTCTTTTGTATTGACGAGAAACAACCACCTCACCACTTGGGGCGATATATGCCAATAAGCCGAAGCACCAAGATCTAGGTGACCAGGCAAGACCACGCCGTAATCCATTTATACCCCAGTCGTGTTATAAATGGATTACGGCGTGGTCTTGCCTGGTCACCTAGATCTTGGTGCTTCGGCCAAAAAGGGCGACGTCTGGGCTAGCGTCTGTCCCATATTCGGTGGCTATACAACTGTCTATTTTTAGATCGGCAGGCACTAAAGATGACAACGGCATTCCAAAACACTACTCAAATTGATTGATTGGGTAAATTGCTGCTGGGCTAATGCTGAAGTTACCTCGGTCATTTTTAAACGTGGCGAGTCTTTAAATACGGTCAAATAACTTCATCGCGGAACCGATGGTACAGGTGCAGTTGAGAGAACTCCTGCTTAACATCCGTTCTGGCTCTGAACGCAGATACCCATAGGGACCTGCGTCAACCCTCGCATGAACCTGCTTGCATAGGGACCATGGGGGCATCTAGGAGGATTGTACATATGTGAGGAGATATCTTAAAGTTTGGGTAAGCAGAACAATAATAAAAAGCCAAAAAGAACAGAGTGAAGCATTCCAGAAGAATAGAAAAATGTCGAGGTCGCCAGATCAAGGCGTTACAGAAGAAGGAAAGACTGTGCAGGATGTTCATATACGGCAATACAGCACGAGGATCAGCAAACCCCTGCTTCATCCCAAGATGTCAGACCTTCAGTAGGGTTCCCAAAACAAAAGCTTAGGAGCTGTCACGCAACAAATTTAAAACGGCATTTAATTGCAAGACATGCGTAAATATTTAATGAAGTTGAGATTGACGACGATAAAATTTAACAAAAAAAGAAAAATTTCATATGAAACCAGTTAACTATTTTCGATTATAAAGATTGTGACCACCGATGAAATGCCTCTTTTATTTCTGGATAGCGAAGGGTTTCAAAAGATATGTGACTGTCAAAGAACAGACCATTAAAGAAAATATAAAAGCGCTTGTAAAGGGAAAGATTGTATCACTAAAAATAGAAGTTGCCACAAGAATGGATAAGGCTATTTTGGCCGTGAACTTACAAATAATCCGATCTATTATTTCTAAAGCTGAGATCGTCATCAAGACTTTTGTCATGATACCGCTTCGTCATTCGCACACTGGAATGTACATCGACAAAAAGTTATGGAGATCATAAATGACTATTCCGTAGTCTATACCCTCGATCAAGTCTTCAGGTAAAATTTTAATTGCAAAATATGTTTATTTTATTTCTGATGGACGTTGATGCATTACGAGCAGTACAAACAAGTGGCCCAACGACACCAAGCACGTGCTTGTTACGCGCGGGACCTATTATCAATTTGGGCAAAAAATGCGAGTTCGCGAGGAAAATACATAAAGTGAAAATAAAAGGCACAATTAAGAGAAAAGCAAATGAGTTAAAATATTAGCTTTTAATAACGGGATAGAAGTGGAAATGCAAATTAGTTGATAAAGGTTGTTATAAGTATTATATAGAACGCGAAAGAGCTCGTGCAGACAAAAATTTAATGAACATCGTGGCAAATTTAGAGGGATATAATTTCGTGTTAGTCTAACAGGAACATTGAAAGTTAGGCGGTTTACAAGTTCTGCAGAATCATTATCACCTCTTATTAGATTATGCATAAAAATAGTACCAAGCATTTTTCTACGATTTACAAGTGTAGGTAAATTAAGCAACAGTAATCTACTCTGGTAGGAAGGTAGCTTTACGTTTTAATCCCAGTTCAAACTACGAAGGGCAAATAGAAGAAACTTTTTTTGTACCGACTCAATACGGTCAATGTGCACTTGATATTGTGGATTCCAAACCGACGAACAATATTCCAAAATAGGACGGACAAGGGAGGTAAATAATAACTTGGTCGTATAAGGGTCATCAAATTCTTTTGACCAACGCTTTATAAAGCCAAGAACACTCATGGCTTTATTAACAGTGGACATTATGTGGCAGTCAAATTTAAGTTTAGGGTCCAGAAGAACACCTAAATCGTTAACTGAATATATACGGTCGAGTGAACTATTTTCAAGAGAATAACTAATAAACGTAGGAGTACCCCTATAAAAAGTCATAACATTGCATTTAAGGTAGTTCAACTTTAAAAGGTTGTACTCACACCATTCATGAAAACAATCAATATCTGACTGTAAGTTAAGTCCCGACGCTATATTATTATATGATAAATAAAGCTTAACATCATCAGCATACATTAGTACACGAGAATGTGTTATGATAGAGGGAAGATCGTTGATAAACAAAGTAAACAGCAAAGGGCCTAGATGACTTCCCTGAGGGACTCCAGATGTCACGTAGATCAATTTTGAAACAGAATTCTTGAATATAACCCTCTGAGTCCTACCATTCAAGTAACTTGAAATCCAAGTTAATAGATTACCAGGAAACCCAAGCAGATCTAATTTGAATAAGAGAAGAGAGTGGTTGACGGAGTCAAAGGCCTTACTAAAATCTGTATATATAACGTCAGTCTGCATTTTTTTCTGAAATCCATTTATTACAATAGATGACAATTCAAGAAGGTTGGTGGTGGTCGATCTTCGCTTAACAAAACCATGCTGACACGGTGATATAAGCGAGGAACATAAATGTTGCAAATGAGAAGTGATAATACGTTCAAATGCTTTAGGAATTGCCGACAATTTGGAAATACCTCTATAATTCTTGGCATCAGCCTTCGCAACCTTTTTATGAAGTGGAATAATAATCCAGATAGTTGGAAAAACTGATGATGAAATAGACAAATTAAAAAGTTTAAGAATCGGTTTACAAATGGTTGACGCACAAAACTTGAGCACACATCCAGGAAGTCCATCTGGACCGGGAGAATAAGTCGGCGTTGTTGTTTCTAAATCTTTTAAGAGAGAGTTTTCAGTAATTAAAGGGGTAAAAATACAATTTGCCCTATTTAAGGGATTAGGGTAGTTAGAATTTGACAAAGCTGTCGAACTATAAGTGGTTTGGAAAAACTCAGCAAATAAATCAGCAATGTCGGAATCCGTCGATGCCTCCGTTGAGTTTAGACGTACCGATGAAGGCAAAAAAAAATGAAAAACTGTTTCGGATCATTTGAAAATTCAAATTTACATCGATTTAGATACATAGAATAGCAATGACTGTTGAGAACATTAAAATCCGAACGAGCCACTACATATTTCGAAAAATCTGATGGCTTACCCGATTTTTTATACTTTTTATAAGTATTTGATTTAAGGTTTTTAAGTCTTTGAAGCGCATTGGTAAACCAAGCGCATTCATTAAAAAAAGTATTTAACGCTATATAGAATAGTTCAGTAGCACTTTCAATGTCTGTACAATTGTACAAGTCTGTCCAATTATAATGAGAGATCATATCGTTAAGTTTATTATAGTCACATTTACGAAAACATCTCATTTTAGTTGGGGACACTAAAGGAGAGAGGGTATCAGAGCAGGGGAGGCAAATTGTCAATTCCATTGTTGGATGATATCGGTCTTCAGGTACAACAAGAGCGTCAATTCTACATACCGTGACCTCGGACGGGTCTGAAACAAACACAAGATCTAATTGTCTATTTAAAGAATTTCGTATAAAGCTTACTTGCTGTAACGATAATTCTAAAAGGCCATCTACAAAATCATTGGCAGATAAAGGTATAGCGACAAGTGAGTCAGTGGGATGAGACCAAGAAATATCAGGTAGATTAAAGTCACCCAAAACAATCAAAAGGTCTCTGTTAGAAAGAAGGGATAGTACGGATTTTATTGCGGACAGATGGTGCTCATAAATTACTAGATCAGAGCCAGGTGGAATATAGGAACATGTAACAAAAATAGATAAAGATGGCAAGGAAACTTTCACACTTACAAATTCAATTTCGTTTGGGATATGAGTTAGAATTCTTTCGGATGTTAGGCTAGAGGTAACGGCAATCAGTACACCGCCCCCCCTACGTGAGGAGCGATCGGTCCTATAAGTATTAAAGTTATTTGACAGAACTTCAGAGTCAGATATCTCTGGTTTTAGCCAAGTTTCCGTAAAAGCCAAAATATCTTCGGTGAATGCAGAGGAGTCGGCAAAAAGCTTGTGTAGCTTCATATTTAGTCCCCTAACATTTTGATACGCCAAGAATAAACTTTTTAGTTTTTTGGCACAGGGGAAGGCCTGTTATTTGTTCTCGGTTTATTTGGAACAAATTCTTTAATTACTAAATCATCATTAAGCCAAAAAATTTCAGAAAGTAACACATTAAACACATCAGGCGGAGCAAATATTTTAAAAGACGATATCCAACGAGCGTAAGAAAATCGAAATTGTTCAACTGCAATATCCTCGGATGGGAATTTTTCACGTATAAATTCCAAAACATCCTCAGATGTAGTATCTGGGGTGAATCTAGAAACAAATAATTGCTTCCTTTGTGGAACAACTGAAAGTTTCTTACGCCCCCAGCAGCAGTCTGAACCACATTGGGCTGGGAACCAGGAACGGTGCCTACTGTATCTGTAGGTACGGTCGGCAACGAATTCTTTGACTTAGCCAGTACTGTAGATTTTATTCTGGAAACAGAGGTCCCACCCGAACTAGCTGTATCCATAGGCACAGTTGGTTCATTTACCCCTGTGTCAACAGAAACTGCTGCTACCAAGTTCGGATTTGGGGTGGATTCCACAATCATATTAACGGCGGTTAAACTGGCTTTTTTACGTTTAGGCGACTCGGTTAATAATTTTTTATTATTAAACTGGGCACAGACGGAATTGAACCCCTCATTGAGCTGTTTAAAAGCTCCTGAGATATTCAATAGGCTGTCTCGAGTCTGCTTCATAAAGCCGCTCATCTCAACTACCATTTCCTTGCAGGACCCACATGACCACATGAGACCAGAATTAAGATCAATGAAATCTTTGACTCTGCCAGTAAATCCTGCACATTTAACGTGCATCATCGAATCGCAAAGCCAGCAAAAAATAAAAGGGTCTTTAGTTGAAGACGCAAGAGTACAATTTTTTTTAGAACAGACAAGAGCCATTGTAAGTTTAAAGCAAAAAATAAAAAAAATAAGAATATGAAAAATACCTCAAAGTAAATTTGGCACTGGGATCAAATTCAAAAACCACAAGGGGACAGAACACAAGAAAAAAGTAAGAGCGCGAGATCACGAATTAAACCGAATAAAGAGAGCACGAGAGAATAAATCTTACATCGACTGAGCGTGGCTTGTGCAACACAAACAACTTTAATCAATAAACAAATGCAATGTAAAGCATGCAAGAGAGAGAGAGTTAGAGAAATCAACGAAAAAGTCTACCAGAAGTTCATAGAGAGTAAATTACAGTTAATAAAATAGAGCGGGAGAGATTGAGAGGGAGTAAAAGAGTTCTAGCAAGTATAGAGAGCGTAAATTACACTAACAAAGCTACGGGATTAAACAAATCAAATAGAAATGTTAAAACAATTATAAACACATACCCGTTTACTGGGAGATCTTTTTAAAATTTCTAACATAGATATTAAGTTAAGCTTTGTAAGTAAATAAACACAAAACACTCGCACAAAATCACTGAAAAAATACAAAAACTCAGAGCACAAAGGTAAACACAACTGTTCACAAGCGACGCTAAATCGTTATTTTAAATGACTGTTATTGAAAACCTAAAACTATCACTACAGCATTACATCGGATAATGGAAAAAACATGATAAAAGCCATTCAAATTTTAAATTATGATTCAGAGACTCTTTTTGACTATGGGAATGGAAAATCTCAATTCCTTACACCTTGTAAGGTGTGCTGCTTCAACTGTGCGTATTGGACAACAATAAGCTAAGTGAGATCAGCGAAAATTTTCAAATGTTCATCATGTAAGTGAGAACTTAAAATGTTTTAATATTATTTTAAATGTTTAAATATTTTCAACCAGACGTTGGTTACTCGAGGGCAAAAAAAAACGTTCCATGTCCCGATGTTGTCACGATGTGGAACTCTACATATTTAATGATAGTAAAATTGTTCGATTTAAAAGAGTTCTTTGCTGTGCACCGTATTGATACGGACTGGGATTGGATGGAGATATATATTGACGTTCAAGAACACATACAAAGCGACCCTACAAAGCGAATTCTTTATAATATGGATGGAGCTTTAACTAAAGTTCGAGAATTGTCAAACTTATATTAAGAAAAAATTATTTGGACAGATCAAATTACGAGAAAGTAAGTTACTTGAAAATGATGCGATGTTAGATTCAATCTACATTTCCACGCGTTAATTGCATCTTAAATGACAAGCAAAAATGATTAGCAAAGCAAAATCGAAACAAAATCTATTCGAGCTACGTGTGTTTGAAGTTTAGGTCCTGTTTCATTGTTCTTAATTGCTAGTAGTTTGTATTAAATGTTTTAACAAAGTATATTGTCCATGTAAAAAACTCACACTTGAACTAAACTAACATTGCTTAAATATGATCTAATATAGTTTTTATTTAATGTACATTCCCCAACACAAAGTGCGCCATCATGCGAGGTTGATATCAAAGACCAGAAGAAGGAGTTCCCATCCGAAGATGATAAATGTGCTGTCAAATAAGAGTCTCTATTTGGATGGCGTACAGACACTCTCCGAAATTAAAGAAGAGTCTGCATCTAAAAAACTGGTCCAAATCTATACTGACATAGAGAATTTCGACCTTATGCAGTTTGCCACTAAATGAAACATTTGCAATTTTTTTTCGATATAAAGCTGACGAAGCTCTTTAAGTGCAGAAACTCTGAATAAGTAATAAATCTAATGTTTAGATCTAATAAATATGTTAAAGTTGTTGCTAAGCATTGTTAAAAAGGCACTGAAGACCAAATCAAATAAACAATAAAATCAAAAGACCATTTACGATGAGTCTTTCGTGTTTTTACTCTTCTGCTGACCACAGTGAGCGAGCGTTTAGTTGGAATGCTCTTTCTAAGTTGTTGTTGAATGAGCATAACAAGAACAGCGCAACTGAGAAGAGTCAACCGAAAACCAAAACAAAGAGAAACGAAAAGTTCTGTTCAGAGCGAGAGCACACGCGCATCGTCTTTTTCGGTTGTGTTAGTGAGCATACCACAAAACGAAAAATGGTTGAGAGTTATTTGCGAGCTTTGCTGTGCACAGAATATTAGACTGGAAAGTCTTAGAGATCTACAATGAAAGCGACCACGACCATCTACAGAATCGAAAACTGACTTATCTGACAAGAGGATGCGAAAAACGGATGGGCATCATCTCGGGAGCAGCTCAAGTTCCTAGACCGGAACTGCGGAATATAACTTACGACAATATCCTCCGCACAGAAATTCCTGACGACGCATTTCTCCTAGGATATGCGGATGTTACAGTCGCAGTGATTCCACCACGCAATACTAAGTACGCCCAACGTTCACTAAACCAAGTCATGATACGTGTACACGAATGGATGAACTCTCGTGGCTTACATCTGTCTTCTGAAAAAACTGGGGTATTGCTAGTCACCAGAAATCAGATGCCACAAGAGATGGAATTAAGGCTCATCGAGAAAACTATTCCGACACAGAAGTCAATAAAGTACCTTAAAGTCAGGCTGGACCCAAAACTGACCTTTGGACCACAAATTACTAACACTAAAACCAAGACTGCAGAGACAAAAAGGTCTCTTAGTAGACTTATGTCAAACATCGGGGGACTAATACCATATAGATAAAAGAAAGCCAGTACATTTTTTTGTCTTTTCAGTCGTTAGGCACTATGATCAGTCCTATTCCCCAATGGGCGTAAAATCGAGAGAAAGACAATATAAAGAATACATACGAAACCAAATACTAATACTAATTTTGTGCCAAGTAAGTTAAAATTAATTCTTAATGTAGTAAAAAAAAACATGGTATAGTCTATTATAGTCATTACACAGTACTCTTAACTGTTCATATCATAGTTAGATCTACAAAGATTTAAAGTAAGAGGACTATAGTTCCTGGTAATTCTATTAGGCACAGAGAATTCGGGACTCTCCCAGTCCCCGTGAATAAGTTTATGAATAAAAGTAGTGTCAAGCATCGTTCTACGGTTTGAAAAGGATGGTAGATTAATTAGAAGAAGTCTACTAGAGTAGGATGGTAAAATAAGGCTTCCATTCCAGGCCCCGTAGAGCAAATAATAAAAACTTATTTTGCACAGACTCTATCCGGTCTATATGAACACCATACTGAGGACTCCAAACTGCTGAACAGTACTCCAGGATTTTAGGGACTAGTGAAATGAATAAAGTCTTTATAACATAGGGATCATCGAATTCCTTTAACCACCTTTTCATAAATCCAAGTACTCCCCGGGCTTTATTCACCATGAAAATAATATGATCACAAAACTCATGTTTTGGATCAAGAAGGCCAAGGTCATCAACATGCGTCATTATAGACAACGCACCACCACCCGGCGTATACGTGGCATATAGCGGGTTCACCCTAAAAATTGTCGTTACTTTACACTTAGCGCTATTTAAATCCAAGAGATTTTTACAACACCATGTTTGAAAATCATTTAGGTCCGATTGTAAGTCTGAACTACTGGAAATTTCGTTATATTGCAGGCATAACTTAACGTCATCTGCGTACGTGAGGACACGCGACATTGTCAAGGCTAGAGGGAGATCGTTAATAATTAAAGTAAAAAGAAGTGCGCCAAGGTGGCTTGTGGGACGCCTGAAGTAACGCCGATCAAATTAAAAAGTTTTTAAAGAGGACTCTTTGAGTCCTACCACTTAGATAAATTAAGAAACATGTTTGAAGATTACATGGAAACCAAAATAAGTCTAGCATTAATACAAGAAGCGAGTGATTTACTGAATCAACCGCTTTCTTATGAAGGGGAATAACAAATGACTCCATCCAAATAAGTAGGAAGTAAGAAGTTTCTAAAAATAAGGTAAACAATTTGTACAGAGGTCTACACTGAGTTTTAGCACATTATCTAAGCACGCAGCCTGAAACTCCGTTGGGACCCGGTGAATAGACTGGTTTAACTTTATTAAGATCCAAGAGAAGGGAGCGTTCGCTTGACTAAATTTGACTTGGATATGGTATATGAATAAGACGGATTTGGACGGGATGAAACAGAATAATATGTCTGGAAGAACTGGGCAAATAGATCGGCAATTGCCTGATCAGTATTTGCCATAGAATTTTTAAATGTTAGCGATGCTGTGTAACATTTAGTGTTAACAAAATTATGTTTTGGGCCTTGTGAAAATTGGACCCTACAACGAGTCAGATAGCTTTTTTAAAACCGGGCGTTAAGCACGGTAAAATTTGACCGAGCCATTAGGTATCGAGAGAAGGCAGATTGTGAACCGCACATTTTACATTTATTGAAAAGTCTGGACTAAACATTTTTTAGGTGTGACAATTCCTTATTAAACCATGGAGGTTTATTTGAAATTGACGGATAGCATAACGGAACACACAGATAAAAGAAGGAGATCAATGCATTATAAGAGTTTAATGCATTATGATGAAAGTTTGCCTTACGAAAGCGGCGAATTCGTTTAACAGACTTTTCGTTTTTTTATTCTGCTCTGTTCTGGCATCTACAGTCAGCTCTAGAGTTGAGTGATAGGATCTTCCGGTTGTGTATGTAGTGATGTTCTTACTAGACAAACTCCTTTTGGACTTGAAACAAAACACAAGTCCAGTAAACGTCCTAAGAAGTTCTTAACATGGCTTACTTGGGATAGCCCATTGTCAATCGAGCCGTCAATAAAGTCATGCTGCGCTAAGAAAGGAAAATATTAGATTTTTCATTTGGGGACAATGTCGCACTGGGTATATTGAAATCACGTAATACTACTAACTGATCTCGATCTGACAGTTTTTTGGAAATGGACTGGATAGCGGAAAGGTGATTCGCGTGCATTGGGAACTTAGATGAGGGTGGGATATATGAACAAGTAAAATAACTACTAATATAACTACCGGGAAACGATAATTTTATACATAGGAATTCGATGTCATTACATTTTTTAAAAGTCAGTAATTCAGATGAAAGGGTTGAGTCGACAGCAATCAAGACTCAACTCCCCGTCTGGACTGACTATCAAGCCTGTACTTACCCGGGGAAATTTCGGAGCTAAGAATATCCGGCCTTAACCAGGTTTCTGTACAATAATACTATATATGAAAAGGAAAGACTATCCGAGTACAAAATAGTCAGCTCACTAAGTAAGGCTCTTGTATTCTGATAGGAAAGAAGAAAGGATGGGGGCAGAAAAGGATGTGAAGGGCGCTGGGGATGGTTCTTTAATGGTATTTTGCCTTTCCCCTGAACTATTCTTTTTTCTCTTAGCTTCGTACTCTTTTACAAATATGCCTTCGGGCGAGAAACTTGAGGAATACACAGATGCGAAATGAGCACAAGGAATACCAATCTTAAATTATGATACTTTCCCAGCATAAGAAAATTTAAATTGTTTGACCTTCTTGGATTTTAATACGTAATATCTATTGATGAGAGGTCTGAGCAGTGATAGAAATACATGTTTGATCGGGCTCAGCTACCATGCGACCAGTGAGCTGCGCTTAAATAATATATATTGCCTGGTTCTCATATACGATGCACTCATCGCAGTAGTAGCGTAGGCCACTCCTCTTACCGATAGCATCGCGAACTAGGCCAGAATAGCTAAGACACTTTGTGTTGGCTCAATTATGAATTTGTTATGAAATTGTTAAAACTTGAAGTTTAGTGTAAGTAAGTTTAGGGCGGAGGTGGGAGCACAATAAAGTTCTCTCTCGCTCTCGGCGAAGTCGTGATAAATTTTATCACATGTATGGAAGGGAATACAAAAATAACGAAAGCTCTCAAGAACTTTTTGAAGAGAGAGAAAGGAGAGCGACAAAACGGGAACGAAACGCCGATCAACTTCGTGTTAGGCACCTCGAAACGGGATAGAACGAAAAGAGAGAGAGCGGGATCGTAGCACCGATTAACTCCGGTAGCAGAAATAATGTTTAAAACGTTTTAGTTTTTAAACAAAGTTAATTACTATGCACCCGAGAAGCGAACGGAAAGTTGTTAAAGACTTTTAATGGTGTTGAAAAGTTAAAACGAAAATGAAAATTCGGAGCGCAAAACAAAAACACGACCGTTCACTGTGAAGAGCGAATTTTTTTTTTTTTTTAATACAAACATCTGTATTTTGTCTGATGTGAAGTATGGGCTGATTCGCTGAAAAAAACATTGCAGACTGAAGACCTTGTTGGCTTTACAAAGAATCTCTGCCTTACGAATAATAAGCGGATATCGCACGGTGTCGTGTGCTGCATCACTCGTCTAAGGATGCGTGATCCCGATAGACTTGCTAGCAGAGAACGCAAGAGCTTGTACGACCTTCGACAGGCGGGAGAATCATCTAGACTTAAGACCTTATACGGGAGACTTTCGATGGTTGGCAAGAAAAATGGGAATGCGAAGGCACTAGAAAATGGACAAGAAGACCTATCCCCGACCTTAAAAGCTTGGTGGGGAGACAACACGGCGAAGTAGACTATTACGTTACCCAAGTGTTTACAGGTCATGGCTACTTTAGTGTCTTCCTACACATGGGAAAAAGCACAAAAGCCAGCTGTATTTACGGTGATACCGAGGCTGACAACGCAGAGCAAACAGTGTTGTACTCTACAAAATTTGCTGTCGGTCTCCTTCCCTTGAGTACCAATGGTCATCTAGTGTGGAAGCTTTTCCGAAGAAATAGGCCTAATGAGGGGGATTTTTAGTAGGTGCAAGCCCCACATACCCCCCTACGACGGTAGAAGCATGCCGAGGAACCTGTGGATGTTTTGGTTGTGAAGATACCATGGTGCCCCATTTAGTTTTATACGCCCATCAGATAGCCACCTCTCAACTACGATGAGGTGATTGGCTAGTTGTGTTGTTGCTCGGCTTCAGGACTTCGAGCGACTTAGGATTGCAGTGTCGTCAACGAACGTGGATGTTGTTAGCTGCTCGTTCGTGGGAATATTGACTGTATATAGGATGAACAGAATGGTCCTGAGTGCGCTTCCCTTGCGGGAATCCAGCTTTGATAATGTAGTCGTCAGATGTTGTTATGTTGCACCTTACTGAGAAGACTGTGTTGTAGAGATACGACTCGAGTAGCTTATGAGTGTATGTAGGCAAGTGTTCTTTGATTTTATGCATGAGGCCTGTACTCCCAGTTATGGTATTATGCGTGTTATTTATTATACCCGTTACTCGTAGAGTAAAAGGGTATATTGTATTCGTGCAAAAGTATGTAACAGGTAGAAGGAAGCGTTTCCGACCCTATAAAGTATATATATTCTTGTTCAGGATCACTAGCCGAGTCGATCTAGCCATGTCCGTCTGTCCGTCTGTCTGTCCGTCTGTCTGCCTGTCCGTATGAACGCTGAGATCTCGGAAACTATAAAAGCTAGAAGATTGGCATTTTGCATGCAGATTCTAGGAGTTCCTACGCAGCGCAAGTTTGTTACAAAAAGGTGTCACGCTCCTTTAACGCCCACAATCGCATACATACGATTTTAAAAATTTAAATATTTCGGAAAAGTAAAAATGCAGTTTTATTGTGTTTATCAATACCTATCGAAATGTTGAAGAAATTTTTCAAATCGGACCATTCGTTAAAAAGTTATGCGTGATCAAAGTTTCTATCTCCATCTCCCTCGCACTCCCTTTACCTGAGTAACGGGTATCTGATAGTCGGGGCACCCGACTATAGCGTTCTCTCTTGTTTTTTGAACAATTTAGACAGACACAATAATAAACTAATTGGTCTGTAGGAAGATGTGTGGATTTTTCCGGGCTTCGGTATCATTATGATAGTAGATGTATTCCATTTGCTCGGATAGTAGCCGAGACGTATGACTTCATTGAAGAGTTTAAAATAGCAGAGTTTGGAAATTCAATTATCATTTTTGATGTTATTAGGTCACCTCCCGGAGTTTTTATCGGTTTCAGTGCCCCGATGACTTTCGCGATCTCCTTTGGCTGAGACAATGTTGGTAAGTATATAGTTTCAGGATATAGTTTCAGAAGCAACAGTTTCGGGTCTATCTTCGTCGCTGCGGGTCTAGCTTGCTGATGAGTTTCTTATCGGAATGACTGTTTGGATTGGAGATCTCAGATTCGGGTGAGCTCACAATGTTTTGTACTGGCGAAAGTTTTCCGATGTACCGTTGTTGTGCATTTTCATCGTCTTTCTTCAGGGCTCGGCTTAGTGTGAGAGCGGCTTCCTTAAGACGTTGTTTTGAAGATAGCGATCTTTTGGTTTGCCAAGAACGTCGCAGACGCCTCATTTCCAGTACAAGCTGTTCAGTTTTCAGATTAGTTTTGAAATAATTTTGCACGTCCTTCCCTTGTAGTGTTGAAATAGTGGCTGCTGCCACGACTACATCTTCAAGAGCATCGGTCGAGCAGTCGATGTCTGCTTCGATCTTGAGCTGCGGGGCTAGTTCAATGTGGTAACTCACATACTTTTTTTATTTTTACCAGTTGGTTGTCAGCGATGTCAGCTTGTGGGGGTGATCTGCAGTTACTGGACTTTGAAGAAGAGTATTAGCTCTAGCGAATGGTCTGATAAAAGGTCCGAAAGCGCTTTGGCACTGATTATGTTGAGCGGAATGTTTTGTTGTCACCGTATAATCTACAAAGTCTGACACTCTGGGGTCTGCTGGCCAGTATATGGGGAGACATAGTCCAATTTTCTGCTCAGTTTTATGATTGCATGATATAATTGCCTTCCCTTGGGAGTCTAGAGTCGTGATCCCCAGTGCGTATGTTTGGCATTATAGTCCCCTGCAGTTATAAAGCGATCTCCGAGTAAGTTGTAAAAATCCATGAATTGTCCTGCAGAAATTGTAAAGCGAGGAGGGCAGTAGACAGCGGCTATGGAAAGGTGTCCGTTACCTGACTGCACTTCGATAGACGTCGCCTGCCAGTAATTATTTGCAAGCCTTTGGTGATAGTGATGTTTGATGCGTTTCCTGATTAGGATGCCGGTTTCGCCGTGGACTTTACCGTCTGGACGCTCTGTGCGGTAGAAGGTGTAGCCTCTTATTTGGAAATTGTATTTGTTTGTGAGGTGCGTCTCTATCAGTAGCATAATGTCGATATAACGCCATTGGCGTTCCACATAGTTATTCGTAGATTTTGCATCAATTATTTGGACGTGTACAATTATGTTCTGGTTTTGAACCAGTTTTTTCATGTCCGTTTGCGTGGAGGACATAAAATCCATCATACTTTGTTGCATAATAACCATCATAGCTTCTAGTGTGCTTTGTGACTGTCCTTGGACCAGCTGAACGTTTCCTAGATTAGACTGGAGTGGGTTTTCCGTTCCGGTTGGAAGGGCATCGGCGAATGAGAAGCCCTGGATTTAGCTGACCATAGAAAAAACAGCGTAAGCAGCCGCCCGCTCCTCTCAGGGCTCCCCGGACTGTACATCTGAGATGCCGTGCGATCGTCAGTTACCGCCACTCTCCTCTCTCGGCTCCCCTAAATATTCATCAGAGGGGCAGCGCTGGCAAAGAGCCGTATGCCTGGTATGACAGCTATATATATCCAATTTTAATCAAAATCCAATGGTTCTGAACACTATAAAATGTGGTTCCAAAATCACCGATTTCTATCAGTTTAAAAAGAAACAAGAAAGGAAAGCTAACTTCGGGCGGAGCCGAAGTTGATATACCCTTGCAGAATACTCTGTAAATTATATTCTCCAAAATTATTCAAATGATGCATTCTTAATACTCATAAAAAATCCCAACTTCCTAACTTTAAAAACACCAAAGTTATGGCATTTCCAATCGTTCAGTTATATGGCAGCTATAGGATATAGTCGGCCGATCCTTATGAAATTTGGTAGGTCGGATTGATTGGCCAAAAATAAAACCCATAGAAAATCCCAACTTCCTATCTTTACAAACACGAAAGTTATGGCATTTCCGATCAATCAGTTATATGGCAGCTATAGGATATAGTCGGCCGATCCCGGCCGTTCCGACTTATATACTGCGTGCAAAGGAAAGAAGGGTGCAAAGTTTCAATTCGATAGCTTTAAAACTGAGAGACTAGTTTGCGTAGAAACAGACAGACGGACAGACGGACAGACGGACAGACAGACGGACAGACGGACAGACGGACAGACGGACATGGCTATATCAACTCAGGAGGTGATCCTGATCAAGAATATATATACTTTATAGGGTCGGAGATGTCTCCTTCACTGCGTTGCACACTTTTGACCAAAATTATAATACCCTCTGCAAGGGTATAAAAAAAGACCCTTAGTCAAGCCGAAGTTTTTATGCTTATAAAATGGCAGCCATATTAAATCTTTTTGAAAAAATAAAAAATATCTGCCTATTATAATATTTTATTTTAAAAGATTTCTTCTAGTTTCTGTGATATTTATTTCGAAATTCACGTACTTAACCCCCGCACCACAAAAAGGTCTCAATTCACGAGGGGGAAACTATATTTTCTTATATTGGCGATTATACTTTATTCTTCTAAAGCTTCAATCCTTTAATATTGAATAACTTCTAAACCATTAAAAACCAAAGATTACATACAAGATATATTAAGGCAAATAATATTAGGGTATATATACAATGATCTTTTTAGAATGCAATTTATTTATGCTATTCTTAAATATAAAATATTAAACTAAATATATTTATATATATTATATAATATTAAATATATAATTTTTTTATTCAATAGAACTCTTCGTTTTTGTCAATATGTTGAAACATGGACTCTTACACATAAAGAGTAATATATGGGATTTCGACTTTATAAGAAGAATATACAAGTATATAAATTGTTTAAGGGAGGAGCCGGATACTTTCGGTCTTTCATATGGGACTGTATATGGTCATTATATAGCTTGTTAAAAATTATATATTTAATGTTATATATATTAATATATTTACATACATTTAATTAGCGCTAAATTGTAATAATATAAAATAATAATAATATAAATAAATAAATTGTAACAAGATAATTGTATTTATACCCTAATATTATTTGCTTTATATAGCTTGTATGTTGTGTTTAGTTTTTGAGGGTTTTCCCTTTGTGGATTGACCCCTTATTGTAGTGTGGGGGCTGAGTTCGTGAATTTCGAATAAAATATCACAGAAACTATCAGCAATCCATTAAAATATAATATTAAAATGATGGGATAAGAAATGATAGGCGGGCCTTTTAAATTCTATCAAAAAAGAATTTATATGGCTGCTATAATAATTTTATGACCAAATAAATTCACATAATAATTGAAAGTAATAAACTTCGTCTTGACAAAGTTTTTTTTAATTTTTTTATACCCTTGCAGAGGGTATTATAATTTTGGTCAAAAGTGTGCAACGCAGTGAAGGAGACATCTCCGACCCTATAAAGTATATATATTCTTGATCAGGATCACCTCCTGAGTTGATATAGCCATGTCCGTCTGTCCGTCTGTCCGTCTGTCTGTCCGTCTGTCCGTCTGTCTGTTTCTACGCAAACTAGTCTCTCAGTTTTAAAGCTATCGAATTGAAACTTTGCACACACCCTTCTTTCCTTTGCACGCAGTATATAAGTCGGAACGGCCGGGATCGGACGACTATATCCTATAGCTGCCATATAACTGATTGATCGGAAATGCCATAACTTTCGTGTTTGTAAAGTTAGGAAGTTGGGATTTTCTATGGGTTTTATATTTGGCCAATCAATTCGACCTACCAAATTTCATAAGAATCGGACGACTATATCCTATAGCCGCTATATAACTGATTAATCGGAAATGCCAAAACTTTGGTGTTTGTTAAGTTAGGAAGTTGGGATTTTCCATGGGTCTTATTTTTGGCCAATCAATCCGACCTATTAATTTTCATAAGGATCGGCCGACTATATCCTATAGCTGCCATATAACTGAACGATTGGAAATGCCATAACTTTGGTGTTTTTAAAGTTAGGAAGTTGGGATTTTTTATGAGTATTAAGAATGCATCATATGAATAATTTTGGAGAATATAATTTACAGAGTATTCTGCAAGGGTATATCAACTTCGGCTCCGCCCGAAGTTAGCTTTTCTTTCTTGTTTTTAATTGATGTACATTGGTTTTTGGCAAAAATTGGGTTTTAAGTTAGAACCTTTAAGTTTTGATTCAAATCGGTTGACTATATGCCATATCTGCCATATTTCTGTTATTCAGACTATACGGTTATATGCCGATTACTCGCTCTGTGTAATAGTAGATTCTTGTCGACTTCCAAATCTTATTTTTATATGTGTACACTGGCAATGTTAAGAAATCTAGCTGTTCGGACGACTATTTCATTTAGCTATCATAGGAACGATCAAGTCAAAATAGCTTGTTTTTGACCTAAATTATGTTTTTTTTGTTGTTTAATACTCATTCCTTAAGTTTTGTTAAAAATTGATTGACTTATCCTTCAGGTTTCATATATGTCTCATTCTAAAAGAAAGTTCTTGAAACTTTCAGAAAAACAGAGTATTTACAATACATTAAATCGTTCAAAAAAAGCGCACGCACTTACGAGAACTTTTCTTGCCTAGCCGAATATGGGTCACAGTTGAACTGAAAGAAACGACTTTAGATCTTTTAAATTGTGTTGTACAACCAACAATATATAGAGGGACAGATTATAGCTAGACAGATTAATTTGGATTGGCTTTAAGCCAGTTAATTGTTCTTCAGCCTGAAACACAACAACGTACGACGTTAACCTGGCTGCGTCCCTTTAATCTAATAACACAGGCCAACAAAATATTAGAAAATTCCGGACCCGAAAACAGGACCCACTTTTTCTTATGCAATTTTTTGCGCTGAATCCAAATCCGGTGCCAAAATTGCTCCAGCACCCACATGACCATAAAGAATGTCACTTTAATATTTTTATTGAACCCCTTAACGCCCAAAACAAAATAAGAACAGTTATTTACAGAAACTTTAAATGGTCATATCTCAGGAACGAATAATCGTATTTAAAAAACTAAAAAGGAATTTTAAAGGTTAGGATGTATTATCGAATATATAGCTTGTTGAAATATGCAAAAAACGTCAATTTTCACACTTTTAGGTTAGAATATCTCAGAAACTGTGGGTGCTGGAGCAATTTTGGCACCGGATTTGATTCAGCGCGAAAAATTGCATAAGAAAAAGTGTGTCCAGTTTTTGGGTCTAAAAATTGTTGTCCTGTGTAATATATGTGCATAATTAAGTCAATGTAAAAGCTTGGCTAGTTTAACCAAACTTAATATTGTCTTTACTTTATATATAAATTAATTAATTCCTTATTAAGGATTTTATTAAGACGCGCGAATGAGAAGACTTGGGTTTCGAGAGGCGATGACCGTCACGATTTATTTCAAAAATTCAACTAAATACTAAGTACATAAATTCTTATAACGAAAGCTAGCCCTATGCCCTGAAAGTGCTGACCCGGCGCCCCGTGTCTGGTGTTGGGTAGCCGTCGGTTGCGTCGCGGTGCATTGCCCGCTGATAGCGCTGACCGAAGCTTGGGCTTCTGGTACCGTCGTTGTGCAATATCCGCAGGCTTTGCATTATTCTCATGCCGACTACTCGTGATCAGCTTGGCAACTTCTCTGTTGCCGGGTGACCGTGTTAACTCCTCCCCCGCTTAGATGAAGGAAGTCCTCGGAGTTCTTGAAACCGTCAATAATAACTTGAAGGTCATGCTGGCGACGAAAATGATAAAGCAGATGGCGAAGAAAGCGATCGCGGCCACTCCATATTATAGGCCGATTTACCAGTCTCTTTTCCATTTCGCCAATGTATCGTAGGTTTTCCATGTTTAATTTCTGTAAGTATGGTAAACTTAGTATTTCCTGATGGTCTGTAATGTTAAGGACCGTTGATGCAACGGGTGCTGGGAATTTTTTTACTTAGCTCTTTAAGTTTCGGTATAAGGTGTTGTTTACTTTTACCTCCTCGTCGAATGTAACGAGGAACGTTCCAGTTACCAGTTGACCATTGACCGTAGCTGTTCCGTCATTAAGAATAATAACGCCGTCATCGATGATTTTTAGTGGCTCCAGGTGGTTGGTGCGAGTCGAACAGTGTGCGTTGCCTCCAGAGTGGAGTTGTTGTGCGCATGTCGGATAGGGCATTTCTCTGCAAAATGTTGTCGTAAGGGCAGCGATGCAGTTTCCAATCGGCATGATTTTGTTACCGCAGTCAGCTATACTATTGCCTTCAGCAAAATTAAGAATAGTGCCGTTGTGTTCAACGGGGTGCAAGATTATTTTCTTAAATTGTTATTTAAAACAACTTTAATTTGAGCTACTTCCATTAAATCAGTTATAGTAACATTTGTGGTATGTTCATTAATTACATTTTGTAAGTCATTTTAGACTAAGATCGCGGTGTTGATTATTCCAATTTTTGCAAGAGTAACCGACAACATCAGGGCTTCGAGTTCGGAAATAATAATTATATTTCTTGATAGCAAGTTCTCACAAGTAAGAAAGTATTTTTTGTCGGTCGAAAATATGTCAATACTAGCAGGGTGCCCGCAGCTTCGCTTGCGATGGATAACCCAAATATCCTACTTTTCTTGTGTAATAGGTTTGCAGTAGTAATTTTTAATTTTAGATGTTTCTTTAAATATATTTGTAGTTTTGGCTGAAACTTTAATTAACCCTCATTTTCACACCACCCGGAGGTAGAGGATACGGCGCGTTTTTTTAATGTGGTTTCCCCCAATAAGCCTACTCTTTGCCTAATTAATAGGCAATTATCACATAAAAACACAATTCGCGGCAAATTTTCTTGATACGACTCTGACCAAATTGAAAGTTTCCCCGTTCACTTCTTCTTTTGCGCACTTGCTACACTCTTTCCTCTCTCTCAATCTACTGCGATCTCCCGCTCTTATGTTTCCTAACAGCGCGTGGCAAAACACTGTAAAAATAAACACCGCAAAAAACAATTTGAATGGTATATTTTAACTACATTATCAAAAACCGGGCCAAATAGATTTTCGCCAAAAAAACGTCTTTCGCGTATTCTGGCCGCAATAACTGTAAAGAGCATTTAAATTCGATAATAGCTCGACTTTTAGCTTAGTTTCTTTGTTTAGAAGATAGCTAGAGCTCTGGTGAAACCATCAAATGAATCGTTAAAGCTTAAGGAAAAACTTTACCGAAGTAATTTTTGATACTCAATTTAGAAGTGCCATTTTTCGACGTTTGAAGATATTTTTGGCTAAATTGTAATTTTAGAACGGGTGTTAAAAATAGTAAAAAGCCTCAAGTCTAAGCGGTCAAATTTATAAAACATTTATAATGTCTTAAACTATTTTTGGGCGAAAACACGGATTCGATTTGTTAAACGGTTTAGTGTCCAGAATTTTGGAAAAGAAAATTGACCTTTTTTCCAATTGGTAGCGATTGGGGCCATTTGGGGAGCCCCAATAAATCTTAGCAAATCAGTTTAAAGTTATTAGAATGTAATAAAAATGCATATTAATATTTTTAACCAGTGGTTTTGGCTGTGCGTTGATTCCCAGTTTTCTTACTGATAGCTTTATACATATATAGAGATGACTGCCCCCCTGCCCTTTTCACAAAGCCCAGCGGCTTGAACGCTTTGACGGGGTTTATTCGTGTGTGTTGCTGGTATAATTTAATTTTAATTTATTGTTAAGTTTAATTTAGTTTTAAGTTTTTAATTTTAAGTTTTAAAAAGAAATCAAGATCAGCCGCCGCACAATTATTGTACTACACAGAGTCAGAGGGAGAGAGAAAGAGAGACAGTGCGAGAGAATGCATTCGGTGTTCAATGCTTGTGTATAATTTGTTGGAATTATTATTCCTACTTTAGGCTAATGTAACTTTTTTTAGAATTGACCTAGAGCTTCAGTAAAACCACTTATGAATCCTTAAAGTATCAGGATTCCCTCGATAAATTTTCATATTGCTAATTGACTTAGATCAGTATTTTTTTGCCGTTAGAAAAAAATGAGGAAGATTCTTAGATTTTCAAAAATCGATAAAAAATAGTAAACATTAAAATATCCAATACTAAATTAAATAGAATCTTCATTATGTAGAGGACTAAATTTTGGCCAAAAATCGCATCGATTGATTAACGCGCTTAGCGTCCAGATTTTGTTATAGAAATTGGGGGTTTTTTGCCACTGGAAGAAAACGGGGGCATGTTTGTGGCCAAAATAAATCTTAGCAAATCAGTTTTGTGTTATAAGAATTGAATGGTAAAAAAATTTAATAGGGTCATTTAATTAGTTTAGGCTGTGCGTTGATTCTTAGTTTTCAATGAACAGTTTTATATATATAGATGTAATATTTCGCCCGTGTATGAGGGAATAGGTGTTTCCCCGAGAATCTGTTTCTGAGGGTGTCGATCATATTTTGCCTTCTGGCAAATTTTACAATTTGCGACGACGTCATTTGCCATTTAAGTCATTTTGGGAAAAAAAAAGTCCTGCATGATCTGTTTCACGTTTTCTGTCCAGCTCTATGAGCCCTGTTATGTTCTGACACAGTAATTTCTTTTGTTCGTTTTTGTCTAAGATGTCGGCCACCATGCGGTTTGTGTAATGAAAAGTGGTTGTCGGAAATGTTTCTATTAATTTATGCTGGATAAATGCCAGTACTGGCAGTTCGCAAAAAATTGCATTGACCACGTTCTCCTTGGCCACATCATATTCTCTGTATAAGTGTTTCTCTATCCGAGAAATGTAAGAGATGTCGAGTCTTTTCACCAAACATTCTTCTATTATTATTTGGTTCCATAAGCAGTTGACCGGCTTGTCCGTTTTTTCGATGGTGCCTATAGTAACTTGCTAATCCAAGGAATGATCTGACATTAAATAGTGTGGTTGGTTGTTCGTAGTTACGAATTGCATCTACTTTGCTACGGCGTGTTCTTATGCCTCCTCGTGAAACTACGAAACCTAAATACTCTACGCTTTCTTCAAAGAAGTTAGATTTTTCTCGCGAAACCCTCATGTTGGCCTCATATAATTTGTCCAAGACACATGCCATGTGTTTCACATGATCGTGCATATTTTCTGAAAAAAAATTTACGTCATCGACATAAACATAGCATGATTTCCCTATTTGTTCTGTAGCACCTGAGTCTATAATGCGATGTAATAATGGTTATCTATCTCAATATCGGTGTATAATCGACTATCTTTGTTGAGGAAAATTGCTGAAATTAGTCTTTTGCGGCTGTCACGAACTACCGTTATATTTAAATTTGTATTTTTGTTAATAATATCAAAATTTGGATCGTCAACATTACAACATTCCGCTTACGAGGTATATTGTTTTTCTTGATTGGATTGGTTCTGCTATTCCTATAACTGAATTTATATGACTATGAACTCGCTGAATTTCGACGACTGGTCAACCTCTACTTACTTAGGTGGTTGCTTTCTCCGTGCTCATCGATTCGCGGAGTAATTACTATTGAAAGATTAAAAATATTAAGTGCTGTGTTGCTTATTCCGGTTTGTCAGTCCGTGATATCCTCAACTGCACTACAGTTCCAAGAGATGATCTAGCACTACCCTGCAATAATTTAAACCTACAATTTGATTTTCTTAAATAACGTATTCCTTTACGGGAAACGCTTTACCCTGGGTCGTTTCACTGTTTAAACAGGACCTCTGCACGCTTTTCCACAGGACAAATAGGCTTTTCCGCGCTGGACGTCACTTTAAGGAATTGTGTTCTACAAAAACACTGAAAATTACTGGATGGTGCTAAAGAGCAGTTTTCGACTTATATCTCCCGATCTGAACGATCGGGCCCCACACGTAGCGTTCAACTCGAATCCTAATGGTTCTCAAGTCGCTCCCCGGTATGCTGGTCGTAGAGGTCGTGCACTTCTAGCGATTCTTTCTACTTCAGCTATACCTAACATAAAACAAGACAATAAGTGCACTGTCGGAAACTAATAAGTTGTACCTAAAATTGTTGTAATCGGCTATTAACACTGATAAGTTACGATAAGAGGAACAGATCTTCAAACGATCAAGGATTAGGGAGACTTGGACGTTGTTTGCCCCCCTATTATTTACCCACCCTTCCGTGGTAACCTGTACATTTTATAGATTACCCCTTATCTGACATCAGATTATTGTTGAATACCCCTCAGACGTTATGTTGTTCCGGCGACGATCCATTCGAAAAAGAAGTTACATGATCATTTCGTTGCGCTATACAGAGACTTCATAGTTTAAATTTATTTCACGAGTTTAAGCGCGGTACGCTCTAACATACCCTTCAGAGGTTGTTTTGGAAAATCTAAGCACAGACTGGTATTGTTTACTTACTTCACTGAAATCAAATAATTTTTAAACTAAAACTGAACGTAATCATAGTTCACTAATTAAATTATTATTCAAAACTATAAGAATTTATGCAAGGGGTTTTAGCTATCGCGGGACTCGCATCGACAATAATTAAGGCACAAACATATTAATACGGGTTCATTAAGGGTTTACTCACAAGCGGTACTTTTTCGGGAAAATCCATCGAAGCGTTCTATTGGCCCAATGAAGCTATCGTTGATGTGTGATGTTTATAACCTTAATTTCGACGCACTTCCTGCTTACAAAAGAAGCCTCCCACCTATTTGAGCATATTTGAAACTATTATTAAAAAACTTTTCAAATACGGTTAAAAGGAAAACTGCAAACTGCAAACGGGCTACCGCCGACCAAGCGGTAATTATTCCAGCTGAGTTGAGGACTCGAGTATTCGTCTAATTAAAAAAAATACATTTTTTTAAGTATTAAGAACCTATCTGTTGGCTTTTGATAAAACTCGGTTGACTTTATTCTATAGCTTCCGACGAACGATACTTCGCGCAGGGTAATTAATAGATTCTTAAAACTTTCCAAATCGTAATTTAGCTGCAATAGGCGTTATAAAAATCTCGCTTTTAATACCCTTGCAAAGGGTATTACATAGTAAAAAATTTGCTTGTCCTCAAGCGTTAAGGCCAGGGTACAAGATTGGTGAAGATGTTTCTTGGTAAATAACATTTACCGGTTCTAATTCAGTAGTTTGTGGTTGATTGCCTGTTGTTGGTTTTTTATAGCGAATAATTATTCTGTTCTTCCGTTCTAACAAAGGCGACGGTCTAAATTAACTCCAAAGTACTTAACCTTATCTTCGTGCTTGGGCCTATTCCCACCAATGTAAAGGCTACGCGAATGGCTAGGGCGGAGAGCAAATGTTGCATTCTGGTTTTGTCAACATTTAGGGAAATGTTCCATTGAGAAGCCCAGTACTCCAATTCGTCCAAGAATGTCTGGAAACGTCAGGAGGCAGACGTGGTGGTGCTACCTGCTGCAAGAAATGCAGTGTCATCTGCATATATGGCCAGGAGTGTACCACGAGCAACTGGGTTTGGAAGATCCGAACTGTAAATTGTGTACAGGACCGGACCAAGTACGCTTCCCTGAGGGACACCAGCACTAATTGGGTAAGTCTAGAACGGTGTCCCCGAATATCTGCCGCAAACTCCCTATTATCCAAGAATAATACAATGAGATTCTAGAGTCTCTCAAAAACGGCATTAACTTGTAAAACAGTCCTTCGTGCCAAACCCTTCCAAAGGCCTGTCAAACGTCGAGCAAAACGGCTGAGCAGTATTTGTGATCTTCGAAAGCACCCAGAACATGGTTAACTACTTTGTACACTTGCTCGATAGCACTATGGCGACTATGGAAACCAAACTGGGGGTTCGAAAGTGCGTCTTCAAAGGCGTTAATAGCTAGAAGTTTACCAAGCATGATCCGCTTAAAAATCTTGGAGAAAGTGTACAGCAAACTAATCGGCCTTTCAGATTCTGGGCAACATGGGTATTTTCCTTTTTTTGCAACCATTTTGACTAATGCACATTTCCAAGGTGATGGAAAATGGCCAAGGTCCAGGCCAGCATTAAAGAGAAGACAGAGCTGCGGAATGACAGAGCTAGGCACAGCCTTTGCTACTTTGCCATCAATCGCGTACATGCCAGGAGCTTTACTAGTAACCGGTCGCTTTATATGATCACGTTCCTTATCTTCGTCTTCTGGACGAACAGTAAAAGGAGGGCCAAATGAAAGCCCTAACCTAGAGATTGTTGTCTGGACTTCTTCGCTTGCTACAAATTCAAATGGCGATTCCCAGGATCGTCAGCAAATACTTCAGCAATCTCGGAATCACTGTGGGCCCAAATCCCATCGCTACGTTTAAGGGAAAACCTCTAAAGCCGTCTTTTAAGGTTGCGGGTGCATTTCCACAGCCCAAATCCGTGATTTTGGTTAGGATCAATTGTACTGATGCCTCGTCCTCATCCAGACACGGCGAAGTGCATGACCCTTTTTTGGCCAAGGCAGCAATTTCTGGCTTTGAATAAGCCCAAGATGGAGGAGGAATAGGTATACTTCTAGGAGGATGGGCAGTTTGATGAATCTGTTCAGCAAAGGAATTTACGTCGTCCACAGAAAGAAGAGAAGGTTGTTCGTGAGTCAGAGCAGTATCCTGCGCATTGAAACTTTTTAGATCCGAACCCCGAGGAAGAAGCCTGGATTTGATCAAAATTTCTTGCCCATCTAAATTTAACCAGGTTGATGTTTTAATATTTAGCAATTTTTTTAATGTTATATTTTCACTTCATTTTCTATTAAAGGATTTCTATTAAAGGATTTAATTCATTTACTTGGATACTGAATGCTGATAATTTGCTTATATTTTTTATATTTCTTCTCTGTTGTTATTATCAAGTATACGATAAAAGTATGTGTAAGCTGTTCCTCCTATATTGAGTAATCATATTTTCTGTCTTTTAAATATATTCATGCCTTTTGTTTCCCTTTTTAGTTAGTCTGTTCAATATTGTATCTGTAATATGTGGTTAAAGTCTTTAACTTGATTCAATAAATTTGTACATGTTTCTTGTGTTTTAGTTATTTTTACTGCTAAAAGAAACTATTCGTTATCTGTAGTTATTTCTACAGCACCTGTCGTAAATATTATATAGCCATTCTTTTTCAGAGTGGGGCTTACTTCGATGGTTTGTCCACGAGTAAAATTAATAAGATTTAAAAGAAGTGTAGCTAAAACGGGGGACAGAAGCTAACTTCGGCAAGCCCAAGTTATAATACCATTTCAGACTTTGCCGATATTGCAAAACTTGAAAAAGTAGCGAAAGGAATAAGGAATACATAAAGTGCAAAACTGTCATATAAAAATAGAGAAAAAGGGATATTTTTGCAGCCTTTAACAATTTTTCCTACGGAAGCTATACGATATTGATGTCCGATCGGCAAGCGCTTTTACCCTGAGCCAGATATGCGTAAATAAATAAGACTTGGAAAAATTTATGTCAATAGCTTACACACTGCGCGAAATTTTCTGAAAAACATTAAATTTGGACCGATTTCACTCTGTTGTTCCTATGGGAGCTATAAGATATAGACGTCCGATCGGCAGGCGATTTTACCCTGATCAAGGTATGCTTAAAAAAATACGATTTGGAAAGATTCATGTCCATAGCTTTTATACTGCGCGAAATATCTTCCATTCTTGCAAGTTATATCCGATTATTCCTATGGAAACTATAGGATATAGACATCCGATCGCCTTTTCAAACTTGATCTGCGTATACATGTTTTGGGACGACTGTGAAAGTTTCAGATCGCTAGCTTTTAAACTGAGCTCGCAAACGATATTTAAACAGACGGACAGACGGACATGGCTATATCGACTCACCTATTGATCCTGATCAAGAATATATATACTTTATGGGGTCGGAAACGTCATTGCGTTACAAAATTCTGACCAAAATTATAATACCCTCTGCAAGGGTATAAAAATCATTCAATTGTCATTTCATTGTATTTTGTTATACCCTTGATATTTGATATAAGCATGTCCGTCTGTCCGTCTCAGTTTTAAAGATATCGAATTGAAACTTTGCACACACCCTTCGTTCCTTTGCACGCAGTAAGTCGGAACGGTCGGGATCGTCCGACTATATCCTAAAGCCGCTATATAACTGATTGATCGGAAATGCCATAACTTTGGTATTTTTAATTTAAGGAATTTGAGATTTTGTATAAGTATTAAGAATAATTTTGGAGAATATAATTTAAAGAATATTCTGCAAGGGTATATCAACTTCGGCTCCACCCGAAGATAGCTTTCCTTTCTTGTTTTTATTTTCAGTTTACGAAAGTAATTTATAGTCATTATGTTATTAGATTCTTCTTTAACAAATTCGATTTGCCTGTTCAAAGAACTTAGGGGACTTTCTGTGGTAGTTATGTGGTTTTTATTATTTTCTTGTGCGCAATGGACTGTTGCAATTGTAGAATGTGGTAGAAAATGTAAGAATATTTAATTTCGTGTTGATTTAAGGTTCTGATGTGAAAGCAGAGTGGACTTTGGTTTTGAGACAATACACCACCGATAGCAGTATTCCTCGCATATCTAGTGGTTGAAAAATATTTTTTTAAATTTGGATAGATCAAAATGGGATCTGAAATAATTAGAAGTTTTAGTTTTTCAAAACCTTCTAAATATGATTTTTCTTTTGGATTAATGATTAAACCTTGCAATTTTTTTTTTTTTGGTAACGAATTTCATCTATTTGTATTAGGTTTTGTTAAATCGATTGTTGTGAACTACTGGAATTTGCTTAGTTTATCCAATACTTTGTTCATGATCATCAACTAGACGAAATTTTTTCTTTCCGGAAGCATCTACCTTTTCGGGATAATCCATATTGGTAAACAATATGGTGATTTTAATTTTCTTAAAGTCCCTTGTTTATCATTACCTCATTACATTGACCTGTTGGTATTTATATGGTTTTTTATACCCTTGCAGAGGGTATTATAATTTTGGTCAAAAGTGTGCAACGCAGTGAAGGACACATCTCCGACCTCATAAAGTATATATATTCCTGATCAGGATCGGGTCCTGTGCACACACCCTTGGTTCCTTTGCATGCAGTATATAAGTCTGAACGGCCGGTATCGGCCGACTATATACCATAGCTACCATATAACTGAACGATCGGAAATGCCATAACTTTGGTGTTTGTAAAGTTAGAAAGTTCGGATTTTCTATGGGTTTTATTTTTGGCCAATCAATCCGACCTACCAAATTTTATAAGGACCGGCTATATCATATATAATTAATTTTATGCCCGTTTCTGTCACTGCCTTGCATTATAAAAAAGGCTGAAAAAGGTAAATATGTCAAATTTAAAAGAAGTATGAGTATTAAGAATGCATCTTATGAATTTTGCAGAAAATAATTTACAGAATATTCTGCAAGGGTTTATCAAGCACTGCTCCGCCCGAAGTTAGCTTTCCTTTCTTGTTTTTAACGGATGACCACTTGAGGTCACAATTTGTGATGGCATTACATGTTGCTAGGTAATCTTTACCTATCAACATATGGTCATTTTTTCAGAAACTATGAATGTAGAATTTCTGCTCTATTAGACAAAGTTTACTTTTAGCTAATTTTACTGCTTCTTTTAATTGGATAACACCATTTATAGTGTGTACGTATAAGTTCCCAGTTCTATCGGGAAATAAAAAAGATTTGTATTAATTAAATTTATAGAGCGCCCCTTTGCCTTTTCTTTTGGGCCCTACCTTGATTAAAATTCTGGGAAAGCTCCTAATTTTGTTGTTGATATTCAGCATTCGATTTTCTATTTATTTTAGATTTTCTGAATTATGTGAAGTACCTGGGTTATTTGGATTATTTTGATTTTTTGAATTATTTGTATTTTTCCTTTAGTTGTTGGGTAATTTCCCTGGTAATGAATGTCGAATTTCTGTTCTACCGACAAAGTTTACTTCTAGCTAATTTTACTGCTTCTTTTAATTGGATGACACCATTTATAGTGCTTACGTTTAAGTTTTTAGTGCTAACGGGAAATAAAAAGCTATTTACTTTTATTATATTTAGAGAGCTCCTCGTGTCATTTACACACCTCAAGAAAAGGCTGTTCATCGTTATTCTGACACACGGATTTCTGTATTTTCTTCTTCCTCTTCCGACTCCGAAGCACCTTGATGAACATTTTCTACTTCCATCCTAGATTGCTTACTAGAGCTTTGCCTTGACATGGATTAAAGTTATAGATATTTTTACACACTTTTCTAAAATTCTCAAAAACATTAAATATTGCAATAAATTATCTAATTAATTTTCACACGTAAAGACATTCCATATTTTTGGAGTATGCTCATAATTCTCTCGACTACAGTTTTTATCAGTTAATTGATTATAAAACTTTTCAAGTGGTGGTCACTTTATATCTTTCAATCGTTCAATTGAATTAAGATAGCTAAAGGGAAATATACCCTTATGTTTTACCAATTGAAATTCATCAGTGTTTTGTCGAAAAATAGCTTTATCGTTGAAATTGAGTTTTGCCTATTAAAATTTTAGCCACCAAGTATTCGGTTTTTTAACATCTAGAAAACTAATGACATTTTCAATAATTCTTTCACAAATAAATGACAAACGTATGCCGAGAGATTATGAAAAAATATTGGAAACAAATTTATAATTTAGATTACATTCATTACGGGCCGTACCTCTATATTCTCCTGGTAGATGACAATTATCTTAGACTAACTAACTCAACGGCTTTATTATCGAATACATATCCGCATATAATACAATTTTGCTAAATTAAAGGAATTTAATTGTTTGATTGTTAATGTATTTGTTTTATTTTTTTTTGTGCGGAGTCTTATGGTCTCCTTACCCGCCCAACCGACCGAGGGGCGGATGCCGTGTATCATACGGCTTGATTCGCGAGAAGATAGACGCGATTTAAGAAAATATAGGTAAAAAACCGGGGAAAAAAGTAATAGTAAGATACATTTTGTGCTAATGAAGTCAGTATTAATCGTTAATTAATTATAGGAAAAAGTCTATTATAGTCAGAACATAATACTCTGAAAGGCTCATGCAAGGCAAAGTTAGATCTACACTGATTTAATATTAGGGGAATATAATTTCTAGTTAATCTACTTGGCACCGAAAAGTTTAGCCGACTTACCAAGTCGGCGCTGTCAATCTCACCACGTATAAGGTTATAAATGATGGCAGTACCAAGCATGGTTTTATGGTTGGCTAGGGAGGTAAATTAATCAACAGTAGTCTACTAGCATAAGAAGGTAAGTTAAGATTTGCATCCTAGTTTAGGCGCCGTAAAGCAAGAAGAAGAAAGTTTCTTTGTACTGATTCAATACGACCAATATGTATTCCGTATTGTGGACTCCAGACGGGAGACCCAACTGCAGAATCGGACGGACTAGCGAAATAAGTAAAGTTTTAGTGACATAAGAATCATCATTTTGGACATCTTTTATTAAATCCAAGCACTCCTCTGGCTGGAGAATTTCTGAAATTGAATTTTTAAAAAGGAGCCTTTGTGACCTGCATTCATGTAACTTGAGATCCATATAAGGAGATTAACTGGAAAACCTAACAAGTCAAGTGTTAAGTTTACTGCTTGTCCCGATAGTTTAAGAGCGACCCGATCAGCTGATCGTTCGCTCATCTGGACCTGTGTAGGACGAGAGCAGAGAAAAGGGAACGCAACCAGAAGCAACAGTCTGCACGGTCGAACAACGCTTAACGCACGCCGCCGGTCTAACGAAATTTGCACTTTATCATACACTTGTTAATTTTGGAATCAGAATAATTATAACGCATTGAATTTATCCTTTTATGTATGCCTTTGCCTGGGAACCTCTCGTACAATGACCCCTCGTTGACCTAATACAAGGGGACACAACTGAACATGGTGGCCCATGAGGGGACCCTGCAAAGCAAAATACAGTTCATAAAAGGTTAATTAGAATTCCGTTAAACAAATTCCGTTAGATCGCGGCTGCGTCAGATCGGCACGCCACCTCAACGAAGCAGTGCAAAGAAGACGTCGATACATAAGCGCAGCAACGGCAACCCGGACTTTGCAAAGCGCCCTTATCTCTTCCCTTCCTCTTTGTGGTGTGGTTCTGGTATGCAAGCTGAGTGAGTTACCAAGTTGTGTGCGAGACAAGTATTACAGATTTATCTATTACATAATTATTCGGGGTGGTGAGTTGCGCAGGCCTTAGTCTTACACTTGGCAACATGAAACCTGAGTCGGATGATTTGGAAAAGTTGGTGAATCTGTAATCAGATCGTCACCAAGCTCTTAGGTCTGTGTTAGAAAGATTTGCAGGCGAGGAAAACTAAAATTTATCTCAAAAAACGGCTGGACCAAGTGGAGGAATTACGGAACGCTTTTCGGGAGACGCACTCGATGATCGTTAATTTGGATGGATTTAGTGATTCAAGTTACGCCACTAAGAATTTCCAATCAGAATTCGAGGAGCGTTATATGGACGCTTATTGCGCTCTCGCCGAAGACTTCGACAGGCTTGAACCAGAAAATACTACGAAGACAGCAGCCGCAGGAAACGCCGACCCGGAGCTGCGAGTAAACATGCCGCAAATGTCGGTGCCTAAATTTTCCGGTGCGTGTGTGGACTGGCCAGGCTACTACGACGCCTTCACAAGTCTAATTCATAACAACAACAATTTGAGCAATGTCCAAAGATTGCACTTTCTTAAGGAGTCGTTGCCTATCAGTCTTGATAATGACATTCGTCAGATGCAGCTCACGGATGTAAATTATGCAGTGGCTTGGGGAATGATGATCAAAAGGTACAACAATCCTTGCCTCGTTTTCTCACACCATATGAACGCAATCTATGCGCTGCCCAGATTGCAAAAGGACAGCACCTAACTGCCTTCCGCCGCGTTCAAGCCTTGGACGGGGAATCGCAGCACTGGTTGCCGCATTACGTAGCATCGAAGGTGCCCAAGGAGACCCACAACGCTTGGGAGCACCACCAAGGAAGCTCTTCAACAGTTCCATCTTATAGGGACTTGGAATCATTTCTGAACGATCGGCAAGTCATAATGGATGCGATTGAGAATCGAAGCTCGTCGTACGACTCCAATGCTGGCCCAGGTTCAACAGACCCGACCAAACGCGTGCGAGTGCATAATGCACAGGAGCACTCAAGGCGTTCGAATAACCCTTGTCATGGCGGCGACCACATCCTGCGTTCTGTCCACCGTTCTTGGCGCTGGACTGTTACAAGCGCAAGGATATAGTCAGCAGGGCTAAATTATTCGTCAATTGCTTGACCAAGTCGCATGCCCTGTCTCGCTGCACCAGCAACCAGAGCTGTCAGGTTTGTGGTCAGCGCCATCATACGTTGCTACATTTCCCGGTTCCGGCTCAGAACCAGCCTTCGAACCACACTCAATCGCATTCTGCCCGGCCGCCGACACCGCAGTTTGTGACGCCGGCATCCAGGGAAACAGTGTCTGCACACAACATACAGTCCAGGTCCAGGCAGATGGCACGCAGATGGTTCTGGACTGGGACGACGCGGTTCCTGATAATATCGCAGAGCGATGGCGAGTAGTTCGAGACAACTTACTGAGGATCGGCGAGATAACCATAGATCGGTGGATCCATTATACCCCATCTTCAATATCCTCAGTGCAGATGCATGCATTTTGCAACGGATCTTCCACATCTTATGCAGCTGCTGTGTACCTAAGACTAGAGCATCAGGACGGAAGATGCTATTCAGCTCTGATGGCTGCAAAATCAAAGGTTACTCCCGCCAAGCCCTTAACTAAACCTCGAACAGAGTTAAGTGGAGCGGTATTGGCCATCAAATTGGTGAGGTGGCTAACTATGGCTAAGTGTCTGAGCTCCTTTCCGGTCAAGACTTTCTATTGGACGGATGCTACAATTGTGCTGCACTGGTTGCATGGAGACGTCAATAGATGGAAGACCTTTGTCGCGAATAGAGTCGCCTTCGTTTTGGATCATTCCTCGCCAGTTCAGTGGAGACACGTTGGCACTACCGAGAATCCAGCGGATTGCGCTACACGCGGTCTCACTCCCATCAAGCTAAAGGACTTCGAGCTGTGGTGGCGAGGGCCAGAGTGCCTCGAACGCAATCAAGGCTGTTGGCCATCGACAGATTTCGGTCAAATTGGCATTAACGACGCCACTTTGGAGGCAAAGGTGGCCAAAATGCGCGTTCACCATGCAGTCCCGCAAACGTCGTTCCTTGAGATATTTTCAACACTCAGCCAGGCTTTACGAGTCACAGGCTACATCATGCGCTTCAAGGACAACCCGTCCGGCAAGGTAGACAGACGCCTTGAGCCCTTAAGTATTGAAGAGCTCGGCTACGCTTTATTAGCCGTCGTGCGTATCGTACAGCACGAATCGTTCGCAACCGACTTGTCTGCAGTAAGGAACTCCAAACGGCTGCCCTCGCGGAGCAAATTATTAAATTTGTCGCCGATATTAGAGGAAGGCATCTTGCGGGTGAGGGGACGACTTCGCCATTCTAGTTTGTCGCACGAACGTCGTCATCCGATAATCCTGCCAAGTTCTCATCATTTCACCGAATTAGTAATACGTCACTCTCACTATCTAACCCTGCACGGATGCGCGCAGTTGACTTTGGCACATGCGCGTCAGCGTTTTTGGATCCTGACAGGACTACACAGGCGCAATAGAGGTTAAAGCAGCGCGTCTACGAGGCACTAGCTTTTACAAGGGATACATCGCTGTGTTCATTTGTCTCGCAACCAAGGCGGTGCATTTGGAGGCGATGACAGGTCTCACCACGGAACATTTTTTACTGGCTCTGGACAGGTTCACCGGGCGACGAGGAATAGTTCAGCACCTTTACAGTGACAACGGTACCAACTTTGTTGGTGCAGACAATGTAATGAAGACGGTGTACGGTCAGCTTCAAGCGGATTACGAGAAGCTCATCGCCCCCAAGCTTGCATCGCAGCGCACAACATGGCACTTCAATCCTCTTCTGTCACCTAACTTTGGTGGGCTGTGGGAGGCCAATGTAAAGTCGGTTAAACACCATCTAAAGAGTCATTGCAGATCGTCGGCTTACCTACGAAGAGTTGTCCACGGTGCTCGTAAGCATAGAAGCGTGTCTCAACTCAAGGCCGCTTTGCCCTCTCACGGCTGACCCGGACGATCTAGAAGTGCTCACCCCAGTGCAATTCCTCATCGGAGACTCAATGCTGGCGCCGCCGGAATATCAACCACAATCCAGATCCTTCGCAGAGCAGTTCCTCATCCAGCAGACGATGATACGACATTTCTGGAAGGCTTGGAGTCGTGACTGGTTAGCGCATCTTCAGCAAAGGCCAAAGTGGTGTTAGGAGACTGAAAACTTTCAGCTTAACGACCTTGTCATTATCAAGGACGACAGGTTCCCCCCATCGCAATGGTTGCTCGGGCGTGTTATGGGGTTGCACCCAGGGACGGACGCACTGGTCCGGGTGGTGACAGTTAAAAATAAGCAGGGGCAGCTGAAGCGATCCGTAGCAAAGCTCCGTCCTCTGCCAATTCGCGCTTAGGCGCACTCATTTGTATCCCTCGATCCCTCGATGTAGCTTGCGCACACATCTTGCTCTCATCTCTCCATATTAGATACCGAGGATACGCTTCCGAGCTCGCTTATCATCACCATAGCATGGAGGACCAGCTGATCGTTCGCTCATCTGGACCTGTGTAGGGCGAGAGCAGAGAAAAGGGAACGCAACTAGAAGCAAAAGTCTGCACGGTCGAACAACGCTGAACGCACGCCGCCGGTCTAACGAAATTTGCACTTTATCATACACTTGTTAATTTTGGAATCAGAATAATTATAACGCTTTAAATTTATCCTTTTGTGTATGCCTTTGCCTGGGAACCTCTCGTACAATGACCCCTCGTTGACCTTATACAAGGAGACACAACTGACAATCACGTTTTTGAACAAGAAGTAAGTGGTTTACAGTGTCAAATTAGAAAACTAAAGTCTGTGTAAATGACGTCTGTTTGAAAACTACTATTGAAGCCCTTTATCACAAATCTATTAAGCCCCAGAATGTTAGTGATTGTGGATTTACGAGTAATTAGTCCGTGTTGTCACGGAGAAATAATTGATCAACAAAGGTGCTGCATATGAGGAGTAATGATTTTTTCAAAAAGCTTAGGAATAGCTGACAACTTAGATATACCTCTATAGTTACTGGCTTCTAACTTGTTACCTTTTTTGAAAAGAGGAATAACAAATGATTCCTTCCAAATATTTGGAAGTTGGGTAAACAATTTGTGAAGAGGTTTGCACAGGGCCTTAGCGCAATACCTAAGCACGCACCCAGGAATACCATCGGGCCCTGGCGAATAACCAGTCTTAATACGAAGGAGATCTAAAAGACCTTTTGGCTAATCCAAGGTGATTTATTGGAGATTGGCGGATAGTACCACGGAACACAGGAATTAAAAAATGAACTTATTGCAGTGTAAGAAACATTAACTGCATCGGCCATATTAAGTACAGATCAGACCAATTAAAGCCAGAAATAAAATTATTTATCCTCAGAAATTAGCAGAAAAATTGGTTTTTAGTTATTCTAGCAACATTTAACAAGTACTATTTATGCTCTGAACAAATATATGATATATTCGATGTATTGAATATTATTATTATTGGATGAACATTTGATGTAATAACTGTATGCAACTTAAATATCTTCGTTGTAAATATTTAAAAAATATATATTTTTATATTATATTTTACTTATTCACTATTACAATTTTTCCAAAAGGCTTAACTTTTTTATTCACTGCTTTTCACTTTAATATTCGGATGCCAAAAAGAACTGGAATTCGTCTTTTTTTCGCATATATGTCTACCCAAACTATCCAAAAATGTGTTTGAACGGCCGGGATCGGCCGACTATATCCTAATTGAACGATTGGAAATGCCATAACTTTGGTGTTTGTAAAGTTAGAAAGTTGGGCTTTTCTATGGGTTTTATTTTTGGCCAACCAATATAATTTACAGAATATTCTGCAAGGGTATATCAACATCAGCTCCGCCCGAAGTTAGCTTTCCTTTCTTGTTTTCTCTGAGAACACTGAGAAATTATGCACGCATGTTCATTAACAAATCTGTTAACAATCCTCTGGCTTACGCATTTCAACAGCCACCAGCAACGAAATCATCGAGAAAGCTGCCAAAAGCTAAACACTGTCGCAAATTGAAGAAGAGCAACCATTGAATCCTGACCTATTAAGCTTTTCATAAGGAACTACATTTTTAAAACTTTAAAGATTCAATTCGATAACACTATCTGACTTCACTGCGATATAGGAATTGTTGCGAATGTTTTCGTATATTCACATCATCTCTCACTCCAGTGGTCGAACAAGGATTCGTCCAGTACGACGTTTGTTTGCATGGCTCTTTATGAATAAAGATGTCCTTGGTTGGCTTCCTTGCTAGCGTTCAAAATTCAACAACCACAACCATCTTACTCCAGAAAAGATCGATGTGCCAATAGATACAGTGTAGTAATGCCGTTCTAATAAAACTACCCATACCATCTGACAATGATGATGTGAAAAATGAAATCTGTGCTGTGCTGTAATTTTAAACAAAAAGTTAATCGCAATTAATTGCTGTTAAAAGCGCAAATAGCTACATATGGTAACATATATTCGTTTGCCAAGTCAAACCGCTGTTGCTAGGCAGAAAATATCGGTAACAAGAAAGAAAAGCTAACTTCGGGCGGAGCCGAACGCAGTGAAGGAGACATCTCCGACCCTATAAAGTATATATATTCTTGATCAGGATCGCGTCCTGAGTTGATATGTATAAGCATGTCCGTCTGTCTGTTTATACGCAAACTAGACTCTCAGTTTTAAAGATATCGAATTGAAACTTTGCACAGACTCTTCGTTCCTTTGCATGCAGTCTATAAGTCGGAACGGCTGACTATATCCCATAGCTACCATATAACTGAACGATCGGAAATACCATAACTTTGGTGTTTGTAAAGTTAGAAAGTTCGGATTTTCTATGGATTTTATTTTTGGCCAATCAATCCGACCTAATCCGACCAAATTTAATAAGGACCGACTATATCATATATAATTCATTTTATGACCATTACTGCCCATTTCAGTCACTCCCTGGCAATTCAAAAGAAGTATGAGTATTAAGAATGCATCATATGAATAATTTTGGAGAAAATAATTTACAGAATATTCTGCAAGGGTATATCAACGAAGTTAGCTTTCCTTTCTTGTTTTGTCTGATTTTAATTTAAATAATTTAAATATTACCAAATCCGAAAGAACCCAAAAAAATTAAAATCAAAGTTATTTAATTTGTTGAATTTTTTTTCCGATTGTTCCTATGGGAGCTAAATGATTTATTCGCCCGATCTGGCGCGTTCCGACTTATATACTACCTGCAACAGAAAGACAGACGGACATTGCTAGATCGACTCTCCTGGTGATGCTGATCAAGAATATATATACTTTATAGGGTCGGCTGTGTCTCCTTTACTGCGTTGCAAACTTTTGACTGAAACTATAATACCCTTTGGTAATAAAGTTTTACACGTTCAGGCAATATTTGGTTTAAAAGGTGTCGAGAAGGGATCAGCTAAGGGTCTTCGGTAGCTCAGCGATTGGATAAATACGCATCTTCGGGGAATCCGTACCTTGGCCACTACGCAGCAAATCTTGGATGGATTTCTGATTCATATCGTCGCGCACAAGCTGGATCAGAGGACACGTGAAAAATGGGAAGCAGTTTTGTCAATCGGTGAGTTATCGGAGTCGTTCCTGGAGATCATGGATGACGGAAGACTTGGATCAAGCCATGCATCTGCTTTCTTATGATGAAGAGAAATCATTTCCAGTTAGAGCAAAAAAAAAAAGCCAGCGCTCTCGAAGGAGAGTCTAATTGCAATAAAGAATAGCTAATTAAATTTCATGATAATTGAGATATAGCCAAGGCATTGGGGCTGGTCTTCTATTATTATATTCTATTTAACTTTTCACAAATTTTTTCAAGTCGTCGAGCAAAAAAGTGGATTGTATTGTCAACAATATTGAAATTTTCTGATCCACTTGGCTTAATAACACTAATTGTTACGTTATGCAAACTTTTTTGCAAACCCTATGGAACACTAGCATGCCATAGCATAGCATGCAGAATATGACGAAAGGCATGAATTGGCATCATGTTCAAACAGACTTATATCTGGAGGATGTTGCTGTACCCCGAAAGAATTGCTAGAGCACTCCCCTTGGGCAAATGGGCTTCCATTTCTACTGAAAGGCGCGTCACACTGGCCCTCTCTGTTAGATGCAGTAAGGGACCTTCCAGATCGACGTTCCGTGGCGCTAATTGGAACGGTCAGCAAGGCGATTATCGTCTATTATCATGAGACATACTTGTACGCAGGATCGCTGGCGTTGCTCGCTATAGTACGGCAAATGAGCTGTTTTTGAGCGAACCACACACGGCTTCGATAGCTTTCTTCTGTTTAGCAGATGGGATTGATCGGAAGTTCATACCCCCACCAGCCCCACATTTCGGTGGTCTATTGGAGGCGGCTGTAAAATCAGCCAAAGTTTACTTCCACAGAGTCGTCGGTACATCCATTTTAGCCCTTTAAGCCAGCAGCGCTTCTGGAAAAGAAGGATCAGCGAATATTTGTCGCTGCTGCAAGGAAGAAGCAAATGGCGCATTGAAAAATCAAAAATCAATGTCGGTATCATCGTGTTGCTCGAAAAGGACAACACTTCACCGATGAAATGGCAAGCGGGGTGCATCCAAAAATTTTCCTCGGCAAGGACGGCATCGTCAGAGTATGTAGCTGTGGTCCGAAGAGCTACGGATCTAAGCAAGAGAGCCGTCACCAAATTAACCGCTTAAATTAACTAACCGGAGTATTTTTGGAGCAGACCGCCAGCACCTAGTCAAAAGCTCATAGGCGTGCGCTGCACAGGCAGCGCTCTTATACAGTTTTGTATTGCAGTTATTTTTAGCATTTCTTACCTCGCTACGTTAGTCGCGTTATCTATTCATCTGAAGCTACAGCAAAAACATGTATATTTTTTGAAGTCAAGCTTTCGGTAGTACAGGATCGATGCAACTCCGAGCACAGACTAATAAAATCCAAGAATATATTTAATTATTTAATTATTTTCGGCAACCTATAAGATGGAAAACGAATTAAAACCCATTATTCTTACAAATTAAAAATAAAAGTAAACTGCCTTTAACAAAAATGTTGTGTGCAGATATGCTGCATATCGGTACAACTGCAAAAGTACAGCCATAGTTAAGTGAGTATTAAACTTTCATGGTGACCCGACATGGTTTGCAGTATCGTTCGCGATTTAATTTCCCCATTTTCGTCGTAGTGAGCACCAATGAAGATGATAACCAATGGTCATCATTCTCAGTTAGCATTTGCATTTGCCTAGCCGCTAGCCGCGTTTAAATACCCCCCTGCAGAGGCTATTACAATTTCAGTCAAAAGTTTTCAACGCCGTGAAGGAGACATTTCCGACCACATAAAGTATATATATTCTTAATCAGCATCACCAGGAGGCTAGATCGACAGCCATGTCCGTCCGTCCATCCGTCTGTCCGTCCGTCTGTCCTTCCGTCCGTCCGATTATACGCAAACTAGTCCCTCAGTTTTAAAGCTTTCTGCTTGAAATTTTTCCAAAAGTTGTCTTTCTATTGCAGGTAGTATATAAGTCGGAACGGACAGACGGACGAACGTGCGTGGCCGATGCTGAATGTATAATCTACCGAAATAAATTCCCTTAGACATGTTATGTTATAACGGAGCGTGCAACAAGCGGCTACCAACTCGCAGTAGTTTTAATGTATGATTACCGACTGTTTCCGTGCCCATGAATGGATTTAGCTATTGATACGAATTTTTCAAGTGTAGGTTCTTGGATAGTTTTTCAAATGCGACTACAAATAACTCGCATTGAACATCCTGAACGATAGTTCAAAAGAAGAAGGCTAATTCTGAGACTGAATGATTCAAGCTTGTCCACAAGATCTTATTTCGGACATTTACAAAACGAATGATGAATGCAAGGATTCGGAAAACTTTCATAAAAGATGATGAGTTTTGAATGATTTGCAAAGTTGGATTCGAATCAGATTCTGTGCGTATGTGAGTTGCAGCTTGGGCTCGGATTTCAGATTGTCCGTCTGGCAGAGTGTTTGACAAGAGGTAGTTTATTGGCCATGTGCTAGGATGGAACTCCTGGAACGGTGGACCGTTGGACCACAAGGACATGCTTAACTCCTTGACCGTACAGCCTCGCGATGGAAGGTCCGCTGGATTGTACCTAGTAGGCATGTGTCTCCAAACCACAAATGGGGCAAGTTCATGAATAGCGGATACCCTGTTTGCCATGAAGGTTTTGAGGGTTAAGATACTCGTCCGCAGCCAAAAAGTACTATTTCCGACTGACCACATTACTACGAATGTTTTTAAATTTCTGGACATCGTTCCAAAGTTTAATAAGTAGGTGTGCGGCGCAAAGCTCTAGCCGTGGTACGCATAGACTGTTAATGTACGATACCTTTGATTCGCAGTCAACATGTTTAGGAATTTTTATAGAATCTAATTCTTTTAATGAGCGTGTAAACATATCTGGCGGAATCTCGTCGTCCAAGGACCAAAGTCTTTGTACTAAGATCTTAGCGAGCGTGATGAGTGGAGATATAAAACCTAGTATGTCGAAAAAGCGAGCTGCAATCGAAAGAATAGAGCGCGTTGATTTTTTTTCCTGTGGATGACTGTCGTTAAGGGGTTATATACCTTTTTTATCCAGGACCAACGGGTCAACTGAAACCGTAAAAATAAAAATATTTTAATTTTTTTTTTTGTGCATGCCGGAACGTTTTATGCAAAAAATCAAGTTTTTGGTCGCTAGAATTCTTACAAAAGCATCTATTTCGGCGAAATAAAAATTTTTGCATGAAAAATCGATCGTTAAAGTACACACAAAATTCATTCCGAACATTAAAAAAAAATTTGAAGAAAATCGGTTCAGTAGTTGTTCGCCAATCCATATCACCGCAAAGTCATTTTTCAAAAAACACCATTTCGAGATATTCGCGTTTAAAGTTTCAAGTTTGAGTTTGGGCGGGGACGAGGCGCGCGGCTAGGAGCGCTGTAATTTCTTTTTACTGCTCAAATCTCTATGAACATTTTGGGAAATGTTCTCAAGTAGTTGTTCTTCAAGATAAAGCAAAAAATGTTTTTTTCTATTTTTTGAAAATAAAAAAGGTGAAGGGGTTAAGATGGCAGTTTGCTGACCATTTCACCAGCACGAAACCATTAGACTATAAAATTTGTATAATTTCCCGTCCGAGTGACTTAAGCTCTTCCCGGGTATAGCTCCTGATAAGAGGTCATCTACGTTAAAGTCTTTGATTATTGCCTCTGACCCTAAAGGATGCGATTTATCGTAAATTTCGCTTAACTGTTGTAGGCAACGGATAGTGAGAAATGGAGCGTTCGAGGGGCCATAAGTGACGGTGTTAAGTCGGTATATTTGCAGAGGCTCGTCTCCACTTGGCGGTACATTTTTGAGATGTCGCCAATCATACCAAAGGTATGAAACCGAAATAGCAACAAGGTGGCGTACACGCATGGCTAGATAGTTGGACCCACCATAAGAAGATCATTCAACGGGAGTTGTGAGGTTGTTTATGGTTGTTATGCACTGCTGTGGGATGAAGTAATGGGGCTTGCTGGGAACACGATTGTCTGTTTTTGACATGTGTCACAGTGACAAATATTCCCGCATAAATTCGAGATACATCTCCTGTACAGTAGGATTAAAGTACATACAGTCGCTCGAGCGCTAGGAAAAGTCTCCTGATTGTATCGTATGAGTACTCGATTTGAAGGGAAGGGTTACTATGAATCGGCCAGATGACTGTCGAGTTACTGTATCAGCAAAAAACTTTTCGTATAATGCTTGTTTAGTAGTGAACCACTGGAATTTTGTCAATGTGGGTACTGGTTCGATGTCCCAAAATCTCCGCAGTAGGCAGTCTAGTGTCGGTGATTCGTCTATTGTCCCCAGCATGCAGCAGGCTGCTGACATTAATGGTCGCAAAGGCTTCCAGCTTCCCGACGATATCGATCCGAATTCATTAGTCTGCAGAGTGGGTCTGGAGCCGGTGTGTCGAGTCCTTTCTATCTTTAACAAATCGAAAAAATATGTATAAGAATATCGATCCGCCTAGGCTTGTTAAATATTGGAACTGCAAGGGTAAGGTTTTCGGGAATCCAATTAGACGGTGTTGCGGTCTGTATTGGCTGGTACGAAGAAATGGATTTTAAAACAATGAAGTCAGCCTCTATTTCAAAGGAATTGATACGTGAGCAGATAACAGTTTGAACTGCAAGCGGGCACAGAAGAGTTTCCAATTCCTGAAAACTTTATTTCGATTCGGTACCGTCTTAATTGTAGAATTTTTGAATGGTACTTGTTTAACTCCATCTTGTTGGTCATTGCTCAGGGATGCATTTATTGATTGTTGCATTAATGGTGTATCCATATTCTGTGCGGCTTTGTCCACATTGCTGATGGTGCTGATGCACCAAATTGTATCTATGCAACAGTGTATGATGAGGACTTTAATTGTGAAACGCCGTGTCCTTTTCGCAAGCAATTTATGCAGAGCGGTGAATTTTTCGCAAACTTAAAACTGATTCGATCCACAAATTTTCGAATGATGAACGAGCTTGTGTGTAATGATCTTTTGATTTCCAAAAAAGGCATTTTAGGTTTCGGTTGACTGTGAAAAAGCTAGAGAAGTTTTTTTTTATTAACGATGACTGCCAACACTAATGAACTTTGTTTGCTTTACCCTGCCGGAGGTCGATTCGTCAGCTGCAAGATACTGATATTGTTTTTTTAAAGCTTCCGAGCACAATTGCCACAAGGGAATCGATTGATAATCCATTTGCACTTACCACCCAGGACGAGTCTTTAGGTTTACTTAGATCATTTCAATGTGTATAATCATAGCGTTTGCAATTGTTCTATCATTGTCCAGAGATTGTTCCCCATTTCAAAGGGCCTTTGCAGCAATTCAAGTCGTAAGCCTCTGCGAGTGGATAAATAATGGAGAAATACTAATTGTAGTTGAGGCACGTCTAATCAAAACTCTACCAAAGCTATTTGTCGTTAACACAAGCACAAGCACAACTATTTACAAAAGTCTGATGCACTTCAGTGGGGGCCATGATCGTGAAGAACACGCGGTACGCAACGAAAATGCGAAACGCGAAGAATGAATTTGAGTACAGATAACCCGCGAAGAAGTAGCTTTGTAGTTGAGTATTTGCACACTTCAATTATGTGTGCTTATGCAAAGAAACGAATGGAAGTTTTACGAATTTTGGCTTTTATGTGTTTGTAAAGCGACCACGTGCTATTAATGCCAACTTGTTTACTCGTAAAGTTCCTTATATGTACAGATTTTCCAAATATTCTGCTTCGTAGCAGCTATAATTATGTGTACATACATACTTACATATGTATGCAGTTTAAACGGCGGTGGCTGCTGCGGCAAATGATAAAAAATAAAAAATGTTTAATTCTAAATTCTTTTCGGAGTCCACCCGAGTGCGCCAAAGAAGTAATAATAGCGCTTGTGAACCCCGACTGAATTTAGAAATAATAAATACAAAATTTGACATAGTTCTCTCTTCAATCTTTTATTCCAACTATGCGTATTCTTGTTTGCGTTGTGAGCGAAAACGGTGGCAGAATTTCAGGGTTGACATACGAGTCGCTTAACAGAGCGGGTTTCCAGAGTTGGTTAACATAATTATACCCGTTACTCGTAGAGTAAAAGGGTATATTGTATTCGTGCAAAAGTATGTAACAGGTAGAAGGAAGCGTTTCCGACCCTATAAAGTATATATATTCTTGTTCAGGATCACTAGCCGAGTCGATCTAGCCATGTCCGTCTGTCCGTCTGTCTGTCCGTCTGTCTGTCTGTCTGTCTGTCTGTCCGTATGAACGCTGAGATCTCGGAAACTATAAAAGCTAGAAGATTGGCATTTTGCATGCAGATTCTAGGAGTTCCTACGCAGCGCAAGTTTGTTTCAAAAAGGTGCCACGCCCCCTTTAACGCCCACAATCGCTTATATACGATTTCGGAAAATATTTCGGAAATTTTTCAAATCGGACCATTCGTTAAAAAGTTATGCGTGATCAAAGTTTCTATCTCCATCTCCCTCGCACTCCCTTTACCTGTGTAACGGGTATCTGATAGTCGGGGCACCCGACTATAGCGTTCTCTCTTGTTTTAATTTAAATAAAGAAGCCGATTTCAGCAGGCTGTGCTCCGCCTCACAGATATCAGTGGCCTGGCATATTACAGCTTTAGAAAGTTAATTATAAGATTATTAATTATTATGATGAGAAATATAAGAAACTACTGGCAATGGCAACCAAGGAAATCGAAGAGCTTAAACACAAACCCGATATTTGCATGAAAAGTATAATACGAACATAACGCAACTTAAAATGTTATAAATTGACTGTAAATCCGGTTGAGCTAGAGGTGAATTAAAAGATGCAATATTCCCGATGCTGGAAGGCTGTGTGTATTTCTGATGTTAGTCTGTTAACTTGTTTGAATGTTCCATGGCTTTGACGGAAACCAAATTGATGTGCCGGGAAAACATTGTGTGCTTGTAGATATAGTATTATGCGTGATAGAAGGCATTTTTTGAACAATTTAGACAGACACAATAATAAACTTATTGGTAAGGAAATAGGGTGCTCCTACCTGATGAGTTTCTTATATATCAAGTAGACGTATGATAATTAATTTTTCCTCCCTAGCCAATTGTAGAACGATGTTTGGTACTGTCTTCATTTATAACCTTTTTCACGGTGAGATTGACAGCCCCAACTTGGTAGTTAGATTACATAGAAATTATGTTCCCCTAATCATTGATTGACGATTTAATAATCACTGTAGATCTAACTATGACTTGAATCAGTCTTTCAGAGTGTAATTTTTTGAATATTATTCTTTTTCCTTTGACATCAAATCTTGATCCTCTGCCGCTCTTAAAACGATTAGTTCCTACTTTATTAGCACAAAATTGATGTTACTTTTTCATCGGACTTTTATTTATACTTTTATATCTAGCGTCTATCTTCTCGCGAATCCTGCTGTACGATACTCGGCTGCGCCCCTGGGTCGGTTGGGCGGTGATAGCCGTGGCATTGCGCGCAAAAATAAAATAAATCGGGACTTCTTAGTTTAATTTCGATACAGAAACTAAAAGAAAACAGGAAGAACAGTTAGTTTTACTTCGCTTCCACTTTGGAGCGAATGTGAGAGGCCCTGAACAGGCGTTACCACCACTTGGTAGTGGAAGAGGCTTCCAAGCCCAAAAAAGTTCAACATTCCCAAGCTTATGCTGTAGTCTCCATCTGCTTACAGCTGCTGTTGTGAGCGTTCAAACAAAAAGTAGCGAGCTTGTATTGGCTCGACCGTTGCTCGACTCAGGATGACAAATTAACTTTGTGACCGATGAGCTGGCTCAGAGACTTAAAATTTTAAGAGAGGACGTGTGCTTGAGCATACGAGGCATTGGTGGGACTAATGCTGGTTATCATCAAGATCAAGCGGTGAATACCAGCGGGTGGAGAGTGCCGGAAAATATTCAGTTGGCAGATCCATTCTTCTGTAAGCCCCAAAAAATAGATACGCTTATCGGTGCAGATTCTTTGATCTTTTATCTGTTGGCCAGATAAAGCAGGGGTCTGAGCTTCCCATATTTCAAAAGACAGTTCTCGGCTGGATAGTGTCAGGTAGATGTGCCTCGGAAAACAACATAAAGACTGACAAAATGATAATCTCAGCTTCCAGAAGAAGCGTTCGAGTCACTAAACAAAACCCTTCAGAAATTTTGGTCTGTGAAGGACTTGCCGCCCAAGGCTGAAGTCCATACTATACAACTATGTGAACAACACTTTGAGAATACTCAAAGATTGTTGTCCGGTAGATTTTCGGTTCGTTTACTCTTGACTCATCATAAGAAGGAAATTGTCAAAGGACCCTTCGTTGGGTAACAAAATTCAAAATACTCCTCACTATTTCATTCTGCACCAATGCGATCGAAGGCCACAAAGCATTTTAACCAAGTTGAGAGTAGTTTTTGATGCATCGACGCAGGTATCAATGAATGACATCTTGAAGGTAGGCCCAACCATTAACCATTGTACTCGACACTGCGTCGGCTTAGATTGCATAAGTTTGCCCTTGCGGCAGACATAAAAAAATTTAACGCCAGATACGGATCTGACCGAAACATTCAGCTCATAGTATGAAGACGAGATCCTTCTAGGTCTCTGAATTTACGGTATTTACGTAACATATGGAACTTCGTCAGCACCTTTTTTGGAGATCAGATGATTAATGCGGCTAGGAAAGATGGCGCAAGCAATTTATCCAAAAACCGCTGAGGTTATTTCGAAATATTTTTGAAGTGAAACTTCTTTAGGCGCGTTATGGATTTTCGGGGACGGAGTAAAACCAATTCATGACCGTCACGAAAAAGCGGGGTCCCCTGTCCCTCACTCACCGCTGACGAACGATCTCTCTCTCCTGGCGTCGGATGCGTTGACGACCTGCAAGGCCTTCGAGAGGAAGTTTCTAAGGTTTTGCCAGAGGCAGGACTTGAACTGGCAAAGTGATTTCAAACTCCCCAGAGTTATCCGCATCTGATAGCGTTGTAATGCCACTTATGGCAGGCTAGAGAGATTAGATTAGAGATAACTTTCAATTTCGGTTGGATAACTCTTTACTGGATCTTCGCGCGACAAAAAACATCCGACCAAGGGGATCGGCCGTGTATCGTACGGCACGATTCGCGAGTAGATAGACGCGAGATATGAAAGTATAGGTAAATGTCTGGCGAAAAAAGTAAGAAAAAAGTTTTAGTCACAGAATTTGATGATCTAAAGATCTTTTGACGACCCTTTTAATTAAACCAAGCACTCCTATAGCTTTATTAACCATGGACGAAATATGATTATAAAACTTTAGATCGTTTACAAGAGTTATTTTATCCAAATAGCGTATTATAAGTCGCGTATTTCGAATTGACTCCCGTTAAATTTAGTACATTATCCCGGCACCAGTTTTAAAAGTTATCTAGATCGGATTGTAGGTCTAAATGGCAGGAAATGTCCTTACACTGCAGGCATTTGAACCATCGTCGGGAAAAAGTATTTAATAAATCTACTAAAACGCGAAAAAACGCTTTCTGGGATGAAATCGCAAATGTTTATATTGATTGGTCAATTATTTAATATAAAGTTTAACACTTAATTTAATTAACTTCACCTCGAATGCAATGAGTCTAAGCGACGTTCGCACACAACGTCAACTTGAGAAAGACGGGAGACGGCTCTCAGTATAAAGGAATAACGCATACGCATACTCTGACAAAAATGTGACATACGCAAGCGCTTTAAAATCAGGACTGGCTAACCCTGTCTCAAAAAGTTCATTTCTACAATCAGCATACCAAGAACCGAACACGGCTCAGCAGCAACAATCGCCGGAGCAGCCAAAAAGCAACTTTGAAGCTATGATATGCAGCCTGCAACGAAAAAAAGTATAACTTTGTTGTTTTTAATTTTATTTGTGATTTGGTAACATTTAAATACTATGAAATTACGGTTTTAATTAAATTAAAATCGGACAACAATATCATATAGCTGCCATAGAAACGATAGCAAAATGCAGCGCATAATCGACATAGCATCGTTGTTTTAGTAATATAGGCACAGAAATCGAAATGTAGTCGATTTGCAATAAGTGCAAGTTGGCTTCCTTTCTTGTTTTATTACCTTCCTACCTCTTGTATGAAATTGTATGCATACAGTACATAAACAGGTTGGTTGTCGCGACTATTACTTGTAACTACTAGGACTACGGAGATAGTTTGTATATTGCTCAACAGAATTTAAGCGTAACAAGCGAAATAGACTTTCCAGAAAACGTCCAGGTGGCACAAGGCAATAAATTTATCGTACAACTTCCATTTTCGAAAAAAAATGTTCAGCACCTCAGAATATATTGCAACAAAAATATTTTCGGCATTCGAAAGAAGAACCTCGCCCGAAATCTGGAAAGGTTATGTCAACTTAAAACAGAGTACAGAGGATTAGGACATTTGAAGCCAGTATCGTTAACGACATTTTAGGCGATCACTATTTCATAACTCACCATTATGTGCTGAAACCCAATAGTAGCACGAAAGATCTATGAGTCGTATTTGACTCTTCTTGCAAAACATCAAGCAATAAATTGTTAAATTAATACGGACCCACGGTACAGCGCGAACTAATGACAATTTTACTTCGCACGTACGTACTCAGCAGATTAGGTGCAGGGATGGGAAAAAAGAGAAAGCGTTTTAACTCGGAAAGAACTGTAAGCGATGATAAATTAGACGAAACCTTTCAGACTTATAGTGAAAAAACGCTTGCTCTCAGGAATTACATACCCTTCATTATGCCTCGGAACGAGCATGCGACACATCAACAACAAAAACAACAGCGTTTCAGTTCAATTACTCTGCTCAAATTCCCGAGTAGCTCTGAAGGCACTGCATACCTTAAGCCCCCGGACTAATTTTTCAACTCAATAGGAGACCACTTCATAGCAGCAGGAGACTACAATGCCAAGCACACACACTGGGGATCACGTCTCGTGACTCCAAAAGGAAAGCAGCTCTACAATGCAATTATAAAAGCCAAGAACAAGCACGACTATGTTTCTTCGGACAGACCAACATACTGACCGGCAGACCCAAAGAAACTACCCGATTTAAAATTTTGGATCTTTCATCCCATCATTCGCCTGTTCTGTTTATTCTACTCCAGAGCAATCGTTTAAATTGACATCACAGAAAACCAATCGGGTTAAGTACAGGAAATATATTAGCTCACACATTGAGCTAAGTCCTCATCTCAACGATGAAGCCAACGTAGACAGCTTTGTTAATACACTGGAGTCTGTACTCGTCTCTGCAGCTCAAATTTCAACACCTCAAATTACAAGTACACAATGCAACCAAAAGAAGACAAATCTACAAATCGGACAGCTCGTCCTCGAAAAGCGACGCTTACGTCGAGAGTGGCAATTCCACAGATCGCCATCTGCTAGGCAACGCCTAAAACATGCCTCACGTCAACTTACTTAAGCTTTACAGCAAGAAGAAGCATATGTCCAGCGACGCTACATACAGCAATTGTCAACATCTAGTACAAAATACTCACTATGGAGAGCTCACCCAACTCTAAGCTCACCGAAAGTAACTGGGATGCCTGTAAGAAATCCCACAGGCGGCTGGGCGCGCAGCGATGCAGTCAGAGCCAGCACGTTTGCCAACAACGTTAAAAATGTCTTCCAACCAAATCCTGCCACTAGTGCATTAACTTTGCAGACTTCACCATATGAGCCTCAGCTTCAACATGAGCCAATTGAGTTTCGCCCAAATGAAATCGTTAGCATCATCAAAAATCAGCTGAATCCGAAAAAATCCCCGGGCTGCGATTTCATAACTCCCAAAACGATCATTGAGCTCCCATATTGCGCAGTTTGCAAAATGCTAAAAAAAATTGCAAGAGTCGATTATAATAATATAGCAAAGACGGGAAAAGACCACACAATCCCCACGTCGTTTGAAAAACGCGTACTGACTCGGATAAACACATACCTAAGAATCCAGGAGCGTATTCCGTCACATCAATTTGGGTTTCATGAAAAGCACGGAACAATTGAGCAGGTCAACCGGATAACATCAGAAATTCGGAACTCGTTTGAAAAACGAGAGTACTGTACTGCCATATTTTTAGATGTCTCTGAAGCATTTGATAGAGTTTGGCTAGATGGTCTAATGTACAAGATCAAGACAATGTGTCCCTACAACACCCACAAGCTTTTAGAGTCTTGCCTCTACGACAGAAAATTTGCTGTGAGATGCAACACTGCTATAACTGACGATTTCACTATTGGAGCTGGAGTTCCTCAAGGTAGCGTGCATGGGCCAACATTATATGTCTTCTACACAGCAGACATCCCGACAAGCACACGACAACATTTACGTTTGCTGATGATACAGCTATTCTCAGTCGCTCAAAATGCCCAATGCAAGCAACTGCGCAGCTAGCTCTTCATCTGGTCGATGTTTAAAAGTGGCTATCAGATTGGCGTGAAGGTGTGTTTCAGAGTAGCACAACTCACTCAACTTGGAGATTCATATCATCATACTACCAAAATGACTATTGACACGGGTACAGTTATAGAAGAAAAATCAGAAAAATCAACCAAACGAATACATTGTTTTCGCAAGGCGGACTTTCTGGGGCTAAATAATTTTATTTCTGGCTAAACTTGGTCTGATCTTTACTCATGCAATAATATGTCCGATCCAGTGAATGTTTTTTACACAGCAATGAACTTTTTTTTTAACTCGTTCGTGGTACTATCCGTCAATCTCCAATAAATCTCGTTGGTCGACAAAGAGTTGACACAAGGGCCCGATGGTATTTCTGGGTGCGTTCTTAAGTATTGCGCTAAGGGGTTGTGCAAACCTCTTCACAAAATGTTTACCTTATCTCTAGAAACTTCCCAATTTTCACATATTTGGAAGCAATCGTTTGTTATTCCTCTTTACAAAAAAGGTAACAAGTTAGAGGCCAGTAACTATGGAGGTATATCTAAGTTGTCAGCTATTCCTAAGCTTTTTGAAAATATTATTACTCCTCATTTGCAGCACCTTTTTAGATTAAACGTAGATCCACAATCACTAACTTTCTGGAGCTTACTAGATTTGTCATAAAGGGTTTCAATAGTAGTTTACACTGACTTTAGTAAAGCATTTGACTCTGTAAATCTTTTTCGGAAACTTGACCTGGTAGGTTTTCCGACTGATCTCTTTATATGGATCTCAAGTTACCTGAATGTCAAGTCACAAAGGATCCTTTTTAAAAACTCTATTTCTTAAATTCTCCGTGTTACATCCGGTAACCCATAAGGGAGCCATTTAGGTCCACTTCTATTACATTACATGACATTACATTATTTATTAACGATCTTCCCTCAATTTTAAGTCCTTCTCGTGTACTTATGTACGCAGATGATTTTAAGTTATGCCTGCAGTTTTTTTTATAATAAACTGCTTTTTTTTTATTGAACCTTCTCTTAATTTTAAGGCTAACAGTAAGTTTACAAATCTTAACATTAAAATTTAACTAACAGTATAATAAGACTGCATTCTGGTTGCGCGTCCCTCAAGTCGGTCGCTGGGTGGGTAAGTCATTGCGACGAAGGCGTGATTGGTTGCTCAACCTTATAAGACCTCTCGCCAGGTGGTTAGGGTGCAACGATAGCTTGGTAAAGTACTTTTCATTCTGTTCTGCGAGAAGAATTTTGGTAGAATTTTTAAATCGCGATGTATGTTTTCATTGCGAACGTACCACGGTGCCCCGGTAATTGTTCTCAAGATCTTCGACTGAGCTCGCTAGATTATGTCAATATTGCTATTTCTGGCATTCCCCCATAACTGGGAGCCGTACATCCATATAGGTTTTAGTACCGAGTTATACAACAGGACTTTATATTTAATCCCGAGATTCCTCGACGCCTGGAGAATGCAGACGTATTTTGCGCGATCTCCGGAAAAAAAAGCTTAAAAGTGAAAAACAAATAACTAAAAATACTGGAGTAGTGTAATGAAGGCAATCTTATTGCTAAAAACAGAAAATAAAATAGTAAATAATAATTAGTGCTATGATAAAACTAGTGCAAAGTTATTATTAAAACTAAGAAGTGCCACGAATAATAGCTCAATGAGCGGCGATTCAAAAAATGAGCGTAGAAGCTCCGTAGACCAGAGAAACAGTAATATCTCTTACTTCTCAACCCGTGATACAGAAGTAGAAAGAACTTCTTCAAAGAGCAACTCAGCCCTACTGACCATTGACAGTGCGAGAGCACGGTCTTGTTCCCCCGCCCTACTCACACCAACTCCTACTTCATGGAGCTTGCAGTGTAGAACCCCACCCCCAGCTTCGACTCACAGCTCACCAGCCACGAGCACTGCGACCTCGTTAATTTTTGCAACTGCAGCCACTGCAACAACAACATCAACGGTCGACGTTACCAACAAAGCGATTTCGAATGCGTTTGCAAATTCTGCAGCGCCGAATAAAACTACAAAGCCAATTGTAAGTACGAGTGCCAATATCGGCAATATCAAACAACAACAAGTGGGTCCGGCTATACAGACTGGCATGGATCGTTACATCCAAATCAAACGGAAGCTAAGCCCGCAAAATAAAATGGTTGGAAATAAACCAAAACAAAATGGCCCTAGTAAAGGCAGGGAACAACCAGGGGCATCTAGTAACAACAGATTCGCCCTATTGTCGGAAATTGAAAAAAATCAATCCGAAGCTGGACAGGCTGTACAAAAGAAACCAAAGCCCCCACCAATTTACATAAGGGAATAGAACTCAAACGCCCTAGTAAAGAAAATTGTTGCGCTGGTCGGGAATGACAACTTTTATAACACTATTAAAGAGGCACTGAAAGAAAAAGGATTTTTCCCCAAAAATATTATTAATATTATCAACAGAAATAAAAAGCCGCAACTACTCTTTAAGGTCGAACTGGAGCCAGAAAGCAGAGCCTTGAAGAAAAATGAAGTGCACCCGATCTACAAACTGCAATTCCTGTTGCACAGAAGGATTACTGTTGAAGATCCGCATAAGCGAAATGGTCCGCTGCAATGCACAAACTGCCAAGAGTATGGAAACATCAGAAACAACTGCGGGCTTTGATCAGTCTGCGTAGCTTGTGGTGGCTTCCACAACTCTGAACCTTGCCCTGCAAGCAAAAAAAGACCCAAAGACGAAGAAATGCGCAAACTGTGGAGATAACCATACCGCAAACTACAGAGGCTGCCCGTACGATACAGTCGGTCGGTTGGGCGGGTAAGTAGCCCGTGGGACTCCGCGCGAAAAAAAAAAAAAAAAAAAATTCGCACGCTCCCAGAATGCACGAAATACGAAATTACGTTTTCTTTGCGAAAGCAGCCAGATCTTCATTTGGGCCCCTCAACACAAATAGGGGAGTTTCATACGCCAGTGCCCTAAACTCAGGACTTGCCAATCAGACGGGGTTTCCACAAGCTCAATGCTCTGAGCAAAATATAATAACACCTCAGCAAGCAATAGGACAAATACCAAACAGCATGGAAACCATAATGCTGACTTTATGATGGAATTTATGTCCTTCATGAAAACAACAATGACAAACCTTACGCAAAATCAAAACATTTTATTAAATTTGCTCACATCCCAACAATCTAAATAATCGATGTCTTGTCTTCGAATATCCATGTGGATTGCCAATGGCGTTTCACGAGCACTCCTTCAGGCTGACCTCGACTAGAACTAACTGGCTAAAGTACAAAAAGTACGTAAGTTCCCACATTGAACTAACACCACAGTTAAACATAGAGAACGACATCGACTTCTGTGCTGATGCCCTGGAGTCAGTACTCGTGGCAGCAGCTCAACACCAGAAGAGACAATCGTGCGTAGCAACCAATACAAAACTAATCTGCAAATCGAACAACTGGTTCGGGAAAAACGACGGCTACGACGCGCTTGGCAATCCTGCAGATCGCCCCATTCGAAGCAACTCTATAATGAAGCCACCCGCAGACTCACCAAAACCCTCAAGCAAGAAGAGGAGCTTGCGCAGCGCCGGTACATCGAGAAACTGTCGCCGACCAGTACAAAGCATCCTTTGTGGAGAGCTCACCCAAATTTAAGCTCTCCGATAGAATCAGTCACTCCGATTAGAAAATCCTCGGGTACTTGGGCCCGCAGTGACGAAGACAGAGCCGAAACATTTGCTTTACACCTACGAAATGTATTTCAGCCGAACGCGACCTAATAACCCCACAAATGATAATTGAACTTCCAAACTGCGCAGCGGATGTTATATGCAAGCTTTTAACAGGATCACAAAACTTGGCTACTACCCCAAAAAATGGTAAAAGTCTGTGGTTATAGTGATACCGAAGCCTGGGAAAGACCACACAATTCCCTCATCATACAGGCCAATAAGCTTACTATCGTGCCTGTCCAAATTACTAGAAAAATGCCTGCTCACGCGCATTAAATCATATTTAAGAGAACAAAACTTAATCCCGGCACATCAATTCAAGTTTCGTGAAAGCCCTGAACCATCGAGCAAGTCAACCGGATAACTTCAGAAATTCGTACAGCTTTCGAACATCGGGAATATTGTAGTGCGATATTCCTCGACGTCTCTCAGGCATTCGACCGAGTATGGCTTGAAGGCCTTATGCATAAAATCATAACATTACTGCCAGAAAACACTAATAATTTACTTAAGTCGTACCTCTACCACAGAGTCTTTGAGCTGAGATGCAATACAACGACATCCTACGAGACAACATTGAAGCCGGAGTCCCACAAGGTAGCGCACTGGGCCCTACCCTGTTTGTCCTATACACAGCAGACATCCCTACGAACGAGAGGCTGACTACGTCCACATTTGCTGACGACACCGCAATCCTGAGCCGCTCGAGATGCCCAACTAGAGCAACAGCTCAATTGGCTGATCATTTGGTGGTAGTTGAGAAGTGGCTATCAGACTGGCGAATCAAAATTAATGAACAAAAGTGTAAACATATAACGTTTACCCTTAATAGACAATCGTGCCCCCCGCTAACTTTGAATAGTACGCAGATTCCCCAAGCCAGCGATGTAACATATCTCGGCGTCCACCTCGACAGACGCCTAACCTGGCGGAGGCACATTGCATGCAAAAAAGTACATCTCAGACTTAAAGCTAGCAGCCTACACTGGATTATAAATTCTCAATCACCCCTGTGTCTGGACTTTAAAGTTCTTCTCTACAACTCCACCCTTAAGCCCATTTTGACCTACGGCTACCAGCTCTGGGGGAACGCGAGCAACAGCAACGTTGACATCATACAGCGCTCACAATCAAAAATCCTGCGAACAATCACTGGGGCACCATGGTATGTTCGGAACGAAAACATCCACAGGGATCTGGGCATACCACCGGTCAAAGATGAAATATCAAAGCAGAAAGCAGCCTACCACAACAAGCTTACACTGCACCCAAATAATATCGCAAGGAACCTAACACGGGTTTCGAACAGAACCCGTCTGCATCGAAACGATCTACCAGCCCAGCAATAAATATTAGGGCCCGTTAGTCTAAATTCATTCTAAATGACTGTAAGTTAAGTTATATTATTAAGATTTGATATACTTATTGTTAGTCTCATATAGAGAAGATTCAATAAATAAAGCATATATATATACAAAAAAAAATATTTAAGGCTAAGGGGTGACCGAGCGTTGATAAGCCAATGAAGGCAACTGGCTTTTAGCTTTAGGTGTGTTCTTTTGGCTTCAATGTGCCGGCGCCATGTGAGTCTTCTGTCGAGGTGTACTCCTAGATATGTCTCTTCGTTTGCTTGCGGGAGTAGAGTGTGGCTTAACATGAGCGGCGGGCAGTTTTGCCTGTCCGGGGTTAACGTAACGTGCTTGCATTTTTGTTCGTTCACTCACTCTAATGGTATTGAATTCCTCAAAAAATAACTCCTCTGACGAGAGGTTTGAATCAACTCCAATAAGGATTTCACCCCCCGCCTAGAAGGACGGTCATACCTGTGTTTCTTTAGTGGAGCGACTGAACGGGATTTTGGTGGATTTCCAGCGCAGAGACGGATAACTCACAAAAGAAAAACGGCGGAATTACAAGAACCGAGAGCACGGAAAAGAAATACAAAATTAAAACAGTTTTGTTAGTTTTTTAAGTCTGTGCACAAACACTCGCGAAACGAACGGAATTGAAATGTATACTTAAATAAATGAAATGTTAAAATGTTTTGAAAAAAACCCACCAATTAAACGAAACAAAATTCAAAATCGGAGCGCAGAAAAAAAACATGACCGTTAAATTGTGCTCCAATTCAAAAAATGCTGTTTATACTTGTAATAATTAATTAATTACTTTTCCATCCGTGTGGCAGCATTAGGTGTTGCTCCACTCTTTCCTAGACGCATACCGTACTCACAACATGGAGCACTTTGGAGAACGAGAGTATGTCCCCAGACTTATATTTGTGGTTTACAATTACTAATAAAATATACTTATTGCAGGTACTAGGAAATACTTTTTGTAGGTCTTAGGTGAGGTCCCCGCTGACCCGGAAGCCTTTGCAGCGGAAGTCGACGCTCAGGCAGCTCTGCGCCCCCTGCAAAGCGCGCAAAGGTGGACCCCAAGGCCGAGCTTGTGCAGACAGTGCTCGAGAAAGGCTGGAGGAGCAGCGAGCGCATGCTCATCATTGATCTGAGCTTGGCTGTCTGCCATTCTAGACATTAAAAATAAAATGAAATATGTAATTATAATAAAACAAAAAACAAACAAATATTTAATGAACTTGATTTGTTACCATTTAGACAACATTGGGAAAAAGCGGTTATTATTTTTCTGCAGGCTGGGAAATATCTGTAGACATATTAGTTCGATTTGGTTGTTCGCGTAGATCATATGCAGTCTGTTACCAAGAATTATTTATAACGTTGTTTAAATGTTGTGCAAAATGTAACGGGCTAAAATGATGAGCCACAGCTGTTCAGATCAGCTGTTATCGGATGGTGGATGTGCTCTGTGGGAATCGGAGTTTCGCATTTGTCAAAAATCTCAACCGAGCGGATGGACTCTATGGGAAGGGGGCATTAATCTATAATTTAATATGCTTACATTCATACACATATTTATTACTTTAAGACATACTTTTATTGTTCGTTTTACTTTAACTAACCATGCTTTCCGGTATGACTTCACTTTTCACCTTCTTTTTTTACGATTTATTTCGTCAGTATGATTTATAATTGGTGAGTCTTATTGTTTGCAAACAATCTTGGCTATTTCGCTAATGTCTCCTATAAATGACAAAGACAACATTCCCTGATCTTCTGTTTCTATACTGTGGTTAGCATATAGGATCTTATCATTACCTCGAGCAATGCAATCCGACCTTATTGATAAAATCCCTTGTTCCGGCAAATTTACTATTTCTAAGCTTGTGGTGCCGCTCTTTGTTAGATTGCCACCCTTGGCACTTATTGAGGGTAGATTCTTTCATAAGGTGATATGCATCTATCTCGAAGTTATAAACTAAATACTGAGCATCGACGAGTACCATTATCATGCGTGCTTCAATTCTAACAGGTATTGGAAGAACTCTAAATAATGATAATGCATGTCGACCAAACAAAAATATCTATCTTTAAGTCGACCATGATTGATATCTATTAGTGAGCTTATGATTCCAGATTGTATTTTTTCGCATTCATCTATTATGTTAGTTAATTATTTGGTTATCATAAAGAAGTTGATAGACTCCTTGTACACATAGTATGATTCTAATAGTGTAGCCGTAATTTTCTCAATTTCCGTTTGCAATGTTTGCTGAAGAATCGACTAAAGAAGTTGGTTTCTTACTTAGCTTATTCAGACTGTGCTGATTGCTTAATGAGATTTTAATGTTGTCTTCCATTTGAAATTATCGAGCTTGCTTATTTCTAGCCCTACTTTGAGCCATGAATGGAGCTATGGAGCCTATAAAATTAATTTAATTTTCGGTACCAAATCTTTACCCTTTTTTAGCATCTCAAAATAGGCGACCATATTATAAAAAAAATTTTAAATCCAAGAAGAGGCAATTATTTAAACTGCCCCCATTGGATCTAAATATAATGCCGAACTCTTATTTATTTTTTCTATATCATATTTCGGTTTGTCCACTTTGGGTAATGTGTTATAAAATTGACAACTTAATATAATCAACAATTATAAATCCGAGTTCTGATATCCTAGATGAATTTCTTGTCTATCTTTTTTGTTGAATTTCTTTAGGGTCAGATTCAGTTTTGTCGACTGATTTAACCCTCTACCGCATACAAAGCCATATATGGCTTCTCACTTTCAATAATTTTTTTTTGCAATAAAACGGTACATATACTAAACCGTTTGTTATCACTTATTCTCGTTCAACTATTTTCTGTTAGATGTCTATACTCAGAACTTCTTTGTGTTGCCTTATCTCAAGTTTCAATCAGTTTTGTGCTCGCGTCTCAAGCAGACGAACGAAAGTGAATTGTGGTGAAATTAAAATTAAAATTACTACACTAAAAATCAGTTTTATCACTGAAAGTATTTTTTTTCTAAGAGAATATAAAGTTTTCGTTCATAAAAATAGAATTTGACTATAGGTGAGCATCACATATACTATTCTATCCAATAAACTGTGGACGCCATATATGGCTCTATATGCAGTAACGCGTGCATATGCATTATTAACATATTAGCTTAACAATTGCACTTGTTTTCTTTTAGAAATGAATGCACAATTATTTTACGGTAGTTTGCAATACGCGAACGAAATCGATGATCCGTTTCTAAAGCGATAACTCCAACTTCATCCCCGTGTACTCCTACTACCAGCAAAAGACGAAAGCACCAGGAAATTCCATTGAATTCTGTTCGGGAGGACCATATTGGGCATTTTCGCACCTGGAAAAAGCAAAGGCAACTCTGCAAAAACGATTGTTCTTTCCGCTCATATACCTTTTGTGAGAAATGCAATGTATTTCTATGCTACAACGACAAAAGAAACTGTTTCACCAACTTTCACATGCATACAGAGCCATATATGGCAAACTATGGAATCAGCTGAATGCATACAAAGCCATATATGGCCCCATTTCCCCCCCCCCAAAATTGTTTCCTTTATTATTTCTATGCTCATGCAGTAGATGGTTAATTCCGTCTAAGGGACAAATTTTACTTATGGGTCTAGTGATAAATCCATCCTGCAATTTTACTTCTACCACTTTAACCTTTTCATGTTTGCCTTTATGGATTTTTTCCATTTACATTTTGCATCTTTTAAGAGGACTATTTGTCCTTCTTCTAGATTAGGACTCTCCCTCTTCCATTTGTGCCTCTGCTGAGGAGTATGCAAATACTCCTCCACTTCATCTTTTATCTTTTGGATTAGTTTCAGCCCATCTAGATTTTAACTAAAATCAACTAAATTTAATGGTGGTCTTCCAATCAAAAAATGACCTGAAATAAGAACTTCTTGTAGATCAATTCTTTCCCTTTTCACAGTAAACGGTCGTGTTTTTGTTTTGCGCTCCAAATTTTCATTTTCTTGTTGAAACCAACGTGGTTGACTTAAATCTTTTTTAACGGTGGTACACCTTTAAGTGTCTTTATCAACTTTTCGTTCGCTTCGCGAGTGCATCGTGATTAAATTGTGTTTAGAAAATAAAACGTTTTAATCATTATTTCGGTGCTGGTTTGTTGTTATTGTTTTCTATTGCCTCCCTTTTAAGTTTTTTCTCTTCGTCGTTGGGCGCTGTTGGAACGGCACGCACTCAAACGGTAATATCTCTCTAAGGTGTCTAATACCGGAATTAATCGGTGTTACGCTCCCGCTCTCTCTTTTTTTTCGTTTCGAGGTGCCTAACATCAAAGTTAATCGGTGTTTTGCTCCCGCTCTGTCGCTCTCCTTTCTCACTCATCAAAAAGTTCTTGAGCGCTTTCGATATTTTTGTCCGCTAAGCGCACAGTGGTCCGAGTGATAATGTCTTTCTGTTCATTGAAAAATAGCAAGAAAGCTATCTCGGCTGGACAGCAGAGTATTCCCTCCCATACATGTGATAAAATGTATCTCGCAAAGTGTCATGGGTATTCTGGCCTGGTTCGCAATGCCATCGATAGGAGGAGTGGCCTACGCTACAACTGCGATGAGTGCATCGTATATGAGAACCAGGCAATATCTATTAGGCGGCTCACAAAAAGCAGTGTTAAGGAATTAATCCGCAACTGCCGTAAAAATACGGACCTGCTTGTGGCGCTTGAATCGCAGCTCACTAGTCGCATTCATGTTGACTTTACGTCCGGATTACCGGCCGCTACTAATGGTGCAGATACAAATTCTAGAGTACCAAAAAAGGTCGCATGTGTTGTACCAAAAACGGTAACTTGTGTTGTTATTCATATGCCATATCCAAGTCATACTTAATTTTTTGTCCGAGGGTAAGCGAAAGCTCCCTTCTCTTGGATCTCTACAAAGTTAAACCAGTCTATTTACCGGGTCCCGACGGAGTTCCAGGCTGCGTGCTTAGATACTGTGCTGAAACTCTGGGCAGACCCCAGCACAAATTGTTTACCTTATCTTTGGAAACTTCTCACTTCACACTTATTTGGAAGGAGTCATTTGTTATTCCCCTTCATAAGAAAGGAAATAAATCGAATACAAGCAATTACAGAGGCATATCCAAATTATCTGACATCCCAAAAGCTTTCGAAAACGTTTTTACACCCCACCTGCAACATCTTTGTGAATCAATTATATTATATTATACTTATAAGGCAAAGATCTTCGACGATAAACTAACGTCTTTTGTACTAAATGGCTTCAGAAAGAACATGCAGACTGACGTGGTTTACACTGATTTCAGCAAAGCGTTTGATTCAGTAAATCACTCGCTTCTTTTCTTAAAGCTGGACTTATAAAGGTTTCCATGTGATCTTTTAAAATTGATCTTAAGTTACCTAAGTGGTAGGATTCAACGAGTCCTGTTAAAAACTCTATTTCTAATTTGATACGAGTTACTTCAGGCGTCCCACAAGGAAGCCACCTTGGCCCACTTCTTTTTACATTATTTATAAACGATCTCCCTCTAGTCTTGACAAAGTCGAGTGTCCTTATGTACGCAGAGGACGTTAAGTTATGCCTGCAATATAACGAAATTTCCAGCAGTTCAGATTTACAATCGGACCTAAATGCTTTTCAAAAATGGTGTTGTGAAAATTACATTTTTTAGGGTGAACCCACAATATGCCACGTAGGGGCTGGGTGGTGGTGCGTTGACCTTGGCGTCCTTCTTGACCCAAAACTTGAGTTTTGTGATCATATTACTTCCATGGTGAATAAAGTCAGGGGAGTACTTGGATTTATTAAAAGGTGGTCAACGGAATTAGATGATCCCTTTGTTACAAAAACTCTTTTAATTTCACTAGTCCGTCCAATCCTGGAGTTCTGTTCAGCAGCTTGGAGTCCTCAGTATAGTGAACGGATAGAGCCTGTGCAAGAGAACCTTTTATTATTTGCTCTACGGGGCCTTAGCTGGAATGCAAGCCTTATTTTCCCATCCTACTATAGTAGACTTCTTCTAATTAATGTACCATCCTTATTAAACCGTAGAACGATGCTTGGCACTACTTTTATTCATAAACTTATTCACGTGGATGTGGAGAGTCCCAAATTACTGGGTCTCATTAACTTCTCTGTGCCTAATGGAATTACCAGGAACTATATTCCTCTTACTTTAAACCTATTTAGATTTAACTATGATATGCATGAACCGTTTAGAGTTCTGTGTAAAGACTATAATAGACTATACCATGTTATTTCTATTACCGCCTCTTTGCCAATTAAAAGCATTAATTTTATCTCACTTAGTACAAAATTGGTATTAGTATTCGTTTCGTATGTATTCGTCGACATTTTTTCGAAAGTTAGGTTGTTGTCCCCGATAACTCTTTTAATATGGTATTTCATAGATTTTACTCCAGCTTCCCAGATACCTCCGAAGTGAGGTCCTGCCGGGGGAATAAAATAATCAATTCTATCTTTTTCAATCATAATATTTTCCCTGATTGCTTTAACTCCATATTGACCCAACTTTCTTCAGGCTCCCACACAATTTGTTCCGTTATCAGAATATATATTGGCACATTTACCTCGTCTATAAATAAATCTTCTAAGTGCTGCTAAAAATGCATCATAAGTTAAATCACTGACCATTTATAAATGTTTGGCATTGGTAGCCATACAAACAAATACAGCAATATATCCTTCTAGGTCTTTTGCCCACGAGTTTTGGAGCATTTGACGTAATAAGGACCTGCATAATCTATTCCAGTGTTCAAGAACAGGTATGTCATCGTGACTCTATATTGAGGCAGACTGCCCATTATTTGTTGGCGGATTTTTGTAATCTTCCCCCCACTCGAAGGATTCCACCCGTGTCTAAAAACGGATTTAAAGACAAAATACTGTTATTAGTCTTAATTTCTTTGTTTTTACTTAGGCACTGTATTTCTAAACTAAACTGGGGTTCTTGTTGTTATTTTATAACAACCTTTTCAGCTAGTTTTAACTCGCTCACTGAAAAAAAAGATGGATAAGATATTTTTTTTGTTTTTATGGTAATAAATCTTATTGTGTAAGCAACTATACGTATTAATTTGAATTAATTTAACAGGAGTACTTCTCCAATAAATTGCAAATCGAATCATCGTTTTCGGTTTTTATTAGCGTATTTATTATTGAGGCCAATACTCCTTTGCTTCGGCTAACCATTTATTGGCTAGCATGATGATAAAGAAGCTGGATTATCTTCAGACTTCCCATGATTCCATTCAGTATTCATCAATTTCCGAATGTCATCCGTTCTTCGTCTGATAAATTTGATCTTACTTTGACCACTTTTAATCCGTGCTAAAGTTTTGGCTGAAATATTAAAAACTACTCTAAGCTTGATCGTGAGGCTGGAATCCCTAGAAAATATTTTCCTTAATTTTTACCTCGATCATATGCCCTAAATCCATATATTCATCCATGAATTTAGTATAGTCAGCCTTAAGTTTTTCATTCCTATTTCATTTTTTCTCCAAATTCATAAAACGTGCTATTGCTTGTTTCTTCGAATCCCCTAAGGTGACATCTTCTTTAAACAGAATTGACACAATGTATCGCTCATCTGAATCGTTTTTTGTTGTTCTTGTGAAGTTGTTTTCACATTTTTGTCTTCTTCCTCCACTTCCCAATATCGATCCATATCTTTTAATTCGATAGTTGCAACAATTGCCTCTTTTCCTTTTGATTTTTTACATCCAGAGACAATCCACCCGAAATTCGTTTTTTAGCCCAGGCGCCCATCGATTTTAACAACTCCTGTTTGTAGAATTTGAGCGTATAAATCTGCCCCAATAATAACGTCAACCCAGCCTGGTTAATTAAAAACAGGGTCAGTTAAATTATACCTTTCCAATTTCGACTTATCAATATTAACGGTTTTGACTGGATGAGCCTTCATTAATTTTGGCAATATAATGGCTTCAACCTTTAAAATTTGTTTAAAATCTTAACTTTTAATTTGAAGATTTACTTTGTGCTTAGATATGCACTTTCCTGTGGATGATACCCCACTAATCTCTGTTCGATATTGCATTTTTTGTAATTTCAGAATCTGCGGAGATTCTTTTGAAATAATTATTCGTTGTGACCCACTGTCAATTAAAGCTCTACGTGTTTCAAATTCTTTATTCGAAGATTTTATTTGATTATTAAGATAATTAATATTTAGCATGCTATGGTGATTTCTTTTGCACAGTGAACATGTTGTATCGCTAGTGCAGTTTTTATTATGGGTGTGTTTTAGGCATTTAAAATACAAATATGCCTTTTTTACTTTATTCATTCTATCAGATGGATTTAAAGACCTTTGCAAATGGGACAATTATTAGTAGACAATTTTTTTAAATTGTTACTAAATATTTTTTAACAGATTTTTCATTTTGAACTGAGCTTATTGAATTTAATCGTTGCTCAAAAAACCCATGACGTCGGATAATAACTGAATTTCCTTGTTTTTCTTAACATGGATCTCATATAATTGCAGATCCTCTTTATTAAATTTTCTGATAATTATATGTGCAAAGATTAACTATTGTGAGGAGTTTAATAACTCCTCACAAATAAAGGAGAGTTTTGAGAATACAGCTGGAGAGAGTTTGGAGAATACAGCTGGAGAGAGTTTGGAGAGTACAGCTGGAGAGAGTTTGGGGAGAAACGAGAAGAGAGTTTGGAGAATACGGCTGGAGAGAGTTTGGAAAGAACGGGATACGCCGGCCTATATAAACAGGCCGAGCGCAGGAAGTGGGAATCAGTCGATCACAAGGAGTCAATCCAGCAAGATCAGTAGACAAGCAGCACATCAGTGAACAACACAAGTCAAGTCAACATCAGGAGGAAGCAGAGCCGCGCCGAGTCAACAGGAGCAAGATCGCTACATCAAGACGTTCGGGACTTAGAGTTGAAGTCTCCGAGCTGAGAAACAGGTAGCTGAGGTCCTTAAGGCATCACGCGGCTAAGTCCAGGCGCTTTGTTCTAATTCTTGTCGCGATTTGAGCTTGGCGTATTGCTCGGCGAGTCCGACAGAAGTGAACAGAAAGAGTCCTTCGACAAAGAACCGTGGGCTCGGAAGAGAAGTTGTCCAGAACCAGCGGCCGTGCGAAAACAATTGCCTGGTCGAATCACGGGGTACGCCTGAACCGACAGGCGAGAATTGTGCAGGCCCTGGTCGCGTCTGAACCACGGGTGTCTCGAGAGGCGTATGCGTCGAGAGCACAGTAGTTCACCGCCAGAGTCCTAGACATGCAGCTGACCGAATCTCGAGAGCCAAAGACCCACTGCACCTAGTCTAACAAGAGCACGCAGACCACGCAGCCAGGACTTCACGCCGTGAGCAGGGCAAGGACATCGAGGAGACAAGGAACGACGAGCAGTCATCACAGGCCCAGCAGCAACCAAGCCATACTCCGACGCATCCAGTCCACGGCTAAGAGGCGAGCTAGTCGCACGATACTCGTAGCGAGCAGACATACAAAAATCAGTTCGTTATACTATTAACCTCTTAGGATAGCTGTGCCTTCAATTCGATCATGTGAATTGACTTATTTATTTAAACATTAAACAATAAACATTCTTAACTCCCTTACTGAGTCCTCATTTAAATTTTGTAGGTCAAGAAGGCGCCTTAACTGGTCGGAAAATATTTTCCTTTTATTTTCATACCGCTTGGTTAACAATTCCCAAGCGGTTACCTAATTTTCCCCTGAACCTAACAATAAGTGAGAAACTACATTTCCCGCTTCTCCCTTAAGTAAAATCGTAAGGTAATTAAATTTTATGGTTGGACTAAGATCCTCCCTTAAATAAATCATTTCAGTGAATAATTAAAAAAACAGGTCCAAATTTTTGGAATCCCCAAAAATGTGGGTACCTACATTTTTGGAAGTGTTGGCAAATCTTACATTTTTATACCCTTGCAGAGGGTATTATAAATTTGGTCAAAAGTGTGCAACGCAGTGAAGGAGACATCTCCGACCCTATAAAGTATATATATTCTTGATTAGGATCACGTCCTGGAATTACCAGGAACTATATTCCTCTTACTTTAAACCTATTTAGATCTAACTATGATATGCATGAACCGTTTAGAGTACTGTGTAAAGACTATAATAGACTATACCATGTTATTTCTATTACCGCCTCTTTGCCAATTAAAAGCATTAATTTTATCTTACTTAGCACAAAATTGGTATTAGTATTCGTTTCGTATGTATTCGTCGACATTTTTTCGAAAGTTAGGTTGTTGTCCCCGATAACTCTTTTTATACCCGTTACTCGTAGAGTAAAAGGGTATATTGTATTCGTGCAAAAGTATGTAACAGGTAGAAGGAAGCGTTTCCGACCCCATAAAGTATATATATTCTTGTTCAGGATCACTAGCCGAGTCGATCTAGCCATGATTGGCATTTTGCATGCAGATTCTAGGAGTTCCTACGCAGCGCAAGTTTGTTTCAAAAAGGTGCCACGCCCCCTTTAACGCCCACAATCGCTTATATACGATTTTAAAAATTTAAATATTTCGAAAAAGTAAAAATGCAGTTTTATTGTGTTTATCAATACCTATCGAAATGTAGAAGACATTTTTCAAATCGGACCATTCGTTAAAAAGTTATGCGTGATCAAAGTTTCTATCTCCATCTCCCTCGCACTCCCTTTACCTGAGTAATGGGTATCTGATAGTCGGGGGACCCGACTATAGCGTTCTCTCTTGTTTAATATGGTATTTCAAAGATTTTACTCCAGCTTCCCAGATACCTCCGAAGTGAGGTCCTGCCGGGGGAATAAAATGCCAATCAATTCTATCTTTTTCAATCATAATATTTTCCCTGATTGCTTTAACTCCATATTGACCCAACTTTCTTCAGGCTCCTACACAATTTGTTCCGTTATCGAATATATATTGGCACATTTACCTCGTCTATAAATAAATCTTCTAAGTGCTGCTAAAAATGCATCATAAGTTAAATCACTGACCATTTATAAATGTATGGCTTTGGTAGCCATACAAACAAATACAGCAATATATCCTTCTAGGTCTTTTGCCCACGAGTTTTGGAGCATTTGACGTAATAAGGACCTGCATAATCTATTCCAGTGTTCAAGAACAGGTATGTCATCGTGACTCTATATTGAGGCAGACTGCCCATTATTTGTTGGCGGATTTTTGTAATCTTCCCCCCACTCGAAGGATTCCACCCGTGTCTAAAAACGGATTTAAAGACAAAATACTGTTATTAGTCTTAATTTCTTTGTTTTTACTTAGGCACTGTATTTCTAAACTAAACTGGGGTTCTTGTTGTTATTTTATAACAACCTTTTCAGCTAGTTTTAACTCGCTCACTGAAAAAAAGATGGATAAGATATTTTTTTTGTTTTTATGGTAATAAATCTTATTGTGTAAGCAACTATACGTATTAATTTGAATTAATTTAACAGGAGTACTTCTCCAATAAATTGCAAATCGAATCATCGTTTTCGGTTTTTATTAGCGTATTTATTATTGAGGCCAATACTCCTTTGCTTCGGCTAACCATTTATTGGCTAGCATGATGATAAAGAAGCTGGATTATCTTCAGACTTCCCATGATTCCATTCAGTATTCATCAATTTCCGAATGTCATCCGTTCTTCGTCTGATAAATTTGATCTTACTTTGACCACTTTTAATCCGTGCTAAAGTTTTGGCTGAAATATTAAAAACTACTCTAAGCTTGATCGTGAGGCTGGAATCCCTAGAAAATATTTTCCTTAATTTTTTACCTCGATCATATGCCCTAAATCCATATATTCATCCATGAATTTAGTATAGTCAGCCTTAAGTTTTTCATTCCTATTTCATTTTTTCTCCAAATTCATAAAACGTGCTATTGCTTGTTTCTTCGAATCCCCTAAGGTGACATCTTCTTTAAACAGAATTGACACAATGTATCGCTCATCTGAATCGTTTTTTGTTGTTCTTGTGAAGTTGTTTTCACATTTTTGTCTTCTTCCTCCACTTCCCAATATCGATCCATATCTTTTAATTCGATAGTTGCAACAATTGCCTCTTTTCCTTTTGATTTTTTACATCCAGAGACAATCCACCCGAAATTCGTTTTTTAGCCCAGGCGCCCATCGATTTTAACAACTCCTGTTTGTAGAATTTGAGCGTATAAATCTGCCCCAATAATAACGTCAACCCAGCAGAGGGTATGGTCAAAAGTGTGCAACGCAGTGAAGGAGACATCTCCGACCCTATAAAGTATATATATTCTTGATTAGGATCACGTCCTGAGTTGATATAAGTATGTCCGTCTTTCTGTCCGTCAGTCTGTTTCTACGCAAACTAGTCTCTCAGTTTAAAGATATCGAATTGAAACTTTGCACGCACCCTTCTTTCCCTTGCACGCAGTATATAAGTCGGAACGGACGGAATCGGCCGACTATATCCTATAGCCGCCATATAACTGATTGATCGGAAATGCCATAACTTTGGTGTTTTTAAAGTTAGGAAGTTGGGTTGGGTTTTTTTTTTGGCCAATCAATCCGACCTACCAAATTTCATAAGGATCGGACGACTATATCCTATAGCTGCCATATAACTGAACGATCCGAAATACCATTCGACTTTCGCAACTGTGAAAGTCGAAATATTTAAAATAAATTTTCTAAGATGATATTTCATATTCTGATGGACGTTGATGCACTACGAGCAGTACAAACAAGTGGCCCAACGACACCAAGCACGTGCTTGTTACGCGCGGGCCCTGTTATCAATTTGGGCAAAAAATGCGAGTTCGCGAGGAAAATACATAAATTAAATAGAGACACAAGTGAAAATAAAAAGCACAATTAAGAGAAAAGCAAATGAGTTAAAATATTAGTTTTTAATAACGGGATAGAAGTGGAAATGCAAATTAGTTGATAAAGGTTGTTATAAGTATTACATAGAACGCGAAAGGGCTCGTGCAGACAAAAATTTGATGAACATCGTGGCAAATTTAGAGGGATATAATTTCGTGTTAGTCTAACAGGAACATTGAAAGTTAGGCGGTTTACAAGTTCTGCAGAACCAATATCACCTCTTATTAGATTATGCATAAATATAGTACCAAGCATTTTTCTACGATTTACAAGTGTAGGTAAATTAAGCAACAGTAATCTAATCTAAACTACGAAGGGCAAATAGAAGAAACTTTTTTTGTACCGACTCAATACGGTCAATGTGCACTTGATATTGTGGACTCCAAACCGACGAACAATATTCCAAAATCGGACGGACAAGGGAGGTAAATAATAATTTGGTCGTATAAGGGTCATCAAATTCTTTTGACCAACGCTTTATCAAGCCAAGAACACTCATGGCTTTATTAACAGTGGACATTGGTCAGACGAACAATTTTATGGTCATTCTAGAAAATGTTTCCTATGTTATAGAAAATATTTCTATATTTTGGGATTCATTTTTATTTTTTAAAAAATATTTCTATATTTAAGAAAATATTTCTATATTTAAGAAAATATTTCTATATTTAGGAAAGCGTTTCTATTTTTTAGGGTTATCGAATTTTTAAGGTTAATTTGAGAAAATTTTTCTATTTTTTAGAGTAAATAATTTTTTAGGGCAAAATTCCTAATTTTAAGAAAAAATTTCTTGTTCTTAGGGTTAATTTTGGTATATATAAAGTATATAACTTAACTAACTTAACCGGGCGACGGCAATGACCGCTCGTCTAAAAGCCCGCTTCGGCCAAACTGCTGACATAGCGTCTGGCCGGAAGCCCGTGCATAACCGGCAAAACACTACCCATTGGCGTGGCCGCTATGAGATTCATTTATGTTAGCTTTAAGTTTCAGTTCTGATTTGATATTCAAAGAATAAAGAGCTTATGCCCATAGAATCTACTCCGGCAATCCGCCGTTAACTTCTTATCATTTTTATACTGTCTGAGTCTCTAGGCCAGCAGGTTAAGAAGGGCAGTTACCTTTCCGTCGTAGTCTACCTAATTCAAAATTGGGAGAATACCGGCCAACCGGCCACCGCCACCCGCTGGACCATCGTAGTCCAGCCACACTAAGTGACGACAACTGCGCGGGACCACCCGAAGCGACTAAGAAGGCCGCCGTTCACTGACGGAAAATCATACATCATTGTATTTAATAAACTTACTAATTTATATAGCATCACCAGCCATGTCCGTCTGTCCGTTTTAAAGCTTTCTGCTTGTAACTTTCCCAAAAGTTATCTTTCTATTGCAGGTAGTATATAAGTCGGAACGGGCAACTATATCATATAGCTCCCATAGGAACAATCGGAAAAAATAATTCAAAAAAATTATAACATTATTGTTTTTATTATTTTTTGTTCCTTGGGATTTGGTAATATTTAAATATTATGGAATTACGGTTTTAATTAAAATCGGACAACAACATCATATAGCTGCCACAGAAACGATAGCTGCCATATAAGCATAGAAATCGAACTTAGTCGTAGCTCTAAAAATTCTGTAACGTTAGATAATATTTAAATTTCTTTAGTTTTCTTTTTAATATGGCTTTCATATAATTGAAGAGCCTCTTTGTTAAATTTTTTTATAATTATATGTGCAAAGATGTCAACATCATCGAAAACTTCTGCCTTTAGTTTTATCATGTGAATGACTCATTTATATTGTCAATGAACATTCTTAATTGCTTCACTGAGTCGACATTTAAGTTTTGAAGCTCAAGAAGGCGATTTAATTGATCGGAAAATATTTTCCGTTTATTTTCGTACCGCTTCATAATTATCCCTAGATACTGTTATGGAACTGCATATTGGTCTTCCTGTGACGGCCCCGGCTAGCTCCGGAATTCTCAGGGCGGAGTACCCCCAATGTCCCTACAGCCCCACAACATTAAATATCGATTACTATCGACGTCTCACTCTACAAATACTAACATCACTAATAACCAAAACGTAAACAAAACCAAAAATAATCAAACATTCTGCATTGTGTAAGCGCATGCAACGGAGGTGTTTGAGCAAGTGTGTGATAAAAATAATTTTAAAAATTTTCTGTTTTTTTCAAAAAAAAATATAACAAAATATATTTTTTATATTACTAATTATTAATATTAATAACTTGTAAGTGGCACAAAACAAAATTAAATACGGGTAAAATTACCTCAAAGAAAATGGCCTCCTCCGAGGCCAAGGGTAAAAAGCCCTATCTCGGAGTCGTCCAATTTTAAAAGGCCGAAATTATCGCCCCTAAATAAAAAGAAAAAACCCCTAGACAAAAATGCACCTGAGTCGGAAAGTGAAGAAGTAGAAATCAGAGAGGTTAATGACACTGCAAGACATCCAAGCACAAGCAGCCAAGTAAGTGGTAAAATAATAACGAACATTACAAACAAAGAGGAAAAGAAAGAAAATGGAAATCTCTATAACGGCGAATACTTTTACAGCAGCGATCACAAGGGACCCTTTGTGGTCTATATAGACAAAATTGGCGAAAACAATGGCGAAAACCGACCTAATAGAGTCCCAATAAATCCTCTGGAATTAAATGCGGTTTTATTAAAACTAAAAATAAAAGACATTACCTCAGTGAATAAGATTGGTTATGGGCGTTGCAAAGCTGAGTGCAAGTCAGCGGCGGCAGCCAATAGCATTCTGACATATAACTTAAAAAATAATGGCTACGAACCTAAAATTCTTAAACAATTCATTTTTAAAATGGGTATTATTTTTAATATCCCAACTAAGTTTTCCGACTCCGAACTTAAAGAATACATTTCCTCCCCAGTACCAATACATGATATTATTCGTGTAAAAACCAGAGACCGAGATAATAAAGGATTATTTATTAATACTACTAGAGTTAAGATCCTTTTTAAAGGTACTCAAATCCCTAATGAAATCGTTTTCTTGTACACCAAAATTAATGTTAGTGCCTATGTTCCCTTTAGTCAATGTTTCCGCTGCTTTAGATTTAACCATTTCGCTCAGCATTGTAAGCAAACAGAACAAAAACGCAGCAAATGCTCTCTTTCGCATCCAAGAGAGCAACAATGCAATCAACTGATATGTGCCAACTGCAAACAAAACCACATAGCCACCTCTCTTGAGTGCCCTGCTCGCAAGAGAGCGTACTCTATTAAGAAGTGCATGACACTTGAAAATCTTTCAAGAAATAAGACTAAGCTTAGATACCCCTCACTTTTTCAAATTTTTGGCGAAGTAGACACCAATGATATAACATATTTCCTTCAGCCATCATGGCAAAAAAAACAGCCATTCCCGTTCTCCAAAATAATACCAGGATAGCAACACAACACATTTTTGCACATAACCCGTTTAACAAAGTGGTTAGGAACTCTCTTAACAAAAAAAATGAAGAGAAAAACTCGCGCGACACCATGCTTAGCTGGAAAGCCGCTCTTAAAGAAAGCGAATACACTCCAAACGAAAAGTTTTCTCACGTCCATTATAATTCTACTAGCTCCCCAATCTCTAGTCATCATACTTTAGACAATCCAGCTCTTGTAGCTGCGGAAAATAGTTTAATCCAATTAGCTTCTGATATATCCTCATTCTTAATCAATGAAACTACCAATTTAGTACCTGAGTCAAGAAATTTTTTAGAAAACTTAAGAAACAGAATTGCGATTAGGAACTCAAAAATTGATTTATTTAAAATTAATCAAGCTGTTTAATTTTAAATAAAACACCTTATATTTATTTATTATTTTATTTATTTATTTTTTGTTTATTTTCTGTTCTATTTTATTTTATTTATTTTTTTTTTTTTTTTTTCTGTCTTTCTTATTTATTTATTCTATTTTATTTTTTGTTTTTGTCTCTGTGTCTATCTATTTAAATCTTATAAATCCTAAAACTATAATAAGTTAATGTCCTTAAAAATCCTTCAATATAATATTCAGAGCTTAACTGCTACCAATAATAAACAATTATTAGAATTATTCTTTGTTAATAACAATATAGACATAGCAATTTTATCAGAAATATGGGTCTCTAATAATTCCATGTGTGGTTTGGCAAATTACAACTTTGTATGTAAGCCACGCAATGATGGTTATGGAGGCGTTGGAATCTATCTAAAACAAGAGAGAACGCTATAGTCGGGTGCCCCGACTATCAGATACCCGTTACTCAGGTAAAGGGAGTGCGAGGGAGATGGAGATAGAAACTTTGATCACGCATAACTTTTTAACGAATGGTCCGATTTGAAAAATTTCTTCTACATTTCGATAGGTATTGATAAACACAATAAAACTGCATTTTTACTTTTCCGAAATATTTAAATTTTTAAAATCGTATATAAGCGATTGTGGGCGTTAAAGGGGGCGTGGCATTCTTTTGAAACAAACTTGCGCTGCGTAGGAACTCCTAGAATCTACATGCAAAATGCCAATCTTCTAGCTTTTATAGTTTCCGAGATCTCAGCGTTCATACGGACAGACAGACAGACGGACAGACGGACAGACGGACATGGCTAGATCGACTCGGCTAGTGATCCTGAACAAGAATATATATACTTTATAGGGTCGGAAACGCTTCCTTCTACCTGTTACATACTTTTGCACGAACACAATATACCCTTTTACTCTACGAGTAACGGGTATAAAAACATATACGTTTTAAACAAATTAACTGTAACATTAGCTTAGAAGCCATTGGCGTCCGTACGACAAACCTAAAAAACAATATTAATATATTCAGCATCTATGCCGCTCCCAACCCTGATATCAATTCCTTCGAACAAGGTTGTGATGACCTTTTCACAATTGCGGCCCAATCAAGTGCTCTTGCAATTATAGGTGGTGACTTTAATGCCAAATCCAGCATTTGGGGTAATAATACTCAAGATGCCAGAGGCGGCATCTTAGAAAATTCCCTTTTACAATCAGGTTTCTTTTGTATTAACAAAGGCTCTCCAACCTATTCTCATAACCCACACTACAGCTCGACACTTGATGTCACATTCATTAATAATAATAATCATAGTTTAAACTAGTCCTCAATAAATTCTAAAATCTCAAATAGTAATCACTTCCCAATTCTAATAGAAATAAACCAAGTATCTACCTCAACTAATATAAATAAATTTAACCATCAAAAAATAATTCAAGACTTTTCCAAACTTCAAGTTACAACTTTAAACAGTTTATACACTTCATCCCAAGCAATACAGTCTAATAATTCGTTTAAAATAAATACAAATAATGAATATGTTCCAAAAAAATACTGGGACGATGCCTGTGAAAAATTGTTTAGACTAAGAAATGCGTGCAGACAAAAATATTTCAAATCCAAACTACACTCTGATGCTATTGCCTATATTAACAGCAATAAAAAACTTAACAACTACTTTTATAAAATGAGAAAAGAAAACTTTAACAAGCTTGCAGAAGATTTCTCTAACCCCTCATCACTGAAGGTCATGTGGAACAAAATAAATTCACTAAAACTTTATAAACAAATTAAACCGTCCAAAAGTGAAATTTCAGACTCAGAACATAAAGATTTTCTTAATCAAATAGCCACAACACCCAACACTCCGTTGTGTTCTGAGATTTCCTTCTCAGACGATCTGCTCTATAGATATAATAACTCAAATTTCTCAGCAAGTGAACTCCTTGACTTTCTTAACTCCCGTAACCCAGACTCAGCTAAAGGTCTTGACAATATTTCATACAGAATGCTCTTAGCTTTACCCTTAGAACAATTAAAAAACTGGTATCCCTGCTAAACGTAACTCTAGACAATGGTGATATTCCAGATATGTGGCGGAAAATAAAGATTATACCTGTTCCTAAAAAAAATCTCGACCCCTCAATTATCACTAACAACAGACCTATCTGCTTTGATAAAACTACGTATGGAAGAGCACATCAATAAAAATGAAATCCTGCCAACAAGATCCTATGCATTCAGAAAAAATCATTCAACTTCACAATGCATTAACGACGTGATTAATAATATAGCCAATTTGGTGGTTTCCACGTCACCGCAGCTGTTTTAGACTTAAGTAAAGCCTTTGACACTGTTAACATTCCCATTTTGGGTAGAAAACTAGTGAGTATGGGTTTTGACCATACTCATATACATTTTATTATAAATTTCCTCAGTAAAAGAGTTCTTACTATGGGTAAAGCAGAGGTAACGGTAGACAAAGGAGTTAGTCAGGGTAGCTGTCTAAGTCCAATCCTCTTAAATTTATATACAACTGAACTTCGCAGTTTATGCAATGACCAAAACAGTATTCTTTTTCAGTACGCTGACGATTTTTTCCTAGTCTGCTATGACAAAAACTTCTCGTTGGCTGAAGAAAAATTAGAGCAGAAAGTTAACAGGTTTATGGAAATGTGTAATATAAATAATCTTACTTTTAATCCAAATAAATCGACCACTATTCATTTTAATTATAGAAGACGACCTTTAAGAATATTGTGCAATAATATTATTCTAAGAAACGTAGATAGTGTTAATTATTTAGGTAGAATCATAAGTGCAAACAACTCTTTTGTCCAGCATATTAAGAAAACGATTTCGAAATCAAACCAAACGAATATGTTTCTTCAATTGCTCAGTGGCTGCCGCTTTGGGATACATCCAGGCAAGTCACTGCTATTCTATAAAGCTTTTATAAGGACAATATACGAGTACGCTTGCTCATCATTTTCCAACGTCTCAAAATCAGTGCAAAGTATCATCAATAAACAAGCCAACTTTCACCTTAGAAAAGCGTTAGGACTTCTTAGATCGACCCCAGTTAATATTATTTATAATCTCGCAGCAGAATTGCCTCCACTGTATAGAATTAAATTCGCTACAGCTAAGGAGTTGGCCAAAACATTCGCTCACGGACTTCCAGCTGCATCGCTTTTATCAAATTCATTCGTTGCCAAAAATACTAGCTATAGTAAAGTCTATGTTGAATTTAAAAATATCCTTGATTGTATTGCTCCTATTTGTCCTCTCTCACGTTTTTCACGAAAAATTTCATATGACACACATTTTTTTAAAGGTACTTGCACTAATAAAAACATGGCAAATGAAGCTATAATCCATTCGTTGCTTAAAGAAAAAACAAAAGATTTAAACTCCGAAAATATGGAAATCATATACACGGATGGTTCTGTGTCGGAAAACTTCACAGGAAGTGCTTTCGTGCACTTGAATTCCAATACAATAAAAAGTTTTTACACTGACAAAAAAATGTCGTCGCTGACGGCTGACCTCACAGCCCTAGAAAAAGCCATTGACTTTGGTATATCAAAGAATTTCGAAAGAATTGCCATTTTAACAGATAGTCTCGGTGCTATACAAACAATTAAGAACCAGAACTCTAAAAACTGCATTTCGCAATGTATTCTTCAAAAAATAGAAAACAATCCAACTCTGCTCGCCGTAGAATTTCATCACATCCCAAGCCATACTAAGATTTGGGAAAACGATTTAGCAGATACAGCAGCAAAAAATGCGAGATTCGACGGGTCTTTCATATCTATCAGATGGACCCTCAACGACGCTATCAACCATATGTTCGCAAAAATAAAACAAGACTGGGAACGAGAATATAGCTTGTTTTCATTAGAGCGTAACAAGGGTTACTCTCTCCTCACACCGTATACCACTTCCAAGCCTTGGTTTAATAACAAGGAAAACCTCTTCAATCGAATAGAAATCAAGATGCTGAACAGAGTCTTAAGCGGGCACGCTTTTGATCGACACACACTTTCCAAATTGAAAGTATACAATAACGCTGTCTGTGATTCATGCAACAGTAACGAAGACATTTCACATATTTTGCTAAATTGCTCAAAATACACACAAACAAGACAACATTATCCAACACTACTTAAATATAGCGATATCTATCATTTACTTGGAAATGAACCAATTGAAAATTGGACATCGATTACCAATTTTATTCATGCTGCCAATATAAATATTTAATTTAACACATTCCACAACAAATAACAATTCACAAAATCATATAAATAATATTTAAACCACACACATCGTTACTGCTCATTTCATACATCATAACATCTAACACCTCATTTAATCAATTCACGAATTCATGTACATTATTTTAACTCACACACATCGATAAACTCATCATCGTTCATCGTCATCAAAACATATCTTCAGAACCTACTTCACGCTATTTACGTTATCGTATATTACATTTTGTTTACCCTGAAATTTACTTTCATGCATTGGCGGTGGCGTTAACCCGTTCTAACGGGGCGGCCAAATAATTCTTCCATCTTGACGGGATAGGAAGTAACTTAATATATAAAAAAAAAAAAAAAAAATAATCAAATCGGGACAAAAACGACGGAAAAGTGGCATCAGATGTGGCTGCCACAGCGCACCCACCCTTCCGGTGGTGTCCCTAGTGGATTTCAGGGAGGCACCACCCATTGTTAGCGGCCGGAATAGCTGCCAGGCGGTCTACGACCGCCCATCTTCCCCCAACAGGTAAATAACTTACACTCTCATTTCAAGTTGCCTCTTAAACATTTAATATTTACATCATATTGTATTGCAGGTAAGGATGCTTTTTTACGTGCAGGACCCTAAACGCACCAGCGTTTTGGAAATTAATTAATAAAATATGACCGATCTCCGCCATAAATAAAGCCGATCTCCGCCAAAAATATTTACCGGGGCCCTTTTTATAGGTCCCCGGATAGTCCTAAGAACACAACACTAAATAAAATAACTAATAAAATTAGTGCTTCACCACTAACTTACTTTATTTAATTCGCGGGCGCGGTTTTAGTTGGACCTCTTTGATCCGAAATATGGCAGCTACTAAACCCTATCCCTGACCTACGCAATGTCATGCTCATCACGCCATATTCCCTTTTACTCTCCCAAAAGTGGGTCATTGGACGAATTCAAGGCCATCCTAGCCATAACCAGAGCGAACCGGGCTATTTTAAATAGCTAGATAGCCAAGGGCATGAGCAGAAGGGGGGCGCCACTTCAGTAGGGGTTGCCACACACCAAACTTTATCGATAGTCCTTTGCCCTCGATTTCGATCAACTCACGGCCGGTTCCAACTTGAAATGCAACAATACCAATAAGAAGTGAGGAACTAAATTTCTCCCTTAAGGGAAATCTTGAGATCATTAAATTTAAGGAATGAGCCTGATCGGGCGGGAGTTGATATAAGCATGTCCGTCTGTCCCACAATGTCCTATAGCTGCCATATAACTGATTGATCGGAAATGCCATAACTTTGGTGTTTGTTAAGTTAGGAAGTTGGGACTTCCTATGGGTTTTATATATTTATGTCCAATCAATGCGACCTACCAAATTTCATTAGGATCGGCCGACAATATCCTATAGCTGCCATATAACTGATTTGTTGTTCCACTAATTATACCCTTGCAGAGGGTATTATAATTTTGGTCAAAAGTGTGCAACGCAGTGAAGGAGACATCTCCGACCCTATAAAGTATATATATTCTTGATCAGGATCACCTCCTGAGTTGATATAGCCATGACCGTCTGTCTGTTTCTACGCAAACTAGTCTCTCAGTTTTAAAGATATCGAATTGAAACTTTGCACACACCCTTCTTTCCTTTGCACGCAATATATAAGTCGGAACGGCCGGGATCGGCCGACTATATCCTATAGCTGCCATATAACTGATTGATCGGAAATGCCAAAACTTTTGTGTTTGTAAAGTTAGGAAGTTGGGATTTTCTATGGGTTTTAAATTTGGCCAATCAATCCGACCTTCCAAATTTCATAAGGATCGGCTGACTATATCCCATAGCTGTCATATAACTGTTTGATCGGAAATGCCATAACTTTGGAGTTTCTAAAGTTAGGAAATTGGGATTTTCTATGGGTGTTATATTTGGCCAATCAATCTGACCTACCAATTTTTTAAGGATCAGACGACTATATCCTATAGCCGCCATTTAACTGATTGATCGGAAATGCCATAACTTTTGTGTTTGTAAAGTTAGGATGTTGGGATTTTTTATGGGTTTTATATTTGGCCAATTAATCTGACCTACCAAATTTCATAAGGATTGGACGCAGTGAAGGAGACATCTCCGACCCTATAAAGTATATATATTCTTGATCAGGATCACCTACTGAGCATAAGCATGTCCGTCTGTCTGTTTCTACGCAAACTAGTCTCTCAGTTTTAAAGATATCGAAATGAAACTTTGCACACACCCTTCTTTTCTTTGCACGCAGTATATAAGTCGGAACTGCCGGAATCGGCCGACTATATCCTATAGCTGCAATATAACTGATTGATCGGAAATGCCAAAACTTTGGTGTTTGTTAAGTTAGGAAGTTGGGATTTTCTATGGGTTTTAAATTTGGCGAATCAATCCGACCTTCCAAATTTCATAAGGATCGGCCGACTATATCCCATAGCTGTCATATAACTGATTGATCGGAAATGCCATAACTTTGGAGTTTCTAAAGTTAGGAAATTGGGATTTTCTATGGGTGTTATATTTGGCCAATCAATCTGACCTACCAATTTTTTTAAGGATCAGACGACTATATCCTATAGCCGCCATATAACTGATTGATCGGAAATGCCATAACTTTTGTGTTTGTAAGATGTGTTAGGATGTTAGGATTTTTTATGGGTTATATATTTGGCCAATCAATCTGACCTACCAAATTTCATAAGGATTGGACGACTATATCCTATTGCTGCCATATAACTGAACGATTGGAAATGCCATAACTTTGGTGTTTTTAAAGTTAGGAAGTTTGGATTTTTTATGAGTGTTAAGAATGCGTCATATGAATAATTTTGGAGAATATAATTTACAGAATATTCTGCAAGGGTATTTTAACTTCGACTCCGCCCGAAGTTAGCTTTCCTTTCTTGTTTATTTTGTTATACTCTCCATCTTACCAACAGGGGGTATACAGAGTAACCTATTTTGCAGTCTGCAGCTGTAAATCACTTGCACTTTACAGAATCTTTGAGGCGTTAGCTTGCTCGAAGCATTAGATGGTGCAACTGCAAATACGTCGAAGGACGAAAATTTAAATGCCTTGACCAAACCAAGATGAAAAGACATCCACATTTGTTGAGCTCTAGATTGAAACTGGTTTTTTTTACTTTACACTGGATCGAAACACATCTTTCGTAGCTGTCAAACCAGGTCGCAAAGATTCAGGAGTGGTCGGAGAACTGAACTTGGAGATATTTGTAAATTGGCATCGATACTTAATTATATGCGAACAAATTGTTGGCCTAATCAATTGGAAATCTGTGTGAATTAGCCCTTGTACGGTCCACATACATACTTTTGGGCTGTGTACTAAAATCTTAAGCCCAAATCTTTAGCCCATTTGCACAGCTGTTGGCCGAATAAATTTAATTTTGCATGCATTTCGGCGGTGCTGTGTGGACATCTTTAACAATTTGGAATCCACATAAATAGTTTATTAAAATTTATTTGACGAAAAATATTAAATAATTTTGTGCATTTCGGCAGTGCTGTTTGAGCATCTTTAACCATTTGGTATTCATAAATTTTTGGACTGCGTGCTAGTATCCGACATATATATACCTATCAAAAATTTGAATTTAATAACCCTTGATCGACCCAAACAACAAACTTTAGGCTAGATTTGAGACTGAAATCCACTAGATCGGCATCGATACTTGAATGCTTAGAGAATCATTGAACACTTGTCCTAGGAATTTATGCTTGTATTGAATATTGCTATCATGTTAATAAATCATAACATTTAAAATTGAGTGAAAAGGACAAGGAGTCTATTGCAAAGGAAGGAAAAATAAATACAAAATTATTATTTCAAATTTAAAATAGAGTACCGAATGCAACTTCTCAAAACTTATTGCGAAAAATATTATGGACAATTTAAGAAGACTTGAAGATTTGTGTATTATATCGGTCCGCGGAAAGGAATACGACGTCCAGAAACTCTGTCAAGGGAATAGTTATCGTCATGTCTAACAGTTGCCAAAAATGAGTCTTCCTAAGTTTAGTGGAAAACATGCCGAGGTCCACAACGACTCATTCTTAACAAATGCTGATAAACTCAGCCATTTGCTTTCATGTCTAACTGATGAAGGATTAGGTATTTGTGAAGGCGTTTTATTTTTTGGACTGTAATTATAAAAAGGCGTTGGTAAGCTAAAAAAATGTTTATGATAATAAATGCTTCGACACAATCTCGCAATTATTCGTAATTCATTGTTTAAGCCAAGGATATCCAGTAAATAAGTGCATGGCGGCAAGGTGTCGGGTTCGTTCGAAAACCCATAACACGATTCTTCACAGATACACAGCAGAGCCCCTTGTTTCAGGCTCAGTGCTTCATGTGCAATCCCATACAAATTCAATAGCTCTTGATAAAATACCATTCAAGTCATATAGCTAGCAGAGATCAAGTGATTCTTCTTACCGCTGTAGTGACGGTACTGGATAGGTTCGGAAAGCTTCAATTGGCACGGGTGTTTTAGATTCTCGATCGCAAATAGACTTGGCCAAAGATTTAGCACAGCGTTTCCGGTTACGCAGAGAAGAATCAAGCTTTGTTATTTCCACGTCTCAAATTCCTCACTTCAGTTCATTCTCGCGTCAATTCCCACAGTTTTGCTAGTAAATACTTTGCTAGAACTTGTAAGCGTAGGCCAAATAAAGTTAGGTTTTCAACATCCATCAGTCCAGTAAACTTATTGGGAAAATATACTCAACATGCACCGAATAGAGCCCAGGCTTGTAGCATCACTATAAATAAAAATATTGTTTCTCTCGACTCTTTGGTAAAACGTTTTTGGGAATCGAAAGTCCCAGAGAGGTCGAAGGCTGTTTTGCTCAGCTGAACAAGTTGCTTGCAAGCTAATTTTTATGCACACCCTACAAAGCTTTTCGTCGGGTCGTTTTAAAGAGGCTTATCCTTATTTGGAGATAACTCGCAAATAACCTGGAGATTCATGACATGTATCAAAAAGTTATAAAAGATTACCTAACTCTTAGTCAAATGTCATTGGCCTGAGACCTGATAGTAACACCACCGATTTTGGTTTGACGCATCAGCAAGACGTCAACTTCAATCTCATTTCATGAGACATTTATGGTGGATGCACCTTTTTAGAGGAAGCTGTACTCTACTAGCAAGATTTCAATTGAAAGAGTATGCTTTAACGGCTAACATCTCAAAGATGTATAGAAAAGTTAGTGTTTCGCAAGAAAACTGCAACTTGCAACTTATTTTGTGGATAGAAAAGTTTAGGCAAGCTCTACAAATGTATCGTTTCAACACTATCATTGATGGGACAATGACATCCGTTGTCTCGTTGAGGTACCAAAGATCTATTTAAAATAAAGTTTCTCCCTCGCTTAACAAAATTTGAGATGGAAAGCATTTCTTTCTTGGCAGATTCTCAAGTCACGCTATATTGGTTAAAAAGGGATTAATTCAAACAGAGTTTCTGAGATCAAGGAACTCTCAGAGAATGTACTTACAAAAGAGAATCCAACTGGTGACACGTGGACTCGTCTTTATCATATTGAAGTCTCCCCGTACTTACAGCTGTCAAAGAACAATGTAAGCGTAGCCGTATGTTCCCTAACAAGAAGCCAAACGAATGTGATGACCGGACTTATTGAAAGATGTTCGTCGTTTAATAAACTACTTCGAATCACGGAATTCGTGAATAGGTAAAAGAACTGAAAGTATTACTCCTAAGGCGGGTTCAAGTACTTCAAGGATGCCAGTTGGGATTAGAATACACCAAGCTAGCGAATCTGAAACTTTAGCTCCACGTCTTTAACGACTAAATCCTCTTATACACACTAGCGAACTAGATAGTGTAACACTTCGATTGATGCGTGTTGAAAGCAGACTGCTTAGTGCACTAATTCCGTATTGCAGTCTCAAAAATCACAATTTATGACGTTGTTTCTTCACAATTTACATAGCACGCATTATCATGCACGTGCATGTTGATGGTGCCACTTTCATGAGGGTGGTCCGATAAGTACTTAGCCGCCAAAAGAAAAACGCAAATTTTGGAAAAGTGGCGATTTATTTCTGAACATAATCTCCTTTTAGCTCGATACACTTGACCCAGCGATGCTCCGGCGTAGTGCAGCCCTGTGACCGTTTTGCCCTTCTCCAGCTAGTCGATGTAGATCACACCTTGTGAATCCCACAAAACGGTGGACATCACCAATCTCCATTTTTCTAAAATCCGATTCCACACTCAGTCGAAACAAAACGACGAGTCCGATTCGGCTGAAATTTCGACAGTAGCCTTCTACGAGAATGTACTACACTCGAGAAGTGTGCAAGTTATCCAACCCGTGAAACGGTTCCACTTATGGAATTAATAAACAAATTTTTAAATTCAATTATCCAACCCGTGAAACGGTTCCACTTATGGAATTAATAAAGAAATTTTTAAATTCAATCTGAGCTACATTGCCTTTGCCTTTGTTTATGATTCTGCCTTCGCCTTTCTCATTAACTTCGAGGGCCGCGCTTGACCGTTCTGCTAAGATAAATAAATCTATCGTAAAGTAAACAACAGCTTCCGTTCGAAGCCAAACTGTCACGTTCAAAGCCAAAAGTATTGCGTTCCAATTTTCAATCAAAATTGCATCGGTCAGCATAATTTAATTTTACAACGAGATGCGACATTTTCAGCATAAGCTTTTATTTTTAACAAAAATCAAAGTTCTAGAAGCTAAAAAAAGAAAAGCTTCTGGCCGAGGTTCGTTGGAGAAGATTTTAGAATTAAGGAGTCAGTCTTATTCGGATTGAAACCGGGATCGGTCATAAGAAATAATCTTAAGTGAAAGTGTCTTGATGTAATAAAGAGTTAGTGAATTAAGGTCTGCACCAATAAAGTAAAATTAAAACAAGAGAGAACGCTATAGTCGGGTGCCCCGACTATCAGATACCCGTTACTCAGGTAAAGGGAGTGCGAGGGAGATGGAGATAGAAACTTTGATCACGCATAACTTTTTAACGAATGGTCCGATTGGAAAAATTTCTTCTACGTTTCGATAGGTATTGATAAACACAATAAAACTGCATTTTTACTTTTCCGAAATATTTAAATTTTTAAAATCGTATATAAGCGATTGTGGGCGTTAAAGGGGGCGTGGCACCCTTTTGAAACAAACTTGCGCTGCGTAGGAACTCCTAGAATCTACATGCAAAATGCCAATCTTCTAGCTTTTATAGTTTCCGAGATCTCAGCGTTCATACGGACAGACAGACAGACGGACAGACGGACATGGCTAGATCGACTCGGCTAGTGATCCTGAACAAGAATATATATACTTTATAGGGTCGGAAACGCTTCCTTCTACCTGTTACATACTTTTGCACGAATACAATATACCCTTTTACTCTACGAGTAACGGGTATAAAAATAAAAATTACATTTTTTTTAATCAACCAATACGATCAAATTTAATTGGCGCCCAACGTGAGGCTGTGTCATTAAAAGGTTCCAAAAATAAAAATTTAATAAAAAACAAGAAAGGAAAGCTAACTTCGGGCGGAGCCGAAGTTGATATACCCTTGCAGAATAGTAAATTATATTCTCCAAAATTATTCATATAATGTATTCTTAATACTCATAAAAAATCCCAACTTCCTAACTTTAAAAACACCAAAGTAATGGCATTTCCAACTGTTCAGTTATATGGCAGCTATAGGATATAGTCGGTCGATCCTTATGAAATTTGGTAGGTCAGATTGATTGGCCAAATATAAAACCCATAAAAAATCCCAACTTCCTAACTTTACAAACACCAAAGTTATGGCATTTCCGATCAATCAGTTATATGACGACTATAGGATATAGTCCGCCGATCCTTATGAAATTTGGTAGGTCGGATTGATTGGCCAAATATAAAACCCATAGGAAATCCCAACTTTCTAACTTCACAAACACCAAAGTTATGGCATTTCCGATCAATCAGTTATATGGCAGCTATAGGATATTGTGGGCCGATCCCGGCCGTTCCGACTTATATACTGCGTGCAAAGGAAAGAAGGGTGTGTGCAAAGTTTCAATTCGATATCTTTAAAACTGAGAGACTAGTTCGCGTAGAAACAGACAGACGGACAGACAGACGGACAGACGGAAAGACGGACATGCTTATATCAACTCAGGAGGTGATCCTGATCAAGAATATATATACTTTATAGGGTCGGAGATGTCTCCTTCACTGCGTTACACACTTTTGACCAAAATTATAATACCCTCTGCAAGGGTATAACAAAGTTCAATTTACAATGGAACTCGCGCAGCCAAGAACTCAAATTTTTATTGGAAAAATTAAAACATCCAACACCAAACAGTGATCGTGTGATGGAAATCAATAAATGAAATAATCCATTAAGTTGATTAGTTGGTGGACTGAAGATATAAATCTCAAACATCAAGAAAAAAATAAAATAAATCCGAAAACCGCTAAAACAACTAAAACTACAAAACCAACCAAAAACAACTAGCAAATAATCAGACAACCAATAACCAACCAAAGAAAAATTGACAGGAAGGAAGGGCTGTAGGGCAATCCCTTGCCAACACTGGAAAAATTTGTAATCTCTATCGACAACAAGAAGAACATCTCATAAATTGAAAGAAGACCCCACCGGACAGTATCGTGAGGATAAATATAATTTTATTTTAAATAAGGGGTTTAAAAGAGAATTAATTTAAGACAAGCAAATTTTGTATGAAATAACAGTGAGAACAGTGATAACAGTGAGTAGTTTCGGTTAATTAAATTTAACAATGGCAACTGGAAGTTCATCTAATTTTCCTGCAGGTGGTTTAGCCACAGCCAGTAACCTAACTGTGGAATTAATTAACAGATTAATTAATGTTCAATTGAGCGAAGTAAGCAAAAAAATAGATGGTTTAAAAGAAAAGTTAGCTACAGACGCAAACATAGTAGAGGACTATAAAATTCAAGAAGTTGACCCAAATATAAAATGTGAAACCACTCTTGAAGTAATCAAATCATTACCGAAGTTCACCGGGGAACCACAATACGTAGGTTGGAGAGAAGCTGCAGAAACTGCAATGAGCCTTTATAAAATTCAGAGTCAGCAGTATTTTATCGCGTTAACAATTTTACGAAATAAAATCATGGGATCAGCCCACGACGATCTTACCAATCATGGCACTGTTCTAAATTTTCAAGGAATTTTATCTAGATTGGATTTTATATATAGTGATAAACGACCAATCCATATTCTTGAGTCCGAATTAAGTATCCTTAGACAAGGTAGAATGACAGTTACTGAATACTATAATGAAGTAAATAAAAAAATGACTTTACTAATAAACAAAACTATAATGACATACGGAAAGGATAACGTTATTACCAAAGAAACAAACAAAACAATAAGGAGCATGCTCTACGAATTTTTATCTCTGGATTAAATGGTCCGAAATCAGAAACCCTTTTCTCATTAAATCCACCGGACTTGCCCAATGCGTTGGCAAAGGTCCAGGAATTAGAGTCAAACAATTTCCGAGCTCAATTTGCAAACAGATACTATGGCTTTAAAAATGAAAATAAAAATCAGGGAAATAATTTAAGATTTAATTCTTAGCAAAACACTAACGGAAATAATTGGAATTATAATCAAAATAATAATTGGCCACAGAATAAGAATTTTTGGCAAAATAAAATCAGAATGCCAATCAAAAAGAACAACCTGTCGAGCCAATGGATGTAGATTCTTCGCTCCAATTTCAAAATAAGCCCAGAAATAATAATAATCGAGGTAGCAAACTCAAGCGCAAAAAAGGGAACCAGATAGAACAGTTAATCAGCCTGCTAATAAGGTAACAAGATTAAATAATATCAATGAAGATCATTTATTAGATCAGACCCCTACAGGGGAATGCCTTATCTAAAAAGAGTGGACAGAAAAACTAAGAAAGAGTTAAATATTTTAATAGACTCGGGAGCTACGGCTTGCTATATAAAGAAGGGATTTTTTGAGAATAAAAATGAATTATCAATTTATAAAAAAGTATCTACAGTTCATGGGTATTAAATTATTAAATATTACCATTATATAAATATATTTGGAACAAGTCATTTGTTCTATGAAATAGAAGGATTGGAATCTGACTTATTAATTGAGCAATTATAAATTTTGAAAAAGAGTGTTGGAGTATAAAGGGAATACAGAAAAGTTAATATATTACGATAGTGAGGAAAAAAGTGAAACAAGTTTAATGGAAGTCAATAATACTCTTCCATTCAAACAATTTATTTAAAAAAAATATTTTGATAATATAAGTTTTGAAAACACAGATTCTATGTTTGTGGAAAGAAGCGAGAAAAGTTTGGGATCAACAAATCCTGAACGCGCCGACGATGAAATTTCCGTCAACAAAAAATTAAATAGTTTGGGATCAATAAATCCTGAACGCGCCGACGATGAAATTTCCGTCAACAAAAAATTAAATAGTTTGGGATCAACAAATCCTGAGCACGCCGACGATGAAGTTTCCGTCAACAAAAAAATTATTGGTTTAGGATCTAAAAATCCTAAACACCCCGACGTCGATTTTTCCGTCAACAAAAGAATAAAAAATATTGAAACTAATGAGCCCAAGCGAAATAAAATGAACAATATTAATATGACCAGTACAAATCGAATAGAAGTACTGGAGAAGAAAATAATTGACATAAGTCTAGTAGAAGTCCTTATAATTCTCCAGTGTACCACTAACCAAAAAAAGGTCAAAATGAAGATGGCAGTCTCAAACATAGATAAGTAATAGATTACAAAAACTAAACGAAAACACTATACCGGACAGATACCCGATGCAAGACCTGTCTGTAATATTAGCTAATTTAGGAAAGGCTAAATAATAACATAAAAGAGCTATGGATGATATCTTAAGAGAACAAGTAGGAAAAACTTGCCATGTTTATATGGACGATATAATTATTTTTTGAAACACTATTGAACAACACTATGCTGATTTAATTAAAATAATTAATATTTTACAAAGAGCAAATATGAAAATTTCTCTCGAAAAATCTAAATTCTTTAAATTAGAAACCACATTTCTAGGGTATATTGTTTTTCATAATGTAATTAAAACGGATCCCGAAAAAAATTGCCACAATTAAAAAATATCCGATTCCACGTAATATAGAGAACTCCGAAGTTTTCTAGGTTTAACAGGGTATTACAGAAAATTTATCCGTAACTATGCAAAAATTGCTAAACCATTAACAAAATATCTAAGAGGGGAAAATGAAAAGGTTTCTAAAAGAATGTCTACTAAAGTTTCAATACAGTTTGACGAATCAGCTGTACAAGCTTTCAACGAGCTAAAAGAGAATCTAATAGCACAAGTCGAATTAGTTCAGCCAGATTATAGTAAGAAATTCGTTTTAACTACAGACGCATCAGACGTAGCTATCGGGGCAGTACTAACACAAGATAATAAACCAATTACGTTTATTTCAAAAACATTAAATAAAACGGAACAACTTTATGCCACAAATAAAAAATAATTGTTAGCTATAGTATGGGCTTTAAAAAATCTCCGGAATTATTTATATGGAGTAATTGGCATAGAAATACAAACGGATCATCAATCATTATCGTTCACAATTTCGGATAAAAATCCAAACGTAGAGATGAAAAGATGGTATTCTTTCATTGAAAGTTTTACCCCAAAAATTATATACAAACCCGGATCAACAAATGTTGTAGCCGATGAATTATCACGAATACAAATAAATAATATTACAAGCAGCGATATAGACGTTTCTGAACAGTCAAACTCAGACCAAGACACACAGCATTCAGCTGAAAGTAGTTTTGAATATGTAATACAAGAGACCCGTAAACCGTTAAATCAATTTAAACAACAATTGTTATTAACAACGGGGAGGTATACAATACATGAGTCACTGGACATTTTTGACAAGACATGACATAAAATCGAATATGATGCAGTTGAGAACTTAATAAGCATATTAAGAGAGTATCTTCCACCTAACATAACGGTTGGAATTCATTATAGTTTAGAAGATTTATATCATATTCAAGTTTCTTTAAGAAATAGTTTTACTAACAAATTTATTTTTACGCGATTATTTCTACAAGACGTAGAAAACGCCGAAGATAGAGCTATAATAATAGAGGAAACACACAATCGAGCTCATAGGGGACTAGACAAAAATCATGAACAAATCAGTAGATTATATTATTGGCCCAATCTATTTGTTAAACTAAAAGAATATATAAACAAGAAAGGAAAGCTAACTTCGGGCGGAGCCGAAGTTGATATACCCTTGCAGAATACTCTGTAATTATATTCTCCAAAATTATTAATGTGATGCATTCTTAATACTCATAAAAAATCCCAACTTCCTAACTTTAAAAACACCAAAGTTATGGCATCTCCAATCGTTCAGTAATATGGCAGCTATAGGATATAGTCGGCCGATCCTTATGAAATTTGGTAGGTCGGATTGATTGGCCAAATATAAAATCCATAGAAAATCCCAACTTCCTAACTTAACAAACACGAAAGTTATGGCATTTCCGATCAATCAGTTATATGGCAGCTATAGGATATAGTCGGCCGATCCCGGCCGTTCCGACTTATATACTGCGTGCAAAGGAAAGAAGGGTGTGTGCAATGTTTCAATTCGATAGCTTTAAAACTGAGAGACTAGTTTGCGTAGAAACAGACAGACGGACAGACGGACATGGCTATATCAACTCAGGAGGTGATCCTGATCAAGAATATATATACTTTATAGGGTCGGAGATGTCTCCTTCACTGCGTTGCACACTTTTGACCAAAATTATAATACCCTCAGCAAGGGTATACAAATTGTAAAATTTGCAATGAGAACAAATATAACAGACACCCTATTAAAATTGCAATTGGGGAAGCCCCAGTCCCAACTAAAGAAAGCGAAAATTTACACATTGATATATATTATGCGCAAAGTTTAACTTTTATAACTTGTATTGACGCGTACTCTAAATTCCTAGTAGTTAAAGAAATTCAGAATAAATTAAATATCGAAAATAAAGTAAAGGAACTACTTCAACATTTTCCCCTAGCCAAAGTAATTATGACCGATAACGAACCGAGCTTTACCTCGGCTCAATTTAAATCTTTTGCACAAAGATGCGGTCTAACTCTACATTACGCAGACCCGAGGCACAGTACCTCAAACGGACAAGTGGAAAGGGCACATTCGACATTAACAGAATTAGCTCGCTGCATAATTCTTTTTTTTAAACTTACAGAAAATGTATTCTATAATACATATTTTATCAATTATAATATTGGCCAGTTCAGAAATAATTGATTACTCGAACCATGAATTTTTTCTGTTCAAAGACAACAAGGATGTACTTACGTATGAATCTTACAACGATTTATTCCACGTAATTAATTTAAGTTTTTATAAGGAAATAATTAATATAGAATCAGATAATATGAAAAAGGATTCAAATAAAAGGTCACAATGGGAAATAAAGTACGACTTAGAAGTAATCGAATTAATCTTATCCCAGTTAATATCAGCTAGAACAAAAAGAGGAATAAATGAGTTAGGCACCGTGTGGAAATGGTTAGCTGGAACTCCGGACCATGATGATTTCATTAAAGTACAAAATAAAATCAATGACTTAATTGAAAATAATAATAAGCAGTCTATTATTAATTTCAAATTGTTCAAAGAAATAGAATCTCTCTCTGAAGATTTTAAAAATGTTTTTATTGATCAAGATTTACCACTAAGAAAAAATCGCTTACGATTGACAACATTTGATCTACAAAATTTAATTGATATTATCACGCTTGCAAAAATTGACGTTTTCAACCACGGTTGCCAGGCTTGGCTCTTTTGAGCCAAATCTGGCTCTTTTTTTTCGCGTTGGCTCCTTGTCCCATTTTTATTGAATTTGGCTCTTTTTGCTAATAGCGATAAAAAATATTTTAAACTTGAAAAAAAAGAATTCATTTTTTTATTAATGCATTTTTTTTGCAATTTTAAAAGTGATTAATTCTGAAACCCAAATCGGAAACCCAAAAGTGCCAGATCGAAACTAATTTGTTCCGCTGGTATGGTAGCTCTAAACAAGTGTAATTAAAGTTTAATTACCAGTAAGACTTAGCTGTTATGCTGTTTCATTTCAGAAAAATGTTTTGTTATGTTTTTGCTTATGTTTTTATTACTCTCTTATGATTAAAGTTAAATAAAATCAAAATAAATAATAAATAAAAATTTGGCTCTTTTTATTCAAATTGGCTCATTTTTAATCTTTTTTGGCTCATAAAAATATTTTTTAAAGAGCAACCCTTTTTTTTACACACAAAAAAAAAAAAAAAAAGATATAAAAGAAACATTAAAACACGAGCCCGTAATTATCGCTGACTTAATGGACATCTCTGTGTTCAAAATGTTTTATCGTTACATAAAGAATTTTTAAAATTTTTTTAAAAAAACCTAAAAAAAAAAAAAAAAAAAAATAAAAATAAAACTAAATCTTTTTCCAAAAATATAAAAAAATAATAAAAAATAAAAAAAAAAAAAAAAAAAAAAAAAAAAAATAAAAAAAAAATAAAAAAAAAAAAAAAAAATTAAAAAAAATTAAGAAACTTTTGCCCTGTGGTGGGCAGGGTTTGTCACAAGAATTTGTTTGTGTCAGGCGTGGTTGCTGAAAGAGAGTTCCGACCCAGCCCAGAGTAGAAGTCGTGGGAAATTACTTAGTAATTGATTAGGACTAGGTTTTATTTCAGTAAATATCTTGACATTTGATTAACAACTAACGAGTTCTCCGATTTGACGGGGTGCCGCCCTTGCTGCCTTTGCTTCCTTCGTCCACTTAGAATACCTGGTATCGGGGGCCGTTCCGCTGTTCGAGAGGACCAATACGGGATGTGTTGCCTGAAATGAGAATAGGGTGCTTGGGGACCCTGAAGTCAGCCACGAGCGAGAGAGTTTGTTGCTTGGGGACCCTGAAGTCAGCCACAAGAGAGAGAGTTTGTTGCTTGGGGACCCTGAAGTCAGCCACAAGAGAGAGAGAGTTTGTTGCTTGGGGACCCTGAAGTCAGCCACAAGAGAGAGAGAGAGTTTGTTGCTTGGGGACCCTGAAGTCAGCCACAAGAGAGAGAGAGTTGCTTGGGGACCCTGAAGTCAGCCACAAGAGAGAGAGAGAGGTGCTTGGGGACCCTGAAGTCAGCCACAAGAGAGAGAGATCAGCCGGTGAACCGTGCCGTAAGGAGGTGTGATCCTAAAATCAGACGTCTCCTAGGGATACCTCCAGGAGGAGGGACTACTACTAAGCTAAGGAGCTAACTACTATGTATAAGCGGACTTGGATCGAATGATCCAGTCCACCAAAAAGTGACTTCGCTGCTTACCACCACTGGGGAGTTGATCCTTCACCCTTAGACGGTTGGCTGCTAAGTGATCTTCTATGGCCCGTGGTCCGTCTTATATAGGGCTCGGCGAGATCTAGTGTGACCGTCGTCTGTGGGATTTGCCGGGCTAAGTGTGACCATCTCTCTTGGTCTAGTGTGCCCCTACATGCGCGATCGTTGGCGCGCGCGCGTTCTCGGTTTGAATTTGAGTTAAACGCTCCTTTCATTTAATTTCTCTAGTCTTTCTTTTATTTATAACTTGGTTTTGTGCGCGCAGCGTCACACTCCCCCCCCGTTATGGTTTTTAGTGGTATAGTATCGTGACGTAATTTCCTCTGTTCGATACCACCCGCCAGGTTGCTTCTCCGTCCTTAATAAGCCATCGCTGCTGTCTTCCACTTCTTTTTTCCGCCAGCTTCTCCCGTATCCTGGCTCTTGCCGTCGGTGACACTACCGCTCCTTCTGGTATTGTCCAGTTTTCGTCGCCGCGCTCCTCCTCATGGAGCTCTAGGATATCTCTGTCCGGTGTCTCGGTTGCTCGGCTCTCCTGGGCGGTTCTGGCTACCGTACTTATGGTTTGGCTGTTGCCCTGCCCGGACTGGATGTTCCTGGTTGTTTGCGGTGCCGTAGTCTTCTTCTTAGCCGGTGCCGTCCTCTTCCATGCGGCTTCCGCCATTGGTATCGGCTCCACCAACTTGGCCCTAGTCTGCGCTGCTGCTATCTTTGCATGTTTTTCGCGGAATCTCAGCGCTGCCTCCGCGAACTTGTTCATGTTTTCGTGTTCGTTCTGTATTGTATTTGTTCCTCCGTACGGCTTAATGTCTCCAATGTATACCCTATTTATTTTCCGTGTGCTCGGGACTTTTACTGCCACTTTCGTCCGCGTCTTCCTTGCTTTTTTCTGCTGCGATCCCTTGTACTTCTCCTTGAACCAGGTGTCCGTTACCTCTATTGCTTTCAACTCGTCCTGTGCTGCTCTGGGTAAGGCGTCTGCTACCTCGTTCCATTTTCCCTTTCTATACTGGACTACGCCTAAGTCCCTGGTATTCGTTTTTGTCTCCGGTTGGTCCACTTTGTCTCCGGCTGCTCTCATCTCTAACTCCAAGCCTCCACACCTCAGCGTGCTGCGTGCCCCGGCTAGAAAGTCCATTCCTAACAGTATTCCTCCTGCCACTTCTGTTAGTATCATGAATGTTACCCTGAACGCTCTTCCTCCAAATTGGATTTCTGCCGCGAATTCTCCTATCGCCTTCTGCGTTACTCCGTTGGCCATTGTTATTTCTGCTCGGGTTCCACACCATTTACCTTGTTGTTTCAGATCTTGATATCTGTTTCTGCTTATAGCGCTTCTTGATGCTCCTGTGTCCACAATTCCTTTCGCTGTCGTGTTTCCGACCCTTATCCGGGCTACTATTTGGAACCCGTCGCAACACAGCTGTTCTCCTGCTGGTGGTTCCTTTATTGCAGCCTGAGCTGCCAGCTTCAACTGCTCAGGTCTCCTGCAGCACTCCTTGGTTCTCGTACCGTTTCTTCCACAGACCCAGCAAAACAGCCTCGGCGGATTGCTGCACGTGCTTCCCGCATGTCCGGTTCCTCCGCAGCGCATGCATATCTCCGGTTCTAGTTGCTGCTGTGCAGGTTGGCTTGTCTGTGTCCGGTCATCTGCCTCTATTTCTTCTACTTCCTCCGCTAGTTTAAGGAACTCTGTCAATGAGTTGAATCCTGCCCTCCTAGCGTACAGCTTTATCTTGCTCCTGCTGTTTTTGTATACTCGGTCCAGTTTGGCCTCTTCTGAGAGTTTCGTGAATTGCATCAGTTTTCTTAGTCCCATCGCGTATTCTCTTACGGACTCCGTTTCTCTCTGTTTCATCTGTGCAATCTGAGTCTCCAACTGTTCCTCATACCTCGGCGGCAAAAAGTATTCCAGCAGTTCCGTTCTGAGCTGAGTCCACGTTATGATCCTGGTTGGCGTGGTGTTCCACCAATCACTTGCGATCCCCTCCAGGATGAATGGCATCGTCTGTATCAGCTGGTCCTTCCGTATTCCGTATCCTCCTGCCCACTGTTCCATTTTGCTCAGGAACTCCAGTGGGTTTGTTGTTCCTTGGTACCGGATGCCCCATCCACGTACCCGGTCTATGACATCTGTTTCCATTTTTAATTCTGACTTTCCTTCCGTTTCGACCCCTGGACTTGCTCCTTTGATGTCCATTATCTCCTCCCTTTGCCTGGTTACCACGATCGCCGGAATTGTTTCTTTCGCCGGGCTTTTTTCTCTCTTATATTTTTCCGACAGTTCTGCGAGTCTTTGTCTGACCGTTTCTGTATGATCCGTTTTCTTTGCGAACGCTGCCAACAAACGTCTTAAATCCTCGCTTCTTTCTGCCGTTCCTAATCCGAACTCTTCCGTGTATTTCGTTAGTTCGCTCTTTGGTGCCAGATATACCCAGCTCGACATTACTCCGCTGGTGTCGGTTTATCTCTTGCAACCACTTTAACCTGTTCGGGCGCCACTGTGACGGTTCGTCGCTGTCGGGTGGCTCAGGGATGGCCAGGGTTTGTCACAAGAATTTGTTTGTGTCAGGCGTGGTTGCTGAAAGAGAGTTCCGACCCAGCCCCAGAGTAGAAGTCGTGGGAAATTACTTAGTAATTGATTAGGACTAGGTTTTATTTCAGTAAATATCTTAACATGTGATTAACAACGAACGAGTTCTCTGATTTGACGGGGTGCCGCCCTTGCTGCCTTTGCTTCCTTCGTCCACTTTAGAATACCTGGTATCGGGGGCCGTTCTGCTGTTCGAGAGGACCAGCACGGGATGTGTTGCCTGAAACGAGAATGGGGTGCTTGGGGACCCTGAAGTCAGCCACGAGCGAGAGAGAATTTGTTGCTTGGGGACCCTGAAGTCAGCCACAAGAGAGAATGTTTTGCTTGGGGACCCTGAAGTCAGCCACAAGAGAGAGAGAGTTTGTTGCTTGGGGACCCTGAAGTCAGCCACAAGAGAGAGAGTTGTTGCTTGGGGACCCTGAAGTCAGCCACAAGAGAGAGAGAGTTTGTTGCTTGGGGACCCTGAAGTCAGCCACAAGAGAGAGAGTGTTGCTTGGGGACCCTGAAGTCAGCCACAAGAGAGAGAGAGTTGCTTGGGGACCCTGAAGTCAGCCACAAGAGAGAGAGAGTTGCTTGGGGACCCTGAAGTCAGCCACAAGAGAGAGAGAGAGTTGCTTGGGGACCCTGAAGTCAGCCACAAGGAGTACCCTGAGTGCCAGAGAGAGAGTTCTTGGGGACCCTGAGTCAGCCACAGAGAGAGAGATCAGCCGGTGAACCGTGCCGTAAGGAGGTGTGATCCTAAAATCAGACGTCTCCTAGGGATACCTCCAGGAGGAGGGACTACTACTAAGCTAAGGAGCTAACTACTATGTATAAGCGGACTTGGATCGAATGATCCAGTCCACCAAAAAGTGACTTCGCTGCTTACCACCACTGGGGAGTTGATCCTTCACCCTTAGACGGTTGGCTGCTAAGTGATCTTCTATGGCCCGTGGTCCGTCTTATATAGGGCTCGGCGAGATCTAGTGTGACCGTCGTCTGTGGGACTTGCCGGGCTAAGTGTGACCATCTCTCCTGGTCTAGTGTGCCCCTACATGTGCGATCGTTGGCGCGCGCGTTCTCGGTTTGAATTTGAGTTAAACGCTCCTTTCATTTAATTTCTCTAGTCTTTCTTTTATTTATAACTTGGTTTTGTGCGCGCAGCGTCACACTCCCCCGTTATGGTTTTTAGTGGTATAGTATCGTGACGTAATTTCCTCTGTTCGATACCACCCGCCTGCTGTCTTCCACTTCTTTTTTCCGCCAGCTTCTCCCGTATCCTGGCTCTTGCCGTCGGTGACACTACCGCTCCTTCTGGTATTGTCCAGTTTTCGTCGCCGCGCTCCTCCTCATGGAGCTCTAGGATATCTCTGTCCGGTGTCTCGGTTGCTCGGCTCTCCTGGGCGGTTCTGGCTACCGTACTTATGGTTTGGCTGTTGCCCTGCCCGGACTGGATGTTCCTGGTTGTTTGCGGTGCCGTAGTCTTCTTCTTCGCCGGTGCCGTCCTCTTCCATGCGGCTTCCGCCATTGGTATCGGCTCCACCAACTTGGCCCTAGTCTGCGCTGCTGCTATCTTTGCATGTTTTTCGCGGAATCTCAGCGCTGCCTCCGCGAACTTGTTCATGTTTTCGTGTTCGTTCTGTATTGTATTTGTTCCTCCGTACGGCTTAATGTCTCCAATGTATACCCTATTTATTTTCCGTGTGCTCGGGACTTTTACTGCCACTTTCGTCCGCGTCTTCCTTGCTTTTTTCTGCTGCGATCCCTTGTACTTCTCCTTGATCCAGGTGTCCGTGACCTCTATTGCTTTCAACTCGTCCTGTGCTGCTCTGGGTAAGGCGTCTGCTACCTCGTTCCATTTTCCCTTTCTATACTGGACTACGCCTAAGTCCCTGGTATTCGTTTTTGTCTCCGGTTGGTCCACTTTGTCTCCGGCTGCTCTCATCTCTAACTCCAAGCCTCCACACCTCAGCGTGCTGCGTGCCCCGGCTAGAAAGTCCATTCCTAACAGTATTCCTCCTGCCACTTCTGTTAGTATCATGAATGTTACCCTGAACGCTCTTCCTCCAAATTGGATTTCTGCCGCGAATTCTCCTATCGCCTTCTGCGTTACTCCGTTGGCCATTGTTATTTCTGCTCGGGTTCCACACCATTTACCTTGTTGTTTCAGATCTTGATATCTGTTTCTGCTTATAGCGCTTCTTGATGCTCCTGTGTCCACAATTCCTTTCGCTGTCGTGTTTCCGACCCTTATCCGGGCTACTATTTGGAACCCGTCGCAACACAGCTGTTCTCCTGCTGGTGGTTCCTTTATTGCAGCCTGAGCTGCCAGCTTCAACTGCTCAGGTCTCCTGCAGCACTCCTTGGTTCTCGTACCGTTTCTTCCACAGACCCAGCAAAACAGCCTCGGCGGATTGCTGCACGTGCTTCCCGCATGTCCGGTTCCTCCGCAGCGCATGCATATCTCCGGTTCTAGTTGCTGCTGTGCAGGTTGGCTTGTCTGTGTCCGGTCATCTGCCTCTATTTCTTCTACTTCCTCCGCTAGTTTAAGGAACTCTGTCAATGAGTTGAATCCTGCCCTCCTAGCGTACAGCTTTATCTTGCTCCTGCTGTTTTTGTATACTCGGTCCAGTTTGGCCTCTTCTGAGAGTTTCGTGAATTGCATCAGTTTTCTTAGTCCCATCGCGTATTCTCTTACGGGCTCCGTTTCTCTCTGTTTCATCTGTGCAATCTGAGTCTCCAACTGTTCCTCATACCTCGGCGGCAAAAAGTATTCCAGCAGTTCCGTTCTGAGCTGAGTCCACGTTACGATCCTGGTTGGCGTGGTGTTCCACCAATCACTCGCGATCCCCTCCAGGATGAATGGCATCGTCTGTATCAGCTGGTCCTTCCGTATTCCGTATCCTCCTGCCCACTGTTCCATTTTGCTCAGGAACTCCAGTGGGTTTGTTGTTCCTTGGTACCGGATGCCCCATCCACGTACCCGGTCTATGACATCTGTTTCCATTTTTATTTCTGACTTTCCTTCCGTTTCGACCCCTGGACTTGCTCCTTTGATGTCCATTATCTCCTCCTTTTGCCTGGTTACCACGATCGCCGGAATTGTTTCTTTCGCCGGGCTTTTTTCTCTCTTATATTTTTCCGACAGTTCTGCGAGTCTTTGTCTGACCGTTTCTGTATGATCCGTTTTCTTTGCGAACGCTGCCAACAAACGTCTTAAATCCTCGCTTCTTTCTGCCGTTCCTAATCCGAACTCTTCCGTGTATTTCGTTAGTTCGCTCTTTGGTGCCAGATATACCCAGCTCGACATTACTCCGCTGGTGTCGGTTTATCTCCTGCAACCACTTTAACCTGTTCGGGCGCCACTGTGACGGTTCGTCGCTGTCGGGTGGCTCAGGGATGGCCAGGGTTTGTCACAAGAATTTGTTTGTGTCAGGCGTGGTTGCTGAAAGAGAGTTCCGACCCAGCCCCAGAGTAGAAGTCGTGGGAAATTACTTAGTAATTGATTAGGACTAGGTTTTATTTCAGTAAATATCTTGACATTTGATTAACAACTAACGAGTTCTCCGATTTGACGGGGTGCCGCCCTTGCTGCCTTTGCTTCCTTCGTCCACTTTAGAATACCTGGTATCGGGAGCCGTTCCGCTGTTCGAGAGGACCAGCACGGGATGTGTTGCCTGAAATGAGAATGGGGTGCTTGGGGACCCTGAAGTCAGCCACAAGAGAGAGAGAGAGTTTGTTGCTTGGGGACCCTGAAGTCAGCCACAAGAGAGATTGTTTTGCTTGGGGACCCTGAAGTCAGCCACAAGAGAGAGAGATTTGTTGCTTGGGGACCCTGAAGTCAGCCACAAGAGAGAGAGTTTGTTGCTTGGGGACCCTGAAGTCAGCCACAAGAGAGAGGGAGTCTTGGGGACCCTGAAGTCAGCCACAAGAGAGAGAGAGAGTTTGTTGCTTGGGGACCCTGAAGTCAGCCACAAGAGAGAGAGAGCTTGGGGAGAGAGAGTGCTTGGGGACCCTGAAGTCAGCCACAAGAGAGAGAGAGAGTTGCTTGGGGACCCTGAAGTCAGCCACAAGAGAGAGAGATCAGCCGGTGAACCGTGCCGTAAGGAGGTGTGATCCTAAAATCAGACGTCTCCTAGGGATACCTCCAGGAGGAGGGACTACTACTAAGCTAAGGAGCTAACTACTATGTATAAGCGGACTTGGATCGAATGATCCAGTCCACCAAAAAGTGACTTCGCTGCTTACCACCACTGGGGAGTTGATCCTTCACCCTTAGACGGTTGGCTGCTAAGTGATCTTCTATGGCCCGTGGTCCGTCTTATATAGGGCTCGGCGAGATCTAGTGTGACCGTCGTCTGTGGGATTTGCCGGGCTAAGTGTGACCATCTCTCTTGGTCTAGTGTGCCCCTACATGCGCGATCGTTGGCGCGCGCGCGTTCTCGGTTTGAATTTGAGTTAAAGGCTCCTTTCATTTAATTTCTATAGTCTTTCTTTTATTTATAACTTGGTTTTGTGCGCGCAGCGTCACAAACTATTGCACTCTAAGTTTAGAAAAAACATGTTTTACCCGACTATTAAACGGTAAACAATCAATTTGTAAAAAAATAAGAGAAAAAAATAAAAAAATAGACATTATCCAAGATGGTGCCATTTTAATAAATGGTAACAACATCGTCAACAACTCCGAATTAGGTGGTTCATTCTTAATAACATTTAACGGTACAACCACAATAAATAACGTTTCATATACCAATTTAGACAAACAAATTCTTAACTATATTACTACAAACCCCTTCAAAAATTATTAAATATACGATTATATATTTTCAAATAACTCGAGAAGAGAGTTCCTTTAGATAATATAAATATTTTAAATCCATTCATTAAAATTAATAATACCAAAATATCTATATCCTTTATATTATTAATTTTAATCATTATATATTTTATTTCTCTACCTATTATTAAATACAGAAATATATTTGTAACCAAAAAACAACGGCCAGAATTAGAAAAACCTATTAACGAAGAAATATTTTTAATAGAATTAAGAGATCGTTTAAACGAAATCCATAATGAATCGGGACGATCCATTTTAGAAGGGGGAGAGTTATCAAACCCGTGAAACGGTTCCACTTATGGAATTAATAAACAAATTTTTAAATTCAATTATCCAACCCGTGAAACGGTTCCACTTATGGAATTAATAAACAAATTTTTAAATTCAATCTCAGCTACATTGCCTTTGCCTTTGTTTACGATTCTGCCTTCGGCTTTTTCATTAACTTCGAGGGCGGCGCTTGACCGTTTTGCTAAGATAAATAAATCTATCGTAAAGTAAACAACAGCTTCCGTTCGAAGCCAAACTGTCACGTTCAAAGCCAAAAGTATTGCGTTCCAATTTTCAATCAAAATTGCATCGGTCAGCATAATTTAATTTTACAACGAGATGCGACATTTTCAGCATAAGCTTTTATTTTTAACAAAAATCAAAGTTCTAGAAGCTTAAAAAAGAAAAGCTTCTGGCCGAGGTTCGTTGGAGAAGATTTTAGAATTAAGGAGTCAGTCTTATTCGGATTGAAACCGGGATCGGTCATAAGAAATAATCTTAAGTGAAAGTGTCTTGATATATTATTGAGTTAGTGAATTAAGGTCTGCACCAATAAAGTAAAATTAAAAAATAAAAATTATATTTTTTTTAATCAACCAATACGATCAAATTTAATTTGCACAAAGATTGTCCGTGGCTGCATCCACTGTCTTCTTTATAATGGGCCAATGGCCAGCCGATCGAGTTAGGCAAGGTCGTACCTTTTTAATTTGTGGGATAGATTTATGCGGCCCATTTTATGTCTCGTTGAAGCTCCGTGGAAAGCCCCCATTAAGATTTATGTGGCTGTTTTTCGTCAAAGGCTGTTTACCTTGAGCTCGTTGTCGATCTATCTACTGACAGTTTTTATCTGTTCTTAAAAAGTTTGTCGGAATGGGTGATTCCGGAAAATATCTACAGCGACAACGCTACCAACTTCGCTGGAGCGAGCTATGTTCTCAAAGAGCTTCAAGAATTGTATCACCGGCATCGAGGACAATTGATTACGTGCGCGACCCACAGAGGTTACCCTACTTTGTTAGACTATTGGAAGCAACCATCAAGCCATCCAAGCATCGATTGGTGCAAGAAGTCGGCAACGCTAACCTTACAGCAGACGAGTTGAGCACCCAAATGGTGGAAGTAGAAGCGTGTCTCAATTCACGCCGGATCGCGTCAACGATCGCAACGACCCCAACGATGGTGTCGCTGCCGCCAGAATTCGAAACAAGCGGAATCTTCAGCAAGGCCAGCTTCGAATATTTGTAGAGGTGGCGAATGCTGTATGTCCTCAAAAGTCAGTTTTGGCAAAGCTAGTCTAAGGACTACTTGGCCAGACTGCAAATTGCTAAATAATTGCTCTCACATACGAGCTTCGTAGTTGTGCTTGCACTTAAGCCTTGCATACAGCTGACTGGCTTACTCTTCTCCTGGGAAGCTTAAGACTTTGTAACTATTCTAAATATGGGTACTGCTCGAGTGAGAACAGTTATACCTAAACGTTTGAAGTCGATGGCTTCGCCATATTTGAATTGATCTGTTGCGTTTCTCTTTCAGTTGCTTGTAGAAACTCCCAGCTAGGCTGCTGAACATATGCGCATATTTTTTCGGTAATTTTCCGTGAAAAAAGTTCAGGCTTTACGTTAGACTGAGCGCTACTGGACGGAATTTAGATTTGGTACAAGGGGCGCCATCTATAACGATAACATTTAAAACTTTCGAAGTAAACAAGTTTTTTATTTTCATCATGTTTTGAATAACTATGATATTTTCAGTCATTTCAGTCATTCTGATCATTGAGAGGCTCCTAGAATATCTCACAGTTATTTTTAAAATGATAAAAAGCGTCTAAATTGATTATAATATTATATTTTATGTATTATTGATCTTAATAAACTTTAATGACAAACATAATTTGACCTACAAACAAATCCAACCCTTATCTAACTGCCCAAATCCGCGATTTGCAGTATTTTTTAGAGGTGCTACTAACAAACGTACCTGCCAACTGAGATGACTCCCTGAACACATGGAAGAAAGACAATTCACTTGCCTCGGCTAACGCAAGTGGAGCGAGTGCACCAGATCGATGACGACATCGACAAGTTCGATCTTGTCACCCTTCACCTGGAGAAGGATGTAGTATTGGCCGTGAAAGATTTATTAAAGTCGTTTACTACAAAAATTTTTTGATTCTCCAAAGACAAAACTGCGCCAATCACACGAAGCAACGACATTCGCATGTCTAGCTCAAGCGAAATAAATATCAGTTTTAACAGTACTTACATAGTATATCCAAGTTTCAAGAATTCTTTATGAATTTGTCAACCTGATAGAGCCATCGACTAAAGCAAATTGATATACTCGATTTTACGGGAAGAAAATTATTTCAAAGCTAGATTTGTTTAAGGGGGGTATAGTATTTTACATTTTTTTTTTTTTCTGAATGCACAACATCTCGAGAATATTCCGAACTAATGGGCAGTTGAACGTAGGTAAGTAAGAGCGTTTTGTATTGAATTTTTGGGTGTCCCAAACTTTAAAACGCTTTCCTGAAAAGTGGCCTTTTTAAAGTCGGTGTACACGATCCTGCAAAATCTATAGGACGGATCGTTTTGGGATTTTGCACAGCATTTCTTTACTAAATTCCTCAGGTAAAGCTGTAGAGTTTTTTTTTTTTGTAAATTTATTATTTTTAGAGTAACAAATATCTCGACGTTTTGGGTGAAAATCGGGACTTTCAACTGCCTTAAAAAATCGAAAAAAAAAACAAGAGAGAACGCTATAGTCGGGTGCCCCGACTATCAGATACCCGTTACTCAGGTAAAGGGAGTGCGAGGGAGATGGAGATAGAAACTTTGATCACGCATAACTTTTTAACGAATGGTCCGATTTGAAAAATTTCTTCTACATTTCGATAGGTATTGATAAACACAATAAAACTTCATTTTTACTTTTCCGAAATATTTAAATTTTTAAAATCGTATCTAAGCGATTGTGGGCGCCCCCTGCGCGGCACCTTTTTGAAACAAACTTGCGCTGCGTAGGAACTCCTAGAATCTGCATGCAAAATGCCAATCTTCTAGCTTTTATAGTTTCCGAGATCTCAGCGTTCATACGGACGGACAGACAGACGGACAGACGGACATGGCTAGATCGACTCGGCTAGTGATCCTGAACAAGAATATATATACTTTATAGGGTCGGAAACGCTTCCTTCTACCTGTTACATACTTTTGCACGAACACAATATACCCTTTTACTCTACGAGTAACGGGTATAATAAAAACTCGACAGCGTTACCTGAGGAATCTTGTCCTTTAACTAATGCACTGCGCCGCCGGAGATTGCCTGTATCGCACACAATTTTTAATATTTTTGGATGAAAAAATTCACACATGTATAAACAAAAATTTAGCTGAGACTATCCGAATCGCCATTACAAATTCTTAAAAATTACCGATTTTGCACCGAATTAACTATACCCCCCTTAAAGCATGCTAGCTAATTCCAATGATGCGCCCCGTCGAACCTAAAAATAATGTTACCCCCTTATCATGCTGCCCTCAGGCGTAGCATTGGCGCAATTCCAACGACTCCAACTAAATGCCTCCTGGCCGAAGCAGGATTACCGGATATTGTAACCAGAGTCGCGCAAGCTACCTTTAAATTAATACCAAAACTCATGTGCTTTACCAACTCCATTCTTTAGAAAGAACACGAATTAGCCTCGAAACATCTAAGGAAATTCAATATCCAATCCACGATACGAAGATGTAAACACTTTATCAAGGGACACAATATAGAAACGCCAAATCGTTGGAATAAGGCCATACTGCCACCACCATCGACACTACACTTCACGATTTTCAAAAATCAAGGACTCCAAAATACAGTGTTTAAGCAGCTGTTCAAAGAAGTTACCGTTAAATACTTCGATAGAAAATAGCTTTACACTGATGGTTCAAAGTCCGTCGTCACAACCAGTTTTGCAGTAGTAGACAAACACGGAATGATTGTTTCATGGGGTCAACTGCCACACCACTTCTCGGTTTTTACTGCTAAAGCAGTAGCTATTATTAAGGCAATTAAATTTGCCCTCAAACTTAAAAGAAAATATATAATCTGCAGTGATAGTCTGTTCAACCACCTTCAAGTCCAAAACTTCTGCAACAACAACTACCTTTTATGCGAAATTCGTCACCTCTGCCACGTGCGTCCGTCCGTCTGTCCGCCAGTCCGTCCGTCCGTCCGTCCGTCCGTTTCTACGCAAACTAGTCCGTCAGTTTTAAAACTATCTGCTTGAAACTTTCCCAAAAATTGTCTTTTCAGAGAACAAATAACAGGCCTTCCACTGTGCCAAAAAACTAAAAAGTTTATTCTTGGCGTATCAAAATGTTAGGAGACTAAATATGAAGCTTCACAAGCTTTTTGCCGACTCCTCTGCATTCACCGAAGATATTTTGGCTTTTACGGAAACTTGGCTAAAACCAGAGATATCTGACTCTGAAGTTCTGTCAAATAACTTTAATACTTATAGGACCGATCGCTCCTCACGTAGGGGGGGCGGTGTACTGAATGCCGTTACCTCTAGCCTAACATCCGAAAGAATTCTCATTCATATCCCTAACGAAATTGAATTTGTAAGTGTGAAAGTTTCCTTGCCATCTTTATCTATTTTTGTTACATGTTCCTATATTCCACCTGGCTCTGATCTAGTAATTTATGAGCACCATCTGTCCGCAATAAAATCCGTAATATCCCTTCTTTCTAACAGAGACCTTTTGATTGTTTTGGGTGACTTTAATCTACCTGATATTTCTTGGTCTCCTCCCACTGACTCACTTGTCGCTATACCTTTATCTGCCAATGATTTTGTAGATGGCCTTTTAGAATTATCGTTACAGCAAGTAAGCTTTATACGAAATTCTGTAAATAGACAATTAGATCTTGTGTTTGTTTCAGACCCGTCCGAGGTCACGGTATGTAGAATTGACGCTCTTGTTGTACCTGAAGACCGATATCATCCAACAATGGAATTGACAATTTGCCTCCCCTGCTCTGATACCCTCTCTCCTTTAGTGCCCCCAACTAAAATGAGATGTTTTCGTAAATGTGACTATAATAAACTTAACGATATGATCTCTCATTATAATTGGACAGACTTGTACAATTGTACAGACATTAATAGTGCCACTGAACTATTCTATATAGCGTTAAATACTTTTTTAATGAATGCGTTCCTGATAGGTTACCTTTAAACCTAAACAGGCCTCCTTGGTTTACCAATGCGCTTCAAAGACTTAAAAACCTTAAATCAAATACTTATAAAAAGTATAAAAAATCGGGTAAGCCATCAGATTTTTCGAAATATGTAGTGGCTCGATCGGATTTTAATGTTCTCAACAGTCATTGCTATTCTATGTATCTAAATCGATGTAAATTTGAATTTTCAAATGATCCGAAACAGTTTTACAACTTTGTTAATGCCAAGCGTAAGTCATCGGCATTGCCTTCATCGGTACGTCTAAACTCAACGGAGGCATCGACGAATTCCGACATTGCTGATTTATTTGCTGAGTTTTTCCAAACCACTTATAGTTCGACAGCTTGGTCAAATTCTAACTACCCTAATCCCTTGAATAGGGCAAATTGTATTTTTACCCCTTTAATTACTGAAAACTCTCTCTTAATAGATTTAGAAACAACAACGCCGACTTATTCTCCCGGTCCAGATGGACTTCCTGGATGTGTGCTCAAGTTTTGTGCGTCAACCATTTGTAAACCGATTCTTAAACTTTTTAATTTGTCTATTTCATCATCAGTTTTTTCAACTATCTGGAAGGACTCTTTTATTATTCCACTTCATAAAAAGGGTGCGAAGGCTGATGCCAAGAATTATAGAGGTATTTCCAAATTGTCGGCAATTCCTAAAGCATTTGAACGTATTATCACTTCTCATTTGCAACATTTATGTTCCTCGCTTATATCACCGTGTCAGCATGGTTTTGTTAAGCGAAGATCGACCACCACCAACCTTCTTGAATTGTCATCTATTGTAATAAATGGATTTCAGAAAAAATGCAGACTGACGTTATATATACAGATTTTAGTAAGGCCTTTGACTCCGTCAACCACTCTCTTCTCTTATTCAAATTAGATCTGCTTGGGTTTCCTGGTAATCTATTAACTTGGATTTCAAGTTACTTGAATGGTAGGACTCAGAGGGTTATATTCAAGAACTCTGTTTCAAAATTGATCTACGTGACATCTGGAGTCCCTCAGGGAAGTCATCTAGGCCCTTTGCTGTTTACTTTGTTCATCAACGATCTTCCCTCTACCATAACACATTCTCGTGTACTAATGTATGCTGATGATGTTAAGCTTTGTTTATCATATAATGATATAGCGTCGGGACTAAACTTACAGTCAGATATTGATTGTTTTCATGAATAGTGTGAGTACAACCTTTTAAAGTTGAACTACCTTAAATGCAATGTTATGACTTTTTATAGGGGTACTCCTACGTTTATTAGTTATTCTCTTGAAAATAGTTCACTCGACCGAATATATTCAGTTAACAATTTAGGTGTTCTTCTGGACCCTAAACTTAAATTTGACTGCCACATAATGTCCACTGTTAATAAAGCCATGAGTTTTCTTGGCTTTATAAAGCGTTGGTCAAAAGAATTTGATGACCCTTATACGACCAAATTATTATTTACCTCCCTTGTCCGTCCTATTTTGGAATATTGTTCGTCGGTTTGGAGTCCACAATATCACATTGACCGTATTGAGTCGGTACAAAAAAAGTTTCTTTTATTTGCCCTTCGTAGTTTGAACTGGGATCAAAACGTAAGGCTACCTTCCTACCAGAGTAGATTACTGTTGCTTAATTTACCTACACTTGTAAATCGTAGAAAATGCTTGGTACTATTTTTTATGCATAATCTTATAAGAGGTGATATTGATTCTGCAGAACTTGTAAACCGCCTAACTTTCAATGTTCCTGTTAGACTTATATTCCTCTAAATTTGCCACGATGTTCATCAAATTTTTGTCTGCACGAGCCCTTTTGCGTTCTATGTAATACTTATAACAACCTTTATCAACTAATTTGCATTTCCACTTCTATCCCGTTATTAAAAACTAATATTTTAACTCATTTGCTTTTCTCTTAATTGTGCCTTTTATTTTCACTTGTGTCTTGTCTCTACTTAATTTATGTATTTTCCTCGCGAACTCGCATTTTTTGCCCAAATTGATAACAGGGCCCGCGCGTAACAAGCACGTGCTTGGTGTCGTTGGGCCACTTGTTTGTACTGCTCGTAGTGCATCAACGTCCATCAGATATTGCAGGTAGTATATACATAAGTCGGAACAAGCCGGATCGGGCGAAAATATCATATAGCTCCCATAGGCACAATAGAAAAACAAAATTTTAAAAGATATAAACTTGTTGTTTTTGATTTCTCTATTTTTTTCTTTGTGGTTTGATAATATTTAACTACTATGAAATTACGGTTTTAATGAAATTAAAATCGGACATCTATATCAATAGCTCCCATAAAAAAATCAAAAAATTAAAAAAAAAATAAAAATAAAAAAATTTTATTTAGCTGATTTTCTGTTTATTAAAATATTCCTTTGAGATATAGTAAATTATTACTATATCAGAATTACGCTTTAAGTTTTGTCAAAAATCGGACATCAAATGTAATACAGCTGCCATAGAAACGATGACAAAATGCAGCGCAAAATCGTCATAATATAGGCATGGAAATCGAAACGTAGTCGTTTTTTAATAACTGCAAGGGTATATAAACTTCGGCTTGCCGAAGTTGCCTTTCTTTCTTATGTTTATATAAATCTGAAATAATCGTTATTTAACGTATGCTCGATGCATTCGATTGAGGCTACAGTCTTGTAACAAAGATTCAAGGAAGAATAATAAAATCCTAGAACAGATTGGTAGGGCTTTGAAAATAAGGATTGCGTTTATCATAAGCTAGCCGCACAAATCGGTTGCAAGATGATATACAAAATCAATTCGTTACAAAGATCTTTAAAAATAATATCAATTAAATTAAACGCTTTTTATGCTCTCTCGATACAGCCATAAGCACTAGAACGACAAGTGTATGCTATTCCTACCGAACAGGGGATGTATCTCGAATTCATGCTGCAATATTTAAAATAAGGATACAAGACAATTTCAGAAAATACCTATGCATTGCTAAAATCTTGATTAAAAGGCTTTTGTCCGCCAATTGAAACAACGTTACTCACTGCAAAATCGATGGGTTTTGCATTTAAACCTTTTATAAGAACCGAGGATAGGAAAAGTCCTAAGGCGCAACCTATTTACTTGATCAACTTAATCCTATTAGCTTCATCGTGCTTGCTAGTTACATTACAATGCTGCAAGCCCTCCATCGCAAGACTGTCAAGGTCATGTCATTTTGGTTTGGTGAACCACCGTTTTAAAGTTCCGTATCTAGTAATTTTCTAGTAAATCACATCTTGACAACCATTTTTCCCGATGTATTCGATGAATTCGTTTCGAATTCAAACTTGAAAGAAGTCAAAAATGCTCCTTCTTATTAAAAACAATAAAAATCGTAACATTTATGTATTTGTTTACAAATGGTCAAAATCGACGCAAAAAGATTTAACCTAAAACACAGGAATGAAATATTTAAGCTTGCAAGTGCACAGTTTGAGCAGTATTTGTATTTTTCCTTGTACTAACTGGTTAAAAGCCCGCTATTCTTCTCCGGTTTTTTTGTGGTCTTCCGATAACTAAAATAATTTATTCATTAAACAACTTTTTTAAAATACATTTTTTGCATTTTGTTTATCCTAAGTATTTAGGTCAATGAAAGGGCCGGATTCTCTTATCCCTGTCAAAGTCCCAGAGAGCAATGTATCCAAAATAAACAAAAACCAACAGTTTTATTAATAGTGTCCTTTGTAAAACTCAATTCACCTTCACGCTTTGTAGGGCTCACAGGTAGTTTATAGGAAAAAGGCCATTTACAATGTTGGGCAATGTTTCAGAATGAGTTTTCCAATAGTGGGCCGTTCAATTATTCAATTATCAGATGTAACCATTTTAGTCTTCTTCTGTTCATAGGTTTAGATAGTGTCAGAGATAAGTATAGTTCCGTAACGTGTGGCATCCCTTTGCAGTGCACTCGTCGCCAAAAATGCATTATTATTTGCATACGTCGCTGTTAAGGTATGTCTGCTTCTGGGTGAAGGAAGGTCTGACGTGTATATCGTATACAGAACAGGGCCTAGCACACTTTCTTGAGGGACTCCAGCAAGTATTGGTCGAGTGGTAGACTTTTGAGCCACGAACATCCACTTGGAAAGTTCTGCCAACAACATAGGGTTGCTTCGCATCCAAGAATACTGCGCAACAACATTTTTTCGGCTTAAAGCCATTAAGAATATGATTGACCACACGTTGCACCTGTTCAGCAGCACTATGCAGACTACTAAAACCAAAGTTCCACTGCTTCGGATAATATGATAGAACTTTCATAGCATTGAAGATGCGAGTTAAGAAGGATATTGCTGTCATGGCAAAGCTTTGGCCACATTCCCGTCCATAATGTCATGCCCAGAGGCCTTGTTCGGCTTTAGAGGCTTGATTTGATCCTTAACTGATTCAGAATCTATGGTTAGAATTTCAAGAGTAGGACCAGGCTATTGTTACGGCTGTTTCATCTTCTGTGGCTAAGTCGTAAGTAATGAGTCAGTAAATTCGTTTAGCCTTTTTAAAAACTGCTTAGTATTGAGGATGACGTTGCCGTAGTGATCGCTTCTGCCTAACCAAAAGCGAAATTCCAGGATTTATAAGGGTGTAACTTTGCTGAGGAACAATTGAGTGATTACTGTTAGCAGACCATGCACCAGCGGCAGACTGAATTTTAAGGTTCAAATCATTTGCGGCGGTATCAAATCCCAGGAGACAACACAGGTCTGTAGATTCATCGTGTTCTATTAGGCTCTTAAGGGAATCAAATGTTATCCCGGCGGAAGAGCAGCCTTGGCTTTGACAGTTGTGAGAAGGCAGCAGCACATAAAAGTATAAATGTAGTTCGTTCGAAAGTATATAGCAATTGCAGTTTTCTTTCTGATATCAGATGGAAAGTGCGTAGGTCCTCCCATAGCTAAAACTTGCAGACTAGAAGCTCAAAACCTCTAGAAGACGAGCGGCTGCAACCCCAAAATTGATTGTGAGCATTCCAATCACAAGGTGTGATAATTCGGTTGAAAATATACTGAAAATTTATTTAAGGTCAAGAGCAGACTAAGAAATCGGTGTAGGACAGTAGATCAAAGAAATTACCAAGTCGCCCAAGTCTGTGTTAAAAATAATTTTAGCAGCCTGAAATTTTGGAGTTGAGGTTATACCGTAGGAAGAGTTTTGTGGGTGGAAGCGGACTAAAATGTTAACGACTGTTTATTATACATAATTTTGGTTTTAAGACTGTTAAGGAGATCAGCAACATTTTGGCTTATCAAGTCAGGGATCATAGGAAGGCCGGAGGTGGAACCAGGTATACTGGCATTACGCCATTTATTTATCAAATTTATCAAATTCTATTAAGATTTAATCATTTAAAATTTTCTTGAGAGCTATACACAAACGCAGGGACTTTCTCTTAAGAGGTGCAAGAAGTTTCAGGAATGGTTTCTAAAATGCGTTTAAAATCAAATCTTTACTTCCTAGCCTCCTTGGACCTGACAGAGGTCACCCTTATACCACGACCAAGGGATGACTTTCACCAGGAGCAGGTGAATTCTTTTTAGTTCAAGGAGGTTAAAGGAAGAAGAATCATAGCATTAATCAACATTAACAACGTCACTATTAATTAGCACAGAATTAAGCAGCAAAACCCAAACACAGTGTTTTTTCATCCCAGATCCCAGCTTAGCTTATATATATATATCTTCTGAAATCAGCTGGCTTTTAATTAGGGTGGAATCATCATTCTTTAATATTTCAAAGGATAAAGTGCTAGCAGACCCTGAAGTTTACTGTGAAAAACACTTCTTGAAAAACCATTATGTGACACAAGACAGTAGATTTGTTGTTAATCTCCTATTTTTATACCCTTGTAGAGGGTATTAAAATTTTGGTCAAAAGTGTGCACCGCAGTGAAGGAGACATCTCCGACCCTATAAAGTATATATATTCTTGATCAGGATCACCTCCTGAGTTGATATAGCCATGTCCGTCTGTCTGTCCGTCTGTCTGTTTCTACGCGAACTAGTCTCTCAGTTTTAAAGATATCGAATTGAAACTTTGCACACAGCCTTCGATCCTTTGCACGCAGTATATAAGTCGGAACGGCCGGGATCGGCCGACTATATCCTATAGCTGCCATATAACTGATTGATTGGAAATGACATAACTTTGGTGTTTGTTAAGTTAGAAAGTTGGGATTTTCTATGGGTTTAATATTTGACCAATCAATTCGATCTACCAAATTTCATAAGGATCGGCCGACAGTATCCTATAGCTGCCATATAACTGAACGATTGGAAATGCCATAACTTTGGTGTTTTTAAAGTAGGAAGTTGGGATTTTTTATGAGTGTTAAGAATGCATCATATGAATAATTTTGGAGAATATAATTTACAGTCTATTCTGCAAGGCTATATCAACTTCAGCTCCGACCGAAGTTAGCTTTTCTTTCTTGTTTAAAGAATCTTTAGCAAATTCGCCAATTAAAAGAAAGACCTCGACCTTGGAGTTCTGGGGTTCCAACTGTCTGGGATGGCCATGTGAAACGGTTGCGTTTAATCGTAGAAAGCGGGGTCTAACGTGTTTGCTGGTGCGACATCTGGTTAAAGCCGTTGGTCAGTTTCTTGCACGGTGGAGGACTATTCTGGTGATCGAAGGCTAAGGCAGAATTATCCTCAAAACGTACGCAGTGTTCTCGAAGGGATATTTCGTACCGGCTGCCTAACTTTATTCAGCTTTTAATAGGTTTCTTTTACCTATGTATCACCTATTTATTTGGTTGCGAAAAAAACAATAATTCTTTACGCGCGCTCGTTGTTCTTAAGCTTTCAGTTCCCTGCTTCTATATTTGCACAACGGTCGGAAAAAACGTAGAAATTTCTTTCCATATCACTGCTTATTTCTCACATCTCTTGCCACCAGGCTAGAATAGCCAAAGCACTTGATATATATCATCAAAAGTGTGTCTAGGAATACTTTGCTTTTTCGTTAAGATAATTTTCTTGCGGTTTTAGCATGAACGAAAAAATGAATAGATAAGGACCGTAACTAAGTTGGCGTCCCAAACGCAAATTGTGAGACGTTATCTAAAGATCCGTGGCCGTCCAATTAACCACTTGCGAAATTTTTTTCATTCCTATTTTTATCAATGTTTATTTTAGGGGTCTCGGCCTTTAAGTGAAATAAATTAATTCCTTTACTGGACCGTTCAGCCAAAAACCTGTCCCTATCAAAGCATTCGGAAAAATAATTCGTTTTTAAATCCGATTTTAAGGAATTTTGGATGCACAAGACTGCATTCCAAAATATCGCTATATGGCTGTATGCGTTACGTTGGTATCGGCGGTTTTTCAATTTCCGGACTTCTTCAATAAGATGTATCCCAAAGCTTATAAAAAAGTCTCTGTTCGCGCACTTTGCGTTTGAAATTTGTTGAATAGTGTAAGGCGGGAGCGGGAGCGCAATAAAGATCTAATCGCTCTCGCGAATTCGCCCCGTCTCTCGCCCCCGTCGTTAAGTTAGGCTTAAGCATGTTTATATTGAAATTAAAAGCCAGTGTTAAATCGAACTCGATCCAAACCGCACTCCCTTTCGTCACTCTCTTCGTCGGTATTAAAATCGTCCGAGATCCACCAAATCACGTATTTGTTAATACAAAAGAGTATTAAGTTTTTTCATGGTGACCCCGACGTGATATTTGGATTTTCGCGATCTTAATTTTTATCAAAAAATAAAAACAAAAACTCGCGTCGGTACGGCAACCAATTTTTCGTTTTCTTTTGGAACTGCGTTGGAAGTCTGCTGAACCCTCCCTCTTGCTGCTGTTAAAATGGAAAAAAAGGAAGTCTCAAGCCCAAAATTGGCCAAGCAGGTATAGTGCGAAAAGTTGAAAGCTAATCTGTGGCGTTTTAATTGTGTTTTGGCCCATCTTTCAACTTTTTGCATTCGTGTGAAAAATTCGGTAGATAGCGAGCATTCTAACCAAGAAATAAATAAAACTTGCATGTACTAACAATTATAATTCTGATACATACATACATCCATAAGTAAGTGAATCGCTTTGGACCAAAATAAAATATATAAATATTTGTCGGCATCCTGGTCTTTTCTTTTTTTAAAAAATAAAATTCCCCCATTTCTCGTCGTAGTGAACACCAATTATAGCTTTGCAAAAAATTAAAAAGGCAAAAGTTGAGAATTGTGAAAAGTTATAATTCGAGAATTAAATAACCGGCAAATTTTCTGCCGCGCATTTTCTTCAAATTTCCCTCGCTTTTCGCCATTTCCCGCGCTTTTAAGCGTCAGGTTAATATATTCGTTGCCCTTAGTTATCGGTCAGTGCATCATCCTCCGTTAGCATTGCGTTGAGCACCGCCAGCCGTACACACATACACACACACTCAGACAGCGCAGCCCGTTCTTTCGAGTTCTCTTTCGTCGTTTTCGTTTTCGATCGCTTGAACGGTGCAAGCGTTGCCGCTGCCTAAACGTTTGTTCGTTTTTTGGTGTTTGAGCTTGGTGTGTGCTCCCCTACACTACGTGCGCTCGGCATATTATATTGAATTACTAGCTGTACCCGGCGCGACTTCGTTCGCTTAAAATTAGTTTTGAGTACGGTTGTCAAGACTTTCCCATTTCCACACCACCCCTGAGGTAGAGAAATTGGCGCGTTTTTTTTAATGTGGTAGCTCCAATTAGACCTATTCCACTAAAACTTTCTAGGTTTAATAATAGTTATTAATATGATTACTTTAAAACCTCTGTGTAAACAACATTTTTAGAAGATCTTTCAGGAGCGAGAATAATAAGGCTACTGGCAGAGCTAACTCTAGAGCATGCGACATAAAATTGTCCATGAGAGAAGCAATCTTCTCTAAGATCTAGTCCAGCCAGCTTCAAGGTCTGCCCCTGCGATTTATTTATAGTTATTGCAAAGCAAACTTTTAGAGGGAATTGTAGCCTTTTAAACTGAAACGGCAGACTGGATGGTATTAATGGGATCCTGGGTATAAACACTGTTTCCCCTTTGCGCACCCCGTAAATACTGTTGCTTCGATTACATTCTTATGAAGACCTTTTATCTGCAATCGTGTCCCATTGCATTACTTTGGGGGACTTAAATTTCGCAATAACATTACGGGTGCTCCAATCCTAAGAGACAGATTATGCTGAGGAATTCCTGGAGGATTCAAAGAATTTAAAAATTCAACAGGGTAATGAACAGCATTATCAGCATCAGGAACAGAGTCGACCGATTTATAGGAGACTTCTAAACCATCAAATGAGTTTAGCAATAAATTCTTAATAGTGGTTGCTCTTTCATTTTTCGTTGTCAAAATGGCGCGCTCAGATAGCCAATCTAAGCTTTTACATGATATGTTGGAAATGTCAGGAAATATTTTGGATGTAAGGTCTTGAACGTTTTGGACTACATTTCCTAAGCGTGATGTTATAACTATTTTTCCATCAACTGTTGGATGGACGCCATTCCCAATTTTTAAAAGAGTTTCGGCAAAAATTCCTGCAGAACTGTCTCCTTTTAAGTGCACTTGCATATTTTTCGTGAGCGCTAGTTTTTTTATCTGTGGCCATAAAAATGAAGATTTTAAACAGGCCTTTATTTCGTCAGCTCCTGTACCTCTTGGCACAACAGGAAGGGTTTGGCGAAAGTCTCCAGCTAGCAGGACTGTAATACCACCCATCAACATAGTATTCTCATTAATATCTTGCAGGGTTCTATTTATGGCTTCAAGCCCACCTTTATGTGACATTGTGAACTCATCCCAAACAATTAACTTACAATCTTTAAACACCGCAGCCATATTACATTGCTTTGAAATAGAGCAATGAGGTGTTTCTAAATTAACTAAATCCAAAGGAAGTTTAAATGTAGAATGAGCAGTTCGACCTCCATTGAGCAGGGTAGCAGCTATACCGGAAGATGGTACAGCTAGGGCTATTTTTTTTGAACTTCGAACTTTTGCCAACAATAAGCATCCAAAAAAATATTTCACCCATCTCAGCCCCAACGCTTTGTAAAATTGTATTGTATACGACTTTTTGCTCGTCTGTAAGCAAATTTTCGTTGTTGGTAAGGAGAGTGTTGTTACTTTCATAACTTATTTCTTTTAGATAATCGGTATTCCAATTCGGCTTCAGGAATAATTGGTTGAGAAAGACCTTATTCTTTAAGACATGTTCCACCAATAGACAATACAAAATGTTCAATGCTTATTAGACATTTGTTATAGACTCTTTCCATAATTTCGTCATTAATGTCAGAGTCGTTCGTGTATAGGAAAAGCTAGGATTCTCCACACGGCTTCCGAACTGCTTATATATCTTCCATTTTCATACGTTTTAACTTCATTTCGTCAGTCTTCAAGGGAAAATGAAGCCTGATCGCTGCCTTTATTGACATATTTGCATACGTATTTTATAGACTTAACTGAACTGCAGGCTTCAACCTTTATGTGTGCTTCCATTGCACGTAATAGTACTGAATTATATGGCACAACCCAACGGTTGTCTAAAATATTACCATTCTTTTCTACAGTAAAGCCACCATCATCTGAAGCCCTTCTTCGATACAGAGGATAACTATCAATTCCTGTTACTGTTTCCTTTGCCATCTTTCATGCACGGTGAACTACGGTTTAACATTCCGCAAGGTCCATGAATCATATTGGACTTTACGATATTATGTAGCACGGGATCTTTCTGTGGATCTGGAATTTCTGCACATATTGTATCGTCTATTTGATCAGCATAAATTCGATTTTTAAGCCAAAGTAGTATATGAACATGTGGGAGGCCACGTTTTTGCCATTCTACAGTGTACATGAAACATTGAACTTCTCCAAACAATTCGTTCTTAACTAAAAGAGCCTTTAGTGCTTTAACTTATAAATGAAATACTCGCGCTATTATATCATGGCGGTCATAGGCCATCTGACCGGGTAATAATGACTCTGTAATGTCTTTCCACTTAGGATTGCAAGTAAATGTTATAAATAAATCAGGACGGCCATAAAATTAAGCCGTTCTGCTTCCATTTTGGCACACATATCGACTAAAAACTGACTTAAAAGAGCTTTGAAATAAATTAAATGATTAATTTCACCCTCCCGAATCATTATTCGGTAACTATAAAAATTTAGTAAATCTAAATAAATTCGTTTAAAATACTTAAAAAATTTTAAAAACTTGAAAAATTAAACTTAAGCATTTGGGCCATAGAATAACTATTGAGCGAAAAATCATCTTGATCGGAGCAGCGATTTAAATTTTTTTAATCGAAAAGTTAATTTTAAATGTAGCCCCCAAATTATGGGGGATATCGAAATTTCTTTTAGAATTCTAATTAGGCCTTTTCAAAACCTAAAATTCGGAAAAAACCAAATATCGAAATTCCAACCACTTTAGAAGTTAAGCTTAAATACATCAACTTTTTTTTGCTCAGAATAATGGATGTTGGAGCTGTTTGGGGCCACTGGGGGGACATATCGGATCTTAGAGGGCGCCCACGCCGCCAATGGAATTCTGTGAAATAATTTGGCTGCTCTTGCTCTTACGGTTTGGGCTGTGGCCGTATCCCCTTAAAAATCGGTCTTTCATTTTATAATCTTTAGGGATTGTACATATAAGCAAATCAAAACATATCCAAATATACATATGTAAATACGTATTTGGTCAAAAGTTCGAATCTTAAGATTAATATTTAACTTGGAAACATTTTGGCTTTGCTACAGAATTTGTAGTAATTTTCTATTTTCTTCCATGGTGGAAATTAAATAAGGCTCTTACTTCTGCTTCAAAATGAAAAATAAAACCTAAGCATTTGATCCACAGGACTGACTATTGATCGAAAATCATATTGATCGGAGCAGCAGTTTAAGTTTTTAAAATCCAAAACAAATTTAACTTAAATTGCCTCTTTCCCCTCCCCCTTTCCATGTAGCACTTCCGCTCCCCCTCATCAGTTTTCTTGGTTGTTGCTCTCTCGGCCGTCGCTCTCTTGGCATCCGCTCTCTGGGTTTCGCTCTCTCGGCAGGCTCCCGCAAAATGCAACGCAATAACTTAGAAAATCTAAATAAATTCGTTAAAAATACTTAAAAAATGTTAAAAACTTGAAAAATGAAACTTAAGCATTTGGGCCATAGAATAACTATTGAGCGAAAAATCATCTTGATCGGAGCAGCGGTTTAGATTTTTTAAATCGAAAAGTTAATTTTAAATGTAGCCCCCAAATTATGGGGGATATCGAAATTTCTGTTAGATTTCTAATTAGGCCTTTTCAAAACCAAAAATTCGGAAAAAAACAAATTTCGAAATTCCAACCACTTTAGAAGTTAAGCTTAAATACATCAACTTATTTTTGCTCAGAATAATGGATGTTGGAGCTGTTTGGGGCCACTGGGGGGACATATCGGATCTTAGTGGGCGCCCACGCCCCCCATGGAATTATGTGAAAAAATTTGGCTACTCTTGCTCTTACGTATTTGGTCAAAAGTTCGAATCTTAAGATTAATATTTAACTTGGAAACATTTTGGCTTTGCTACAGAATTTGTAGTAATTTTCTATTTTCTTCCATGGTGGAAATTAAATAAGGCTCTTACTTCTGCTACAAAATGAAAAATAAAACCTAAGCATTTGATCCACAGGACTGACTATTGATCGAAAATCATATTGATCGGAGCAGCAGTTTAAGTTTTTAAAATCCAAAACAAATTTAACTTAAATTGCCTCTTTCCCCTCCCCTTTCCATGCAACACTTCCGCTCCCCCTCATCAGTTTTCTTGGCTGTTGCTCTCTCGGCCGTCGCTCTCTTGGCATCCGCTCTCTGGGTTTCGCTCTCTCGGCAGGCTCCCGCAAAATGCAACGCAATAACTTAGAAAATCGAAATAAATTCGTTAAAAATACTTAAAAAAATGTTAAAAACTTGAAAAATTAAAATTAAGCATTTGGGCCATAGAATAACTATTGAGCGAAAAATCATCTTGATCGGAACAGCGGTTTAGATTTTTTAAATCGAAAAGTTAATTTTAAATGTAGCCCCCAAATTATGGGGGATATCGTAATTTCTTTTAGATTTCTAATTAGGCCTTTTCAAAACCAAAAATTCGGAAAAAACCAAATATCGGAATTCCAACCACTTTAGAAGTTAAGCTTAAATACATCAACTTTTTTTTGCTCAGAATAAGGGATGTTGGAGCTGTTTGGGGCCATTGGGGGGACATATCGGATCTTAGTGGGCGCCCACGCCCCCAATGGAATACTGTGAAAAAATTTGGCTGCTCTTGCTCTTACGGTTTGGGCTGTGGCCGTATCCCCTTAAAAATCGGTCTTTCATTTTATAATCTTTAGGGACTAGCTGTACCCGGCGCGACTTCGTTCGCTTAAAATTAGTTTTGAGTACGGTTGTCAAGACTTTCCCATTTCCACACCACCCCTGAGGTAGAGAAATTGGCGCGTTTTTTTTAATGTGGTAGCTCCAATTAGACCTATTCTACTAAAACTTTCTAGGTTTAATAATAGTTATTAATATGATTACTTTAAAACCTCTGTGTAAACAACATTTTTAGAAGATCTTTCAGGAGCGAGAATAATAAGGCTACTGGCAGAGCTAACTCTAGAGCATGCGACATAAAATTGTCCATGAGAGAAGCAATCTTCTCTAAGATCTAGTCCAGCCAGCTTCAAGGTCTGCCCCTGCGATTTATTTATAGTTATTGCAAAGCAAACTTTTAGAGGGAATTGTAGCCTTTTAAACTGAAACGGCAGACTGGATGGTATTAATGGGATCCTGGGTATAAACACTGTTTCCCCCTTTGCGCACCCCGTAAATACTGTTGCTTCGATTACATTCTTATGAAGACCTTTTATCTGCAATCGTGTCCCATTGCATAACTTTGGGGGACTTAAATTTCGCAATAACATTACGGGTGCTCCAATCCTAAGAGACAGATTATGCTGAGGAATTCCTGGAGGATTCAAAGAATTTAAAAATTCAACAGGGTAATGAACAGCATTATCAGCATCAGGAACAGAGTCGACCGATTTATAGGAGACTTCTAAACCATCAAATGAGTTTAGCAATAAATTATTAATAGTGGTTGCTCTTTCATTTTTCGTTGTCAAAATGGCGCGCTCAGATAGCCAATCTAAGCTTTTACATGATATGTTGGAAATGTCAGGAAATATTTTGGATGTAAGGTCTTGAACGTTTTGGACTACATTTCCTAAGCGTGATGTTATAACTATTTTTCCATCAACTGTTGGATGGACGCCATTCCCAATTTTTAAAAGAGTTTCGGCAAAAATTCCTGCAGAACTGTCTCCTTTTAAGTGCACTCGCATATTTTTCGTGAGCGCTAGTTTTTTATCTGTGGCCATAAAAATGAAGATTTTAAACAGGCCTTTATTTCGTCAGCTCCTGTACCTCTTGGCACAACAGGAAGGGTTTGGCGAAAGTCTCCAGCTAGCAGGACTGTAATACCACCCATCAACATAGTATTCTCATTAATATCTTGCAGGGTTCTATTTATGGCTTCAAGCCCACCTTTATGTGACATTGTGAACTCATCCCAAACAATTAACTTACAATCTTTAAACACCGCAGCCATATTACATTGCTTTGAAATAGAGCAATGAGGTGTTTCTAAATTAACTAAATCCAAAGGAAGTTTAAATGTAGAATGAGCAGTTCGACCTCCATTGAGCAGGGTAGCAGCTATACCGGAAGATGGTACAGCTAGGGCTATTTTTTTTGAACTTCGAACTTTTGCCAACAATAAGCATCCAAAAAAAATATTTCACCCATCTCAGCCCCAACGCTTTGTAAAATTGTATTGTATACGACTTTTTGCTCGTCTGTAAGCAAATTTTCGTTGTTGGTAAGGAGAGTGTTGTTACTTTCATAACTTATTTCTTTTAGATAATCGGTATTCCAATTCGGCTTCAGGAATAATTGGTTGAGAAAGACCTTATTCTTTAAGACATGTTCCACCAATAGACAATACAAAATGTTCAATGCTTATTAGACATTTGTTATAGACTCTTTCCATAATTTCGTCATTAATGTCAGAGTCGTTCGTGTATAGGAAAAGCTAGGATTCTCCACACGGCTTCCGAACTGCTTATATATCTTCCATTTTCATACGTTTTAACTTCATTTCGTCAGTCTTCAAGGGAAAATGAAGCCTGATCGCTGCCTTTATTGACATATTTGCATACGTATTTTATAGACTTAACTGAACTGCAGGCTTCAACCTTTATGTGTGCTTCCATTGCACGTAATAGTACTGAATTATATGGCACAACCCAACGGTTGTCTAAAATATTACCATTCTTTTCTACAGTAAAGCCACCATCATCTGAAGCCCTTCTTCGATACAGAGGATAACTATCAATTCCTGTTACTGTTTCCTTTGCCATCTTTCATGCACGGTGAACTACGGTTTAACATTCCGCAAGGTCCATGAATCATATTGGACTTTACGATATTATGTAGCACGGGATCTTTCTGTGGATCTGGAATTTCTGCACATATTGTATCGTCTATTTGATCAGCATAAATTCGATTTTTAAGCCAAAGTAGTATATGAACATGTGGGAGGCCACGTTTTTGCCATTCTACAGTGTACATGAAACATTGAACTTCTCCAAACAATTCGTTCTTAACTAAAAGAGCCTTTAGTGCTTTAACTTATAAATGAAATACTCGCGCTATTATATCATGGCGGTCATAGGCCATCTGACCGGGTAATAATGACTCTGTAATGTCTTTCCACTTAGGATTGCAAGTAAATGTTATAAATAAATCAGGACGGCCATAAAATTAAGCCGTTCTGCTTCCATTTTGGCACACATATCGACTAAAAACTGACTTAAAAGAGCTTTGAAATAAATTAAATGATTAATTTCACCCTCCCGAATCATTATTCGGTAACTATAAAAATTTAGTAAATCTAAATAAATTCGTTTAAAATACTTAAAAAATTTTAAAAACTTGAAAAATTAAACTTAAGCATTTGGGCCATAGAATAACTATTGAGCGAAAAATCATCTTGATCGGAGCAGCGATTTAAATTTTTTAATCGAAAAGTTAATTTTAAATGTAGCCCCCAAATTATGGGGGATATCGAAATTTCTTTTAGAATTCTAATTAGGCCTTTTCAAAACCTAAAATTCGGAAAAAACCAAATATCGAAATTCCAACCACTTTAGAAGTTAAGCTTAAATACATCAACTTTTTTTGCTCAGAATAATGGATGTTGGAGCTGTTTGGGGCCACTGGGGGGACATATCGGATCTTAGAGGGCGCCCACGCCGCCAATGGAATTCTGTGAAATAATTTGGCTGCTCTTGCTCTTACGGTTTGGGCTGTGGCCGTATCCCTTAAAAATCGGTCTTTCATTTTATAATCTTTAGGGATTGTACATATAAGCAAATCAAAACATATCCAAATATACATATGTAAATACGTATTTGGTCAAAAGTTCGAATCTTAAGATTAATATTTAACTTGGAAACATTTTGGCTTTGCTACAGAATTTGTAGTAATTTTCTATTTTCTTCCATGGTGGAAATTAAATAAGGCTCTTACTTCTGCTTCAAAATGAAAAATAAAACCTAAGCATTTGATCCACAGGACTGACTATTGATCGAAAATCATATTGATCGGAGCAGCAGTTTAAGTTTTTAAAATCCAAAACAAATTTAACTTAAATTGCCTCTTTCCCCTCCCCTTTCCATGTAGCACTTCCGCTCCCCCTCATCAGTTTTCTTGGTTGTTGCTCTCTCGGCCGTCGCTCTCTTGGCATCCGCTCTCTGGGTTTCGCTCTCTCGGCAGGCTCCCGCAAAATGCAACGCAATAACTTAGAAAATCTAAATAAATTCGTTAAAAATACTTAAAAAATGTTAAAAACTTGAAAAATGAAACTTAAGCATTTGGGCCATAGAATAACTATTGAGCGAAAAATCATCTTGATCGGAGCAGCGGTTTAGATTTTTTAAATCGAAAAGTTAATTTTAAATGTAGCCCCCAAATTATGGGGGATATCGAAATTTCTGTTAGATTTCTAATTAGGCCTTTTCAAAACCAAAAATTCGGAAAAAACAAATTTCGAAATTCCAACCACTTTAGAAGTTAAGCTTAAATACATCAACTTATTTTTGCTCAGAATAATGGATGTTGGAGCTGTTTGGGGCCACTGGGGGGACATATCGGATCTTAGTGGGCGCCCACGCCCCCCATGGAATTATGTGAAAAATTTGGCTACTCTTGCTCTTACGTATTTGGTCAAAAGTTCGAATCTTAAGATTAATATTTAACTTGGAAACATTTTGGCTTTGCTACAGAATTTGTAGTAATTTTCTATTTTCTTCCATGGTGGAAATTAAATAAGGCTCTTACTTCTGCTACAAAATGAAAAATAAAACCTAAGCATTTGATCCACAGGACTGACTATTGATCGAAAATCATATTGATCGGAGCAGCAGTTTAAGTTTTTAAAATCCAAAACAAATTTAACTTAAATTGCCTCTTTCCCTCCCCCTTTCCATGCAACACTTCCGCTCCCCCTCATCAGTTTTCTTGGCTGTTGCTCTCTCGGCCGTCGCTCTCTTGGCATCCGCTCTCTGGGTTTCGCTCTCTCGGCAGGCTCCCGCAAAATGCAACGCAATAACTTAGAAAATCGAAATAAATTCGTTAAAAATACTTAAAAAAATGTTAAAAACTTGAAAAATTAAACTTAAGCATTTGGGCCATAGAATAACTATTGAGCGAAAAATCATCTTGATCGGAACAGCGGTTTAGATTTTTTAAATCGAAAAGTTAATTTTAAATGTAGCCCCCAAATTATGGGGGGATATCGTAATTTCTTTTAGATTTCTAATTAGGCCTTTTCAAAACCAAAAATTCGGAAAAAACCAAATATCGGAATTCCAACCACTTTAGAAGTTAAGCTTAAATACATCAACTTTTTTTGCTCAGAATAAGGGATGTTGGAGCTGTTTGGGGCCATTGGGGGACATATCGGATCTTAGTGGGCGCCCACGCCCCCAATGGAATACTGTGAAAAATTTGGCTGCTCTTGCTCTTACGGTTTGGGCTGTGGCCGTATCCCCTTAAAAATCGGTCTTTCATTTTATAATCTTTAGGGACTAGTTGTACCCGGCGCGACTTCGTTCGCTTAAAATTAGTTTTGAGTACGGTTGTCAAGACTTTCCCATTTCCACACCACCCCTGAGGTAGAGAAATTGGCGCGTTTTTTTTAATGTGGTAGCTCCAATTAGACCTATTCTACTAAAACTTTCTAGGTTTAATAATAGTTATTAATATGATTACTTTAAAACCTCTGTGTAAACAACATTTTTAGAAGATCTTTCAGGAGCGAGAATAATAAGGCTACTGGCAGAGCTAACTCTAGAGCATGCGACATAAAATTGTCCATGAGAGAAGCAATCTTCTCTAAGATCTAGTCCAGCCAGCTTCAAGGTCTGCCCCTGCGATTTATTTATAGTTATTGCAAAGCAAACTTTTAGAGGGAATTGTAGCCTTTTAAACTGAAACGGCAGACTGGATGGTATTAATGGGATCCTGGGTATAAACACTGTTTCCCCTTTGCGCACCCCGTAAATACTGTTGCTTCGATTACATTCTTATGAAGACCTTTTATCTGCAATCGTGTCCCATTGCATAACTTTGGGGGACTTAAATTTCGCAATAACATTACGGGTGCTCCAATCCTAAGAGACAGATTATGCTGAGGAATTCCTGGAGGATTCAAAGAATTTAAAAATTCAACAGGGTAATGAACAGCATTATCAGCATCAGGAACAGAGTCGACCGATTTATAGGAGACTTCTAAACCATCAAATGAGTTTAGCAATAAATTATTAATAGTGGTTCCTCTTTCATTTTTCGTTGTCAAAATGGCGCGCTCAGATAGCCAATCTAAGCTTTTACATGATATGTTGGAAATGTCAGGAAATATTTTGGATGTAAGGTCTTGAACGTTTTGGACTACATTTCCTAAGCGTGATGTTATAACTATTTTTCCATCAACTGTTGGATGGACGCCATTCCCAATTTTTAAAAGAGTTTCGGCAAAAATTCCTGCAGAACTGTCTCCTTTTAAGTGCACTCGCATATTTTTCGTGAGCGCTAGTTTTTTATCTGTGGCCATAAAAATGAAGATTTTAAACAGGCCTTTATTTCGTCAGCTCCTGTACCTCTTGGCACAACAGGAAGGGTTTGGCGAAAGTCTCCAGCTAGCAGGACTGTAATACCACCCATCAACATAGTATTCTCATTAATATCTTGCAGGGTTCTATTTATGGCTTCAAGCCCACCTTTATGTGACATTGTGAACTCATCCCAAACAATTAACTTACAATCTTTAAACACCGCAGCCATATTACATTGCTTTGAAATAGAGCAATGAGGTGTTTCTAAATTAACTAAATCCAAAGGAAGTTTAAATGTAGAATGAGCAGTTCGACCTCCATTGAGCAGGGTAGCAGCTATACCGGAAGATGGTACAGCTAGGGCTATTTTTTTGAACTTCGAACTTTTGCCAACAATAAGCATCCAAAAAAATATTTCACCCATCTCAGCCCCAACGCTTTGTAAAATTGTATTGTATACGACTTTTTGCTCGTCTGTAAGCAAATTTTCGTTGTTGGTAAGGAGAGTGTTGTTACTTTCATAACTTATTTCTTTTAGATAATCGGTATTCCAATTCGGCTTCAGGAATAATTGGTTGAGAAAGACCTTATTCTTTAAGACATGTTCCACCAATAGACAATACAAAATGTTCAATGCTTATTAGACATTTGTTATAGACTCTTTCCATAATTTCGTCATTAATGTCAGAGTCGTTCGTGTATAGGAAAAGCTAGGATTCTCCACACGGCTTCCGAACTGCTTATATATCTTCCATTTTCATACGTTTTAACTTCATTTCGTCAGTCTTCAAGGGAAAATGAAGCCTGATCGCTGCCTTTATTGACATATTTGCATACGTATTTTATAGACTTAACTGAACTGCAGGCTTCAACCTTTATGTGTGCTTCCATTGCACGTAATAGTACTGAATTATATGGCACAACCCAACGGTTGTCTAAAATATTACCATTCTTTTCTACAGTAAAGCCACCATCATCTGAAGCCCTTCTTCGATACAGAGGATAACTATCAATTCCTGTTACTGTTTCCTTTGCCATCTTTCATGCACGGTGAACTACGGTTTAACATTCCGCAAGGTCCATGAATCATATTGGACTTTACGATATTATGTAGCACGGGATCTTTCTGTGGATCTGGAATTTCTGCACATATTGTATCGTCTATTTGATCAGCATAAATTCGATTTTTAAGCCAAAGTAGTATATGAACATGTGGGAGGCCACGTTTTTGCCATTCTACAGTGTACATGAAACATTGAACTTCTCCAAACAATTCGTTCTTAACTAAAAGAGCCTTTAGTGCTTTAACTTATAAATGAAATACTCGCGCTATTATATCATGGCGGTCATAGGCCATCTGACCGGGTAATAATGACTCTGTAATGTCTTTCCACTTAGGATTGCAAGTAAATGTTATAAATAAATCAGGACGGCCATAAAATTAAGCCGTTCTGCTTCCATTTTGGCACACATATCGACTAAAAACTGACTTAAAAGAGCTTTGAAATAAATTAAATGATTAATTTCACCCTCCCGAATCATTATTCGGTAACTATAAAAATTTAGTAAATCTAAATAAATTCGTTTAAAATACTTAAAAAATTTTAAAAACTTGAAAAATTAAACTTAAGCATTTGGGCCATAGAATAACTATTGAGCGAAAAATCATCTTGATCGGAGCAGCGATTTAAATTTTTTTAATCGAAAAGTTAATTTTAAATGTAGCCCCCAAATTATGGGGGATATCGAAATTTCTTTTAGAATTCTAATTAGGCCTTTTCAAAACCTAAAATTCGGAAAAAACCAAATATCGAAATTCCAACCACTTTAGAAGTTAAGCTTAAATACATCAACTTTTTTTGCTCAGAATAATGGATGTTGGAGCTGTTTGGGGCCACTGGGGGGACATATCGGAGCTTAGAGGGCGCCCACGCCGCCAATGGAATTCTGTGAAATAATTTGGCTGCTCTTGCTCTTACGGTTTGGGCTGTGGCCGTATCCCCTTAAAAATCGGTCTTTCATTTTATAATCTTTAGGGATTGTACATATAAGCAAATCAAAACATATCCAAATATACATATGTAAATACGTATTTGGTCAAAAGTTCGAATCTTAAGATTAATATTTAACTTGGAAACATTTTGGCTTTGCTACAGAATTTGTAGTAATTTTCTATTTTCTTCCATGGTGGAAATTAAATAAGGCTCTTACTTCTGCTACAAAATGAAAAATAAAACCTAAGCATTTGATCCACAGGACTGACTATTGATCGAAAATCATATTGATCGGAGCAGCAGTTTAAGTTTTTAAAATCCAAAACAAATTTAACTTAAATTGCCTCTTTCCCCTCCCCTTTCCATGCAACACTTCCGCTCCCCCTCATCAGTTTTCTTGGCTGTTGCTCTCTCGGCCGTCGCTCTCTTGGCATCCGCTCTCTGGGTTTCGCTCTCTCGGCAGGCTCCCGCAAAATGCAACGCAATAACTTAGAAAATCGAAATAAATTCGTTAAAAATACTTAAAAAAATGTTAAAAACTTGAAAAATTAAAATTAAGCATTTGGGCCATAAAATAACTATTGAGCGAAAAATCATCTTGATCGGAACAGCGGTTTAGATTTTTAAATCGAAAAGTTAATTTTAAATGTAGCCCCCAAATTATGGGGGATATCGTAATTTCTTTTAGATTTCTAATTAGGCCTTTTCAAAACCAAAAATTCGGAAAAAACCAAATATCGGAATTCCAACCACTTTAGAAGTTAAGCTTAAATACATCAACTTTTTTTTGCTCAGAATAAGGGATGTTGGAGCTGTTTGGGGCCATTGGGGGGACATATCGGATCTTAGTGGGCGCCCACGCCCCCAATGGAATACTGTGAAAAAATTTGGCTGCTCTTGCTCTTACGGTTTGGGCTGTGGCCGTATCCCCTTAAAAATCGGTCTTTCATTTTATAATCTTTAGGGACTAGCTGTACCCGGCGCGACTTCGTTCGCTTAAAATTAGTTTTGAGTACGGTTGTCAAGACTTTCCCATTTCCACACCACCCCTGAGGTAGAGAAATTGGCGCGTTTTTTTTAATGTGGTAGCTCCAATTAGACCTATTCTACTAAAACTTTCTAGGTTTAATAATAGTTATTAATATGATTACTTTAAAACCTCTGTGTAAACAACATTTTTAGAAGATCTTTCAGGAGCGAGAATAATAAGGCTACTGGCAGAGCTAACTCTAGAGCATGCGACATAAAATTGTCCATGAGAGAAGCAATCTTCTCTAAGATCTAGTCCAGCCAGCTTCAAGGTCTGCCCCTGCGATTTATTTATAGTTATTGCAAAGCAAACTTTTAGAGGGAATTGTAGCCTTTTAAACTGAAACGGCAGACTGGATGGTATTAATGGGATCCTGGGTATAAACACTGTTTCCCCCTTTGCGCACCCCGTAAATACTGTTGCTTCGATTACATTCTTATGAAGACCTTTTATCTGCAATCGTGTCCCATTGCATAACTTTGGGGGACTTAAATTTCGCAATAACATTACGGGTGCTCCAATCCTAAGAGACAGATTATGCTGAGGAATTCCTGGAGGATTCAAAGAATTTAAAAATTCAACAGGGTAATGAACAGCATTATCAGCATCAGGAACAGAGTCGACCGATTTATAGGAGACTTCTAAACCATCAAATGAGTTTAGCAATAAATTATTAATAGTGGTTGCTCTTTCATTTTTCGTTGTCAAAATGGCGCGCTCAGATAGCCAATCTAAGCTTTTACATGATATGTTGGAAATGTCAGGAAATATTTTGGATGTAAGGTCTTGAACGTTTTGGACTACATTTCCTAAGCGTGATGTTATAACTATTTTTCCATCAACTGTTGGATGGACGCCATTCCCAATTTTTAAAAGAGTTTCGGCAAAAATTCCTGCAGAACTGTCTCCTTTTAAGTGCACTCGCATATTTTTCGTGAGCGCTAGTTTTTTATCTGTGGCCATAAAAATGAAGATTTTAAACAGGCCTTTATTTCGTCAGCTCCTGTACCTCTTGGCACAACAGGAAGGGTTTGGCGAAAGTCTCCAGCTAGCAGGACTGTAATACCACCCATCAACATAGTATTCTCATTAATATCTTGCAGGGTTCTATTTATGGCTTCAAGCCCACCTTTATGTGACATTGTGAACTCATCCCAAACAATTAACTTACAATCTTTAAACACCGCAGCCATATTACATTGCTTTGAAATAGAGCAATGAGGTGTTTCTAAATTAACTAAATCCAAAGGAAGTTTAAATGTAGAATGAGCAGTTCGACCTCCATTGAGCAGGGTAGCAGCTATACCGGAAGATGCTACAGCTAGGGCTATTTTTTTTTGAACTTCGAACTTTTGCCAACAATAAGCATCCAAAAAAATATTTCACCCATCTCAGCCCCAACGCTTTGTAAAATTGTATTGTATACGACTTTTTGCTCGTCTGTAAGCAAATTTTCGTTGTTGGTAAGGAGAGTGTTGTTACTTTCATAACTTATTTCTTTTAGATAATCGGTATTCCAATTCGGCTTCAGGAATAATTGGTTGAGAAAGACCTTATTCTTTAAGACATGTTCCACCAATAGACAATACAAAATGTTCAATGCTTATTAGACATTTGTTATAGACTCTTTCCATAATTTCGTCATTAATGTCAGAGTCGTTCGTGTATAGGAAAAGCTAGGATTCTCCACACGGCTTCCGAACTGCTTATATATCTTCCATTTTCATACGTTTTAACTTCATTTCGTCAGTCTTCAAGGGAAAATGAAGCCTGATCGCTGCCTTTATTGACATATTTGCATACGTATTTTATAGACTTAACTGAACTGCAGGCTTCAACCTTTATGTGTGCTTCCATTGCACGTAATAGTACTGAATTATATGGCACAACCCAACGGTTGTCTAAAATATTACCATTCTTTTCTACAGTAAAGCCACCATCATCTGAAGCCCTTCTTCGATACAGAGGATAACTATCAATTCCTGTTACTGTTTCCTTTGCCATCTTTCATGCACGGTGAACTACGGTTTAACATTCCGCAAGGTCCATGAATCATATTGGACTTTACGATATTATGTAGCACGGGATCTTTCTGTGGATCTGGAATTTCTGCACATATTGTATCGTCTATTTGATCAGCATAAATTCGATTTTTAAGCCAAAGTAGTATATGAACATGTGGGAGGCCACGTTTTTGCCATTCTACAGTGTACATGAAACATTGAACTTCTCCAAACAATTCGTTCTTAACTAAAAGAGCCTTTAGTGCTTTAACTTATAAATGAAATACTCGCGCTATTATATCATGGCGGTCATAGGCCATCTGACCGGGTAATAATGACTCTGTAATGTCTTTCCACTTAGGATTGCAAGTAAATGTTATAAATAAATCAGGACGGCCATAAAAATGCCCCTCTCCTCCCCCTTTTTCACAAAAAAACAAAAAAAAAAAAAAAAAAAAAAAAAAAAAAAAAAAAAAAAAAAAAAAAACCCCCCCCCAAAAAAATAAAAAAAAAAAAAAAAAAAAAAAAAAAAAAAAAAAAAAAAAAAAAAAAAAAAAAAAAAAAAAAAAAAAAAATTAAGCCGTTCTGCTTCCATTTTACCACACAAACAACAAAAAAAAAAAAAAAAAAAATTAAAAAAAAAAAAAAAATTAATTTCACCCCCCCCAAAAAAAATTAAAAAAAAAAAAAAAAAAAAAAAAAAAAAAAAAAAAAAATATAAAAAAAAAAAAAAAAAAAAAAAAAAAAAAAAAAAAAAAAAAAAGCATTTGGGCCATAGAATAACTATTGAGCGAAAAATCATCTTGATCGGAGCAGCGATTTAAATTTTTTTATCGAAATAGTTAATTTTAAATGTAGCCCCCAAATTATGGGAAATCGAAATTTCTTTTAAATTCTAATTAGATTTCAAAACCAAAAATTGGAAAAAAAAAAAAAAAAAAAAAAAAAAACAAAAAAGAAAAAAAAAAAAAAAAAAAAATTTTTTTAAAAAAAAAGAATGTTGGAGGGGTTTGGGGGGGGGGGGGGAAAAAAAGAAAAAAGAGCCCACGCCGCCAATGGAATTTCTGTGAAATAATTTGGCTCTCTTTCTTACGGTTTGGGGTGGAAAAAAATCGGTCTTTCATTTTATAATCTTTAGGGATTGTACATATAAGCAAAAAAAAAAAAATCCAAAAAAAAAAACGGTTTAAATACGTATTTGGTCAAAAGTTCGAATCTTAAGATTAATATTTAACTTGGAAACATTTTGGCTTTGCTACAGAATTTGTAGTAATTTTCTATTTTCTTCCATGGTGGAAATTAAATAAGGCTCTTACTTCTGCTACAAAATGAAAAAAAAAACCTAAGCATTTGATCCACAGGACTGACTATTGATCGAAAATCATATTGATCGGAGCAGCAGTTTAAGTTTTTAAATCCAAAACAAATTTAACTAAAATTCCCCCCCCCCCCCCTCCCCCCATCCAAAAAAAATTTAACTTAAATTCCCCCTTCCCCCCCCCCCTCCCCCCAACCCCCCCCCCCCCCCCCCTCAGTTTTCTTGGCTGTTGCTCTCTCGGCCGTCGCTCTCTTGGCATCCGCTCTCTGGGTTTCGCTCTCTCGGCAGGCTCCCGCAAAATGCAACGCAATAACTTAGAAAATCGAAATAAATTCGTTAAAAATACTTAAAAAAAATGTTAAAAACTTGAAAAATTAAAATTAAGCATTTGGGCCATAAAATAACTATTGAGCGAAAAATCATCTTGATCGGAACAGCGGTTTAGATTTTTTAAATCGAAAAGTTAATTTTAAATGTAGCCCCCAAATTATGGGGGATATCGAAATTTCTTTTAGATTTCTAATTAGGCCTTTTCAAAACCAAAAATTCGGAAAAAACCAAATATCGGAATTCCAACCACTTTAGAAGTTAAGCTTAAATACATCAACTTTTTTTTGCTCAGAATAATGGATGTTGGAGCTGTTTGGGGCCATTGGGGGGACATATCGGATCTTAGTGGGCGCCCACGCCCCCAATGGAATACTGTGAAAAAATTTGGCTGCTCTTGCTCTTACGGTTTGGGCTGTGGCCGTATCCCCTTAAAAATCGGTCTTTCATTTTATAATCTTTAGGGATTAAATAATTTAGGATTCCATCAATTAATTCCTTAATTCATTTTAAATAACTCCCTTACACTGCTTGCGTTCAGCTTATTCCTCTCGTTGGTTATAATTATTTAAATTTAATAAATTTAAAAACAACATTTTTGTTGTACACACTTACATATAATTTAAAAAAAAAAAAAAAAAAAAATTAAATTAAAATTAAAAATCTTCGATACCAAAAAAAAAAACAAAAATGCCAAAATCAGAAAGTAACAACCAGGAAATCGAAGAGTTGAAAAACCAACGAGATGGATATATGAGGAGTATAGAGCGAACGCAAAGATATTTAAATGAGGGTCGATTCTCTTTAAATACGGTTGAGTCGATTGTCGAATGTCGATTAGAAATCCTAAATACGCACATCGAAAATGCTTCACTTATACAAAATAAAATTAAAGCGAAAGATGGAGATGATGAGTACCGCGAAGAGTTCGAAGAGACTGCGATGATAGCAACGATTTGCTAATTTCCCTAATTGCGGAAACAAAGCGTAAGAGCGTTGACAATTCCGCTCCGCCGGTAACGCGCACACCCCAATGCCGTTTGCCGAGCGTCGCTCTTCCAACCTTCAGCGGAAAACATTCCGAATTTAAAAATTTTATAAGCCTTTTCGAAACTTTTGTTGACAAAGATGACACGCTGCACGATATCGAAAAATTCAACCATCTAATATCGTGTTTGGCTGGAGACGCGCTAGGAACAGTCAGGGCATTCCAAGTTACCGCGGATAATTATCCAAAAGCTCTGGCTAGCCTAAGGTGGGTGTACGATAATGATTGTTTAATTTTCTTTGACAATATATCGACACTGTTTAATCTGCCAAAGATTTCCCAGCCATCAGCTACCGCCTTGAGAAACCTGATCGACACAGTCACAGCGCTGTACGATTCTCTTTTGTCCATTGGGGATGACAAACGTATTACGAATGCCATCCTCATCCATCTAGTAATGGGCAAAGTCGATGCAGGAACTAAAAGAAAATGGGAAGAACAATTTGATTATACCTCGCTTCCTCTTTGGAGTGAGTGTGAGTCGGCCCTGAACAAGCGCTATCAGCATATGGTTGCCGAAGAAGCGTGTAAGCCAAAAATTGTTCAGCAGAGCCAGGCTTATCCAAAGAAGAATGGAAACAGGAGTTTTTCGTTTTTTGCTGCCATGGACGACCGCGAAGTATGTGTGTTTTGCAACTCAGCAGAACATCAAGTAGGAAATTGCACTGCTTTTGCTGCCCTAACAGTTCAGCAAAGATTCGATTTCGCAAAAAAGGCTCCCTTGTGCATTAACTGCCTCCGTAAGGGCCACACGGTAAAAAGATGCAAATCGAAGAGATGCAGGGTGTGTAAGTCCTCACACCACACATTGCTGCACATTTATTCGCCATCAAATCTCGCGTTGCCACCTCCTCCTCAGCCCACGCTCTTGCAGAATACTTCATCCACTGCGCATGCTTTGCATGCGACTGCATCGGATAGAGTTATTCTTGCCACAGCCATCGTGAGCGTCCAAACAAAAAGTGGCGAATTAGTTTTGGCTCGAGCGTTGCTCGATCCTGGTTCACAAGTAAATTTTGTGACCGACGAGCTCGCTCAGAGACTTCAGATTAGGAGAGAGGACGTGTGTTTGAGCTTGCGGGGCATTGGTGGAACTAATGCTCAAGCAATCAAAAAAATACACACGATAGTCAAGTCGCGAGTGGGTAGCAGTCAATTGTCGTCCGAATTTTACATACTAAAAAATATTTCTGGTTATCATCCGGATCAAACGGTGAACACCAGCGGCTGGAGGGTGCCTGAAAATATTCAATTGGCAGATCCATTCTTCTTCAAGCCCCAAAAAATAGACATGCTTATAGGCGCAGACTCGTTCTTTGAACTATTGTCAGTCGGCCAGATAAAGCAAGGGTCTGAGTTTCCCATTTTGCAGAAAACAGTTCTCGGCTGGATAGTTTCAGGGAGATGTGCCTCAGAAAAAATAAGAAAGGCTGAAAAGTTGGTACATCTCAGCTGCCAGGAGGAAGTGTTGGAGTCAATAGACACAACCCTGCAGAAATTTTGGTCTGTGGAGGACTTGCCGCCCAAGGCCAAGGTCCATACTCCTGAGCAGCAACTTTGTGAGCAACACTTTGAGAAAAATACTCGAAGATTGTCGTCCGGAAGATTTTCGGTTCGTTTGCCGTTCAAATCTGACCCAAACACTCTTGGTTCATCATATGAAGTTGCGAAACGTAGATTTTTGTCGCTTGAAAGGAGATTATCCAAAGATCCTTCTTTAAAAAAGATGTATCTGGAATTCATGGAAGAATATGAAGCCATGGGCCACATGTCTTCCACTAACAATAAAATTCCAGACAGTTCGCACTATTTCATTCCGCACCAATGCGTGCTGCGACCTCAAAGCACCTCGACAAAGTTGAGAGTGGTAATCGACGCCTCGAGCCGTACATCGACGCAGGTCGCGTTGAATGACATCTTGATGGTTGGCCCCACCATTCAAGAGGAGCTGTATCCGACCCTTCTTCGGTTCAGACTGCACAAGTTTGCGCTTGCAGCAGACGTAAAAAAGATGTATCGTCAAGTAATGGTTGACGAAGCTGACCGAAACTTTCAGCTCATGGTGTGGAGACGAGATCCATCTGAGTCTCTAAAAATCTTCAAGCTGAACACCGTGACTTATGGAACTTCGCCAGCACCCTATCTGGCGATTCGGTGTTTAATGCGGCTTTGAGAGATCGCGCGGGATTCGTGTCCACAAGCCGCTAAGGTCATTCAGAATGACTTTTAATGACCTGCTAAGCCTTCGAGACGTAGTTTCTCAGGTATTGCAAGAGGCAGGGTTTGAATTGGCAAAGTGGTTTTCTAACTGCCCAGAGTTGTACGCATCTGAAAGCGCTGTCATGCCGCTAACGGCAGACTCAGACGTAACTAAAACCCTTGGCGTGGTTTGGTTGCCGGGTAAAGATTACTTTCAATTTCGGTTGGATGACTCTTTCCTGGATCTTCGTGCGACAAAACGAAACATACTGTCGGTGACTGCCCGACTTTTCGATCCGCTTGGCCTATTGTGACCTCTAGTGACTAGGGCAAAAATGTTGTTGCAGGAACTGTGGCTTCGAAAGTTAGACTGGGACGAGTCGCTGCCGATGCAACTGCAGACATCTTGGGAAGCTTTTAAGAGAACTCTGTTGCAGCTGCCCAAGATCAAAGTATCGCGATTCGTTCATACAGACGCCAAAGTCCCGGCAGAAATACATGGTTTCGCTGACGCTTCCATGCGAGCATATGGAGCGTGCATCTACGTTCGCACTAGTACCGCTGAAGGTTTAAAAGTATCTTTATTGACAGCAAAATCCAAAGTAGCTCCCCTCAAGACGAAAACTTTGCCTCGCCTTGAGCTGTGCGCAGCTCACCTTCTTGCGGATCTTTATAATCGTGTAAGACCATTGCTTAATTTTCCGATTACAAAAGTGTTCCTCTGGACGGATTCGGAGATCACTTTGCATTGGATCAAAACGCATCCTTCGTCGTTGTCAGTTTTTGTCTCAAACCGAGTTGCGGAGATTCAAGAGTGGTCGGGAAAAGCAATCTGGAGACATGTCCCCACGAAAGTAAACCCAGCGGACATTGTGTTACGGGGATGTGACGTTGAGGAACTTACAGCTTCCATCTGGTTCGCTGGGCCGTCGTTTTTGCTCGATGCAGAAAAAGATTGGCCTGTAAATCGACACTTCGAAGTACCTGCTGATGTCGTGTCGATGGAATTACGCAAATCAGCATTGGCGCTTGTGGTAATTCCAGAGCCCAATTATGTGCTTCAGAAAATATAATCCTTTTCGTCGCACATAAGGCTTCTAAGGGTTTTCGTGTGGGTCTTACGGTTTATTCAAAGGTGTAAAAAATTGTCGCAGCCTTTTGGAAAAAGTATAACACCAAGATAACTGAATTTTGCGTTCGAGAAAATAGTGGAAGTGATCAAATTTCACGAATTCAGTGACGACATAGGTAAAATTCGGAAAAATAAACCGGTAGCAACGAATATACAAAAACTAAGCCCTTTTCTTCAGGAGAAAAAATTAGATTGGTGTTCCTCGACATTGCTGCGAGTTGGGGGTCGGTTATTGAATGCTCCTATCCCGTACGAAGCCAAATTCCCGTTGTTGTTGTCGAAAGGCTCACAGTTTGTTAAAACGTACGTGTCATACCTGCACGTTACAAATTGTCATGCTGGCCCTCGAGCTCTCGTAAGTCTGTTGCGAGAAAAGATATGGTTGGTTAATGCGCAGGAAGTTTGCATCCCTGTATGAGAATGCATGAACACGCATACATATAAAGACCAATTCAAGCGCAGGCGCAACCTTCTTCAAAATGCGCGTCTCTGCGACTGAACGACCGAACTCGAGTAATGAGCGCGCGAGCGTCAAAATGAGAATAAGAATGAGAGCTAAAAAAACCCGAAGGCACACGAAGTGTCCGGGGCCTGCCGCAAACAGCTGTGGGGCCTCCCGCAGAGTTTTTTGAGTGTCCATATTGCTTGTATGAAATGACCAGTCTATATGTTGTATGGTTAGTGGTTATAGTTTGCACGAAGATTTACAAATGGGAATGTGTTATTTTGTAATTGTAAATCTTCAAGCAAGTAGCGGAGCGGTCGCAAGACGTTTTAAAACCGACATATTTGGACTTACAATATTTTTATAAAGCTTTTATGTAGTAAAAAAAACAATGATGTGCGTTTAACTAGGTGCTATAATAGGCAGATATTAAATGACCATTCTATTTCTCAACAATATGTAAAGAGAGCTCCATTCGATCATCTGCATATGTGATCTGAAGTGTATCACGAGTTTGAAAATTCCTATGCGTGTATACTTTGTATAGGTCCTAGGTCGTTTCCAAGTAAGTTACAAGCACGGATCCAGCGTGGTCCAGAACGATGTCTATAGGTGTCAACAGCAAACTCCCCCTCATCCAACAACTATAAAATGAGTCACCAGTGTCCTCAGGCAAAAGCGGCGTTAGTTTGTAGAATGGTCCCTGCCCAACGACTGTCGAAAGTCAAGAAAGAGGACTGAGCTGTATTTGTGATATTCTTAAGCACAACTACTATGTGTACTTTCATGATAGCGCAATAGAGGTTACGGAAGCCTAAATGGTGGCCGGAAAGAAAAAAAAAAGTACCCTATATATTACGAAGAGAATTTTCTGACCAAAAGTTTGTAGTGGTTGCATGTTTGGATGACAAAATTTATGTAATGGTCCCATGTTGACTAAATGTTTACTAAAAGTTACTACTATCATCAATCGGATAATTTAGGCTTGGGAAAACGGACAAAAATATAATGAGGTTAAATCAGACGACTACAGTCAAAAGTTTGCAAGGTCTACGGTGGCATTTGACGCTTGCGGTCTCTACCCAACCCAACCATAATATTCATTATAATATTTAAGAAGATATCCTAAAGATACATTCGATTTAGTTTAAGTGACTATGTCAGTTCAGAAAAAAATAGACTTCTAGCCGTTCATATTTTTCTTTCAAACAATTAATTTCATTTTTTTTTATTTAACCAATAGGGTTGAAGTACTAAACATTATTTTCATAGTGAGTATTAATTTTAAAATCTATTATAATTTTTGATTTGGATCTTATTCACAAATATTGCCTTAATTTATTGAAATCATAATCATAATCAGCTTTAATAAAGAAAATCTTAGAAATTAGTTACTTTTCCATATTTAAAAATTACTAAAATTTCGTAAAAGTTAATTTTATTCTTGTTGGGTGTGGTTGTTGCTAGACAAAAGTGGTCGGTAAAACTAGGTTTTTATTTTGAGTTTTTCATTTTATTTATTTATTTTTTTCTGTTCATAGTTTTAATTAATTAAAATTTTTTTCCATTTTTTCTTTACATTGAATTGCCAAAACGAATCAGTATAAATGTTCAAGCAGTCACCAAACTCTTAACACAAGATTTATTTATATTTATTTATTTTTATTTTTTACAACTCTTATTGAGAAACACATGAGAGATAGGATCGGCTTAAAATAAAATACAAGATATGTATGCAAATTCGCATAGGTATCACTCACATGTTTACAGCTCCAGCGTTGAAAGGCCTTCCAGCGTAGATATGGGTTACACGTTGTTGTTGTTGCAGACGGTTAAACTCTGTACATTGATAAAGATTTTATTGGCAAAGTAAAGCTTTTACTTTATCTATTTATTTTGTCAAAGATACTTAGCCTCGACCAACAACCATCGTCACCACTTATAATGGCTTTACAAAAGGTATACAGGAGTTACCGAATATTATCTCTTCAATTTAATGATTTTAGCACGATCAGCGCGAGGGTAAAATATAATTTACTGCGCTTGGATCTTAACCTCTGGCGTTGTGCAGAGTACTTATACGTGAGATAAATTTATATACCGAAAATTTCCAATGCAATAAGCTTTTTCGCTAAAAAGAGAATAACTTTACCGACTTAAGTTGGCTGCGCTTTACAAAGCAGCTGATATGATAAAGCTAAGCTTAGATATCCGATTGCCTCCTTAAAGTATACACTGATAAGAGACTAGATAAGTTTGTGGAATTTCTTTTGAGCTTTACTTAATCAGTTATCTGGTTAAAAAAATGTTGACTGAAATGTTTTTATTGAAACTGGTACTTGGTTATAAATGACGACCATTTCAAGTTAACAAAGTACCAAATTTGGAATAAGAAACAGTTGGATTTTTTGACAGTAAAGTAACAAGTTTTAAAGGGATCAGGCTGATTAAAAAACTGTGTAAAAAACTGTTGATCTTATTAAAGCAAGCAATATGGGACCCCTGAAGCAATTAAATTAGAAGAAGAGCTTTTAAAGAGTACTCGTTGGGTCCTAGCACTCAGGTTACTTAAAATCCATGTTAGAGGATCAAATGGAAACCCTAATAAATGTAGCTTTAATATAAGAAGTGAGTGACTTACAGTGACTTTAAAATTGATATACATTTGATCGACCAAAATGTTGCAAGTCGGGGGTAATAACGTGTTCAAAAAGCTTGGGTATAGCGGGCAACTTGGAGATATCCCTGCAATTGCTTTAATTTTGTATACCCTTGCAGAGGGTATTATAATTTCAGTCAAAAGTTTGCAACACAGTGAAGGAGACATTTCCGACCCTATAAAGTATATATTATAATATATTCTTGATCAGCATGTTGTTTTATCCAAATGTATTGTCCTGAGGACAAGCCAAATTCAAAGGTCGACGGAGTGACATATCCATATAAGACACCCTTAGAGAAATTGGAATCCATACCTAATTGCCAACAAGCCTATGGAAAATTTCCTTGTTATTAAAAACTCCAGACTATAGAATAAACAATTAGAACGAGCCGCTGTTCTGATTATCGGTACGTTCCCACGATACTCATAAACAAAATGAGAACAATTACGAAAGCCACTCAATAAACATTAAGGCCACTTCTTAAAAAGCTCCAAAGCTTATAACCGAGGTTTGATCGTAGATGAAGTAAGAGTTAGGGAGCGAGTTAAGTTTAAGACTTGTAACTATTAGGTCGGTGTTCTTCCAAACATAAAAAAAAATTGTATCGGTTTAAATAAATTACGGTACGAACATTTAGTTATATAATATTCAATATTAGACATTGCCACTCTTCATTGAATTTTACAGCTTAACGCTTTTAACAACACATTTTCTATGATAAAAAAACACAGCCACCGCAAAAAAAAATTAAAATTAAAATGTATACAAAATAGGAATTATTTTGTATATTTTGAATTATAAAACAAAGCACCTTGAATTTTTTGAAATAAATTTGTATTAAGGAAAACCTTTAAAAGTGAATTCCATAAATATTATATAAATATTTAACATAAAAAAACACAAGAGATGATATTGTGAACAAACAAAGTATTGGTATTTTGCTCACATTTATAATCAAGCTGTAAATATCGGTTCTTATAAAGTCCAGACACTTAAAATGCTGATGTCATAACTTAATTTAGTAAACAAAGTACTGAACAAAAGAAAAACATAAAAAATTACAATAACCAATTTCTAAATTATCCCAAAATCAAAAATTAGTATATAACTATAATTGGACAAAAATAAATAATTATTAAATGAAAGAAAAATCGGTTGAGCAAACTCATTCATTGTAAAGAACTCTATCTACTACATCTGTGGAGTCGAAGTCGGTAATTGCAAGCTGGGAAACTCCTAGTAAGAGCAAACATAACTAATTTTTTAAACTTGCCAATATTGTAGACATTGAAGTAGTAGAAAGTGAGCACATGCTTTTAAGGGAGTGATTTATTGCAACAAACTTAGAAATATACCCGGAGAAGAAATCTTGAATACCACACTCTTGTACCACACCCATAGCAATGCAAACAGGGCGAAATGCTATATTCAAGTGCCTATTTCAAAATAAACTTGCGCTGCGTAAGAAAACCTAGAGTCTTAATGCCAAGTCTTGGCTCTTGTAACTTTCCTGGTCTCAACATTTATACGGACGGACAGACAGACGGACATGGCTTTATCGATTCGGCTATTGAAGCTGATCAAGAATATATATACTTTTTAGGGTAATGCAATATACCATTTTTCTCTTCGAGTTAAGTATTAAGATGTCTTTGCCTCGCTCACCCCTAATCTTTCTGCATGCAAGAAAGCCTAACATACAGAAAATGTTCCGAAGCGAGCGAAGTGAGTCCACAAAAGAACCTGAAAAAACCGCATTTTCACTTATCAAAAATGCCCAACTCCACTCAAATAACAGAAACTTATAGGCATTAAAGTCACTGTAAATATCGATTACCAAACTTTTCTCTCCATTTACCTTACACGTCACAATTTCAGCCAAGGAACCTACCTACTTCCTAAACTACTGACAACCCCAACTATTAAAGAAAAGCACACAAAACGAAATAGAAAGCAATACCAAACCAGACAAAATTACAAATCGTATACTGACACGCAAAAAAATGTCAAACATCAATTTGTAATATACTGAGTTTTTATCTTACCAAAAAAACCATTTACCGAAACAACCTTATAAACGTACTAAACATCAATGGTGAATAAACAGTGATTACAGGAGACTTCAACAGGTCCCCAAATTCGAACTCTCAAATAATTATAGAACAAACTCAACTTACATTAAACAATAAATCACTTACACACTTCACCACACACAACACATTCACCCACATTCACCTAAATTTCTCTTATCCTTGCTCACCACCCAGAACACAATCGACGACCTTTCCGGAAGCGATCACTTCCCAATTCTCATCACCCTCTTTCCTACCGACCCCACTAATAATATGACGCTAAACAACATATACCCATCCCCATTCAATATTAATAAAAAGACAGCAGTTTGTTAACTAACAAAATAATCATCCGAAGCGCACACTACAAAATACCCTACGGACACTCACACAAAGTTCCATGGAGGAATAAAAACCTATTAGACCTACATTAAATAAAGAGGCAAACATGGAGAATGTTCAATGGACAACTAACGCAAGAAAATATTATAGAAAATAGAAAATTCAACGCAATACTAAAAAGGAAAATAATAATAAGAAAAGGAGAATCGCAACTATAATGTAATTCAACTTTACAAACGAACACACAATGAACTTTAGCTTTAGTTTTGTAAACTATGTAATAAAATACATTTATAATATAAAAATAAATAAATCTTCCCTATTTGGCTTAAAACAATGAACGTAAAATCTTTTTTATACCCTTGCATATGGTATTATAATTTCAGTTAAAATTTTGCAACGCAGTGAAGAAGACATTTCCGACCCTATATAGTATATATATTCTTGATCAGCATCACCAGAAGAGTCGATCTAGCCATGTCCGTCCGTCTGTCCGTCTGTCCGTTCTACACAAACAAGTCCCTCAATTTTAAAGCTATCTGCTTGAAACTTGATACCAAAAGTTGTCTTTCTATTGCAGGTAGTATATAAGTCGGAATAAACCGGATCGGGCGACTATTTTAAAAAGTATAACTTTGTTGTTTTTTTTTTGTATAAGGGTATATAAACTTCGGCTTGCCGAAGTTTGCTTCTTTTCTTGTTTATTTTTTTTTCGATTGTTCGTTTAAAACTTCATCCGATCCGTTCCGCCTATATACCTATATACAAACAGATAAGACTTTTGTATAACATCCCGACAGACGGGATGCTAGGGATGCTGATTAAGGGTATATCTAACTTGTGTCCAGACGACATGTGTATGTATGTAAATCGTTTTAGAGTCATAATTTATGATCAGCAAAAGAGAAGCGGTAGCACTTGAAATTCTGTAAGTGCAGGCCACTCGAGCCTACTCAATATATAATCACGATGCACCAAGAGTTCGCCTTAAGATAATCCTCCCGCCTGGGCAAGCAGATGTGGTGCTGCGTAGGCCATAGATAGGATTAGAATAAGAATTTCAAAGTAGATTCCTAAGCAGGGACTTATAAAAATAAAATTCCGTGTTTATATAGAACTCCATTGAAGAGGTTGTGTTTATTTATAATGACACCTCTTTCACCTTGATTGTTAGAAAATGTCTCCTTCAGTGCGTTGCAAGCTTTTAACTGCAATTATGATACCCTCTTAAAAGGATACAAATATAACAAATTAACATTTTTAAGGAAAGAAAGTAGACAAAAATATGTAAACCTCATCGCAACCGCAATTTAAAAAAGCACAAAAAAAAATACAAAATTTAAAAATAATAAAGGGGAACACAAGTCAAGAAAGTAGTCAAATGTATCTAAGCCTCATCGTAATGACAATTTGAAAAACACTGCAGTGTAAAGATAATAAGGGCTATTAGATTTTAAAGAACTTAAGAGTAGCACTACTCCTTGTTTTTCTTTGATGTATATTAAGAAAATGGTTCTCCACATTTTTGTATAGTATTTTGTAAAGAATTTAACCTTTGGCCGCAAGCAAAAGAACTAAATTAAATGGACGTATGAAAATACATTAAATAAAGATAAAGATCTAATGGATCTTATTCATATCTTTAAAGTTATATTACAAATAAAATATGTTAAATTCTTACTAATTTAGTAGTTAAAAAAACCTTTACCCATTAGCTACCAAATCAACGATCAAGTCAAGTTTGTTAAATTTTCTGCTTTTGATGAAAATTTGCGTAATTCTCCAACTTTTGACTAAAATATAGTTTTTAATAAATTTTATGAACAATTGCGAAATCAAATTCCTTTTTCGTTTTTACACATTTTGCGCATGAATTTATTTGTAGGGTCTTAAACTAAAATTACAAAAATTATTACGGTGTTAATTAAGTTAATACCAATCATTTACTGGTTTTCCAGGAATGTTACCCTGACTATCTAGCCATGACCCAAAGCCGATCGGTTCCAAATTAGATATAGACAAATGATTGTTGGCTGACGTTAAAGAAGAAATGTGGTGTCCAGAACTTGGGTGTGCAATTCGAGTAAAGTGGCTAAGCTTGGCCGCTTCGAGTTCACTCTTTTGAATCTCTGCGGCAGCAGCATGAGCGGCAGCATGAGCCACAGCTGCCTTTGATGCCGCGAGTCGTTGTTGAATAGCGTCAGAGCGTTGAATAGCAGCTGCCGCCTGAGACTTCTGCTTAAGTATTACAGCCTGCGTTTGCTTTTCCGTGGCTATACGTTGTTGATTTAATACATTCTCCTTAGCAGCCTGCAATTGTTGCTGCGCAACAGCAAAGTTAGCTGAGGCCTGTCTGGCCACTGAAATGGCGTTTGACACTTCGCTGGGTGTAGGTCCGAATCCGATAGAAGCAGACCAGCCCTGGTTCCATGGACCACCATTTAAAAGTCTCGCGCCGCTTACCCTTGTCCATGGAACATGGTCTTCCAGAACAATGCTCCTTTTTGGCACCGCTTTTAAACTGGTGTTACAAAATCCATTTACAGCTAGTGTCATTAGTAGCGTCAACTGGAGAATAGACGGCCGATATCTTGCAATAGACATCTTAGACTGCATTTTACAATAGGCAACTAATATCTGTTGAACTCCCTAGCTGGTGGCTTATATATAAGCAGTTTTGGGGAGTACCTTGTTATTCAACCTAGGTACGTATCTATAAACAGTTTTAAGTCATTTCCCCCCTTAACTAGGCTCTCTCTTACCTAACCGACACGGAAAAAAACATTAAATATTGACCAATTGGATATCATTTTGATTAATTAAATCCGAATATGACTGTCCATTGGAAATTAACAATATATCAATGAAACATTACATAAAAATAATTTCAATCGAAATCACAATTATCATTATTTAATTATTTTGGAGTGTGGGGGTCGCCAGCCAAACATATGCAATTGCCCATGGACATTGAAAATTTATATTCATTGATTAGAAAACAAAATGAATACCGAAATAGTAAAAAATATAATTATGTGAAGCCAATGCTTCAAATTATACCGTGCTGTTTTTCATGCAGGGGTTTTTAACTTAGGTCGATAAGCTTAAATTTTAACTAAATGTTTTAAAATAAAATTCATACATTTTTTTTTTACTTTCTACCTTTATTTGGATACTGTTAAAATTGTCTGCCTTTTACCTTTTTTTAGGTATTTACTTCAAATACCTCGTACCTCACCTAGTTAAAGAAAACTAGTACCTATCCCAAAACTGTTTTTGAGTGCCAAGCACAAGCAATACGGTTTGCAGAAATAATTGGTCACGTCTGAGTTTCAGTCCTTTGGCTAAAAAAAAAGTAGTTTATAAATGGTTTTAAGTGCACTATTGCTGAGGACGGCCGTCCACTTAGTAACGAAACTGTGCGGGACTACTTTATGTCAACTCAAAAAGTTATATAAGGAAAAAAGGAATGTAAGAAACCCTTTAAATAAAACTAGTTCATATTTTTTTGGTCGACACATAGAATTGACCTTTTTTAACCAGCTTTATTGTTATACCCTTGCAGAGGGTATTATAATTTTGGTCAAAAGTGTGCAACGCAGTGAAGGAGACATCTCCGACCCTATAAAGTATATATATTCTTGATCAGGATCACCTCCTGAGTTGATATAGCCATGTCCGTCTGTCCGTCTGTCTGTTTCTACGCAAACTAGTCTCTCAGTTTTAAAGCTATCGAATTGAAACTTTGCACACACCCTTCTTTCCTTTGCACGCAGTATATAAGTCGGAACGGCCGGGATCGGACAACTATATCCTATAGCTGCCATATAACTGATTGATCGGAAATGCCATAACTTTGGTGTTTGTTAAGTTAAGAAGTTGGGATTTTATATGGGTTTTATATTTGGCCAATCAATCCGACCTACCAAGTTTCATAAGGATCGGCCGACTATATCTTATAGCTGCCATATAACTGATTGATCGGAAATGCCATAACTTTGGTGTTTGTAAAGTTAGGAAGTTGGGATTTTTTATGGGTTTTATATTTGGCCAATCAATCCGACCAACCAAATTTCATAAGGATCGGCCGACTATATCCTATAGCTGCCTTATAACTGATTGATCGGAAATGCCATAACTTTGGTGGTTGTAAAGTTAGGAAGTTGGGATTTTCTATGGGTTTTATATTTGGCCAATCAATATGACCTACCAAATTTCAAAGGATCGGCCGACTATATCCTATAGCCGCCATATTACTGATTGATCGGAAATGCCATAACTTTGGTGTTTGTAAAGTTAGGAAGTTGGGATTTTTTATGAGTGTTAAGAATGCATCATATGAATAATTTTGGAGAATATAATTTACAAAATATTCTGCAAGGGTATTTCAACTTCGGCTCCGCCCGAAGTTAGCTTTCCTTTCTTGTTTAATTTTGCCTTTGCCGTGATTTTAAAATTAAATACATTAATAACATTAAAACATTATGATCAAATAAATTAATACTAACAGAAATAATATTAAAGCCAGTGGAATAAATGTCCCATTTATAAGAGTTTCGTTAACAATATTTTGACCGCTTATAAGAATACCACCATCTTGTAGAATGTATATTTGTTTAGTTTTTTCTCTTATTTTGTTGCATTAAGTTTTATGGCATTAAACAGATGAGTAAAACATGATTTTTGCTGACTTAAAATACAGTAATTATTAAAAAGTTCTTTCTTAAAATTAGTCATTTCGAAATATTTATTTCTACATTTAGCGACATGGTTATCCGACCCTATAAAGAATATATATCATATATATCTTGATCAGGATCGCCTCCTGAATTGAAATAAGCATGTCCGTCTGTCCGTCAGTATGTTTCTACGCAAACTAGTCTCTCAGTTTTAAAGATATTGAATTGAAACTTTGCACACACCCTTCTTTCCCTTGCACGCAGTATATAAGTCGGTACGGCCGGGATCGGCCGACTATATCCTATACCTGCCATATAACTGATTGATCGGAAATGCCATAACTTTTGTGTTTGTAAAGTTAGGAAGTTGGGATTTTCTATGGGTTTTATATTTGGCCAATTAATCCGACCTACCAAATTTTATAAAGATCGGACTACTATATCCTATAGCCGCCATATAACTGATTAATCGGAAATGCCATAACTTTTGTGTTTGTTTAGTTAGGAAGTTGGGATTTTCTATGGGTTTTATTTTTGGTCAATCAATCCGACCTACCAAATTTCATAAGGATCGGCCGACTATATCCTATAGCTGCCATATAACTGAACGATTGGAAATGCCATAACTTAGGTGTTTTTAAAGTTATGAAGTTGGGATTTTTTATGAGTATTAAGAATGCATCACATGAATAATTTTGGAGAATATAATTTAAAGAGTATTCTGCAAGGGTATATCAACTTCGGCTCCGCCCGAAGTTAGCTTTCCTTTCTTGTTTTTTTATGTTTTTCTCCAAACGAATCACTGAACAGTGTTATTTTATGTTTTTATACCCTTGCAGAGGGTATTATAATTTTGGTCAAAAGTGTGCAACGCAGTGAAGGAGACATCTCCGACCCTATAAAGTATATATATTCTTGATCAGGATCACCTCCTGAGTTGATATAGCCATGTCCGTCTGTCCGCCTGTCCGTCTGTCCGTCTGTCCGTCTGTCTGTTTCTACGCAAACTAGTCTCTCAGTTTTAAAGCTATCGAATTGAAACTTTGCACACACCCTTCTTTCCTTTGCACGCAGTATATAAGTCGGTACGGCCGGGATCGGCCGACTATATCCTATACCTGCCATATAACTGATTGATCGGAAATGCCATAACTTTTGTGTTTGTAAAGTTAGGAAGTTGGGATTTTCTATGGGTTTTATATTTGGCCAATTAATCCGACCTACCAAATTTTATAAAGATCGGACTACTATATCCTATAGCCGCCATATAACTGATTAATCGGAAATGCCATAACTTTTGTGTTTGTTTAGTTAGGAAGTTGGGATTTTCCATGGGTCTTATTTTTGGCCAATCAATCCGACCTATTAAATTTCATAAGGATCGGCCGACTATATCCTATAGCTGCCATATAACTGAACGATTGGAAATGCCATAACTTTGGTGTTTTTAAAGTTAGGAAGTTGGGATTTTTATGAGTATTAAGAATGCATCATATGAATAATTTTGGAGAATATAATTTACAGAGTATTCTGCAAGGGTATATCAACTTCGGCTCCGCCCGAAGTTAGCTTTTCTTTCTTGTTTTAAGATGCCTTAGTTTTTAAATGCTCAGAAACTGAGCAAGATCATTATTTACATAAAACAAAATACTTTGTCATTTCTATCCGTTGAGATATTAATTTAAAAATTTGTTTTTTAGTTTAATCTTTTTGTTCTTAATTCTCTAATACATTTTTCACTTGAGACTTTTATCTTTTACTAGTACCGAACCGAGTCCCTATTAAAAATCGACTGCCTGCTGGGTTGCATTTGATTAATCATCAAACCTCGGCTCAAGAGAATTATTGTCAATTTTGTGAAAGAGATTTTGAGATTCTAAATAGAGTCAGAAAATGAGCGATCCAATTCTTAATTATATTGCGAAATTCAATAAGGTGTTTATTCATTAAAATTGGTCTTAAATCGTCCCGGTTCATTTATGGATGCTGTGATAAATTGCAAATGGTTGGTCAATTGGACTAAAACGTTTTCCTTTCTTTTTCATTATCAGGCTTAATTTAATTTTGCCTTTGCCGTGATTTTAAAATTAAATACATTAATAACATTAAAACATTATGATCAAATAAATTAATACTAACAGAAATAATATTAAAGCCAGTGGAATAAATTTCCCATTTATAAGAGTTTCGTTAACAATATTATGACCGCTTATAAGAATACCACCATCTTGTAGAATGTATATTTGTTTAGTTTTTTCTCTTATTTTGTTGCATTAAGTTTTATGGCATTTATTTTTGGTCAATCAATCCGACCTACCAAATTTCATAAGGATCGGCCGACTATATCCTATAGCTGCCATATAACTGAACGATTGGAAATGCCATAACTTAGGTGTTTTTAAAGTTAGGAAGTTGGGATTTTTTATGAGTATTAAGAATGCATCACATGAATAATTTTGGAGAATATAATTTAAAGAGTATTCTGCAAGGGTATATCAACTTCGGCTTCGCCCGAAGTTAGCTTTCCTTTCTTGTTTTTTTATGTTTTTCTCCAAACGAATCAATGAACAGTGTTATTTTATGTTTTTATACCCTTGCAGAGGGTATTATAATTTTGGTCAAAAGTGTGCAACGCAGTGAAGGAGACATCTCCGACCCTATAAAGTATATATATTCTTGATCAGGATCACCTCCTGAGTTGATATAGCCATGTCCGTCTGTCCGTCTGTCCGTCTGTCTGTTTCTACGCAAACTAGTCTCTCAGTTTTAAAGCTATCGAATTGAAACTTTGCACACACCCTTCTTTCCTTTGCACGCAGTTTATAAGTCGGGATCGGACAACTATATCCTATAGCTGCCATATAACTGATTGATCGGAAATGCCATAACTTTGGTGTTTGTTAAGTTAAGAAGTTGGGATTTTATATGGGTTTTATATTTGGTCAATCAATCCGACCTACCAAGTTTCATAAGGATCGGCCGACTATATCTTATAGCTGCCATATAACTGATTGATCGGAAATGCCATAACTTTGGTGTTTGTAAAGTTAGGAAGTTGGGATTTTCTATGGGTTTTATATTTGGCCAATCAATATGACCTACCAAATTTCAAAAGGATCGGCCGACTATATCCTATAGCCGCCATATTACTGATTGATCGGAAATGCCATAACTTTGGTGTTTGTAAAGTTAGGAAGTTGGGATTTTTTATGAGTGTTAAGAATGCATCATATGAATAATTTTGGAGAATATAATTTACAAAATATTCTGCAAGGGTATTTCAACTTCGGCTCCGCCCGAAGTTAGCTTTCCTTTCTTGTTTAATTTTGCCTTTGCCGTGATTTTAAAATTAAATACATTAATAACATTAAAACATTATGATCAAATAAATTAATACTAACAGAAATAATATTAAAGCCAGTGGAATAAATGTCCCATTTATAAGAGTTTCGTTAACAATATTTTGACCGCTTATAAGAATACCACCATCTTGTAGAATGTATATTTGTTTAGTTTTTTCTCTTATTTTGTTGCATTAAGTTTTATGGCATTAAACAGATGAGTAAAACATGATTTTTGCTGACTTAAAATACAGTAATTATTAAAAAGTTCTTTCTTAAAATTAGTAATTATAAATAATATATATCATATATATCTTGATCAGGATCGCCTCCTGAATTGAAATAAGCATGTCCGTCTGTCCGTCAGTATGTTTCTACGCAAACTAGTCTCTCAGTTTTAAAGATATTGAATTGAAACTTTGCACACACCCTTCTTTCCTTTGCACGCAGTATATAAGTCGGTACGGCCGGGATCGGCCGACTATATCCTATACCTGCCATATAACTGATTGATCGGAAATGCCATAACTTTTGTGTTTGTAAAGTTAGGAAGTTGGGATTTTCTATGGGTTTTATATTTGGCCAATTAATCCGACCTACCAAATTTTATAAAGATCGGACTACTATATCCTATAGCCGCCATATAACTGATTAATCGGAAATGCCATAACTTTTGTGTTTGTTTAGTTAGGAAGTTGGGATTTTCCATGGGTCTTATTTTTGGCCAATCAATCCGACCTATTAAATTTCATAAGGATCGGCCGACTATATCCTATAGCTGCCATATAACTGAACGATTGGAAATGCCATAACTTTGGTGTTTTTAAAGTTAGGAAGTTGGGATTTTTTATGAGTATTAAGAATGCATCATATGAATAATTTTGGAGAATATAATTTACAGAGTATTCTGCAAGGGTATATCAACTTCGGCTCCGCCCGAAGTTAGCTTTTCTTTCTTGTTTTAAGATGCCTTAGTTTTTAAATGCTCAGAAACTGAGCAAGATCATTATTTACATTAAACAAAATACTTTGTCATTTCTATCCGTTGAGATATTAATTACAAAAATTTGTTTTATTTTTAATTTTTTTGTTCTTAATTCTCTAATACATTTTTCACTTGAGACTTTTATCTTTTACTAGTACCAAGCCGAGTCCCTATTAAAAATCGACTGCCTGCTGGGTTGCATTTGATTAATCATCAAACCTCGGCTCAAGAGAATTATTGTCAATTTTGTGAAAGAGATTTTGAGATTCTAAATAGAGTCAGAAAATGAGCGATCCAATTCTTAATTATATTGCGAAATTCAATAAGGTGTTTATTCATTAAAATTGGTCTTAAATCGTCCCGGTTCATTTATGGATGCTGTGATAAATTGCAAATGGTTGGTCAATTGGACTAAAACGTTTTCCTTTCTTTTTCATTATCAGGCTTAATTTAATTTTGCCTTTGTCGTGATTTTAAAATTAAATACATTAATAACATTAAAACATTATGATCAAATAAATTAATACTAACAGAAATAATATTAAAGCCAGTGGAATAAATTTCCCATTTATAAGAGTTTCGTTAACAATATTTTGACCGCTTATAAGAATACCACCATCTTGTAGAATGTATATTTGTTTAGTTTTTTCTCTTATTTTGTTGCATTAAGTTTTATGGCATTAAACAGATGAGTAAAACATGATTTTTGCTGACTTAAAATACAGTAATTATTAAAAAGTTCTTTCTTAAAATTAGTCATTTCGAAATATTTATTTCTACATTTAGCGACATGGTTATCCGACCCTATAAAGAATATATATCATATATATCTTGATCAGGATCGCCTCCTGAATTGAAATAAGCATGTCCGTCTGTCCGTCAGTATGTTTCTACGCAAACTAGTCTCTCAGTTTTAAAGATATTGAATTGAAACTTTGCACACACCCTTCTTTCCTCTGCACGCAGTATATAAGTCGGTACGGCCGGGATCGGCCGACTATATCCTATACCTGCCATATAACTGATTGATCGGAAATGCCATAACTTTGGTGTTTGTAAAGTTAGGAAGTTGGGATTTTCTATGGGTTTTATATTTGGCAAATCAATCTGACCTACCAAATTTCATAAGGATCGGCCGACTATATCCTACAGCTGCCATATAACTGAACGATTGGAAATGCCATAACTTAGGTGTTTTTAAAGTTAGGAAGTTGGGATTTTTTATGAGTGTTAAAATGCATCATATGAATAATTTTGCAGAATATAATTTACAGAATATTCTGCAAGGGTATTTTAACTTCGGCTCCGCCCGAAGTTAGCTTTCCTTTCTTGTTTATTATTAATTTTCCATCTTTTTGTGAAACGGGTCTTGATATATATATACATATGTTGCAACGATCCCTAATTATTGGGTACTTAATATATATTATTATTAATTTATTACGTAGCTTGACTTTGAATTCAGCTATATCCATTAAGTCAGAAATTATTACAGGCTTATGTTCATGTTTATAAATTTCATCAATGTCATTATTAATTAAAATTTTAGTGTTGAAAACATTGATTTTGGCAACTGTAATAGTATCTATTAGATTTTGAAGATCAAATGTTAATAACCGAAGACGGTGTCTTCGTAATGGCAATTCTTGATCTGAGGAAGTTGATTTTAGATCATCAGATAGAGCTTTTGTTTCTAAAAATAAATTGGAATTTGTAATAAATTGGTTGTTATTATTTCGACCAAGTCATTAATTTTATTTAGAACTGCAGTGATATCATCATGGTCTGGATTTTCTGCTATCCATTTCCAAACTGTACCTAATTCATTTATAACCCTTTTTGATTTAGAAGGTAATATTTGTGATAAAATTATTTTGATTATTTTTAAGTTGTAAGATATTTCCCATTGGAGATTCTTATTTGCGTTTTTGTTAATATCCTCTGATTCTACTTTGATTATTTCTTTATAAAAACTTAAATTAGTTACGTCAAATAGTTCGATATTCGACAACACCTCCCAGCCCTATCCGATACTTAGATAATACCCATCAGCTGGTTCAGTTTGACAGATCGGTGTCAGCTCAAAATATCGCAAAACTAGGTTTCCGAGTTCAGGCGAGGCCCTTATCGTTTCTTTTCCGTTTCAAACCCTCATCTGAGCAGACGTAAAATTTGGCAAGATAACATATTGTTCTTTTGGGCATGTGGTATCCACGTGCCAAACCCTGATGAAGTGTAATCCGGAAGTTAGTCCGTTTTGGTTTCTCTTACTGGAAATATTGAAGTAATAAAATTTTGTAACCATGTTTAAAGAAAACGTTATGAGTGAGTAGAGAACTTATTTCGTGACCTGGGAATGTGAATATTGTGATTGATAAAATATGGGGTCTTGCCGAAACAATATTAAAATTGGCAAAGACATCGGCAGGGAGGGTAACGATTTCGTGTGAGTCAATTTCCATCTAAGACTTCACCGATCGTTCTGGTTTATTTGCCTTATTCCTCTCAATTATTTGGATTAAAATTGACTGATTGTTGTGTTGCCTCGATCCCCGGCACAGACAACATTTGTGGATGATTTCAGCCATGATCGTGTGGTTATTTAGTTTCAGTTAGGGACTCTAAAAATATTCTTAATGTAGTGTTAGTCAGTAGGGTCAGCAACTAACCCCCCCAATCCCGTAAGAGCTAGTATTAACATGGGTCCCGACCCGCTGAGTTTCCTACTGTCTGATTCAGTTGAAATCGACTTAGAGTAATCAACTTATTCGAAGTTTACTAAACCATTACATAAGTTTTGGCGCCCAAAACGTGGGGCAACGATACATTGTTTTTTTTTTAAGAAACAGTTTATTTAATCCCAAATTTCTAGTGAATAAATAAAATAACACAAATCGGAACGATTTTTTTTTAGTTAGGATATCGAATTTTATAGCGTGAGTTGAAAATATCGACCAATTAGAAGACAAAGGTTAAGTTTTGTGTAAACTATATAACATCTGTATAACATCACTAGATCTAACAGCTCATTTGCGTTCGTATGACACTCATTAATATTTACTTATAGATAACAAGGTTTCTGCATTTAATAACTATCTGGATATCGTAAGTTCAAGAAACTGGACCAAAATAAAAGCGACCGATAGTATTATATGAAAGAACAGTTAACTGTATTAGATATATAAGTTGTTAACAGTTTTATGAGGAAAATGTCAAGTAAGAGGTAGACTATTTGCAGATTTCGGCTGGACTGGAATACAATCAGCATGTGCCTGTGTGCATTGTCCGTTCATACAAACCAGCAAATCGTCTAACCGACGAAAACATTTATAATCATAAATAGATTCAATAGCCAGAAAAACTTATAATAGCAATAGTAATAAAAATAAACAAAACTAAAAATTTCTACACGGAATGAGGAAAGTTATAACCAGTAAAGGCAAAGATCAGAATATTCACAGTCCCAAAAAGGTCAGCGAAAATAAATAAATTAAAAAAATAAAAATAAAACATATCATTAAAACTTAAAACAAAATGCCAGTCGAACATACTCCACAAAAAAACATGGCACCAGCAATTAAGCAGAATGTATGCTTAATTTGCGAGGATACAATGATTGACACTCAGCCGTGCGGCATAACTACATGCAAGCATATATTTCATAAAAGCTGTCTTGATACTAGATTTCATCCCGATAAGGAGAATGAATGTCCAGTTTGTATGACAAAGGTCTTGTTATATAATGTGGAAGTAGTGGTGGGAAATTTTTCACCGGAAAAGATAACGGATACAAACGAAGGTCAAAACAGAAGCCCAAATACGAGATCGATGTATAGGCATCTCGAACTAGGAGAGGCATCAGCAGAGATACGGGTCAACCGCAGCAATTTTTAATTCCGCCAGGGGGAAAGGGGCATATTCGCGAAGAGGTGGACGACGCGGTAGACAGGCTCAAACATCTAACCGGAGTGAAGAAAATCTAAATGACGACAATTGGTCACAGCCTGATATCGAAGCGCTAGTTCGCGAGACAGTTAGGCAAATGATGTTATCTTCCTCTGTTAGACCCGCTATAAGTGGTCAAGAAAATCAACAGCAAGGGCGACAGGATTATGTTAGTCCGAACGGAAACCGTTCGAGATCGCAAACTGCGTCCCTGTTCGCTGCTAATAAAGTGGCTGATATTATTTAAAAATGGGGAGTAAGATTTGACGGGAGTCCAGAAGGATTGTCGGTTGAAGAATTTTTATATCGAGTGCAAGTCCTGACTCGAGAGCATTTGGAAAATGATTGGGAAGCATTAGGTCGAAACATTCACCAGTTGTTAGTGGGAAAAGCAAGCGCCTGGTTCTGGCGATTTCATAAACGAGAAGAATCTTTTGATTGGGAACAGTTTTGTCGAGCGCTTCGAGCCCAGTACAGAAAGTCGCTCTACAACAGAGCTACGCGAGCAAATACGAGCGCGCAAACAAAAACTTGGTGAATCATTTGATACATTTTATGAATCCATTTGTAAACTTATGGACAAACTCTCGGTTTATTTTGACGAAAAAGAATTAATTGAATTAGTTCAGGGAAATTTACTACCGGATATGAAAGACAGATTACTCTTTGAAGAAATACGTTCCATCAGTCAGCTGCGTCGATTGGTTCAAAAGAGAGAGAACTTTTTGCAGGATGCCGGGAAAACTTTTCGAATCCCTGGAAGGCCTAAAGATATAACTGGTCGTGTGTATGCGGTAGACGAGCATCAGCTCGAAGAAACGAAACTCCTTCCAAAATTGTTTGCTATAATTGCGATGCTACGGGTCATGTATGGAAAGATTGTTTAGCAGAACGTCGCGTATTTTGTTACGGGTGCGGCAAGCCCCAAGTATACAAGCCAAACTGTTTAAATTGTAAGAACCGTTCGGAAAACCAAAAAGCGGGGGCATCCACAAGCCATCGGTTGTCCCAGTCGTAGAGAGCAGGTCCAGCAAATAGCAGAAAAACAGAAAACGCAGACTAGTGTAAAAATAGAAACAGATATTGAAAGAAATGATTCCTTACCTACCATATTAAGGCGTACAAAATTGAATGAAGTTTCCAGTAAAGTCTAAACCGCGTTTCGGCCATATGAAGAACGGCTTAGAAACTATTATTTAGTAAGAGATCGGATATTTTTTGAAAAGACCCAGCCCCAAAAGAGGAACACCATAAGATTAAAAAATTATTACTTGAATTTAAGAAATAGGCAAAAGATATAGTATCTACAAAATTCCAGAATAGCTTAGATAGAAGAAGTTATGCAAATGTTTCCTTTTTAAATGATATAGAGTGGGGATTGCTGGACACAGGAGAAAATATTATTATATTATTTGAAAATAATTATGACATATAAAGAAAAAGCTAAGGAGATGGAACTTTATGTAACTCCAACCATTGCGCAGAGACTTATCTTAGGAATTGATTTTTGGCGGACTTTCGAACTAGCACCAAAAACAGTTGGAGCAATCGAAAACCCACCAATCACAGAACTGGTCGAAGATTCTTATCCGCTAACGGAGACTCAACTGCAGCAACTGGAAGCAGTGAAAGAATTGTTCCCAAACTTTGCAAAACAGGGTTTAGGACGAACATCGTTAATAAAACATCATATAGACGTAGGAAACGCCTTTCCAGTGAAACAGAGATACTATCCCGTTAGCCCGGCCGTGGAAAAGGTTCTTTATGCTGAAATTGATCGCATGTTGGAGCTTGGGGTGATAGAGCCATCAAACAGCTCGTGGAGCTCACCAATTCGGATGGTTATCAAACCGAATAAGGTCCGACTTTGTTTGGATGCGCGAAAGTTAATTGACGCGACCAAAAAAGATGCGTATCCGTTACAGAGCATAGACGGCATTTTCTCTCTTCTTCCTAAGGCCAACATTATAAGTAAATTGGATCTCAAGGATGCCTATAGGCAGATTCAGTTATCGGAAGAAGCAAAACCACTGACGGCTTTCACGGTGCCGGGACGAGCTTTATTTCAATTCGTTGTTATGCCTTTCGGCTTATGCAACGCCCCATCTACTATGTGTCGTCTCATGGATGATTTGATTCCTCCAGATCTACGCCACTGTGTGTTTGGGTATTTGGATGATTTGTGCATTGTGACGGAAGACTTTCAATCCCATTTGTCTGTTCTTATCCGAATTGCAGAGCAGTTCGAAAGGCCAACCTTACGTTAAACATAAGCAAGAGCCATTTTTGTGTGACTAAAGTCAATTATTTAGGGTTGGAGAGGGAGGTATTTCCACAGATCCTGCCAAGATATCCTGTATTCTAAACTGGCCAGCCCCTCGGAATATCAAACAAGTTAGAGGATTTCTAGGTGTATGCGGCTGGTATCGCCGTTTTATTTCGAATTTTGCCGAGTTGACTTTTCCTTTAACGGAACTTTTAGCAAAAAGTAAGACTTTTAAATGGTCGACAGAAGCCCAGGAAGCAATGGAATTACTCAAGATCAGGCTTACCTCGGCCCCAGTACTTCATAACCCAGACTTTACCCAAAAATTCTTTCTCCATTGTGATGCTAGTGATTTCGGTATCGGTTCAGTTTTGGTACAATTGTCAAACTCAGGTGAAGAAATGCCAATAGCATTTATGTCAAAAAAGCTTTCGAAGTCACAAAGGAATTACTGTGACACGGAGCGAGAATGTTTGGCAGTGATATTGTCTATTGAAAAATTCCGTTGCTACCTTGAGCTCCAAGAATTCGAAGTGATAACAGATCATTCAAGCCTTGTTTGGCTGATGAGACAACAAAATGTTACAGGTCGACTAGCACGATGGATTTTTCGGCTACAGGGATTTAAGTTCTCTATTTCACACCGCAAGGGGAAGGACAATATCGTACCGGATGCGTTATCTAGGATGTGTGAAGATCTAAGCGAAAGCGTTGAGTTAGTGGGACCCAAAATCGATCTGGAGTCAGATGCTTTCACGGAGTCAGATTATGTAGAGCTTCGAATGCAAATAGAAGAAAATGTAGACAAATTTCCAGACTTACGTGTGCATGGGAAATATGTTTACACACGGACTGTGCACCCATCAGGGAATACTGAGCAAGAAGCCGACAGCTGGAAACTTTGGGTTCCAGAAAAGCTTCGGGCAGCAGCGATTTGGCAGGCACACGATAGCGTCGTTTCTGCCCATGGTGGTATACACAAAACAATAGAGCGACTAAGACGCAATCTCTACTAGGCTGGGTTGTCGAAAGAAGTTCGCAACTATGTTAGAGAGTGTGCAATGTGTAAATAAACAAAAGCTGCAAATCACATCTTGAGACCGCCTATGGGTGAACAAAGTGTTTCACTGAGACCATTCCAACGTTTATACATTGACCTTCTTGGCCCTTATCCCCGCAGTAAACGAGGCTACACTGGGTTACTGATTGTTCTAGACCATTTTAGCAGATATCACTGGCTCTGTCCTCTGAAGAAAAGCACCACAGCAGTAATCAACAATTTTCTATGTGAACGAATTTTTTGTGAATTCGGAGTACCAGAGACCATTATCAGTGACAACGGATCACAATTCAAAGCCAAGGAATTTGAAGCCATGTTGACCAAATGGGGTATTCGTCATATCTGTACAGCTCTTTATTCCCCGCAAAGTAATGCGGCCGAAAGAGTGAATCGTTCGTTATTAGCAGCAATACGTTCGTATCTCCGCGAAGATCAGACAGATTGGGATTTAAATTTGACTAGTATTTCTTCAGCGCTTCGTTCCGCATTGCATCAGTCAATCGGTTGTTCTCCGTATAAAGCGCTATTTGGTTTTGAGAGTTGACCAATAAGCTTTATTACGCGAGGAAATAAAAAAGAGTAGTCGAAAAGCCTATGAAACCAACGTTAAGCAATACAATCTTCGAGCCAAGCCAGTTGTGTATCGAGAAGGTCAAGAAGTATTTAAGCGCAATTTCCATCTTAGTAATTTTAGTCAAAATTATAATAAAAAACTAGGTCATTCATTTTCCAAGTGCAGAATAAAGAAGAAATTGGGTAATGCGTTTTATTTATTAGAGACTTTAGCCGGCAAAGAAATAGGAACGTATCATGCCAAAGACATACGATCCTAATTCCAGCTAGACGTAAAATTTGGCAAGATAACATATTGTTCTTTTGGGCATGTGGTATCCACGTGCCATTTACTTTGATCGCACCTTAACCAAAGACATCCGCTGCCAAAGCCAGTTAATTTGCCAATTAAACTTCGTTCTCATTTTTGGTGGAATCGTTACGGTAAATATTTAATTGCTGGCGTTGCAATCGCACAGATTTAAAATTTACTTCCATTCCGCACAGATTGCTGCCTTTCACGGCTAAATAGGGTCTGGCTACGCCGCCTAGTTGTGTATAAATAAATCAAAAGTCCACATTACCCGACCAAAAAGTTACATAACTTCATCAAAAGGTCACGAGGTAAATAATATTAACTCAGCCCAGATCGAAATCGTGGTTTTACCTAACACGCCGTTTTGTAACAGTTGTCCGATCTCCAGTAGAATAGGAGTACGTAAGCCTGCAACCATCGCCGCCAAAAAGGCTGGACTTTTCGGCCCATCTATACCCTACCCCTCACCCCTGTTCCACCATCGCGGTACAGTTTTGCTAGTGGACAAATATAGCCCCCCCAGCTACAGCTACTACATAACCCCGGCATATACCAGTTTTCCAGCTCTAAAACAAAACCCAGAAATTGTGCTCTTCGTTCAGCTAAATAGATGTAGCCCCCTGAAAGTATTTTTTATATACCTAAGTGTAGAAACGGCGATCCTTTAATGGTGCTTTGCTACACAAGAGGTACGGACACATTAATTTCTGTAGAATGAAAGAAATGGTAAACAAAGGGATTGTTCGCGGTATTGAAAATATTTGTCTGCCAGCAAGTATTACCTGCAAAACGTGTATGGTCAGCAAAATCCATGTTCAGCCTTTCCCAACGGCAACACGTAATCGGCCTGAGGAGCTGTTGGAACTGATACATGCTGATGTTTGTGGACCTTTCTCGACACAGTCTCTGGGAGGTTCCAAGTATTTTCTGACCTTCATTGACGACAAATCCAGAAGGATTTTTGTTTATTTTCTGCGTGGGAAGAACGAGGTGCTGTCAAAGTTTATTGAGTTCAAGAGCCTGGTTGAACGGCAGACAGGCAAAAAGGTCAAATGCATGCGAAGCGATAATGGTGGAGAATTTGTCAACAAGCAGTTCGACGAATGTCTCAGCTACCATGGAATTGCCAGACAACTAACGTAAAATGGTGTTGCGGAGAGAGCTAATCGGACGCTGGAGGAGATGTCAAGGTGCCTTCTGGTTCAGGCCGGACTTGGAGATGTTTTTTGGGCGGAGGCAGTCATCACTTCGGTTTATCTGCGAAACCGATCCCCCACTAGCGCGGTCGAGAGTTTGACTCCTATGGAAGCGTGGACGGGTAAGAAGCCTTGTGTGAAGCATCTAAAAGTATTTGGATCTCTTGCAGTCGCTCTGGACAAAGGCCCAAGGAAGGGTAGCAAATTTCAACCCAAAGACAAAGAGTACATTATGGTTGGGTACAAGGTTGCAGCCAAAGGGTATTTCGATTTTACGACCCACTAGCTCGACAACTGGTTGAGAAACGTGATGTTTTGTTTGACGAGCATCAAGCTGCGGCATCCAAAGGTGATGTAGTTTTGGTCGATCTGGAGGAACTCGAGGAAACCCCCCTGCCAGATGAGATTGCAGAAAGTGTTCCTGACCCATCCATCGAGAACGGCAGCTCCAGCGAGAGCTCAGATCAGTACGAGAGTGCCGAAGAGAAGGATGTGGAGGTAAAAGAGGAGCCGCTTAGAGGACCTGGTCGCCCCAAAATTATCCGGACGGGAAAACCTGGTCGTCCGAAGAAGCAGTATAACATCTTAAGTGCTCTTGTTTCGGAAAATGTTCCAATTCCGTTAACTTTCAAAGAGGTTTTAAGTTGTACGCATGCACCAGAGTGGCGTGAAGCCATGGATAGAGAATACGATTCTCTGGTCGCCAATCAGACTTGGCAGATTGTCGATTTACCGAAGGATCAGCGAGCAATAGAATGGAAGTGGGTGTTCAACGTGAAGCGCGACAAGGACGGTCGAATAGAACGTTTCAAGGCCCGTTTGGTGGCAAAGGGATGCTCCCAGCAGTTTGGCGTGAACTACATGGAAACATATTCGCCGGTGTGCCGACTGGAGAGCGTGCGTTTTATGATAGCAATAGCGGCGGAGCTCAAACTTTATCTTCACCAAATGGATGTATGCACGGCGTACCTTAACAGCGATCTCAGCGAGACTGTCTACATGAAGCAGCCCCAAGGATATCTTGATGAGAAGAATCCTGAGAAGGTGCTGTTGCGATGTATGGTTTGAAACAGTCAGGAAGGGCCTGGAACGAGAAGCTGAATGGAGTTCTGCAGAATTTGGGATTTGTTGCCTGTGACAACGAACCATGTTTAAACAAACAGAGTGGAGAAGGTAACCTTTCACTAATCCTTATATATGTTGACGACATTCTTATAGCTTGTCAAGCACATGAGGATTTGCAGCATTTCACACATTTTTGAATGCGTTGACAAGGGCCCTCTTAACCATTTTTTGGATATGGAAATCGAACGAGAAGGCGATCTTGGAGCGATTACGTTGGGACATTCGCAATACATCAAGGACTTATTGCGTAATCATGGCAGCGAAGATTGCAAGTCGGCGAAGACACCTCTGGATGCAGGTTTCCAAGTAGATTGCACTAGCGATCGGTGCAAAAGAGTTGATCCAACAGTTTATCAATCTGTAGTGGGAGAGCTTATGTGGCTAGCACTTACAACAAGGCCAGACACACTGCATTCCATTTCGAAGTTTGCTCAGCGGAATCAAAACCCTCATGTTGAACACATGACTGGCATAAGGCATGTCTTGAGATATCTCTCGTCGACTGTTGACTGGAAATTACACTATCAGCAGTGTGGTCAACCGTTTTGTGGATATATGGATGCGGATTGGGCAGGCGACAGGCTAGACAGGAAGTCCTACACTGGATACATCTTTATGTTGGCTGGTGGTCCAATTTCTTGGCGTTCGGAGAAGCGTGGCGCTAAGCAGTACTGAAGCGGAGTACATGGCATTATCGGCGGCGTTTAAGGAGGCGATAGTCATGCGAAGGCTGATTTTGGAAATCGGCTGCGGAGACGACAACACACCGATCGTCGTCTATGGAGATAGCCTGAGCGCACAGGCGTTAACCAAGAATCCAGTGTACCATTCCAGAACAAAGCATATTGACATACGTCATCATTTTGTTAGAGAGATTATTAAGGAAGGTCAAGTTTTGTTAAAATATAAATGTACAACTGAAATGATAGCAGATATTTTGACTAAGAACCTTTTGAAGACGAAACATGTAAGATTTACAGAGATGTTAAATATGTACTGAATAGTTTTTTGGTAGAATGCTTGCATTGAGGAAGGGTGTAGAAAAAATAAAGACCCTGTATATTTTTCTTATAAGGCAATGCACGCCAGTATATGTATAAGTACAGATCGCGGAGCTCCTATATTCATCACGCTTTAACGAATTAGGTGTCATTTTTTAGAAAACGAACCGAACCGTAACCGGAGCGCCGAATTTTTTTATAATTAAACCGAAACTTTTTTCTTTTGATATTCGGTTCGGTTTACGAAAAATTTATTTTGTGTGTTCATGTTTTTTTATTTAACATTGTGGGGAATTTTCTGATCATATTAACATAGAGTTTATTTACTAAGGGAAATAAAAATGCGCAAATATTTAGTCTATGCATTGACCGCATCTAACTCAATCAATATAATAATATATAACTATCATCTTCCAAAACTTTTCGCAGTATGCCCACATTAAAATTACTTGATTAAATTCATGGTAGTATACTAATAATAGAGTATTTCCAGTAACGCCATAGACGGAATGTTAAAAAAAAAACCTATTTAACATCTTGAATTAATTATGTGAATGTAACAAAAAAAATCGAGGAAAGTGTTAACAATTCGTTTTTATTTTTCGCTTTCGAATATTTTTCGTTTAATTTTATGGTTATGTTTGACAGAAGAAAAGATTCTGTCGGTTGGCAGTTTCAATTCTTCGAAATGGCTCTTTTACCAGCAGCAATGGAAAACTAAAAAGTTCACGACTTCTTCATTTATAATGAAGAAAATAATAAAAATAAGTGTAAATGACTGGCAAACATGCCTCAAATTTTAAACGGCATATTGAAAGGAAGCACAAGGAGTTGGTACAGAAAATTGAAACAAATAAGAAGCAAGTAGCAGCCGACCAGCCACCTATAAAGCAATTCTTGAAAACAGCGTATGTCGAAGTGAAAATCACCAAAGCTGATTTGAAGTTTCGCTCCGACAAATATATACGCTGACGGTGGACAATGGTGCCAACATGGTTTTGGCGGGAAATAAACTAAACCAATTATGTAGGGTTGACCTCGGTGCAGAGCACTCCGAATGCGAATGCATTTCTACAGAAATTGACATAGATCAAATTCAAGTGGATTACCTCAGGACTCAATCACCACAGTGCGTTGCGCAGCGCACACTTTAAATTAAGTTGTTTCTAATTTTTTAAAAGAAATTAAGATTGATTTATCTAAAATACGCACTTTATGTAAAAAACTAAGAACTCCAACCATTCTAAATCTGCTTTATTTAGAAAATTTAAACAAGCTCATATTAGACTGCGCCACCTGGTGGAATTCCACGTATTTAATGTGCGACCGAGTTCTTACATTAAAAGAATTTTGTCTAAAAAGCTCAAATGAAATAAAGGAACTTCGTTTAAAAAACACCGAATGGGACGCAGTACGCCAGTCATGAGAGAGAGCGAGAGGCAAACAGCTGGCTTTCACTTTTCGTCGGGCCTTTTTTTCACGTCGGTCCCCTGATCGACGAAAAAAATACCAGAAAATTCCATAGCGTTGCCAGTCTGCGGAAATGAACTTTGGGTGAATCCTAGCGAAAAGATTTAAGCCTAGTATCCAGATCGAAAAACGATTACGCTAGTGTAAAAACTTTAATCTTTCCAGTGTGACCAACATTTTGAGAGTTCATCAGATTTAAGCGTGCTACGGTCGTACTGTCAATCAGCTGGGTTTGTTGACAAGCAGTTAAAATTCAAATATCGTATTTGCGGGAAAGAGCCTTTAAAAGATATTATCAAATACCTTGGCAAGACAAGTCTGCCGCTGTACAAAGATATTAAAAAACAATACAATTTAAATTTAACAGTTGTTTTTTTTAATTTACTGATAATTATTTGCTAATTTAAAGTTCATAGCTGCACTTTTATTGTGTTTTTTCGTACATTCTGGACCTAAAAAACATTTTTCTCTGACAAGAGGCACCCCAGATAGTATTAATGTTATTTTGTCCTCACATGTAAACACCTGCAATCGACTTTTGTGAGTTTTTTGAGTTTTTCCCTCCATTTCTTATAATGTTCAGTGAGAGGCGCACGCCAAAAGATTAAATTTTTTAATCTTTTCGCTAGGGTTCACCCAAAGTTCATTTTCGCAGACTGGCAACGCTATGGAATTTTCTGGTATTTTTTTCGTCGATCAGGGGACCGACGTGAAAAAAAGGCCCGACGAAAAGTGAACGCCAGCTGTTTGCCTCTCGCTCTCTCTCATGACTGGCGTACGGTTTTCGTCGATCTGGATACTAGGCTTTACATAACATAAAAAAACAATTACCACAAGATGTACTATGGTATATGAAGATTTTGAATGTATAGATACTAAAGTTCAGAAAATGTAAATCTAATTCAAAAACATATACCATATGCAAGTTATATATGGCACATTATAAAGGTGCATTTACCTAATTTATAAACAACTTTGAGCCAAGAGCTAAATTTTAAAAAACGCGATAAATCAAAAGTCAGCTGTTTCCTTCAACTACGCCTCCAATTGATTCCCATACAGATTAATTTCACATACTCCTCATCAGACCATCATCACACCACAGTTGATATTATGAACAACAAAGCCACTAATGTAAACATCAAATTCCGGCAGAGTTTTTATTTCAAATTAAACTCCCAAATTTCATCATTCTATTTTCCGACTCCCTTGAGTTAAGCCTAGTATCCAGATCGACGAAAACCGAACGCCAGTCATGAGAAAGAGCGAGAGGCAAACAGCTGGCGTTCACTTTTCGTCGGGCCTTTTTTTCACGTCGGTCTCCTGATCGACGAAAAAAATACCAAAAAATTCCATAGCGTTGCCAGTCTGTCTTTGGGTGAACCCTAGCGAAAAGATTAAAAAATTTAATCTTTTGGCGTGCGCTTCTCACTGAACATACTGAACATTATAAGAAATGGAGGAAAAACTCAAAAAACTCACAAAAGTCGATTGCAGGTGCTTACATGTGAGGACAAATTAACATTAATACTATCTGGGGTGCCTCTTGTCAGAGCAAAATGTTTTTTAGGTCAAAAATTTACGAAAAACACAATAAAAGTGCAGCTATGAACTTAAAATTAGCAAATAATTATCAGTAAATTAAAAAAAACAACTGTTAAATTTAAATTGTATTGATTTTTAATATCTTTGTACAGCGGCAGACTTGTCTTGCCAAGGTATTTGGTAATATCATTTAAAGGCTCTTTCCCGCAAATACGATATTTGAATTTTAACTGCTTGTCAACAAACCCAGCTGATTGACAGTACGACCGTAGCACGCTTAAATCCTAAGAACTCTCGAAACTTTGGTCACACTGGAAAGATTAAAGTTTTTACGCTAGCATAATCGTTTGTCGATCTCGATACTAGGCTTTATTCTCTTGAATCAGTTTTCGGAGATAAGTCTCTTAAGCCGAGGTTTGATTATTAATTATTAGACGAATAGTAAAGTTCGCCCGAAATAAATAAGTGAAAAGCAATGAACAAAAAATTTAGACCTATAGGACAAATTGTAATCGGGAATAAGTGAAATATATAATTAAAATATATTTTTTTTAAATATTCACAACGAAGATATATAATTTAAATATTACATAAAATGTTCATACAATAATAATTTAAATATATATCGAATACATCATGGTGAAGGCTGTACATCACATTTTATACAGAGCATATATAGTTATTGTTCATTTAACACCAATTATACTGCTGATTTTATTAACAATCGAACAATTAAATTCTTTTAATTTAACACAAAATTGCAATGTATTCCGAAATGCATTGAATGAAAAAAGCGTTAAGTGTTAGACATTTAACTGGTAAATATAGAGGTGCGACCGATAAAGAATGTAATCTAAATTATAGTTAGCTAATTTGTTTCCGATATTTTTTTTTATAATTTCTCATGATACAATTGTCATTTATTTAAAAAAGAATTCTCAAAAATTGAAGGTGACATTTCAATAATACCATTAAACAAAGAGTTTTATAAATCTATATTCAATAATATTTTAAAAAGAACAAATTTAAGTTTAAAACTTTTTTTGATTAAACTCTTTAAGATAGCTTAGCAAGTTATTTAAAAGATTAAAAGTTGTGCACTATAAAAGCATTTTTTGAGAAAACTGAAGAATTTAAATTGGTAAAACATAAGGGTATATTTCCCTATAGCAATTTAAATTCAATCAAACGATTGAAAGATATACCATTGCCACCACTTGAAAAGGTTTATAATCAATTTACTGATAAAAACTATAGTAAAGAGAATTATGAGCATGCACATAACGTATGGAATGTCTTTAAATGTGGAAATTTATTAGATAATTTATATTTAAAGATAGGCGTGATTTTCATATGTGTCATTTTTGAGAATGTTAGAAAAGTATGTACAAAAATCTATAAAGTAAACGTCATTCAATCGCAAAAAAATAAATATTAAAAATACTATGATTGTGACAAAGAATCAAATTAAAAACTTTTAAAATTTTTAATTAAACACATGGTGAATGATTCACCAAATGGTTATATCTTACAGCTAGGCTTGGAATATAAGGAAAATTTACACAACAATCATAATGATTTACCATTCTGTCCACAAAATAAATGTAAATATACAAAACACAAAATTGATTGCTGATTTAACAAACAAGTGTAAATAAGTAATTCACTATAAAAATATCGAATGTAATGAATTTGAAAAAAAAAATGGTCAAATGCTAAATAACTCAGTCTATGGTAAAACTATGGAAAATGTGGATAAGAAAAAAGAATGAAATTGATATGTAGTTGGGATTAATTTTAATAGCGCATTACAATTTACTGATGAAACGTTTTCAATACAAATAAAAAATGTGCAATTTACCTTGGTTTTACTGAACCGGAATTATCAAAATTTACAGTTTTCCCTATGACTATATAAAACCAAAATATCGTGACAAACATCAATTTAATGTAGGATGGATACTGATTCTTTTATCTGTTATATTAAGTCTATAGATTTTTATGATTATATTCGTTGTGAAATTGAAGATTATGTTTTAAATTGTTAAACAAAAACAAAAAGGTATGATGAAAGATGTAAGTAAATTAAAATTAAAGAATTTATTAGACTCAGATCAAAAAAGTATTCCAATAGTAAAGTTCGCCCGAAATAAATGAGTGAAGAGCAGTGAATTAAAAAAGTTAGACCTATATTAAAACTTGATATAGTGTATAGAGTGTATGTCATGAAATTTTTTTTAAAATTTTTTCTACTGTGACGAACCCACCTTGGAGGCGTGTACGCCACAATGGTTTTTTTCATATCTTCATAATAGTTTTAAGAGAAATATCATGAATATTATAAAATATTAAGACATAGTAAGATTAAATAAGTTATATCTAAGTTCAAATCCCGGGGTGGCAAAAAAAAAAAAAGAGTGGGCGATGACACAACAACCGGGAGCATAGAGTAATAATGTATAGAGGCGTCATTTGCTCTGCCTGCGCTCTCGAGTGACATTTCTAGTGATGCCACGTAGGGGAAAAACGGAAAAAAAGAGAGTATTTAATTTGTTCGAATCGAGCTTCGAGTCCCATGGTTTGGTCCCTAAGGATTGGTGCGAAAACTCCCTATACTATGGCTTGTGCTTCGCACATGTTAGGGGTGGTGAGAAAGCGAAGTTAGCTTCGAACATGGCTCTCAGCAGAGCTTTGGCAGAGGTGCGGGCAGAGCAAATAAAACCTCTATATAGATTCTTACTCTATGCCGGGAGAGCGTGACTTCTCTCGGGATCGCGGAACAAGCAACACGTGTGATCGGCACACAGTTTAGCGAGGCTTCGAAACCCCACGTGTGCTCCTCAAGCTTTTCCGCAAAACAGGCCAAACATGACGACTCACGCGATTGCTCTCGGCTTACTCATCGCGAGTGTCCCGCCGGCTTAATTTGGCCAAGTGCTACGTTGTTAATCGCGGGTGATATTAAAGAGGTTAGTACAACTAGGTTCTCATACGCACAGAACGCTGTAGCGGACTCGTGTGAGGACAATCTCAATAAAGTGTTACGATGGTATAATCACATCTTCCGATCGTGTGTTTTCATTTTGTAGTTAGAAAACCTAACCTGAGGTCCAGCCCGGTGGATTTTTCGCCTCCGACGCGAAACACAAGACAAGGACTCTACACGACCAGTGTCGTCCACGTTTTCGTGGACGTAAACCTCAGGTGCAGACTCCCCCTCAAAAGTATCCGTTCACCTGTAGAACGGAACTCTCTGGTCCGGTGATTTACAAATTTCTTGTAAAGGACTCTTGGATCCGACTGAGATCTGTACCCCGGCCAAGAAAGCATCCTTACAAGTGGCGCCCGAACAGGGACACCGAGACTAGCTAGAGATTTAACCAAGTGGCCTAAAGACCCACTGTGAAAAGGGAAGAGTTTCCCGGAGAGTCGAGACGAAAACGACCGAAGGAATATAAGGATATAAGAAGGAAAACCGCCCAGGAAAATAATACGATAACAGACGATGGGTACTCCTAAGGATTCCAACGGTGAGTACGAAGCTTTATCAAAAACCCTGGTGTAGGAGTTCGCTGGATATATGCCCGCCGAAACTAAATAAAAATATAAAACTTAAAGAAAATTACATAAAATTCATGCATGAATATATTGACTTGGGACAAATGATAGAGACCAAGAAAGAAGGAAAATATTATTTACCCCATCAAGGTGTTGTAAGGGAATCTAGCCTTACAACAAAATTAAGGGTAGTTTTCGATGCCTCAGCGAAAACTACAAACAACAAAAGTCAAAATGGCAATATGTGGGTTGGACCAAGAGTCCAAAAAGATATCTTTGATATCATCGTCAAATGGCGTAAATGGCCATTTGTATTATCGGCGGACATTGAAAAAATGTACCGGTAAATAAACATGGATGAAGAAGATCAAGATTATTTGCACATTATTTGGAGGGACTCTCCAAACAAAAAACTTAAAAATTACAAACTAGCAACGGTTAGCACCCTATTTAGCTACAAGAGTGCTTGCTGAAATTTCAAATAAATGCGAAAATTTGCCAATAAAAGATATAATTAAAAATGATTTTTATATGGATGACCTTATGACAGGTGCTAATTCCACACAGGAAGCCAAAGAACAAGTGGAAAATATAAACTTTGAATTAGAAAAGGTAGGCTTTAATCTTAGAAAATGGATTTCCAATGTCTCAGAAATAGTTGAGACTCTGGAAAGCAAAGAAGAAAAAAATATTAGAGATTCAAGAAAATGAATCCATAAAAACACTGGGTCTTCAATGGGAACCTGTTAAAGATGAATTTAAATTCAATTTTAACAGTGAACCCTGTACTAAAATTAATAAGCGAGTAGTGTTATCAACACTTGCAAAAATTTATGACCCCTTAGGCTGGTTATCTTCAGTTACAATAATAGGAAAATTATTTATGCAACAGCTTTGGTTAACAGAGCAAAAATGGGATCAGAACTTGTCAGATTCAGATGCCAGTAAATGGAAAAGCTTTAAAGAAAATTGAACACCTCTTGAAAGTATAAGAATTCCAAGGTGGGTGAAATCCCAAGATAAAACAAGAAAGAAAAGCTAACTTCGGGCGGAGCCGAAGTTGATATACCCTTGCAGAATACTCTGTAAATTATATTCTCCAAAATTATTCATATGATGCATTCTTAATACTCATAAAAAATCCCAACTTCCTAACTTTCAAAACACCAAAGTTATGGCATTTCCAATCGTTCAGTTATATGGCAGCTATAGGATATAGTCGGCCGATCCTTATGAAATTTAATAGGTCGGATTGATTGGCCAAAAATAAGACCCATGGAAAATCCCAACTTCCTGACTTAACAAACACCAAAGTTTTGGCATTTCCGATTAATCAGTTATATGGCGGCTATAGGATATAGTCGTCCGATTCTTATGAAATTTGGTAGGTCGAATTGATTGGCCAAATATAAAACCCATAGAAATTCCCAACTTCCTAACTTTACAAACACGAAAGTTATGGCATTTCCGATCAATCAGTTATATGGCAGCTATTGGATATAGTCGTCCGATCCCGGCCGTTCCGACTTATATACTGCGTGCAAAGGAAAGAAGGGTGTGTGCAAGGTTTCAATTCGATAGCTTTAAAACTGAGAGACTAGTTTGCGTAGAAACAGACAGACGGACAGACGGACAGACAGACGGACAGACGGACAGACGGACATGGCTATATCAACTCAGGAGGTGATCCTGATCAAGAATATATATACTTTATAGGGTCGGAGATGTCTCCTTCACTGCGTTGCACACTTTTGACCAAAATTATAATACCCTCTGCAAGGGTATAAAAATAAATCGACGACAGATTCAAAATGGAAAATAATATTTAATAAATCTATTTCTCAAAAGAAAAATTCGAGGGAATTTTATTGATTGATTTTATTGATTTATTGATGATGATAGCTATGATAGCCACATTCTATGAGTAAGTAAAAATTTTATTATATGTACCAGTGCTCAATAACAATTCTAAAAGTTAAGATTGAAGAACAACCAAAGTTATCTCATTTCTAAACGTTCAGGTATATAGCAGCTATACGATATAGCCAGTCCCATCTTTCTAACTTAAGAAACACTAAAGCTATGGCATATCCGATCAATCAGTTATATGCCAGCTATCGGATATAGTCGCATCGGTTGGCCGAAAATAAAACACATAGAAAATCCCAATTTCCTAACTTTACTAACACCATAGTTATGGAATTTGCGATCATTCAGTTATATGGCAGCTATAGGATATAGTCGGCCGATCCTTATGAAATTTGGTAGGTCAGATTGATTGGCCAAAAATAAAACCCATAGAAAATCCCAACTTCCTAACTTTACACACACTAAAGATATGGCATTTCCGATCAATCAGTTATATGACATCTATAGGATATAGTCGGCCGATCCTTATGAAATTTGGTAGGTCGGATTGATTGGCCAAAAAAAAAACCCATAGAAAATTCCAACTTCCTAACTTAACAAACACCAAAGTTATGGCATTTCCGATCAATCAGTTATATGGCAGCTATAGGATATAGTTGGCCGATCCCGGCCGTTCCGACTTATATACTGCGTGCAAAGGAAAGAAGGTTGTGTGCAAAGTTTCAATTCCATATCTTTAAAACTGAGAGACTAGTTTGCGTAGAAACAGACAGACGGACAGACGGACAGACAGACGGACAGACGGACAGACGGACATGCTTATATCAACTCAGGAGGTGATCCTGATCAAGAATATATATACTTTATAGGGTCGGAGATGTCTCCTTCACTGCGTTGCACACTTTTGACCAAAATTATAATACCCTCTGCAAGGGTATAATGACAGTTCAAATTCATGGATTTTCTGATGCGTCCGATAAAGCATACGCAGCTGTTGTATATGCTAAGGTGGGAACCTCTTCGATGATTATAGCTAGCAAAAGCAAAGTTAATCCGAAAAAAAATCGAAAAACCATTCCTAAACTAGAACTTTGTGCTGCACATCTCCTCTCGAAATTAATAGATAGAGTTAGGACAGCAATTGGAAGTCAAACGAAGGCATATGGTTGGAGTGATTCAACAATCACACTTGCATGGATTAAAAATGGGAATAATAAAGACAAATTTATTCGACGGCGAACCGACGAAATAAGGAAAATTAAGGAGATCGAGTGGAGACATGTTCGATCAGAAGACAACCCAGCAGACGTAGCATCAAGGGGAATAACACCGGAAAAATTATTAGAATGTGAAATTTGGTGGAACGGACCTCAATGGTTAGCCAAGTCGGAAAAATACTGGCCAATGGAAGATGAAGCAGATAGTATTATTGTCAGCACTACCTTAATAAAGAAACCAAGCCACTTTATACTATCACTAATAAAAAATTACTCCTGTATGCGTAAACTGGAAAGAGTTATGGCATATACCCTAAGATTTATTGAAATTAAATTAAAAAATAAATCATTTCCCGCATGAAATTTCCCGCAGTAAATGAAATAAAGTTAGCAAGCGTATTAATAATTAAAAAACAACAAGAAATTCAGTTTAGTTCGGAGATAATTTGCTTAAAGCTTAAAAAAAATATTCAAATTAAAAGCAAAATATTAGGATTGAATCCATTTTTGGATAAAGACGGACTATTAAGAGTAGGAGGTAGATTACAGAACTAAAGCGCCGAATTTCATACAAAACATCCGATAATTCCAGATAAGTGTCATTTAACTTCACTAGTTATCAAAAATTCACATAGAGAAACATTACACGGCGGAATTAATTTAACACCAGGTCATTTTCTGATAGAAAGGCTTACTATAGGACCTATTGAAGCAATTTCCGAGGGAAAACTTGGAAATTTGGATATATGGAAGTTGATTCAAAAAATTAAACGGGAATTTTGGAATAAATGGAAGAATCACTATTTAAACACTCTTCAACAGAGAAATAAATGGAAAATAGGATTGCAAAATATTAACAAAGGTCAAATTGTATTATTAAAAGATGAAAATTGTCACCCCGCTAGATGGCCCTTTGGGAAAAGTAGAAGAGGTACATAAAGAAAAAGACGACCGAGTCAGAGTAGTGAAAATAAATCTTCATGATGGTTTAATTTTAAGACCAATTACGAAAGTTTGCCGTTTAACTGGAATAGAGGCCGAAGAAAGTGAATCACCTAGTCTTTTGAAACAGACAAAGGGGCTCGACATAGCCCTAGAATCCATAAACTTGGAGTAATGGCAATAATGTTACTCCTAATGTTAGTTTGCCAAGTGTCTAATGCAAGTTTACCTGCACAAGGGTAACAAAAGTGGTCAATTAAAAAATTCAAAAACACTACATCAATCTATTTAGATCCGATGGGAAACGTCGAAGTCATAGCATCATCTTGCGATCTAATTGTGTATTATAACATGGAGCAGTATATTGATATGATAAAAAGGGGAAAGATTTTAAATGAAAAAATGAGAGTGGTGTGTGGTAAACTTCATGGATTGGAAGATCAATGTAATACTGTCCTTGATAACACTCAACGATAGATTACAGATTTGGAAGAAAATAATAAACTTTTTATGACCTAAGATAGAAAGAGATTTAAGCGAGCTCCATTTGAGTTTATGGGCTCTCTCTATCACATACTGTTTGGTGTAATGGACGCTGAAGATAGGGAAATCCTATAGAGCAACATGAAAAACCTCTTTGAGAATCAAAAAAATACGTCAGATTCAGTAAAAAGGCAAACTTCTGTTGTAGAGTCGACATTAAATATCCCTAAAAAAACAACGGATGAAGTCAACTCAAATTTTAGAAGCATGAATACGAGAATAGAAAATAAAACACAAGTTTTGAAAGAAAGTTATTATGTTTATAAAGAGTCAATTAATTTCTTAATGGTAACTAAACAGTTACGTTCCTCAATTGAAGAATGCGAAAAGATTCAAGCAGGAGTAATTAACCTACTTATAGATGTTAACCATGGTAGATTAAATCAAAATATATTGAAGCCGATGCAACTGAAATCCGAAATAGCTCGAATAAAGGATGCATTACTAGAGACTCTAGTAATACCAGGTAAAAGAACTGGAACGGAAATTTTTTTTTTTTTTGTAATATATGCTTTTATTTATTGAATCTTCTCTATATGAGACTAACAATAAGTATATCAAATCTTAAGAATATGACTTAACTTACAGTCATGTAGACTGAATTTAGACTAACGGGCCCTAATATTTATTGCTGGGCTGGTAGATCGTTACGATGCAGACGAGTTCTGTTTGAAACCCGTCTTAGGTTCCTTGCGAGATTATTTGGGTGCAGTGTAAGCTTGTTATGGTAGGCCGCTTTCTGCTTTGCTATTTCATCTTTGACCGGTGGTATGCCCAGATCCCTGTGGATGTTTTCGTTCCGAACATACCATGGTGCCCCAGTGATTGTTCGCAGGATTTTTGATTGAGAGCGCTGTATGATGTCAATGTTGCTGTTGCTCGCGTTCCCCCAGAGCTGGGAGCCGTAGGTCCAAATGGGCTTAAGTGTGGAGATGTAGAGAAGAACTTTAAAGTCCAGACACAGGGGTGATCGAGAATTTATAATCCAGTGTAGGCTGCTAGCTTTAAGTCTGAGATGTACTTTCTTGCATTCAATGTGCTTCCGCCAGGTTAGGCGTCTGTCGAGGTGGACGCCGAGATATGTTACATCGCTGGCTTGGGGAATCTGCGTACTATTTAGAGTTAGCGGGGGGCACGATTGTCTGTTAAGGGTAAACGTTATATGTTTACACTTTTGTTCATTAATTTTGATTCGCCAGTCTGATAGCCACTTCTCAACTACCACCAAATGATCAGCCAGTTGAGCTGTTGCTCTAGTTGGGCATCTCGAGCGGCTCTGAATTGCGGTGTCGTCAGCAAATGTGGACGTAGTCAGCCTCTCGTTCGTAGGGATGTCTGCTGTGTATAGGACAAACAGGGTAGGGCCCAGTGCGCTACCTTGTGGGACTACGGCTTCAATGTTATACTCGTTGGATGTCGTTGTATTGCATCTAACCTCAAAGACTCTGTGGTAGAGGTACGACTTAAGTAACTTATGAGTGTTTTCTGGCAGTAATGTTATGATTTTATGCATAAGGCCTTCAAGCCACACTCGGTCGAATGCCTGATAGACGTCGAGGAATATCGCACTACAATATTCCCGATGTTCGAAGGCTGTACGAATTTCTGAAGTTATCCGGTTGACTTGCTCGATGGTTCCGTGGCTTTCACGAAACCCGAATTGATGTGCCGGGATTAAGTTTTGTTCTCTTAAATATGGTGTAATGCGCGTGAGCAGGCATTTTTCCAGTAATTTGGACAGGCACGATAGTAAGCTTATTGGCCTGTATGATGAGGGAATTGTGTGGTCTTTCCCAGGCTTCGGTATCATTATAACCACGGACTTTTTCCATTTTTTGGGGTAGTATCCAAGTTTTGTGATCCCGTTAAATAGTTTGCATATAACATCCACTGCGCAGTTTGGAAGTTCAATTATCATTTTTGGGGTTATTAGGTCGCCCCTGGAGCCTTTTTCGGTTTTATTTGCTTCCTAATGACGTTAGCAATTTCAGGTGCTTGAAACAAAATCGGGTTGATTGCAATTTCAGAGCTAAGCGCCGGTAGTTGAAAAGAGTTTGTGGCGGCGTTCGGCTGAAATACATTTCGTAGGTGTAAAGCAAATGTTTCGGCTCTGTCTTCTTCAGTTCGGGCCCAAGTACCCGAGGAGTTTCTAATCGGAGTGACTGATTCTATCGGAGAGCTTAAATTTGGGTGAGCTCTCCACAAAGGATGCTTTGTACTGGTCGGCGACAGTTTCTCGATGTACCGGCGCTGCGCAAGCTCCTCTTCTTGCTTGAGTGTTTTGGTGAGTCTGCGGGTGGCATCATTATAGAGTTGCTTCGAATGGGGCGATCTGCATTATTGCCAAGCGCGCCGTAGACGTCGTTTTTCCCGAACCAGTTGTTCGATTTGCAGATTAGTTTTGTATTGGTTGCTACGCACGATTGTCTCTTCTGGTGTTGAGCTGCTGCCACGAGTACTGACTCCAGGGCATCAGCACAGAAGTCGATGTCGTTCTCTATGTTTAACTGTGGTGTTAGTTCAATGTGGGAACTTACGTACTTTTTGTACTTTAGCCAGTTAGTTCTAGTCGAGGTCAGCCTGAAGGGGTGCTCGATTACTTTCGGGCTTTGAAGGAGAGTTATTAAAACTGGCGAGTGGTCAGATGATAAGTCCGATAGCGATTTGGCGCTTACTAGATTTCTTGGGATGTTCTTGGTCACAGCGAAGTCAATTAAGTCCGGGAGTTTTCTGGGCTCAGCTGGCCAATATGTGGGGCTGCCAGGGGAGACATAGTCGAGTTTGTTGCTCAAACTTATGATTGCTTTATACAGTTGTCTTCCTTTGGGCGTCACGAGTCTTGATCCCCAGTGCGTGTGCTTGGCGTTGTAGTCTCCTCCTGCTATAAAGCGATCTCCGAGTGAATTGTAAAAGTTCAGTTATTGTAAAACGCGGTGGGCAATAGACAGCGGCTATAGTGATACTGCCGTTGCCTGCTTGGAGTTTTATAGATGTAGCCTGCAAATAATTTGTTGCAAACCTCTGGTGAAAGTGGTGCTTAATGCGTTCCCTGATTAGGATTCCAGTTCCTCCGTGAGCCTTACCGTCCGGGTGATCTGTGCAGTATGAAGTATAACCTCTTATTTGGAAGTTGTATTTACTTGTGAGATGCGTTTCTGCCAGCAGCATTACATCTATTTGGTTTTCATTTAGGAATTGAGTTATTTCAAGTTTGTGCCGTGAAACGCCATTGGCATTCCACATGGATATTCGAAGACAAGACATCGATTATTTAGATTGTTGGGATGTGAGCAAATTTATTAAAATGTTTTGATTTTGCATAAGGTTTGTCATTGTTGTTTTCATGAAGGACATAAATTCCATCATACCCTGTTGTAAAGTCAGCATCATGGTTTCCATGCTGTTTGGTATTTGTCCTATTGCTTGCTGAGGTGTAATTGTATTTTGCTCAGAGCATTGAGCTTGTGGGAGTCCCGTCTGATTGGCAAGTCCTGATTTTAGAGCACTGGCGTATGAAACTCCACCATTTGTGTTGAGGGGTCCAAATGAAGATCTGGCTGCTTTCGCAAAGAAAACATTAGGTGTGGTTTGGGATTGCACGTACGCATTTCGTGCATTCTGGGAGCGTGCTTGTTTTGCTTGTTGAAACTGACTCTTCAGCTTTTTATAGACCGGGCAGCCTCTGTAGTTTGCGGTATGGTTATCTCCACAGTTAGCGCATTTCTTTGTCTTTGGGTCTTCTTTGCTTGCAGGGCAAGGTTCGGATTTGTGGAAGCCACCACAAGCTACGCAGACTGAACGAAGCCCGCAGTTGTTTCTGGTGTGTCCATACTCTTGGCAGTTTGTGCATTGCAGCGGGCCATTCCGCTTGTGCGGTTCTTCAACAGTAATCCTTCTATGCAACAGGAATTGCAGTTTGTAGATCGGGTGCACTTCATTTTTCTTCAAGGCTCTGCTTTCTGGCTCCAGTTCGACCTTAAAGAGTGGTTGCGGCTTTTTATTTTTGTTGATAATATTAATAATATTTTTGGGGAAGAATCCTTTTCTTTCAGTGCCTCTTTTATCTCATTGGTGGATACGTCGGGCTCTATGCCCTTTAGCACTACTTGCAGGCCCTTGCTACTCTTGAGCTGGTACGTGTAGTAGGGTTTCCTAGCCTCGTCTAGGTAATTAGTTACAGCTCTGAATTGATCTTCAGTTTTAGCTTGAAGCTTTGTTTCGTGAATATTCCCTTTAACAAGAGGAGTAACATAAAAGTTGTCATTCCCGACCAGCACAACAATTTTCTTTACTAGGGCATTTGAATTCTGTTCCCTTATGTAAATTGGTGGCGGCTTTGGTTTCTTTTGAACAGCCTGTCTAGATTCGGATTGATTATTATCAATTTCCGACAGTAGGGCGAATCTGTTGTTACTAGATGCCCCTGGTTGTTCGCTGCCTTTACTAGGGCAATTTTGTTTTGGTTTATTTCCAACCATTTTATTTTGCGGGCTTAGCTTCCGTTTGATTTGGATGTAACGATCCATGCCAGTCTGTATAGCCGGACCCACTTGTTGTTGTTTGATATTGCCGATATTGGCACTCGTACTTGCAATTGGCTTTGTAGTTTTATTTGGCGCTGCAGAAGTTGCAAGCCCATTCGAAATCGCGTTGTTGTTAACGGCGACCGTTGATGTTGTTGTTGCAGTGGCTGCGGTTGCAGAAATTAACGAGGTCGCAGTGTTCGTGGCTGGTGAGCTGTGAGTCGAAGCTGGGGGTGGGGTTTTACACTGCAAGCTCCATGAAGTGGGAGTTGGTGTGAGTAGGGCGGGAGAACAAGACCGTGCTCTCGCACTGTCAATGTTCAGTAGGGCTGAGTTGCTCTTTGAAGAAGTTCTTTCTACTTCTGTATCACGGGTTGAGAAATAAGAGATATAACTGTTTCTCTGGTCTACGGAGCTTCTACGCTCATTTTTTGAATCGCCGCTCATTGAGCTATCACTCGTGGCACTTCTTAGTTTTTATAATAACTTTGCACTAGTTTTATCATAGCACTGATTATTATTTACTGTTTTTAGCAATTAGATTGCCTTTGTTACACCACTCCAGTATTTTTAGTTATTGTTTTTCACTTTTGAGCGGTTTTTTTTTCCGGAGCTCGCGCAAAACACGTCTGCACTCTCCGGCTTACCGAATTACTAAAGTTCGTAACGGAAATAAAGGAAATTTATACATAATTAACGGCTAAGGAAATTTTTGTAGATAATAAACTAATTTTGAATCTAAAAATCCCTTTATTTGGTCGACACCCTTCCTATTTGTTTAGGGTAATTCCAATGCCAGTAAAAACCGAGAATCATGTAATTATTGCAGATTTAAATTCAAAATATTTAGTTTACAATTTTGAAATGGAAAACTAATAATGTTATATGTGAAGGTAACTGGCCTTGGAGTAGGGTAAATGACAATACGTGCGAGATAACTCCCTTTAAACCAAATAGTCAAGCTAATTGTGTTTATAAAAATATGACTCAAGAAAGTTCTTACTGGATCGAGTTACAAAAGAAAGGTAGTTGGATATTTAAGGTTTCAGAACCAACAAAGGCTAGGATACAATGTAATAATTTTCCACAAGAATTAATATATCTTCCGGAGCAAGGAATTCTTACTATAGTATCTGGCTGCACTATAAGAACAGATGACAAAATATTAATAGCCCATTATAGTATTAAATCAGAAAATTATGAGCCAATGGCAGTTTCTTATGTAAGTAACATAAGTAAGACTCCAAGTATTGTTTGGAATCCATTGACATTACCTGTCATCAACCATAATGAAGAAATAAATCAATTAAGAAATGAATTAAAAGAAATAAGAGAAAATCATCATGAAATAAAGGACTACATTTTCATCATATTTCAGGCCACGCTGCCTTAATCATAGGATTACTAAGCATGCTAGTTATACCCGTTACTCGTAGAGTAAAAGGGTATATTGTATTCGTGCAAAAGTATGTAACAGGTAGAAGGAAGCGTTTCCGACCCTATAAAGTATATATATTCTTGTTCAGGATCACTAGCCGAGTCGATCTAGCCATGTCCGTCTGTCCGTCTGTCTGTCCGTCTGTCCGTCTGTCTGTCCGTCTGTCTGTCCGTATGAACGCTGAGATCTCGGAAACTATAAAAGCTAGAATATTGGCGTTTTGCATGTAGATTTTAGGAGTTCCTACGCAGCGCAAGTTTGTTTCAAAATGGTGCCACGCCCCCTCTGACGCCCACAATCGCTTATATACGATTTTAAAAATTTAAATATTTCGGAAAAGTAAAAATGCAGTTTTATTGTGTTTATCAATACCTATCGAAATGTAGAAGAAATTTTCCAAATCGGACCATTCGTTAAAAAGTTATGCGTGATCAAAGTTTCTATCTCCATCTCCCTCGCACTCCCTTTACCTGAGTAACGGGTATCTGATAGTCGGGGCACCCGACTATAGCGTTCTCTCTTGTTTTAATCCAAACTCGCCAAACTCGCTTCTAAATATGACGGTCCCTATACCGTCGCGAAGTTCACATCTCCGAACTTGGTACGTCTGCAGCGCCCAGGAGACCGTCGGCGACGGATCGTCAATATATCTCAACTTGAAACCCACTATGCAGAGGACGTCCTCGACGCGAGCGACGACGACATCACCGGGCCGAGTAACCCGGCACGGTAAGCGGTCTAGAACCACAGAATAACTTTAAGATCCATGCTTGTAATAGGTTGAGATTAACGAGTCCTTTGTTAGCTACACCGTTAGGTAAGGAAAGGTAGGGTTATACCAATAAGTCTAGATTACTGTTTCAGATGGACGATGTAATCATGCTGTCCGATGACTCCTAAGACACCGAGGCCTTCTACTCACAGGAAAACGGCGGGGATAGTCGGGGAGAAGAAGAGGAGGAGCTGGTCCTCTTTCTCCGAAGTCGAACCCGGTGGCAGCTCGATGAGATTGGACGACGATGATTCCCAGGTTCCCAGCGACTCGCGTTTTGCTGGGCCCCTGTTTCGCCGTTCCTTTGTGGCGTCGCCTCAACAAGACCAGATGGCCGAGGTCATACCTTTCGGCAGAAACGGAAGACGACCTTTGCCCATTACCCGAAGGTTGGATCGGAGGTAACAACCTACGCTATTTGCCTCGGCGCATCATAGTGAAGATAGAGAGGAAGGTGGCAACCCAGAATGGTTTTTTCATATCTTTACAATAGTTTTAAGAGATATTTCATGCAGTTTAATAAATATTAAGACATAGTAAGATTAAATAAGTTATATCTAAGTTCAAATCCCGGGGTGGCAGCGCCAACCGATATTTAGCCGAGACACATTTAATACTAGAAGAGCAAGGAGCTAAGATATCAGTGGTAGGAAAATACTAGAAATCCCGAATGCGGGAAAAAGGGCAAAAAGGGTAGGCGATGACACAACCTTATTCCCACAGCTACCTTGGGCCCGAACGTGGACATCCTTCCCGTTCACCACAGTAGCCGTAGTTCTGCCCTTAGTAGCACCACCGGACCTAAATGTGGACCTCTTCCCGTACGGTCCAGTAGTTCCCCCAACCCCCTTTACGTAGTTTGGGATTTGCGCGCGGACACCCGTCCCGCCGGATCCATTCTCCAGTAGTTTTATCACCCCCTTACGTAGTATTTAGGGTTTGCGCGTGGACCCCCGCCCCGCCGGATCTGCCGCCTTAGTTTTCCTACGTAGTCTTGGGGTTTGTGCGTGGACACCTGTCCCGCCCGATCCATCACCCTAGAGTCTTGTCTCTGTAATAGTTTTGAGACCTACACGTGGACACCCGTCCCGGCCGGTTAATCGAGTCTAACCCCTCCGTCCCCTTACTATCCGGCAGCCCCAAAGTAGCTTTCCGGCTCGGCCTCGCCTGAAGGTTCAGCTTGTTGGATTTTTCACCCTTGACGCGAGATACAGGACTCCGACGCCCGCAAAATACCTTCCCGGCGACAGACAAAGACTCTCCACGTTTCCGTCGACGTAAATGAGAACCTCAGGTGCAGACTCCCCCTTAAAAGTATCCGATCACCTGTAGAACGGAACTCTGTGGTCCGGTGTTTCGGTGATTTACAAATTTCTTGTAAAGGACACTTGAATCGGACTGAGATCTGTACCCCGGCCGAGAAAGCATCCTTACACTACGAATATATTTAATTGGCGCCCAACGTTGGGCCGGGCGATAAAAGTTCTAAAACGAGTCTTTACAATAAATTACAAAAAGCTTAAAAATTGAAAAGGAACTAGTGCGGCCAGAAACATGAATCAACCGACATAAGTGAAAAAGTTTAAAATCGTAATTACAAAAGTTATTAGTAATAATAACCCTCTGGCACAGTTGTGAATTTACGTCAATTTAAGAAACGGGCTAGAGACAAGTATTTAAAGACAGTGTAAGGTGTGTAGTATAACGGTCGTAAGTTCCCAACCGCAGTAATCTAAATTAAAGTGTTCATTTGTTCAAACGTTATGTCTTTCCCACAATGCGTGGCAGTCAGCTGGATTTTCTGTGGTATTTACACAGCGCCGTGCCCTGCGCGGTAAAGCTTTGAGTAAGACTATGGTTGTATGTATTTCTATGTGTTAAAGATCAGCCTTGATTGATAGGACTAGTCAGCTCAGTAGTAGCGCGCCACAATGTTCGATAGTGATTGCTGCTTTAACGTGGCAACTCTGGTTTTCCTGCTGTCAGTGATCAAATGTCATTTGATCGCACCAATCTGCTGTCGACGACTGCGGAATTTGCTTTGATGGAAGAATCCGAAAATCCATACAGTTCTAAGTGATGTCTATTGTTGCTGCCAGGTCCCGACGACATTTGTTACACCAATAAGCAATTTTTGTAGGAAGTTGCGTATCCCAGCCCAAATCCAGCAGTCACAATTCTTGAAACAGACTTTTAAATTGAACCTTATTTGGCGACAGAACTTCCAGCGGATGAAAGATGCCTGCCACATCCGAAAGCAAATGTCGTTTGGTGTTGTGTGGATTTGTCTTTTTCTAGATGCCTATAAATTTCAAGAACCTTTGCTGTGGTATTGGATCCCTTGCCTTGTGCTTTAGTTTTAGTGCCAGTTCTGACAAAAATACGAGAAGAATTAAAGACCCACTTGCAAAGCTCCAAGCCTGCACATTCCATTATCTGAATAAACTTCCTCTGTGTGCGCTCCCGTCGGTACGTTGTTTACATAAAACTCCGCCTTCATTTTTGCACCAACAGAACGGTCGTGTGCCTACTGATTCAGGACGCTCACCGCCTAGAATGGTGAGTTTGACGTGCCGTAGGTTACCGTGGAAAGCTCATTGTGCTTAATAGGAGCACTTTCATTTTCAAGTTAATATGATTATCAGCAGATCTGTCGATACCTTTTTACAATATCTGCGGAAAAGACGAACTTCAGCATTGTGAAGCTTAAACAAATGTGTAGCGCTTCGTTTAAGGACTTTACGCTTATATCCATAAATGGATAATTTTTGCGTAATCACCTGATGATGTAACAAGTAAAAACTTGGCTTTATTTCAATGTCTACTGGCGATAATTCCCGCATACTACCTAAAGTAAGTAAGCATAAACTGTACATACTCTGAGTGCAGATGAGGATCCTGCTTTAGATAGTTTTCTACAACCCAAACTTCCGAAGAGTGTTCATTGGGGGCTTTGAACTAAAGTTCGACGATGTATCGCCACTTCATCATCATCTGGTTTCCGAAAAGGAATTCCCAAAAGCGTCGAGGCGATGGATCAATGTCAACCGCCGTGTGTATTGTTGTTGTAGATAAGGAGCCGATGGTCTGGACAGAATTTTTGACCTATCTTCGTTCAGTGAACACGGTACATGTAATCGTTGCCCAAGAGAATATCGACTGGCCCCAAAGATTAAGTGATGAGGCTTCGATACTGTGCCTGGCAAACGTGGAGGTTATCTTGCTGAGTACGTGAGCACTCACCTTCATTGTGTGTTTTGATGTACGACAGTTCCGAACCACTGTTCAAAAGAACTGGACAGATAGTGTGCGATCCTTTTGCATTCCGAGCGTGGACTAAATCTCTTGGCAATGGACTTTTTCGTAGGCCTTGTTGCGGTGTAGATGTTGTTGATCCGGTGTACGAGGATTCAGTTCTTGGAGTGATTTGTGCATGAGGGATGTGGCTGATAGACACTGTTGAATCTTCCGCTTACAATGTGGTTTTCGTTACAGTGGCTTGCGAAGTTGAATTTTCCATATGCAGTAGAAAGCGGTGACAATTAGGACAAATCTTTCATGAGAATTTGGATTCACACGTTCTTGACACTTGCCAAAAACTATAGTAACTAAAACACAAGAACTTGGGCTTGACAAATGTACTTCTCTGTTCGATCGATGAGTCACCAAACTTCAAGCAGGTGTAGATCTGGTGATCCTTAGAATTACATTATATTCAAGTCCCTTCTTCCGTTTATACTAATGTGTTGGATGTGGCCTCTTTATACTAATAAAAAGTTATGACGCAGCTCGAAAATATACAGAGCCAACGCTATAAAAAATACCAAACTAGGATGGCCAAATGAATCCTTTAAAAACAAACTTAACTTATAAGACTGCTGCAATGCGTTCATCAACAATCATAAATTAAAAGAATGACAACCCCAAACGGGATCATCAAATAAAAAGAAGACCCGAAACACCATAGGAAATCAAGAAGTCGAATTGTAAGCGATACGAAAGAGCCATTGGGCTATTTGCTAGAAGCAGCGTAAGGTTATTTTTCGTTTCTATTATCTATAATGAGAAATAGAAAAACGGTTAATGCAAATGATGCCTTAACTCATAATGGGACAGTTGTAAATTTTGATGGCATAATGGCAAGACAGAATTTTGTCCTCAGTGACAAACGTTTCATTCATATTATTGAACAAGAATTAAAATATTAAGTCATGGAAAATTATGTACAATAGACTATTATGGATTATGGATAAATAACCCTCTTAATCAGTAAAACTATTATGGCTTATGGTAGGAATAAACTAATTACTGACGAAATGAATGAAAAACATGGGAAGACAGCTCTAAGAGTTTTCATAACCGGACTTAAAATTAGGCCGTTTCTGACAAAATCTTCTCTATGAATCCTCCAGACTTTAGCTCATTCTGCAAATAGTTTCACAACTACGCGAAAATATAATGTGTAAAACTCGAATGGGAATGGTCAAATAAATTTGAACAATAAACGTAATCAAAAAAAAACCACAATCATTACAATAATCAAAGAAATACTAATAACTTAAGGCTTTACCAAGATCATAATCAAAACAAAAACAAGAGAGAACGCTATAGTCGGGTGCCCCGACTATCAGATACCCGTTACTCAGGTAAAGGGAGTGCGAGGGAGATGGAGATAGAAACTTTGATCACGCATAACTTTTTAACGAATGGTCCGATTTGGAAAATTTCTTCTACATTTCGATAGGTATTGATAAACACAATAAAACTGCATTTTTACTTTTCCGAAATATTTAAATTTTTAAAATCGTATATAAGCGATTGTGGGCGTCAGAGGGGGCGTGGCACCTTTTTGAAACAAACTTGCGCTGCGTAGGAACTCCTAGAATCTGCATGCCAATCTTCTAGCTTTTATAGTTTCCGAGATCTCAGCGTTCATACGGACGGACAGACGGACAGACGGACAGACAGACAGACGGACAGACGGACAGACGGACATGGCTAGATCGACTCGGCTAGTGATCCTGAACAAGAATATATATACTTTATAGGGTCGGAAACGCTTCCTTCTACCTGTTACATACTTTTGCACGAATACAATATACCCTTTTACTCTACGAGTAACGGGTATAATAATTATAACCATTTTAATCAAAATAAATATAAAACCTTGAATCAAGGTTTAATAATAATCAACTAAATCCATGGAATTCTTATAAACCACAAAAAAAAGCAGAGCCAATGGAGATAGACGAATCTATACAGATTCACAATAGGCCATCAAACAAAGAGACTGATCAATATTGAAGTACACCATTTTTGAGGCCAGAATCAGGTCTAGGCTCACCCTACTTAATAAGAAAAGATAATAAAATAAATGAATACAAATTTTAAAACAAGAATTTATAAAAATAAAAACAAGGTTCCAATATATAAAAAAGTATCCACAGTAAATGGAAATTCAACATTTAAATATTATCACATGATAACTATATTTGATACGCGACACAAATTTTATGAAATAGATGGGCTCAGACTTACATATTGGTTACAACCTATTGAACAAAATCGGAGCTGTAATTGACACAGAAAAAGGGATAATTAAAAAAGTGAAATTAAATTATGATAATAGTAACACTTTAACTTTCCTTGCCTGAAGAAAACACTATTCTTCCACTAAAGGAATTTATAATACAAAAATACTTTCATAAAAAAGCTCAAATCATTTTAAAAATTTTCGATTTTATTTATATGACAAGAGAGAACGCTATAGTCGGGTGCCCCGACTATCAGATACCCGTTACTCAGGTAAAGGGAGTGCAAGGAGATGGAGATAGAAACTTTGATCCCGCATAACTTTTTAACTAATGGTCCGATTTGAAAAATTTCTTCTACATTTCGATAGGTATTGATAAACACAATAAAACTGCATTTTTACTTTTCCGAAATATTGAAATTTTTAAAATCGTATTTAAGCGATTGTGGGCGTCAGAGGGGGCGTGGCACCTTTTTGAAACAAACTTGCGCTGCGTAGGAACTCCTAGAATCTGCATGCCAATCTTCTAGCTTTTATAGTTTCCGAGATCTCAGCGTTCATACGGACAGACAGACAGACAGACAGACGGACAGACAGACGGACAGACGGACATGGCTAGATCGACTCGGCTAGTGATCCTGAACAAGAATATATATACTTTATAGGGTCGGAAACGCTTCCTTTTACCTGTTACATACTTTTGCACGAATACAATATATACCCTTTTACTCTACGAGTAACGGGTATAATAACTATATTTGAAAAACGGTATACTTTTAGACTCAAATTTACTTGTTGGTTATAACCAATTGAAGGAACTGTAATTGATACAGCAAAAGGGGTAATAAAGAAATTATGATAACGGTAATATTTTAAACGAACTTTCTTTGACAGAAGAAAACACCATTCTTCCGTTAAACGGGTTTTTTTAAAAAAAAAAACTTTGATGAAAAGCCTCAAATCAGATCCAAATCTGTGTAACAACGCTTGTAGCGACTAACAAAAAACACAGCCTTTAAGTATGCTATATTTATGAACCAAGCCTTGCGACACATATAAATCTGGGTTGCCGTAGGTCAAACAGCTAATTCAGGGTTGTACTGGAAAGCTGCCTCCTCAGCTGTTGGATAGTTCCGGAAAAAACCGACGCGGCTTGGCTCGTTTTCAAGCTCGTTCTTTTGCGTAAAACCTGCAAGTGAAAAAGTTGTGCGTCTCGTCAACAAGTAGTCCGCGGAAACGGGCGTTAAAGGACAATATTTTTCTACCGCTTCGAGAACCTAGCTCGCGTTCGGCGCTGAAATCACGTAGTGCAACCGTAGTCCTTGCCACACTTCGGCAAGGGTCAGAGCGGCGCTTAATCATAGTGTTTAACAGCCCGCGGCTCGTGGAGTACCCCACTGGCAGTAATCTAAAGGCGGTTGCCCGAGGAGCACCCTGCCAGCAGTCCGCCGAGCCTGCGCATCGAGGAGCACGCCGGACAAAAGTCTTAAGGGGGGTGCTCCAGGAGCACCCCGCCAGCAGTCCGTCACACCTGCGGCCAAAGTCTCGAGGAGCACCTCAACCCGGAGCGCCGGCGGCCAGCGGTTCTCAGAAAACGGCAAAGAAGAGCTCCTGCGCCCCATCTAAACGCACTTTCAAAGGCATCAAATCAGCTCATACATAAGTATTTGCACGTAAGTCACACGAGCTCTAAGTTTGGGTACATAACCTCAACAGCATTTCAAACCACGAGCAGGTCGAAAATTTTCCGTTGCGTCTAACAGAAGGAGAGAAGGAAAGGGAGAGGACAAAGGAAACAACGATAACGGCCTTTGACGAGTTGGAATGAACTGGAACGTGGAACAGTAAAGCAGAAACACGAGGATCAGAGGAATTTATAATACAAAAATACTTTCATAAAAAAGCTCAAATCATTTTAAAAATTTTCGATTTTATTTATATGATAACTATATTTGAAAAGCGGTATACTTTTAGACTCAAATTTACTTGTTGGTTATAACCAATTGAAGGAACTGTAATTGATACAGCAAAAGGGGTAATAAAGAAATTATGATAACGGTAATATTTTAAACGAACTTTCTTTGACAGAAGAAAACACCATTCTTCCGTTAAACGGGTTTTTTTTTTTAAAAAAACTTTGATGAAAAGCCTCAAATCAGATCCAAATCTGTGTAACAACGCTTGTAGCGACTAACAAAAAACACAGCCTTTAAGTATGCTATATTTATGAACCAAGCCTTGCGGCACATATAAATCTGGGTTGCCGTAGGTCAAACAGCTAATTCAGGGTTGTACTGGAAAGCTGCCTCCTCAGCTGTTGGATATTTCCGGAAAAAACCGACGCGGCTTGGTAGTCCGCGGAAACGGGCGTTAAAGGACAATATTTTTCTACCGCTTCGAGAACCTAGCTCGCGTTCGGCGCTGAAATCACGTAGTGCAACCGTAGTCCTTGCCACACTTCGGCAAGGGTCAGAGCGGCGCTTAATCATAGTGTTTAACAGCCCGCGGCTCGTGGAGAACCCCACTGGCAGTAATCTAAAGGCGGTTGCCCGAGGAGCACCCTGCCAGCAGTCCGCCGCGCCTGCGCATCGAGGAGCACGCCGGGCAAAAGTCTTAAGGCGGGTGCTCCAGGAGCACCCCGCCAGCAGTCCGTCACACCTGCGGCCAAAGTCTCGAGGAGCACCTCAACCCGGAGCGCCGGCGGCCAGCGGTTCTCAGAAAACGGCAAAGAAGAGCTCCTGCGCCCCATCTAAACGCACTTTCAAACATAAGTATTTGCACGTAAGTCACACGAGCTCTAAGTTTGGGCACATAACCTCAACAGCATTTCAAACCACGCGCAGGTCGAAAATTTTCCGTTGCGTCTAACAGAAGGAGAGAAGGAAAGGGAGAGAACAAAGGAAACAACGATAACGGCCTTTGACGAGTTGGAATGAACTGGAACGTGGAACAGTAAAGCAGAAACACGAGGATCAGATAAAAGAAAAACCAGCACAACACTGAGGGAATATTAAATGAAATAAAAGAAAATAACATTAAGTACAATACAATACAAATACAAGTTTTATTTAAGTTTAATTTTTTTTTTATTTCATTGTATTTTATTTAGTCTTATTAAATTTGTATTTCATTTAATATGGTGCGAGCTTTGGCTGTCACCATAGATCATCATTGGCCCAGAGTTTGGCCATCCCATCTCACCCAGTAGTCTCCGTAAATAAACTGCTCCTCGGGCATGGAAAAACGCCGCCGGCCAAAGGGTTCGCATACCCAAAATAAGATTTCCTGTCGAGTGTGTCGTTGGCCCAATCGGAATCAGCGAATCCGCTAACAGGTTCGCCTGACCTCCGATACTCGATGCACAGGTCCAGTGTACCGCTCAGATACCGCAAAACATGACGCGCTGCAGTCTCGTGTTCCGCATGGGGATATGTATTTCGTTGCGACAGCTTGCTTACTGCATGCAAGATATCGGGGCGGCTCAGAACTGCTAAATACTTAAGCGAACCAATTAATGACTGATAATGTGTTACATTTACCTTGACACATGTTTCTTCTTTGCAACAAGTGTGAAACCCACAATGTAATGGTGTTGCAGCTCTAATGCAATCTTGCATACCCCAAGTTGCTAGTATGCTTTTAATGTATCTTCTCTGGCTCATTCTGATGCCTCCTTTATTGCCATCTCGCTGTATTTCCATACCAAGGAAAAACTCTGCTGATTTAAGTCCTGTGTGTCGAATACGCCCGCAATCTTCTGCTTAATTGCGGGTATGTTCTCCTCGTTGGAACTGATAAAAATCAGATCGTCTACGTAGACTGCTACGTAGCATTACTTCACAACATACATACAAACAAGATCCTTCCAGATTGCTTGAGTCCGTAAAGTGCCTTGTTTAGCTTTAGGACTTTGTGTGGATGTTGTGCGTCTACAAACTGTGGTGGTTGTGTCATAAACATCTCTTCGTTAAGCTTGCTGTTTAAATATGCATTGGAAATGTCCACGTGATGCATATATAACTGTTTCTCCACAGCTATTGCGAACAATAAACGAATTTTCTCGTACCTTATACCTGGAGAGTAGGTCACCCAGTAGCTTACTCCATATTGCTGCCCACAACCTTGAGCAACAAGCCTGGATTTGAACCTTTCGATGTCTCCCTATTGGTTCCGTTTTATGCGAAAAACCCATTTCGCACCGTTGTTCCTTATAAGAGCATTGTACTCCGCCTGCATGGATTGCTGCCAACTTTCGCCATGTTGCCCACGCAATGCCTCTGCTGCTGTCGACGGTGTCTCAAGATCCACGACACCATATTGATTGTAAAGCATATACTGATTTTATGGCCTGCCTGGCTGACCCGTGCGAATAATCCTCGAGCTACCTTCGCGCCTACGGACTTCGTCTTTGCATCTTCTGGATCGCTGATGGTGGTAGGTTCCTCCTCGATGTCGCCCATGCTCTCTTCTGCAGCTCTGCTACTCTTCTCTGATACACCAGCTTCTACAGTGGTAACTTCTTGTATTGTGATTGGCTCCAAAAGAATAGTATTTTAATCAAAATTATCATTTATGTCTGAGGCGATGTGATTTTCTTGACATCCCGCCGCTCTATGATAGTCCGCCTCTCTCTGTCATATAGCCGATAAGCCTTCGCTGCAAAGGAGTAACCGACAAATGTATACTCTTTTCCTTTTGCCTGGAACTTTCCTTTCTTGGTTTTATCCAGCCCAATTGCACGCGAGCCAAACACTCTTAGGTGTTTTACAGAAGGTTTCCGAGTCTTATATAATTCGAATGGAGTCCGTCCATCCAGTGCTCGTGAGGGACACCTATTCCGAAGGGAGTCTGCTGTTTGTACCCCCTCTGCCCACAAATACTCCTCCAAATGTGCGTGTATCAGCAAACTTTTCGCCATCTCAACTATTGAAACTTTTGAAAACCTTGATTTTTTGACTGCATAAAATATACATGAATTTTTCTGGAATAATCGTCGATAAAAGTCACAAAGTAGCGGTTGCCTGCAAGTGATTTTGTATTCATCGATCCACACACATCTGTGTGTATGAGTTCTAATACCTTTGTTGTGACACGAGCGGATTTTTGAGGAAATGGTAATGCACTGATTTTTGCTTTATTGCATTTTACGCACCTTTATTCCGATCACATGCTCTTTCTCGCATAAATTCTTTAAAATATAAAACTTTTCGGAACTTTTGTCCATTTCGTAAACATATAAATTATTTTCCTTTCGCACACGTAACATTACTTGTCCATTGCTGTTTCTCATTAGTGCTTCTTCTTTATGGAATGTAGTAAAATTTCCGAATATTGCTGCCTTACTCACTGAGAAAAAAGTCATGTGCAACTTCCGCACATACAAGACATTTTGCAACTCAATGTTCTTGTTGTTTTCTCGTGATATTACCTTCCCAATACCGGTTGATTGTAAGTATTTTTCAGCGGCTTGCATTATTTTTGATTCCATTTTAATAATAAATAATATAGTAACTCATGTGAGAAGTTGCTCCGCTGTCGACGCACCATGCAGTTTTTCACTGCTCTGCTACTCGGCAGTGCATTAAACAGTACGATTGCTCGTCTCTCTTGTATTCTTTCTGAGGGTTATCACTGTTTCTACACTCTGCCGCTCGATGCCCGTTTCGTTCACATTTGAGACAAGAAATGCGCGGTTTTCGGGTTTCTTCGCGTTTCTCTTGACTTCCATTTGTCTGCTGATTTTTCTATCAGTTCGCTCCTGATCGGAACTTGTGCGTGTGTGCATATACAGCTTGCACTGCATGTTCTCGTTCCTCTTCTTCAGCTTTGCGCGCACCTTCTTCTAGAAGTTTTATCTTCACCAGATCAAAAGAAGGCAACGCGTCACGTGGTTCTATCGGGCCGACAAAATTCTGTCACCTTTTGCTTATCATTTATTTGTATTTCCATTTCAGCCAGTTTATCTGTAATTTCAGCAAATAAATTCACATGTTGAACTATGCTGTCACCATTTTGCTTGTTTAAACGCAGAAGCCGCTGGTGGAGCTGTCCTGCCGAAGAGGGAATATTCTTTAAATTTTCCCAGGCCTGAATAGCTGAAGAACACGATTTTATGTGCGACAACTGGGCGGACTTTACGTTTAATACAAGGCATGCCAATGCCTTTTGGTCAACAGTATCCCAGCCTGCTTGGGCTGGTTCAGTGGCTGGCTTTTCCAACTTGCCGCAAACCACGCTCCACAAATTAGCCGTTATGAGTACGCTGCGCGTAGACATACACAACACATCGTAATTATCATCGGCTAACTTTTCGATTTGCAGGGGGACACTCATTTTTTATTTGTCCACCCAAATATATATAAAATGAAATAAAAATAAAATTAAAAAGAATTGAAATTGAAAATTAAATTAAATTTACAGAAATAAAATGAAATAAAAGTTAAAGAAAACAACAAAAATTAAAGACACGATAAATTTAACGGAAGCAGAATTAGGCAAGAAAACTTATATAAATATCAAAAAAGTAGGAAATAAGAAAACTTAATGAAGTACAAACATGAAAAATATAATAATTGTTAATAAGGTGAAAGATAAATTGTAGCGAAAATCTCTGCAGTGTACATTTTAAAAATGAAATCACTGAAGTAATGAGAAGTCGAGTACGACGAAAGAATGAGAAGTTTGTGTAAATACCGACAAGTCAAAGAGAACATTTAAAGAAATGAAAAGAAAAGTTCTACACTGAGAGAAATAAAGTTGTAGGTGCGCTGACTGCGTGGAAGAAAAGAGAATGAAAGTGATCATCGAAGAATAAAGGGAAACAGCACTGAGAGAAATACGGTGCTCTTAAATTTTATTCCGTGGCATTTTTTTTGTCCTCCAGATACTCCAGTTATCTTGTGACGATCCTGCCTGACGGCTGGGCCGCCAGAATAGATATAAGAAATAGTTATTTAAGTTTAATATTATTTTAATCATTAGTTTGTAAGATAAATGAAATGAAGAATCTCTCCACATAAGTTTCTCTGTTCCGTAACTTTAAATACCCTGCAGTGCCGTTCATCACATTTTAATCGCTTTTTCATCACCAAAAATTCATCACTGCTGATGATTAATCGATGAATCTTCATACAAATTGGTGATGAATTTAACATTGGCATGTCCTAGGAGTTAATCAGTGAAAAATTCATCAGTCTATAATCAGTAATTTATCACTCTTTAAACAGCATTTACTGATGAACATGCGATGAAATAGTGATTAAAGAGTGATGAATTACTGATTAAAGAGTGATGAATTAATGATTAATTCATCACTCTTTAATCAGTAATTTATCAGAGTGTTGAATTACTGATTAAAGAGTGATGAAAAACTGAAAAAAGAGTGATGAATTACTGATTAAAGAGTGATGAATTTTTCACTGATTAACTCCTAGGACATGCCAATGTTAAATTCATCACCAATTTGTATGAAGATTCATCGATTAATCATCAGCAGTGATGAATTTTTGGTGATGAAAAAGCGATTAAAAGGTGATGAACGGTACTGCAGGGTGACAAAGAGCAGCATCCAACACATACGCGCACAAATACATATTGTGAAACTAACCTACGCACAGTCAATACCAAGCCAAAGGAAATTAAAGCGAGACAAAATAGCAACATTAAAAATAAAATAAAATAAATAAAATAAGTCCACACGGGTGCGACCGCGATTGTTTTTGTTCCAAGTTGCCGCATTAGCCGCCGCAGTCACCGTGTTGTTATTTTTGCTGTTTTTTTCCTTCTCTCTCTCTCCCGGGTCCCTCACGCATGCACTGCGCTGCTTACGGCATAACCCAGTGAACATTTTCTCCCGAACCAAAGCCGAGGTTTTAATTCTACCGTTCCGGGTCCGTTCGAAAATAATTATTTATATTTATAATTATTATTTAATTAAAAATATTATTAATTTATAATTATATTTATTATTTAATTATAAATATTATTTAAACAGTTACGGCCAATGGATAGCAATTAATTAATTTATTTCTTATTGCGGGTTTTCTGATTTTTTTGAGATCGAAAATATTTCCCAACCCCCAAAAAATAAATAATCACAATTTAATTATTTGGCAATAATAACAAGGTAATAATTAAAATAAAAAAAAAACCAAAAGTCAACAAAGGGAGTAACAAGATAAATAAATACATTTTCATCGATTTCCAAATATTTGTTCCGATTCTTCTTGTTTTTACGGCACTGTGCCTTCTACTCCGCACAAATTAACAGTGTGACCGTTCTCTATGGGTTTTTCCATCTCTGGTTGCGTTTGAAGCTCTGTTTGCATACTAAAAAGAAAAAAAATCAACCGGCGTCAAAAACGACGAATAGCTCCTCCTGTAGCAGCATTCGTCTTGGGTTGTTTTTTTCGTTCGTTCATTTGCAGCGACGACCAACTCGTTGGCGACCCAGATCGCACCGAGAGCCTAATTGTTAATATCCTCACGTTCCGAACGAGACTCCCCTTGCTCAGGTCAGTCGATAAGAGCTGATCTGGGAGCAATCCATTCATAACAAGGCTGAGTTAGACTAGTTCTTTTTTTTTTGAAATTGCTTTATTTATTTTTATTTATTTTATTATTATTATTATTTATTGAATTATTGAATTATTTTATTTATTAAATCTTCTCCTTTCGGATTCCAACAAAAAGTGTATCAAATCTTATAGTAATCTAACTAACATTCATTAGACTGGTACTGAGTAATGCGGCCCTGAGAATTATTGCTGGGTTGGAAGGTCGTTGCGTTGAAGGCGGGTTCTGCTGGAAACCCGAGACAAGCCTCTTGCGAGATGATTTGGGTGCACGGAGAATTTTGGTTTGAAGGTCGACTTTTGTTTGTCAATTTCATCTTTTACTGCAAGAATGCCGAGGTCTCTGTGGATGTTTTGGTTGCGATGAGGTGATTGGCCAGTTGTGTTGTGGCTTGGCTTGGGCTCCTCGAACGACTTAGGATTGCAGTGTCGTCAGCGAACGTAGATGTTGTTAGCTGTTCGTTTGTAGGAATATCCGCTGTATATAGGACGAACAGAGTAGGTCCAAGTGCGCTTCCTTGCGGGACTCCAGCTTCGATAAAGTAGTCGTCAGATGTTGTTGTGTTGCACCTTACTGGGAAGACTCTGTTGTACAGATACGACTTAAGTAGTTTATGAGTGTATGTAGGCAAGTGTGTTTTGATTTTATGCATGAGGCCATCGAGCCAGACTCGATCGGAAGCTTGAGATACATCGAGAAATATTTCGCTGCAATATTCCCGATTCTCAAAGGCAGTGCGGATTTCTGATGTTATTCTGTTAACTTGTTCGATTGTACCATGTCTTTGACGGAAGCCAAATTAATGTGCCGGGATAACATTGTGTGCTTCCAGATACGGTATTATGCGTGTAAGAAGGCATTTTTCAAACAATTTAGACAGACACGGTGGTAGTTTACACGAGTTTACAAATAGCCTCAATAGCAGAGTTTGGAAGTTCAATTATCATTTTTGGTGTTATTAGGTCACTGACCGGAGCCTTTTTCGGTTTCAGATCCCCGATCACTTTCGCGATCTCTTTTGGCTGAAGCAATGTTGGTAAGGATATAGTTTCCGATTCAATTTGTGGTAGGAGAAATGGACCAGCGGCAGGGTTCGGCTGGAAAACGCTTCGGAGATGTAAAGCAAAAGTTTCAGATCTATATTCGTCGCTGCGGGCCCAGCTACCAGATGGGGTTCTTATCGGAGTGACTGTTTCGATTGGGGAGCTCAGATTTGGGTGAGCCCTCCACAGAGGATGTTTTGTACTGGTTGGCGAAAGTTTTTCGATGTACCGCAGTTGTGCATTTTTAGCGTCTTTCTTCAGGGCTCGGTTTTGTTACTTCCTTAAGACGATGGCGATCTGTTGGCTTGCCAAGCACGTCGCAGACGCCTCTTTTCCAGTACCAGCTGTTCCAGTTGCAGATTAGTTTTAAAATGGTTGGTTTGCACGTCCTTCAATTGTGGTATTAAAATAGTGCCTGCTGCCACGAGTACATATTCAAGACCATCGGTGGGGCAGTCGATGTCCGCTTCGATGTATAGCTACGGGGATAGTTCGATGAGGGAACTTACATACTTTTTAAAGTTTAACCAGTTTGTTCTGTGCGATGTCAGTCTCTAGGGGTGATCAGTATTTTCTGGGCTTTAAAGAATACATATTAGAACTAGCGAATGGTCTGATGAAAATTAAGTCTGGGACTATTCTGGGGTCTGCTTGCCGGAATGTGGAGCTACCAGGAGAAACATAGTCCAATTTGTTCCTCAGTTTTATAATTTCATAACATAATTTCCTTCCTTTGGGAGCACGAGTCGTGATCCCCAGTTGGTATGTTTGGCATTATAGTCTCCTGCTGCTATGAAATGAACTCCAAGTAAGTTGTAAAAATCCATGAATTGTCCTTTAGTAATTGTAAAGCTAGGCGGGCAGTAGACAACTGCACACTGATAGACGTGGCCACCAAGTAATTAGTTGCAAACCTTTCGTGAAAGTGGTGTTTGATGCGTTTCCTGATTAGGATGCCCGTTCCGCCGTGGCCTTACCATCTGGGTGATCTGTGCGGTAGAAGGTGTAGCCTCTTATTTGGAAATTGTATTTATTTAAATGATTTTCATTCAGGAACTGTGTTATTTCATGTTTGTGCCGGAAAACGGCATTGGCGTTCCACATGGTTATTTCTAGATTTGCCATCAATTATTTGGACTGCTTGTAGTGTACGGGGGTGCTGCAGAGCTAACTCTATCTCTATACTTCGTGGTCGGTCATCTAACAGCGGATGGTAAAGGCTACTAGAGAGGACCTTTGTACCTTCAAGCTTGGGATACGCACTCTTGCTAGGCTCGGGTCTAGCTCGCCGGATGTCGGGGTTCTTCCTTGCTTGAGATGGTACGGTTGCACGGTACCACAATTTATTAGTGCGTAATAATCAAAAGAACAATCAATCGAGACTAAAGGCTAAGCTATCAAAACAATTAATATGATATTGAAGCGCTCCGCTGAAAAGCAACTGAGAATCAGATGAATTCCTTTTGGGAATCTAGATGTTGTTATTCCGCAAGTCTTTACCCTCCCTTCCATGACAATGTTACTTAAATACTTGCATTGTCCCTAGGCCAAGATTAAATGATTTCTACCACATTATTAAGGAAGTGATTGACATAAGTACTCGACAGACCATGGTTATTATTTATTCAAACTTCATTTTTAAACAAATCCTATACTTCATTTATAATTATATTTATCCACATAATTTCCCATTGATTTCATTTATAAAAATTCAAGAGTTTCCTAACACATAAGTTTAATGTTTCATTTCGTGTTCAATAGTATTTCTTTTCAATCGATTCTAAATTTATGAGCAAGACTAACAATATTTTAATGAATGTAAACTAAAGGAATTTCTCTCGACTTCGAATTACGACAGAGCAGCATTTATAAGTTTTTAAAATAGGTATTTACGCATTGTTCGTTTTAATTGTACTCACGACCTCTTCTTTATGTTCCATAAGACGCGTTGCAAAGTTGGGCCCAAGTTCACGTTGACGTTGAGGAGCTGTTGGTCAAAATTTATAATAAAACCTACATTAAATGAACTATACAAATACCGCACTCCTGCCAATTAGAGAGTTTCTTTTAAAGGCCAATGAATTAATACATGAATTTTACTCCTAGTGGGCGATCATCGATCGCCGGACAATGTCCGATGGGGAAGCCTTTGGTGGTGGCTAGTCTGTCCTCTGTTCACGACCAATGTATGGATGCCTTCGCTGCACCTTGCGGCGGCACGATCCGGGCTGTCGCTGGGTGGCCCTGGATAAGTGTTGTTGCTCCCGCGTTGAATTATGTGATCTGAATATCATAGGCTTCTAACGGCCGGTGTCCAATTGCCAACACACGTGGGTGGTTGCGTAATCACGCCGGCCAAGGTTATGTTCTCCACTGGGCCGCTTTTACCAAGAATTTGGGCAAATTGCAGCTGAGGCAATTGGGGTTAGCTGGCTTAAGACGTTCAGACTGTAACCGGCCTAAAGTAGGATAAGACTCCCTTAGTGGGGTCTTCGGGTATACGTCTGACGTACGCCTTTCTATGCGGATCCCTAAGAAAAATCGGTTAGATTGGGAACCCACAAATCTGAAATTGTTTACCTTGCGCTCACTCTCACAAAATCCACTTGTTAATATTAATAACCGCCTGACTAAATTATTGACCGCAGATCGCGATTATATAATTGTGTAAAGTTTAACACGTGTTTTAAATAAGTAACTTAGGCCACAGTCAAATGATCGAACGTTTTGCCAAGAGCGTAGATCAGAGAATGAATGCAAAATTGGAAACGAAGTGCAGATAAGCCACGGTCGCAGAGCTTTCCGCTGCAGTTCTAAGCAACGGTTTAATCGTATGACTTTTTTTGGCCGTCGCGACTGATCTGTTTATCTCGACTTATTGATATTGGATTTGTAGAGAGTAAATTTCCTAGGCCTCTGGCCGTTAAGGCCGTTAAGTTATATTTATCTATGCGAGGGTGGGGTGAACAGTTTTTTATCGTAAAAGCATAACTGGTCAATACAACCACAGATAATGGAGACAGGATTATTTCTTGGAAGCATTATCTGAAATTTTCCTGTTCTGTATATCTTTTAGATGGAATACTCCTAAATTCTTCCCTTTTTCGTTCTCTAATTCATAGTAATATGGACTACGTTTCCAACAAACTCTGGCTGGAATGAACACTGGAGCTAGTTTACTACTGAATTTCTTTATCGCGTTACTTTGAGTAAAATTTCTAGCGTAAACTAGGTCGCCGGCTTTAAACTGTATTTCACGGGCTCGTAGATTGTATTTATTTGCATTTTCTTCATGAGATATGCTTATGTTAAGTTTAGCTTTTCACCTCTGCAGCTGTAAAACATCTGGCTTTTGTAGACTAGTTTCATCTGCTAATAGGTTCAAGCTACGTAGATGACTGTAATCCTTGCCGTTGAGGATCATATTCTGCCCAAACGCTAGGAAATACGGCGATGAACCTGTACTCCTGTGAAGAGATGCCCTTAATGAACCACTAATGGCATTTAAGTTGTCATCCCAATTTGTGTGATCATTTCCAATATAGGCCCTTACGGCTGCTAATACTGATCTATTCAGTCTCTCGCTGGCGTTAGCCTGTGGGGAATAGATAGCTGTAAGTTTTTGTTGTACTCCGAAACTGGTAAGAAAAGCCTGGAAATAACTCGATTTAAATTGACTACCATTATCAGAAAGTTTTACTTCTGGAACCCCGAAAGTATAGAAAATAGCCCCCTCCAAATACTCGCCAATTTTAGGAGCCGTAAACTTTTTAAGTGGACCCAGAAAATGGAAACGCGTCTTGTGGTCGACTACAATGAGTAAACCTATATTGCTCTTCTTCGTGCGAAGATATGGCCCTAACAAGTCAATATATAGCTTTTGAAATGGCCTATCTGAAGTTTAAGGTTTTCCCATTGGTGGTCTAAGAGTAGTGTTTGGACTTTTTGCGGTACGGCAAACTACGCAGTCAGATATATAGTTGCGTATTTGCGTGACTATGTATGGCCAAAACAAATATCTCTTAAGTTTTTCTACGGTTTTGCTCATACCACAATGAGCCGAACTAGGTGAATCATGAGCCTGGTGTAAAATATCTGGCACTAAAGCTGTAGGAATCCAGAGTTTCCAGAGGTTTTCCTGGTTGGTTTCTTCTGATGGAAACGAGGTTTTCTTATAAATGTACCCATCCCTGACTTGAAGATAGGGAAAGTTGGACTGGTTGGCGGATATATTTTCTAACAAGTCCAAGTATTCCGAAGAGTTAAAGTGTGCAGAGTCTAAGTCAACTATAGGGCCATTTTGGCAAAACTCATCAATGGCTGGATCGTTTTGCCGAGACAAAGTGTCAGCTACAACATTCTGAGAACCGCTACGATGTTTGATGGTAAATGTAAACGTTCTTAACTTCATTGACCATCGAGCTAATCTCCCTGACAGGTCTTTCTGTCGCATTAACCATTGAAGAGCTGCGTGATCCGTTATAACTAAGAAATCCTGACCCTCGATATACGCACGGAATTTTTTAATCCCTTTAATTACATCCAGACATTCTAATTCGGATACAGAATAGTTCCGTTGTGTCTTACACAACTTCTCGGACATATAAGAAATCGGTTGTTCTACCTCATTTCGCTCTTGAGCCAACACGCAACCAATACCGTAAGAGCAGGCATCGCATAACAAAAAAAATTGCTTTAAAAGTCAGGTGTATTGAGTATGGGTGAGGCTGTAAGGCATGATTTTAAGCTTTCAAAAGCGAGTTGCACCCCTTCATCCCACTCATTTTTTTTTCAAAAGTTCAGTCAAGGGAAAACTTATAGTAACGAAGTTTTCTATAAAACGACGGTACCAACCGGACAATCCTAGAAATCTCCTTAACTGTTTAATCGAAGTTGGCACTGGGAATTCGGCAATGGCCTTAACCTTATCTGGATTAGTTCTTATCGGCCCATTTCCAATTAAAAAACCTAGATATACGATTTCCTTCATATAAAATTTAGATTTACTTACGTTGATAGTGAGATTAGCTTTACGCAAGCATAAGGCTATCTCTTGTAGTGAAAGCAAATGTGACTCAAAGCCCTCGGACAAAACCAATAGGTCGTCTAAATATACGAAAACCCGAGCTCGGAGATGAGCTGGTATCACTCGATCCATCAAACGACAAAGAGTTAGGGCCTCAATTCAGAGACCAAAGGGCATCATTTTATATTGATACAAAGGTCGACCACGGTGCTCCAGTGATAGTCCTCTGGATTTTCGATTGTGCGCGCTGTATGATGTCAAAGTTTTTTTAATACGCCAATCAGATAACCACCTCTCAACTACGATGAGGTGATTGGCTAGTTGTGTTGTTGCTTGGCTTGGGCTCCTCGAACGACTTAGGATTGCAGTGTCGTCAGCGAACGTAGATGTTGTTAGATGCTCGTTTGTAGGAATATCCGCTGTACATAGGACGAACAGAGTAGGTCCAAGTGCGCTTCCTTGCGGGACTCCAGCTTCGATAAAGTAGTCGTCAGATGTTGTTGTGTTGCACCTTACTGGGAAGACTCTGTTGTACAGATACGACTTAAGTAGTTTATGAGTGTATGTAGGCAAGTGTGTTTTGATTTTATGCATGAGGCCATCGAGCCAGACTCGATCGAAAGCTTGAGATACATCGAGGAATATTTCGCTGCAATATTCCCGATTCTCAAAGGCAGTGCGGATTTCTGATGTTATTCTGTTAACTTGTTCGATTGTACCATGTCTTTGACGGAAGCCAAATTAATGTGCCGGGATAACATTGTGTGCTTCCAGATACGGTATTATGCGTGTAAGAAGGCATTTTTCAAACAATTTAGACAGACACGGTGGTAGTTTACACGAGTTTACAAATAGCCTCAATAGCAGAGTTTGGAAGTTCAATTATCATTTTTGGTGTTATTAGGTCACTGACCGGAGCCTTTTTCGGTTTCAGATCCCCGATCACTTTCGCGATCTCTTTTGGCTGAAGCAATGTTGGTAAGGATATAGTTTCCGATTCAATTTGTGGTAGGAGAAATGGACCAGCGGCAGGGTTCGGCTGGAAAACGCTTCGGAGATGTAAAGCAAAAGTTTCAGATCTATATTCGTCGCTGCGGGCCCAGCTACCAGATGGGGTTCTTATCGGAGTGACTGTTTCGATTGGGGAGCTCAGATTTGGGTGAGCCCTCCACAGAGGATGTTTTGTACTGGTTGGCGAAAGTTTTTCGATGTACCGCAGTTGTGCATTTTTAGCGTCTTTCTTCAGGGCTCGGTTTAGTTACTTCCTTAAGACGATGGCGATCTGTTGGCTTGCCAAGCACGTCGCAGACGCCTCTTTTCCAGTACCAGCTGTTCCAGTTGCAGATTAGTTTTAAAATGGTTGGTTTGCACGTCCTTCAATTGTGGTATTAAAATAGTGCCTGCTGCCACGAGTACATATTCAAGACCATCGGTGGGGCAGTCGATGTCCGCTTCGATGTATAGCTACGGGGCTAGTTCGATGAGGGAACTTACATACTTTTTAAAGTTTAACCAGTTTGTTCTGTGCGATGTCAGTCTCTAGGGGCGCTTTCCTTCCATTGGGAGCACGAGTCGTGATCCCCAGTTGGTATGTTTGGCATTATAGTCTCCTGCTGCTATGAAGTGAACTCCAAGTAAGTTGTAAAAATCCATGAATTGTCCTTCAGTAATTGTAAAGCTAGGCGGGCAGTAGACAACGGCTATGGAAAGGGGTCCGCTATCCAACTGCACTTTGATAGACGTGGCCACCAAGTAATTAGTTGCAAACCTTTCGTGAAAGTGGTGTTTGATGCGTTTCCTGATTAGGATGCCCGTTCCGCCGTGGCCTTACCATCTGGGTGATCTGTGCGGTAGAAGGTGTAGCCTCTTATTTGGAAATTGTATTTATTTAAATGATTTTCATTCAGGAACTGTGTTATTTCATGTTTGTGCCGGAAAACGGCATCGGCGTTCCACATGGTTATTCGTAGATTTGCCATCAATTATTTGGACTGCTTGTAGTGTACGGGGGTGCTGTAGAGCTAATTCTATCTCTATACTTCGATAGTCGGTCATCTAACAGCGGATGGTGAAAGGCTACTAGAGAGGACCTTTGTACCTTCAAGCTTGGGATACGCACTCTTGCTAGGCTCGGGTCTAGCTCGCCGGATGTCGGGGTTCTTCCTTGCTTGAGATGGTACGGTTGCACGGTACCACAATTTATTAGTGCGTAATAATCAAAAGAACAATCAATCGAGACTAAAGGCTAAGCTATCAAAACAATTAATATGATATTGAAGCGCTCCGCTGAAAAGCAACTGAGAATCTGATAAATTCCTTTTGGGAATCTAGATGTTGTTATTCCGCAAGTCTTTACCCTCCCTTCCATGACAATGTTACTTAAATACTTGCATTGTCCCTAGGCCAAGATTAAATGATTTCTACCACATTATTAAGGAAGTGATTGACATAAGTACTCGACAGACCATGGTTATTATTTATTCAAACTTCATTTTTAAAAAAATCCTATACTTCATTTAATATTATATTTATCCACATAATTTCCCATTGATTTCATTTATAAAAATTCAAGAGTTTCCTAACACATAAGTTTAATGTTTCATTTCGTGTTCAATAGTATTTCTTTTCAATCGATTCTAAATTTATGAGCAAGACTAACAATATTTTAATGAATGTAAACTAAAGGAATTTCTCTCGACTTCGAATTACGACAGAGCAGCATTTATAAGTTTTTAAAATAGGTATTTACGCATTGTTCGTTTTAATTGTACTCACGACCTCTTCTTTATGTTCCATAAGACGCGTTGCGAAGTTGGGCCCAAGTTCACGTTGACGTTGAGGAGCTGTTGGTCAAAATTTATAATAAAACCTACATTAAATGACCTATACAAATACCGCACTCATGCCAATTAGAGAGTTTCTTTTAAAGGCCAATGAATTAATACATGAATTTTACTCCTAGTGGGCGATTATCGATCGCCGGACAATGTCCGATGGGGAAGCCTTTGGTGGTGGCTAGTCTGTCCTCTGTTCACGACCAATGTATGGATGCCTTCGCTGCACCTTGCGGCGGCACGATCCGGGTTGTCGCTGGGTGGCCCTGGATAAGTGTTGTTGCTCCCGCGTTGAATTATGTGATCTGAATATCATAGGCTTCTAACGGCCGGTGTCTAATTGCCAACACACGTGGGTGGTTGCGTAATCACGCCGGCCAAGGTTATGTTCTCCACTGGGCCGCTTTTACCAAGAATTTGGGCAAATTGCAGCTGAGGCAATTGGGGTTAGCTGGCTTAAGACGTTCAGACTGTAACCGGCCTAAAGTAGGATAAGACTCCCTTAGTGGGGTCTTCGGGTATACGTCTGACGTACGCCTTTCTATGCGGATCCCTAAGAAAAATCGGTTAGATTGGGAACCCACAAATCTGAAATTGTTTACCTTCCGCTCACTCTCACAAAATCCACTTGTTAATATTAATAACCGCCTGTCTAAATTATTGACCGCAGATCGCGATTATATAATTGTGTAAAGTTTAACACGTGTTTTAAATAAGTAACTTAGGCCACAGTCAAATGATCGAACGTTTTGCCAAGAGCGTAGATCAGAGAATGAATGCAAAATTGGAAACGAAGTGCAGATAAGCCACGGTCGCAGAGCTTTCCGCTGCAGTTCTAAGCAACGGTTTAATCGTATGACTTTTTTTGGACATAAATTCCATCATACTTTGTTGTGACTGTCCTGGGACCTGCTGAACGTTTCCTAGATAAGACTGGAGTGGGTTTTCAGTTCCTGTTCGAAGGGCATCGGCGTATGAGAATCCCTTCTATGTATTTAGCTGACCAAATGAGGATCTTGCAGCCGTCCCGAAAAATACTTCCGGCGTCGTTTTTGAGTAAGTGTACTCATTTTGAGTGTTTTGGTGGCGTGTTGTTGTCACTCGTCGCATGCGGTTTTTCAACTTTTTGTAGTCCACACAGCCCCTGTAGTTTGCCGTGTAATTTCCTCCGCAGTTTCCTCATTTCTTTTTTTGGGGGTCTTCCTTGTTGGCAGGGCAATTGGCGGAATTGTGAAGGTCTCCACAAACTACTCATACTGATCAAAGTGTGCAGTATGCTCTTGTGTGCCCATACTCCTGACAGTTTGTACATTGCACTGGGCCGTTCCTTTTATGTAGTTCTTCCACCTTAATTATTCGTCGCAAGATTCTGCTCTTTGGCTCCAGCTCTACTTTGAAGAGTTCCTGTTAATGATGTTACTAACGTTCTTTGGAGAAAAACTATTTTCTTTGAGGGCATCGATAACTTCATTGGGGGTTACGTCGGGCTCGATTCCTTTTAGTACAACTCTCAAGCCCTTGCTGCTTTTTAGTTGGTACGTGTAGTAGTTTTTCTTAGCTTCCTCCATGTATTTATAAACAGCTCGGAAATGTTCTTTGGATTTGGTTTGAAGTTTGGTTTCGTGAATATTCCCTTAAGTAATCGGAACAACATGAAAATTTCCGTCCCCGACCAGCGCAACAATTTTGTTGACCAGGACGTTCGAGCTTTTCTCCCTGATGTAAATTGGTGGGGGCTTTGGTTTCGGTTGGGTCTCTTGACCCAGTTCTTGACTTGTTCTTGACAAAGCGTCATCGTACTCTGGAAGCTATTGACGACATCAGGCCTAGCAGTTTGGGTCAGTTTCCGCCAAGGTCGACACCTGCGAGCGCCCCAGCGCGTAGGCTTAATTCCTACGAGGCCAGAGTGACTCCAGCCCCAAGAGGGTGCGATCTCTGCTACAGAGAAAATCATCCTGTTCGCTTGTTTCCGCGCTTCTTTGAGATGGATGTAAATGGTCGCTCCGACTACATTAAGAAATGTTTTGCACGAGGGCACCTGCAACGGGATCGCACAAGCGCCCATAGCTGCTTCACGTGCCACAGCCGTCATCACACCCTCCTGCACCGCGGTAATCTATTCGCGGCCGCTCCAAGTCCGTCTGTGCCAGCCAGGTCTCGACCCGCGCCTACTACTCTGATGTGCAGGTGTGCTTCGCTTCCGGCTCAAGAGCCGTCCTAATGGGCACAGCCCTCATTAACATTTGCCATCTAGGGTGCAATTTTTAGGCGCGAGCCCTGATCGACTCTGGTTCTGAGGAAACCTTTATTACGGAGAGACATTTCAACCTCTTCAATCTTCCATTCAAGACTATCCAGGCCCAAGTCTCTGGTCTTAATCAAACCGTTGCCGCTCAGAACACGAAACTCTGTCATTTTTCTATTCCTTCGCAGCTTACGTTCTTCCGCAGCTGGCCGGGAATCTGCCTTCGTATCCAGTCCCTCGCGATCTTCTTAAGGGAATTCCAGACATCCCCCTTGCGGATCCCAAGTTCTTCGAGAGCTCCCAAATCGATTTCTTGATAGGAGCCGACATTCTTCCGTCCATCCTCCTCGGCAACGCCAGGGCTAACATTTGCGGTTCACTTCTCGGCCAGGAAACCATTTTAGGATGGGTGTTGACAGGCCCCATATCTTCAGCGGCCCCTCGCAATGTGTCCGCCTTCTCCACGCGAGTTACCTGCGGCTTCGACGACTCGTTTGATCAGCTCCTTAGCAAATTCTGGGAGGTGGAGGAAGTGCCCACACAGATAGTCCCCGAGTCTGATTCTGTCTGTGAACACAATTTTGCCCAAACTACAAGAAGGGACAATCGTGGCAAATACGTTGTGACGCTCCCCTTGCTCGAGCATAGTGGTTCCGAGCTCGCATTTTCACGATCCTATGCTTTGCTCAATTCCTACGTTACGAGCAGCGCCTAAAAAGGGATCCTCCCCTAAAGGCCCGATTTGACGCTGTGATCCAAGAATACCTTGATTTAAGTCACATGGCCGAGGAATCTTTGACGAACAGTTCCGCTACGTACTATCTTCCACATCATGATGTTCTCAAGCCCGAGAGCACAACCACTAAAGTGCGGGTGGTTTTTAACGCCTCTAGCCCTTCCGCAAACGGGACCAGTCTGAATAATACTTTACGCGGGCCCGGTCTTTCAACCCGACCTCATTCATTCAAATCCCAAAATTGCCAAACCTTAAATTCTTTTACGAGTTGGAGACTGTCACTTTCGGAGTCAATTGTGCCCCGTTCCTAGCGTTCCGTGTTCCGTGCAGGCGAGTAAGATTATCCGACAGCACAAGTACGTCGATGACGTGCTCGCGGGGGCAGACTCCAAAACCGATGCGCAAGTGACTATCCGCGAGCTTCAGGAGGCCCTAGGTTCGGCAGGATTCCCTCTTACAAAATGGACATCCAATAGCACGGCGATTGGATTGGAAATCGCGCTGATTTCCTTGAAATCGACGCAGAGAGCACGGCTAAAACTCTCGGCGTGCGGTGGAAGGCGACGTCTGATGAGTTTTTCTACATTCCGCCCGAATTGACCTTGGGTTCATCGTTCACAAAGCGTCAAGTCCTATCTCGCTCCCTTCGTTGTTCATGCAGGACATTTGGCTCCAGAATCTAGGATTTTTCTTCGAGATTTTTTTTGAAGATGGGTTGACTTCCTGGAAAATTACTCCTCCCTCGATCAGATCGACACTCCCCGATGGGTTGCTTTCCGACCACATTTGAAAATTGAGCATCATGGGTTGTGCAACGCCTCGCAGAAGGTGCACGGTAGTAGTGAACTTGCTAACGGCAAAGAAGGTCCCACGGCTCGAGTTGTGCGGAGCCTTGTTATTGTGCGAAATGACCAATGCCGTTCTGCCAAAGATGCCAGGGCCGGGGTCCGCCCTGCACTGTTGGGCGGACTCGACTCGCCTGGTTGCATGAGCCGGCGTGCCACTGGACAACGTTCGTGTCAAATCGTGTGACCAAGATCACCCAGTTCACCGAGGTTGAGAAATGGGCTCACGTCCGCTCCGAGCATAGCCCGGCAGATCTCGCTAGCCAGGGGTGGCGCTTCAAGACCTCGCGGACAGCCAGCTGTGTTGGCATGGTCCTTCTTGGCTGCAAAGGCCTCGCTGCGAGTGGTCCATTCAAGGCTATGACCCCCCTGTGACTGAACTCGAGAAGCGAGCAGTCAAAGCCCATGTTGCGAATGCTCCCCCTGAAGACATTCTTGAGCGTTTTTCCACACTAGACAAGGCTTTGCGAGTCCTCGCTTACGCTCATCGATCCATCCAGCGCTCGCGAAAGCTCATGTCTCCGTATGAGGATCTCTTGACAGGTCCTGAAATTGCGTCGGCCGAGCGGCTCCTGATTTCCGTCACGCAACGCAGGCACTTCGTCCTTGAGATTGGCTGCTTAAGCCAAAAACGGTCAGTGCCAGCAAAGTGCCTTGTCCAAAGCCTCAACCCGTTCCTTGATTCGCATACCTTCGTGCAAGGTATGCGTCATCCACAAAAAGAAGTTGCAAACGCAACTCATGGAGACTTATCCAAAGAACGGACGTCCTTCTCGCGCCCTTTCGACATCAAAAACTACACGGGTCGAGCCTGTCTCATTACAAAACGGTATGTGTTGGTGTTCGTGTGCTTCGCCACTAAGGCCATCCATTTAGAGACTACGTCCGACCTTACGACTGAGAAGTTTCTCGCCACCTTCGCTCGTTTCCGAAGAGGATGCCCCCGTCAAGTTCAGTCGGACAATGGGAAGACCTTTTTGGGTGCGGCTGTCCTACTCTCCTGCGAGTTTCCCCAAGCTCTTAAGGAAGCTGTGACAGGTGCCTATAGTCACCAGCAGCTGCTCTGGCAGTTCATTCCTCCGGGAGCCCCCACATAGGAGGCTTGTGGGAAGCAGGTGTTAAGAGCTTCAAGACCCTGTTTTACAAGTCTACGGCGACGCGAAAATATACGTTCGAAGAGCTGTCCACGCTTCTAGCTAGGATCGAAGCATGCCTGAATTCGCGTCCGCTCGCGCCGATGTCCGAAGACCTGTTGGCACTTACGCCTGGGCACTTTCTTGTTGAAGGGCCCCTCATTGCATCATAAAGGGGACACCACATCTATTATAAACCGCTCGCAACACCTGAAGGCTTTTCATCAAAAATTTCGTCTGCGATGGAAGAAGGAGTGGCGAACCCCTACAAGAAATCTCCGTGCCGGTGACATGGTGGTCAAGGAAGACAACCTTCCGTCCAATGAGTGGTGATAAGGCAGAACTGACGTGGCGTTTCCAGGATCCGATAGCCATGTTCGTGTGGTCGACATTCGCACTGCGCGGGGACTCATTAAGCGTCCCATAGCGAAGGTCGTCCTTCTTCCAATGGAAGCGTCTGCCTGCCCGCAATAACCGGTCGCCCCTCCACTCCGGTGTTTCAATTCATCACTCCGATTTGTAGCTTCAATTCATAGTTTCATCCCGTAGTTCCAATTCGTAGTTCTAATCAGTACTGATCCAAATTTTTCATTTGTCCTATTCCGCCAATCAGATCTCACACGATATCTCCACGTCCGCGCAGCGCCATCGCATTGGAACGCAGACAAACTCGAGGTATGCAATCCTACCGTTGCCGAGTCTGTAGCGGTATCTATCCGCTTCGAAAATTTCGTCGGTTCCTCCGTCTGAGTGCCAAGAAGAGGCTCCGGGCTGTCCTTGCCAACCGGTACTGCCACCGCTGTTTGGCCCACAAGCACTCCGACGGAGCGTGTCGACGAGGTTATCGCTGCAAAACGTGCGGCCAGGATTACCACACTCTTCTACATCTCTGTGAACCACCGATGTCATCACGGCAGTCCCGCCCGGCGGCACGCCGGTCGCAGAGCACCGTTGTCACTCCACGGCACTCTTCAGCCGCTCCTCGGCCATCGTTCGCCACTCCACGGCACTCCACGGCATTCTTCAGCAGCTCCTCGGCCCTCGTCCGCCACTCCACGGCACTCTTCCGACGCTCCGCGGCAACGTCGCCGGTCCCCAAGGTCCCTCCTGCAGCGGCACAGCATCAACCTCCTCCCTCCTCCTTCGACACTGCGGCGCTCATCGACCCGTGTACGCCTACGAGCTGCATCGACGCTTCGCTAGCGACGAGTTTTCGCTTGCCGACTACCAACGTGGGGGGTGAACAGATTTGTTTGGCAACTGTGGGGTCTAAGATCGACAGAGCGGTCCGGCTCGACGTCATCTTCAAAATAGAGCCTCACGTGCGCATCCGCACTCCAATCCGGGTGCTGAGCGACGCGGTGCGGACCCGAGCGTGATGCGGCCGGGCTTCCTCAAAATACAGGTTTGACTACCAGTGGCCCAGAGCACCGTGCTTGGGTGGGTCGTGTCCGGAGCCTGCCACCAGCCGTGAGAAGAGCAACCAGGCTATGTTGCAAGGGGGGAGGAATGTTTAGGTCAGTGGCCCACTGCGTCGCCGCTGCTCTTAATTTTGTAGTGCCTTACAGGAATGTTTTTGTGGCAGGATCGCCCCCTACAACTGTTGGAAAACAAACCGATGGGATTTGTGGGTATGGAACCAAAATAGGTCAAGTTTAGTTCCGCACCCGCCCGAGGTGGCAACCAAAGAGGAAAATACTAGAAAACTAGAGAAAGATTCTAAACCGATCTGGCAAGGAAAAGACCGGAGAATACGAGAGGGTCCCACGGCGGCTTCCGGGTCTCTCTTGCTCTGGTACCTCGAGGTAGACGGTCGCGCACGCGGACGACGTGGATAGAATTTCACGAAAAACACGCAGAGAAGCAAAACGGTGGTCGGTAGGAAAATAAGGTTAGTAAGCAAGTGTAATCGGCGCAGTGAGACAGAAATTTTATGAAACGGAAACACAAAGGAAAGTGACTGTGAATAAAAACAAATTAAACATATATATATATATATATTTGCAAAACGACAAGCATGGTTTTAACGTGTTTTATTTTTACCCCACGCCCCTTTTTCTCCAAGTTACGTTTATATATATGTGTTTATTCTCACAACTTTCTGTCCTTCACCCATTAACCGGGAAGATCCCCGCACTCTCCCACTTATTACCTCACGACCCTGGCACCTAGTCCAATCACGGTAGAATCCGGCTACAAGGGCAAGGCGTCTGGGCCTCTCTCCCCTTTAACCTCGGCCAGTCACGACAGATTCCGGCTGCGGAATAATTAATCGAAAATCATCGTTCGCCCCACGAACATTACTCTCTAGCCCAGTGTCTCAGTGATTTTGAAATTTCTTTGAAAAGAGCCTCTGGATTCGACTGAGAATTGTAACCCGGCCAGAAAGCATCCTTACAATCTTCACCATAAAAAATATTACATCCGACAAGTCGGTTAATCGAATCCGCTGCTTTCGTAAGGCAAACTTTCTTTTTTTAAATACTTTTATATCCGGCTATGACCGCTCCGAATTTTATTAATGTATTGAACTCCTTCTTTTATCTGTGTGTTCCGTTATATTATCCGTCAATTTCTAATAAACCTCCATGGTTTAATAAGCGCTTGGCACACTTAAAAAATGTTAAGTCCAGTCTTTTCAATAAATTTAAAATGTGCGGTTCACAATCTGCCTTCTTTGGATATCCAAGGGCTCGGTCAAATTCTACTGTGCTTAACGCCCGGAGTTATAAAAGCTATCTGACTCGTTGTAGGGTCCAATTTTCACAAGATCCAAAACAGTTTTATAATTTTGTTAACACTAAGCGTAAATCAGCCTGTTACCCTGCATTTGAAAAATACTGATCAGGCAATTGCCGATCTATTTGCCCAGTTTTTCCAGACAACATATTCTGTTTCATCCCGTCCAAATCCGTCTTATTCAAATGCCATATCCGAGTCAAACTTAATTTTTTGTCCGGGGTTAGGCGAAAGCTCCCTTCTCTTGGATCTCTATAAAGTTAAACCAGTCTATTCACCTGGTCCCGACGGAGTTCCAGGCTGCGCGCTTAAATACTGTGCTGAAACTCTGTGTAGACCTCTGCTCAAATTGTTTACCTTGTCTTTGAAAACTTCTTATTTCCCATTTCTTTGGAAGGAGTCATTTGTTATTCCCCTTCATAAGAAAGGAAATAAATCGAATACAAGTCATTACAGAGGCATATCAAAATTATCCGCCATCCCAAAACTTTTCGAAAACGTTATTACACCCCACTAGCAACATCTTTGTAGATCAATTATATCTCCATGTCAACATGGATTTATAAGGCGAAGATCTACGACGACAAACCTCTTGGAGCTATCGTCTTTTGTAATAAATTCTCTAACTTGATTGAGTTACTTCAGGCGTCCCACAGGGAAACCAGCTTGGCCCGCATCTTTTTACTTTATTTATAAACGATCTCCCTCTAGTCTTGACAAAGTCGAGTGTCCTTATGTACGCAGAAGAGGTTAAGTTATGCCTGCAATATAACGAAATTTCCAGCAGTTCAGACCTACAATCGTATCTAAATGCTTTTCAAACGTGGTGTTGTGAAAATTTGTTGGATTCAAATAGCGCTAAGTGAAAAGTAATGACATTTTTTTTTGTAGGTGAACCCACAATATGCCACGTGTACGAATGGTGGTGATGCGCTGTCTAGAATCACCCATGTTGATGACCTTGGCGTCCTTCTTAACCCAAGACTTAAGTTTTGTGACCATATTACTTCTACGGTGAATAAAGCCAGGAGAGGACTTGGATTTATTAAAAGGTGGTCAAAGGATTCGATGATCCCTATGTTACAAAGACTCTGTTCATTTCACTAGTCCGTCCAATCCTAGAGTACTGTTCAGCAGTTTGGAGTCCGCAGTATGGTGTACATTTAGACCGGATAGAGTCTGTGCAAAGGAACCTTTTATTATTTGCTTTACGGGGCCTTAGCTGGAATGCAAGCCATGTTTTCTCATCCTACTATAGTGAACTTCTTCTAATTTTTTATTCTGATGGACGTTGATGCACTACGAGCAGTACAAACAAGTGGCCCAACGACACTAAGCACGTGCTTGTTACGCGCGGGCCCTATTATCAATTTGGGCAAAAAATGCGAGTTCGCGAGGAAAATACATAAATTAAATAGAGACAAGACACAAGTGAAAATAAAAGGCACAATTAAGAGAAAAGCAAATGAGTTAAAATATTAGTTTCAATAACGGGATAGAAGTGGAAATGCAAATTAGTTGATAAAGGTTGTTATAAGTATTACATAGAACGCGAAAGGGCTGGTGCAGACAAAAATTTGATGAACATCGTGAAAAGAGTGAAAAAGAGTGCTTGGCAATCGTGTGGGCAATCAGGAAGCTGAAGCCGTACTTGGAGGGCTACCATTTTAAAGTGGTTACAGACCACATGGCTTTAAAGTGGTTAAACAGCATAGAAAGCCCGTCTGGAAGGATAGCAAGATGGGCCTTGGAATTACAGCAGTATGACTTCGAGATAGCGTTCAGGAAAGGACAGCTGAACGTAGTGACAGACGCCCTATCCCGACAACCGTTGCCGGAGACACTAAGGGCCATAAAAGACGCATCAGCAAAACCTACCAATAGCTGCAGCTGGATTAGGAGTATGTACGAGAAAATAAAAGCACAACCACAAAAATATCCAGATTATGTAATGGAAGGCAAGTCACTCTATAGGCACATTCCTCACAGAGCGGACAATGAAGATGTCGTGGAAACTGTGTGTTCCGCAGAGTCTAAGACAAGCCGTTCTAGAAGAAAACCATGACTCCCCATCCGCTGGCCTTGTTGGGAGTAGAAGAACAATAGCACGCCTGGCAGCCCGATACTACTGGCCAGGAATGCACAGAGACGCCAGGATCCACGTAAGAAGACGAAAAGGTGTGCGGTGATGATCACATTCGATTAAACACTGGCTTTTTAATTTAATTTTACATCTCTTAGACCTATGCTTAGCTAAGGGGCGAGCGACGGGGTGAATTCGCAAGAGCTTTATTGGCTCCCGCTCTCGCCTTACAACTAGATAATTTAAATTAAGGCGCCAAGTGCGCAAACACCGCCCCCTCTGAAGGATCGACGTTCTTCAGCCCAACACAGGCAAGGGGGCCAGCCGATGGATAGCTCTCCGGTATACTCCTTCCTGCGACCGAGCGTTCGCCACCCGAACCTTCTTATCGGCGCCGGCGTGGACCTCTTCCACTCGCCCGTTCCTCCACTGCTGGAGTGGAAGGTTGTCCTCAGCGACGTCGACCATTCTTCCCACGTCGATGTTTGGCTCCTTCCTATACCACTTTGTCCTCTGCTGTAGGCTGGAGATTTACTCTCGGGACCATCGCTGCCAAAAATAAAGCGGAAAACCCATACGAACGGTGACGCATCCCTAGACCCTCATAGCCCCGAAGCCAGCGACAGCGGAGGCGTTCCGGAGCAGCGAGCAGCGAGGCAGCGGAGAGCGACGGTGGAGCAGCCACAATTCTTCAGGGAAGGCGTTAAGACGAACATCTGTCACCATTAGTCCCAGGCCGAGGGACAAGTCGGCGAATAAAGATCCTTGTATAAGCACCCTAACTTTCTGTGCGTTCTCATTAGACAATCGGGCGGTCACGTTTATATAAATTTGGTGGGACGAACAAGCCAAAAACAAGCCAAAAAAGAAAATCAGTGCAGCAAAGACCTAGCACACCAGATTACGCCAAGGTCGCAAAGCAAGTGAGAGAATGGTCGTTCAAATTCGATGGCACAGAAAAGCCACTAGAATTCCTAGAACAGGTGGAGTGGTCCGCGAACACGTACGGTCTGAACCTGAACATGATCCCACGTGCAATGCCAGAGCTGTTGCAAGGCAAAGCTCTGAAACGGTTTATTTCAAACAATAAGCATTGGAGAACATGGGGAGATTAAGCGAAAGTTTCCAGACGTACTTTCTGCCGAGACGGTTCTTCTCGAAGTTGGCAGACAAGGTGAAACAACGGAAACAGGGTTTCAGGGAACCATTCAAAGATTACATGGTGGACATGCAGACTTTGATGAGGCCACTCGGCTACTCACCAAAGGAGACCCTAGAAATAATCAAGGACAACTGCACACCAGACCTGAGAATTTCACTAAGAAAGTACAAAGTGGATGATCTGGACACATTAATGATCCTGGCTGACGAGTAGAAGAACTGGACAAAGAGCGAGAAGAGTTCGTTCACGAACACAAGTTCTCTCGAAACAAAATCGCAGCACCACCACAAACTACATGCAGGAGATGTGAAGACAGCACGGTAAACCAAACACCGTCCTATGGCCAGTGGACACCGGCCAATGTAACACAACAAAGACAGCCCACGAACACATTATGGAGGCCACCAAACACCTCTCAGGTGGCACGCAACCCAACGCCAAGAGCCACCAATGCACAGACCCACGTAATGGACCCACAGGACACAAACACTGGGCACAAGGATGCAGAAACCAAAGACTACTGTTCTGCTGGGTGTGGCATCAGGAGTGTAGAGTGCTGCCAAAAGGCGGGAAATGGGCAGCAATCCCAGTCGCAGAGAGGCGCACAGGGGTCGCAAAGTGTCTCCTCTCCAAACTAACTGGCAAGTTGATCGAGGAAGAGCAGCAGTTATCCGCGTACGTTGAAATTGGAGGCGTCGCATACAAGGCCACAATTGACACTGGAGCAACGTCAAGTTTCATCAATGAGGAGCTAGCGGATAGACTGGCTGACACAGGAATGATCACAAGGACAAGACGGCAAGTTAGGTTGGCAGACGGCAGATGCAGCAGATTAAGCTCACAGCTCGAAATCACGGTGAAATTTGGAAACAAACAATTGGAGATGAATCTGCTAATACTTCCAGGAGTAGTGGATGAACTAGTGCTGGGATGGAATTTCCTCACAGGAGTCGGGGCAGAGATAAAATGTGCCGGGCATGAATTGCAAATACCGGCAAGAAAACGGCACAATGGATGTCTGGAAGAAAGGCTGTCGGTGGCTGTAGATTCACACTTAAGTGATGAAGAGGACATTGAGAAATTTCTCGACAAACAGTTAGCAGATTTCAGCACCATGTCAGGAACATCTACAGTGGCCGAGCACCAAATCACCATGAAAGACGACAAGCCAATCAAACAGAGGTATTATCCTAAGAACCCAAGAGTCTAAGGAGAGATCAACGCAAAAGTGGACGAGCTGTTACAAATGGGCTTCATAGAACATTCAAGAAGTCCATACAGCTCGCCCATCGTAATGGTGAAAAAGAAGACGGGCAAGTGGAGGCTATGCGTTGATTTCAGACTAATAAACGCGAAGTCCATAAAAGATGCCTACCCGATGCCGCGGATCAACTATATCCTGGACCAACTCAGAGAGGAGAAATATATAAGCAGTCTAGACCTGAAAGACGGATATTGGCAAGTCCCTTTGGAGGTAAATAGTCGGCAATATACGACGTTTACAGTACCCGGCAAATGCTTGTTCCCATGGAAAGTAATGCCTTTCGGACTACATTCAGCATAGGCCACGTTCCAACGGGCTCTGGATCAGGTAATCGGCCCGAAGATGTCACCATGCGCGTTTGCATACCAAGGTGACATCATTGTGATCGGACGCACGCTGAAAGAACACGTGGAGAACCTAAGGGAAGTGTTTAGGCGCCTCAAGGAAGCAAACTTAAGAATAAACGCCGATAAATGCAAATTCTTCAAGCAAGAATTGCTTTACCTAGGACACCGCGTTACTAGCGAAGGAATAGGCACAGATCCCGAGAAGGTAGCGGCCATAGCCGAACTAGAGCCACCGTCGGCAGTACGCTAACTACGGCAATACCTAGGCGTAGCTTCATGGTATCGACGATTTGTGCCAGACTTTGCGCGTATAGTTAAACCACTGAATGATCTTCTACGCAAAGGCACAAAGTGGACATGGACGCCGGAACACCAACAGGCCTTTGGAGAGGTAAAGGCACGATTAGTAGCCGATCCAGTGCTGGCGTGCCCAGATTTTGAGAAATTTGATTTTGAGACGGACGCCAGCGACTATGGGTTAGGTGCAATCCTGACTCAAGAGACAGAGGACGGCGAAAGGGTCATTTCATACTCAAGCCGGACACTAAACGGCGCGGAGAAAAATTACTCCACAACTGAAAAAGAGTGCTTGGCAATCGTGTGGGCAATCAGGAAGCTGAAGCCGTACTTGGAGGGCTACCATTTTAAAGTGGTCACAGACCACATGGCTTTAAAGTGGTTAAACAGCATAGAAAGCCCGTCTGGAAGGATATCAAGATGGGCCCTGGAATTACAGCAGTATGACTTCGAGATAGCGTTCAGGAAAGGACAGCTGAACGTAGTGACAGACGCCCTATCCCGACAACCGTTGCCGGAGACACTAAGGGCCATAAAAGACGCATCAGCAAAACCTACCAATAGCTGCAGCTGGATCAGGAGTATGTGCGAGAAAATAAAAGCACAACCACAAAAATATCCAGATTATGTAATGGAAGGCGAGAGACGCCAGGATCCACGTACGCAAGTGTGAAGTTTGCCTGAAATACAAGCCCAATCAGCTGCAGGCTGCAGGGAAAATGCTCACTCAGGTACCAGAGGAACCATGGGCAACAGTATGTGCGGACTTCGTCGGGCCACTGCCTAGATCGAAGCATGGAAATCAAATGATACTGGTGTTAATTGATCGGTTTTCTAAATGGACCGAAATTGTACCACTACGAACAGCAACGGCAGAGACCCGTTTATATAAATTTGGTGGGACGAACAACACACATCTTCTGTGCTAGCCGCACGATACTCGTAGCGAGCAGACATACAAAAATCAGTTCGTTACATCTGGAGCCCAACAGAAACAGAAATGGGGAAAGGATGGATATATCTCCTCAAGACAGAGGATTTCGCAGAAAAAGGAGCCAAGTTAGGCATCACTTTGGAGGGAAGAACGGATGACATGAGGAAAGCCCTCTCAGAGTACCTAACAAGGAAACAAAACGACCCAGGAGTAGCAGAGATTTGGGCTGAGCTGGAAGAGAAATACGACAATAAGACAGGCCCAACAGTCAAATTGCTGAACCCTGACGCCGAGGAGCGCATAGCAAGTCTCGGAATGGACAGCACGAAGGAAGCTGGCAGGAGTCGAAACAAAAGACCTAGCACACCAGATTACGCCAAGGTCGCAAAGCAAGTGAGAGAATGGTCGTTCAAATTCGATGGCACAGAGAAGCCACTGGAATTCCTAGAACAGGTGGAGTGGTCCGCAAACACGTACGGTCTGAACATGATCCCACGTGCAATGCCAAAAGCTATTGCAAGGCAAAGCACTGAAATGGTTTATTTCAAACAATAAGCATTGGAGAACATGGGGAGATTTCAGCGAAAGTTTCCAGACGTACTTTCTGCCGAGAGGGTTCTTCTCGAAGTTGGCAGACAAGGTGAAACAGCGGAAACAGGGTTTCAGGGAACCGATCAATTTCCTCAAAAGCGAACAAAAGCTCCTTTGAATAAAGCGGAAAACCCATACGAAAACTTTCAGAAGCTTCAAGTGCGACGAAAAATTTTTTATTTTCTGAAGCAGATAATTTGGCTCTGGGATGACTACGAGAGCTAATGCCGATTTGCGTAATTCCATCGACACTACTGCGGCCGGCAGTTCGAAATGTTGATTTTTTTTTTTGCGCCACGGCCCACTTACCCGCCCAACCGACCGAGGGGCGCAGCCGTGTATCGTACGGCACGATTCGCGATAAGATAGACGCGAGATAGGAAAATAAAGGTAAAGGTCCGGGGAAAAAAGTAATAGTTAGATCAATCTTGTGGCAATGAAGCAAGTATTAATCGTTTTAGGAGCGGCAGAGAGTCAAGATTTGATTTTACAGGAAAAAGTATATTATAGTCAGAACATAATACTCTTAAAGGCTCATGCCAGGCATAGTTAGATCTGCAATGATTTAAAATTAGGGGAATATAATTTCTAGTTAATCTACTTGGCACAGAAAAATTTAGCCGACTTAACAAGTCGGGGCAGTCAATATTACCATGTATAAGGTTATAAATAAAGATAGTACCAAGCATCGTTCTTCGGTTGGCTAGGGATGGTAAATTAATCAAAAGAAGTCTACTAGAATAAGAAGGTAAGATAAGATTTGCATCCCAGTTTAGGCGCCGTAAAGCAAAAAGAAGGAAGTTTTTTTGTACAGATTCAATACGACCAATATGTATTCCATATTGTGGACTCCAGACGGGAGACCCATACTCCAGAATCGGACGGACAAGCGAAATAAATAAAGTTTTAGTCAAATAAGGATCATGGAATTCTTTTGACCACCTTTTAATAAATCCAAGCACTCCTCTGGCTTTAATAACCATGGACGAAATGTGATTAGAAAATTTTAGTTTAGGGTCCAAGAGAACACCAAGATCGTTTACAAGAGTTATTCTATCCAAAGAGCTGCCACTTTACAGGCCTCATTGGCCTTTCTGAGTCCAGCAAGAACAGAGGCCCGCCGAACCAGATGGACGTTGTAAGCTCCTCAACGTCAAATCCACGGGACACTATGTCTGCTGGGTTAACTTTCGTGGGAACGTGTCTCCAAGTTGCGTTCTCCAACCACTTCTGAATCTCTGCAACCCGGTTTGACACAAAAACCAACAATGACGAAGGATCGGGTTTGATCCAGTGTAATCTCGGAGTCTGTCAATAGAAAAATATTCTCAATGGGACAATTTAGCAAGGACGAATGCAACAACATCTTTGCCCTTTTGACCAAAGGACACAGAAGCCAAGAGGATCAAAAAGTCGAGCCTTCACCGACAAAATATTTAGTTTTGTCGCACGAAGATCCAGGAAAGAGTCATCCAACCGAAATTCGAAGTAATCTTTAACCGGCAGTCAACAAATAGTCAACATAAAAATCTTTCTGAATAATCTGTGCGACTTTTGGATAAGTTGCTTGCGCCGTCTCTCCTATCCGCACAAAACACCTGATCGCCAAAAAGGGTGCTGGCGAAGTTCCATATGTTACGGTATTTAACTTAAAGATTTTCAGAAACTTAGAAGGATCTCGTCTCCTAACTATGAGCTGAAAGTTTCGGTCAGATTCGTCCACCATTACTTAGCGATATATTTTTTTTATGTCTGCCGCACGGGCAAACCTTTGCAATATAAGCTGAAGCAGTGTCGAGTACAGATCCTCTTGAATGGCCCAAACATTCATACCATCAAGATGTCATTCAACGATACCTGCGTCGACGTACGGCATGATGCATCGAAAACTACTCTCCTTTGACAAGAGACAAAAACCTGTAAATTTGGGTCAGATTTAAATGGCAAAAGAATAAAAACTCGCCACTTTTTGTTTAAACGCTCACAGCAGCAGTTGCAAGTATAACTCTATCTGATGCAGTCGCATGCAAAAAATGCGAAGCGGATGGAGTCTCCTGCATGAGCGTGGGCTGAAAAGGGGGTGGCAACGCGAGATTAATGTTTGCCTAATATATATGCAGCATCGTATGGTGTGGGGGATTGCACACTCTGCATCTGTTCGATTAACATTTTTTGACAGTGTGTCCCTTTCGAAGGCAGTTAATGCACAAGGGTGAACTGTTACAGCTACGAAGGAAGCGCAGTTTCCAATTTGGTGTTCAGCTGAGTTGCAATACACGCATTGTACGGGATCGTTCTTGGCAGCGACAAACGAAATACTCCTTTTTCCATTCTTCTTAGGATTAGATTGGACCTGCTGAACAGTTTTGGGCTTGGAAGCCTCTTCCGCTACCATGTTTTGGTAACGCCTGTTTAATTTCGCCTCACAATCGCTCCAAAGAGGAAGAGAAGGATAGTTTAATTGTTCTTCCCATTTTCTTTTAGTTCCTGCATCGACCTTGCTTATTACCAGATGTATTGAAATAGCATTAGTAATGCGTCTATCATCCACAATAGACATCAAAGAGTCATAAAAGGCTGTGAATGTGCCGATGAGGGTTCTCAAGGCTGTAGCTGATGGCTGGTTCATTTTTTGCATATTAAAATGGCTTTGGGCTTTATAATTTTCCGCAGTGACTTGAAATGCCCTAACTGTTCCTAATGCGCCTCCAAGTAAGCCCGAAATTAAATGATTAAATTTCTAAATATCGTGTAGCGTATAATCTTTGCTAACAAAAGTTTCGGAGTGTTTTCCGCTAAATGTTGAAAGAGCGACGCTCGGCAGGCTGTACTGAGGCGGGCGACTTGTCTTCCGAACGGATTTTTCGACAGTATTTCGTTTAGCCTTATATAAAATTTAAATCAGTAATGATTTTGCTAAAACTGCACTCTTTTCCAACTCTGCTCGAACGACATCTTTTGCATCTCTCACTTCTATAAGGTTTTGAAGAAGTGAAGCATTTTCAATGTGCATATTTAGGATTTCTAAGCCACTCTCTAGCTCAACCGGATTAACAAACCATTTACCGTCATTTAAGTTGCGATACGTTCGGTATATACTTTTCATGCAAATATCTCGATTGTGTTTAAGCGCTTCAATATCCTTGCTTGCCATTGCGTTTATTTATAAAATAAGAAATTTTTTTTTATTTTTTATTAATACTATGTATTTGTTTAATAATATATAAAACGACTAACTAATAATATCCGAACGCACGCAGTGTAGGGGAGCTAAGTGCCGAGAGAAGTACAAAAAGAAAATTTTAAATATCGTTCTTAGATTTTTTTATAAATCCTACGACAGTACTATCCTGAACCCACGCACTGTAGGGAAGCACACGCCAGGTACTCTTGAAAGGATCTGCTTTCAACACTTCTTAGTCCTTCAGGTCAGATGTTAGAATCAACTTCAGCCGCCTCTGTGGTGAGTGTATTCATGAGTGTTCTGTTCAGCAATCGCGCTTTTCACCGCCGCTTCCCTAACCCCGCCAAAATGTGGTGCCCAAGGAGGTATAAAATGAAAGTTAATAAAGTCAGAGGAACAAAATGCATTAATGATATCTTGCATGGTTCGGTCGAACATAAATTTTTTCAGTTCGTGGAGATGATTAGCAGCGCCCGCCATTGTCACAATAAATGTCTGATGGCGATGCAGCGCGAAATGCGTTAGTCGATAGTTCTGACACGACTTCTATTAGTACGGCCTATGATGCATTGCAGACGAAGTTTGCCAGGTAGGACTTTACAGGACCCCTTCCACGTATGCGAATATAAGTGTTGATTGAAAAAGGGTTGTTGCTGCCACAGATGCGCCGTACTAAGTCTCTGACGTTGATGATCCAAAATTCCAAGCGAGTGAGCGCCTCCAATGTCTTTGGTCCTGCGTGAAAGTTGCGAAAATGAAGATGTCGTACATAAATCCATAAGCTGTGTGACTTTCTGGACAAAGGATCGGATGTTTCTCACTTGCTGGGATATTGGCGTTTTCGAGCCTGCCACCGACTCTGATGAGCTGGAACTCTGAAGTAAATTCGATGAATGGATTGAGATATTTCGATTGTCCTTTTAGCGGTCGAGATTTTTGCAAAAGTAGAAATTCCATCGAAAAGGCTTGTTGTTGGAGATTCCATATTATGCTATACCGTGTTACCGGAGCCACTCTGGATTTAGCTGTGAGGAGTCGTACTGCTATGCTTCCATCGTTGCATTCGGTACGCAAATGAAGCAGCCATATGCCCGAATCGATGCGTTGCAAAATCCGTGACGCTGAATTGATTGGTACTGAGCCTGTAGGCAATGGCGAGGCACCGAAAGAGTTGAACAACTTTTGAAGGACTGCAGACATTTTGTCTCAACGATATGCAAGTGTTGGGATATAAATTTTGGCGACGATAATAAGCGGTGACAGCAATTCAAGTGGGTCGTATAGCGCGGACGCGACAGAGAGTATCGTTCGCTTTGTGATTGTTGTGGGCACGTTTTTGGAAGTGAACGCAAATAGTAATGTGTCTGTCTTCTGATCCAACTGTACTCCAAGTGCACTAGTCACGCCGTATGTGATTGGGTTGAGATCCTTGTTAGTGTGACTCTCGACGAATTCCACGTGGTTTAAGTGCCATTTAGTGAGCGGAATCTGACCGCATTCTAGTATTTTGGTGGCTTGATCCTTTACGACTCGCAAAGTCGGTAGTTCATCTGCTCCGGTTAGTAAATCGTCGACGTAAAATAAAGTCCTTATAACCGCAGCACCAATGGTATATTCGGCGCGATCTGCTAAATGATGTAGACTACGTACAGCGAGATATGGTGCGGAAACCGTCCCGTATGTAACCGTGTTAGGCTGATATGTAGCTGTTCACCTGGAAAGTCTCGCCAGAGAATGTACTGAAATTTGCAGTCGTTTATGTCAAAATTTACTTGCATGTATATTTTCGCTATGTCGGCGGTTAGGGAATATCGTACTAATCGAAAACGAAGCAGAAGCAGGAAATCATTTTGTATAGTTGGGCCGCACAGTAAGATATCATTCAAGGCGACTTGATTCGACGTCTTGCATGACACAGCGAAGACCACTCGAAGTTTTGTGGACTCACTCGCTGGCTTCATAACACAATGATAAGGGATGTAGATGATAAGTTTGGATTTGTTACGAGCACCATGTCGCCCATTTGTTCGTATTCGTTTATGAACATCCTATATTGGGTGTAGGTTTCCGGTGAACGGTCAAGTCGCGGTTCGACGCTGAGGAACTTTCGACGAGCAGATCAAAAGAGCTACCGACCTGATCGGGAGTGTCCTTAAATGGCAACTTCCCGACGATTCTTCCTTTTTCCTCTTAACGCGTTGTCTGCTTAAAGTGCTCCTCACACAGTTTGTGTTCGGGCTTAAGTCGCTTAGCCGATGTAGCAATTGTTTCCACCTCCCACAGACGCACTAAATGGCAATAGGGCTTTGAGCCAGAAATGAATAGGATTCCCTTGATTGTTTTGAACGATGGCTTCCTGCTGCTACTCATCCGAATGGCGTTTTTTGAAGAGTCGGCAAATGGGAGCCGAGTTTGATGAAAAAGAAGAAAGATGAAATTGATCATCCGCTAACGGCATATTGGGCAGAAGATTCCAAGTCGAGATATCAATTAGGGTATCCGGTTGATATGCGATGGTAGGCGTTATGCAGAGATCGAGAGATAATTCAAAGGGCGAAAGTCGAGACTGTATTGTCGTTGATGTGCGATGCTTTATGTGTGTATGCGAGTCGCCTATGCTTCGAATTTGAATGCTATGCTTGTCCCGCGGCAACCTCAGTTTTTGAGTAAAAGCCTCGGTCATGAAATTGACATGGGAGCACGTGTCAAGAAGTGCTCTCCCGAGTCGGTAGGAACCCAGTGAGTCCTGTACTAGCACCATTGCTGTGGCTAGAATAACGTGTGATCCTTCCTTTGCATCAGATTGAGCGTGAGCATGGGTTGCAGCGCCGATAGAATACGCCTGCGAACTAGTTAGTGCCTTCCTGAATTGTGGTGGAGAATAGGCAAGCGCTCCAGGCTGTGGTTGCGAATGAGCATACGTAGCTGCAATCCGTTGAGCTGAACTAGTTGATGGTTGTGAAGATTCAGACTGCAGAGAGCTGTGGTGATGCAATAGCGTATGATGCGGCTGATGCTGCATCGACGGACAACTCGAAACCTTATGACCCTTGCCAAGGCAGTTGACGCACTAGGCGCATGCCAGGAGTCCGTGTCCGCTGCTGGAGCTCAATACACATGGCCTTGGTGAGCGCAAATGAAGAGTTTTGAGCGTTGTTAGATACAGACCAATTTGGTTTCAAAAGGAAAGAAGTACATTGACGCACTGATTCTAGGATGGCAACGACGAGTAGTCTAGCGATTCGTTCCATTTGTTTCAAATTTGCTCATCGCACTTGTCCATGATCAAGCCAATTAGCATTGATTCGAAATTTGTCCATCCGAGTCAAGCGACGACAGAGAGCGGAACAAGGGGGATGCATTATCGATGAGGCTGCGTAATTTATGTGCATTTGACGAGCTTACAGGCTGCAATTTAAAGATTGCTGTTACCAGCGTTGGCGTATCATATCGAGCCTTTAACTTGCCTAGGGCCTTTGGAACGTTCTCATTGGTGACTGGGAACGCCAGTGCTGGGCCCTTTATACATTTGAGAAGATGGTTGAATTTTTCGATGGATGACAAATTCTCGCGAGCAGTGAGCTGCGTAAAAGACGTTATGAAGTTTTTGTACTCCGTGTGAGTACCATCGAAGGTGGGCAGCGGCATTCGTGGAAGTTTTGACTGCGGTGGTGCTGTGGTACTGGACTCCAACATTGTGCTGTTTAGATCTTCGCCGAGGAGTTGTTTGATAACCAATTTGGTTGTTGTTTACGTATCCTCGATGTCAACACGCCCGTTGTCGGTTGAATCCAACGTTTCAATTTTGGATTGAATGGTTAGTGCCTGTCCAAAGTAGGACTCCAAAATTCCCAGACGACATTGGGCAGAGCGGTTGAGAGACTCCTCCTCAACATGATGATCAACTAACGATTTAGTTCGCGAAATGTTTTTTTAAACATTCACTCTTTGACGCTTGGCCCTGTCAAGTGGGCTTGGATTCGGTACCATGATGTTTTTCAGTTAAGTCAACTTTTTAAGGTTAAAGCTAATGCGTGCGAAACGACAGAAAAACTTATGCGACGGTGTAGCGTCACGTTTTGCCGTCAATTTACCAAAGCGACAAATTTGGTGGGCGACAAATGTAAGGGCAAGCGGCTAACGCACATAAAGATAGAGAATCGAAAGCAATGCAGAAAACGAAACGTTTCGTTTTCAATTCTAAGTCGAGAGTAGATCAAGAATTGCGAGCGCAAAGCGAAGACGAAGAATAGTCCTGTTGGTTAGCGACACTGGACTGCGCTCGTACGGAGCGAGCGACAAAGGCAAGGTTTTTTGCACGTTTAAATAAGTAATTATTATTTTATTTTAACTTTGTTTGTGATTTAATGTCCAAAGCGATTCACTAAGGTATACGAGGGTGGTCCGATAAGTACTTACCCTCCAAAAGAAATACCAAAATTTTGGATTTATTTCTCAACATAATCTCCTTTTAGCTCGATACACTTTACCCAGCGATGCTCCAACTTCTTTAACCCGTCAAAAAAATACGTTTTCTCGAGGTCTGCACAATAGGCCTCTGTGGCGGCGACGACTTCCTCATTCAACGCAAATTTCTGTCCAGCGAGTGACTTTTTCAAGTTTGGAAACAAAAAGAAGTCACACGGGGCCAAATCTGGAGCATATGGTGGATCGGGTAGCAGTTCGTAGCCAAATTCGACCAATTTGGCCTTGGCGAGGGCGGAAGTTGGGCCAGTGCGTTGTCATAATGGAAGAGCACTTTTTTTTCGCCAAATGGGTCCGTATTTTCTGCAATTCGGCGGCAAATCGGCCCAATAATTCGGCGTAGTACAGCCCTGTGACCGTTTTGCCCTTCTCCAGGTAGTCTATGTAGATCACACCTTGTGAATCCCAAAAAACGGTGGCCATCACCTTTCCGGCCGATGTGACAGTCTTCGCCTTCTTCGGAGCAGGTTCGCCGGGTGAAGTCCATTGTTTCGACTGTTCCTTGGTCTCTGGTGTGTACCAGTGGATCCATGTTTCGTCGACGGTCACGAAACGACACAGAAACTCCTTCGGATTGCGCTTAAACAGCGTCAAAAACTGCTCTGAAGTGGTCTCACGGAGGCGTTTGTTGTCCGGAGTGAGCAAACGTGTCACCCATCGCGCCGACAGCTTTCTCATGCCCAAAATTTCAAACAGGATATAAGCCCACGCAGTCTTTTGACATGCCTACTGTCTCAGCTATCTCGCGTATCTTCAATCGGCGGTCTGCCAATACGAGATTGTCAATTTTTGTCACGTTATCCTCCGTGGTAGCAGTTTTCGGGGTACCTGGGCGTGGCTCATCAAAAACCGTTGTGCGACCACGTTGAAACTCTTTAAACCAATTTTTGACGGTCGCCATCGAAGGAAAAGAGTTACCGTACACAGCTTGTGAGGCACCGTAAAAAGCTGCCCCACATTCCCACAAATATTGGTAGATAATAAGTTAATAATGATAAGATAGGAATTTAAGATGTACATATTGGTAGACAATAAGAAAAGAACTAGTACTAAGATAGGATAGGCCACGGAGGCAGGCAAGAAGCCAAAAGAGCCGTTAAGTTCAAAAGAACTTCGGCCGTTAGCCGGTAGTTCAAACAGGCGTTATTTAATGTAGGATCTCAGCTGATCAGGCACTCTACTCAGCGAGTTAGGCGACCTACACACGATCGGATTAGGCGACCTACACACGATCGGATTAGGCGACCTGCGCACGGTTTCAGTGTTGAGAAGCGAGGACCCGGCTGGCTATATAAACCCGGCGGCTGCTAGCCCAGCTCTCTTTCATTTCGCCACCAGTCAAGGAACAAGCATCGAAGCCAGAGGAAACCACGCAAAAGGACACGCGGGACACCAAGGACCCGCAGGACATCAAGGATCAGGACGAAGGACCCTAGTGAGTAGAGTGCAAGAGAGATAGGGAGAGACAGGGAAAGAAAATAGTGCGGCTAGGGAAAATATACAGATAGAAAAGAAAAATAAAACGAAAACACGGACAATAAGAACAGCGAACATACCCCGAGTTGGATTTATTTCTTCCCGGACCCTCAGAGCCCTGATCCGCGTGTGCTAAAACAGTGGCCTAAACCGAGCTGGTTGCGTTTTCGAGAAGATTCCTCTGCGCAACTAGACCTTGGTGGCAGCCACGTGCACAGACGTGAAGGCGTACAAGTACGGGTTTTCTCTCCGCTTGCATAGCTTTCCGTCGCGATTTCGGTCGACACACCCAAGCCTCAAGTAACCCGAACCCGACCCGCGTGTGCCAAACAGTGGCCCAGGCCAAGCCGGTTGCGTTTTCGAGAAGATTCCTCTGCGCAACTGGACTTTGGTGGCAACCACGTGCACAGACGTGAAGGCGTGCAAGTACGGGTTTTCTCTCCGCTTGCATAGCTTTCCGTCTCGGTTTTCGACCGACGCACACCCATCCCGAACAGTGGGAGCCTGTCCCAGAACTGGGAACGCTGACTTCTGTTTATGTTTAGAGACGATTCCTCTGCGTGGGCGTGAAACAGCGCCCCAGGCGGCGGGAGTTTACACAGTGGTACGGACCAATTCCCCCACTGTACCTCCTCCGACACGCACGTGACGGCTTTCACTCGTTCGCGTCTGGCCCAAATCCGAGTCCCAAATGCCTGATCTGACCCACCAATAAGGCTCACCGCGCGCATCGGCGACTGCGTCCAGATTGCCAGCCTCAACTCGTCCCCGCTTATTTACAAATTCGATTGTAAAGGATCCTGGGGAGACTGAGCTCCATCCCAGCCGTAGAAACATCCTTACAAGCTCTTTGATTTCGCTGCGGTATTTCTGTTCCAAAAACTAGAAACGAATCACAGACCGATATTGCTCTTTCTCCATTTTTCTAAATTCCACGGACACGTCCACGGAAATTCCACACGCAGTCAAAACAAAACTACGAGTCCGATTCGGCTGAAATTTCGACAGAAGCCGTCTACTACAAAATAGTAAATTTCTCTTGCGACAGTGACGCCATCGGGCGGTGAGGCTAAGTACTTATCGGACTGCCCTCGTAATTCGAACTCTTTATGTATGTTTATATGACGGAGTTATACTTGTTAGTACATGAAATTTTTTATTTTCTTGTTTAGAATTCTCACTTTCTACCGATTTTTACTCGAATGCAAAAAATTGAGCACTTTGTGCACTTTATACCTGGTTGGCCAATTCGGGGTTTGAAACTTCCTTTAAATCGATCTTCGAGCAGCAACAGCAACAAAGGGATCGGCAGACACTTTCAACGCAGACAGTTTCCAAATAAATTGTTTGCCGTACCGAGGCGAGTGGTTGTTTATATAAAAAAAAATGAATACTGTTATGTATTAACCAAGAAAAACGCGTACTTTGATTGGAATAGCGAGATTTAATAAGCGAAAGAGCGACGACAAAAAGGAGTGCGGTGATGTTCAGATTCGATTTTACACTGACTTTTTAATTTGATTTTGCTTCTTTTAGAACTATGATAAGCTAAGGGGCGGGAGAGGGGGCGAATTCGCAAGAGCGAATAAATGCTTTAATGGCTCCCGCTCTCGCCTTATATATAGAAAATTTAAATTAACGCGCTCAATGCACGAGTTCGGTCGTTCAGTCGCCGAGACGCGCATTTTGAAGAAGGTTGCCCTGCGCTTGAATTGGGATTTGTATACGCATACATACATGCATTCATGCATTCTCATACAGGAGTGCATGTGTGCGATCATTTCATTTCGATGCAGCAGGAATATGTTGTCTTTTCTACTTTTCAAATTTGGTTCCCTCACAATATGAGCGTATTCACTATTGGGTTAATGATGAAAATAAAAATATTATATGTTATAGTATATTTTTTAATAAAATATTTTTAATAAAAAACCCGAAGGCACACGATGTGTCCGGGGTCTGCCGCTAAGAGCCTTGGGGCCTCCCGTAAAAATATTTTTGTGTCCATTTTCGTTGTATGAAATGACCAATCTAAATGTTGTATGGTCAGTGGCGGTACCTATAACGATGATATCGTCCAAATAGGCGAAGGCGAACGGCTCCATGACCGCACCGATTACGCTATCCAAAGCGCGTTGGAAGGTTGCACTGGCCGAGTGAAGTCCGAAGGGCATGACCGTCCATTGGTATAGGCCTCTGCCCGGGACCGTGAAGGCCGTGAATTGGCGGCTATCCTTGGCCATGGGTATCTGCCAATAACCGTTCTTTAAGTCCAGCGTTGAAATGTATCGGGCTTGTCGTAGTCTTTCCAGGATGTGGTTGATCCTGGAGACGGGGTACGCGTCGGGTACTGAGTGAGCGTTCAATTGTCTATAATCAACACACATGCGCCATTCACCCGTCTTCTTTTTGACCAACACTATGGGTGCGCTATGCGGACTCCGTGAAGGTTCGATGGCGTCTTCGCGGAGTAGTTCGTCCACTTGGGTGTCGATAACGCTTGCCGGATTGCTTGGGTAGTACCTTTGTTTCAAGGGTTTATCGTCTCGCATTATAATCCGAAGCTCTGCCACGAGTGATACACCTTAACACTCCTTAAAAAGCGCCAACTCACGGGTGATGAATTCCCGCTGGTCGGTTCTCCATCCTCTGCTTCGTCGATTTCGTCCGGCCGAAAGTCCTCCAAGGTCCTTCCCAGTTCGTCGTCTCACACTTTCGTATTTCGTCGCCATGCGGTTTAATTGTACTAAAGTCTCATGGCGTCTTATATACAGACGATATTCTGGTGCCATATTTTCATAGATCCGATAGAGTTCTTCTTCCTTTTGGTATCCGTCTTGCTGCATCTTGGTCCGTAACTCGACCAAGTACTCCTTAAATGTCTCATCCACTCCCTGGATATGGCCCCGGATCTCATCCTCTGGTCGCTCGAAATAACGTGGGGGCAGGAAGAAACTTAAGAACTCGGCGCGAAACTCTGCCCACGTAGCTGACTGTAAGTGGCTCGTGCGGAACTATCGTGCTGCCCTACCTTCCAAAATCTCTGACATAGCGCGGGGTACCTCCTCCTGGTTAATTCCATATGTTGCTATTTTCTTCTCCAGTTCGGCGATCAAGGCCAACGGGTCAGACGCTCCTTCGAATCGAAGATACCATTTGTGCATCCGCTCGGCTAACAAATGTCGGGGCAGAGTGATTTTAAGTGGGTGGAACTTCTGACTCTGGCGGCTTCGACAGTCCGTGGTTTCCGAGGGATGGGACGATGAAATCTCGTGACGTGCCGGGATGGACTCCTCGATAGCGAAATATGGAACCTGACTCTGGCTAACTCGGGTCATCTTGGCTCCCGACATGAACCCTTCGCGCCTCATAGTCTGTTCGGAGTTATATATACTATCCTGCTCCTGTAGTTGAGCGAGTCGTTTTCACACCGACTCTGGAAACGATCCTGTGCTCACGAGTGTAGCGAATGCCTTCTGTGTTTCTGCTACGGTGCCGTCGGCGCTGAACCCGAACTCGAGTGCTAGATTGGCTAACTCATTTTTGCGGCGGCCATAAATCCATCGTACTCCTACGCCTGGGCTTTCAATCGAATCGGCTTTTTCGTATTCGCCGTCGGACTCCTTTGTATCACCCATGGTTTATTGTAGTACGCGAACCTTCTTTCTTTGCCTTTGCAATAACGATTCTCTACTTTACCTTCTCCTTTCGCTCTTTGCAAGTCTTCGCTCCAACAGTTTGTAACGCTCGGAGCGACTTTTCGGGATAAATATCTTTATCTTAGTGGGTCTGTAAGCCACTTTGGTGTTGCTCTAGTTAGACTAAGTGTCCCTGTTCGGGCGCTACTTGTAAGGATGCTCGCTGGCCAGGATACAACTCTCAGTCGGATCCAGAGGTCCTTTTATAAGAAATTTTTAAAGTCTCTGAGATACTGGAAAATTCCACGGGCTGGACCTTTGGGCGAGGCCGCAGCCGGAATCTGTCGTGATTGGCCGAGGTACGAGGTTCGTGAGGCCGAGAAACCTACGGGCTGGCCTTTCGGGCGAGGCCGCAGCCGGATTCTGTCGTGGTCGGCCGGCTAAAAGTTAGTTTGATTAGTTGAAGTCGGAAGGATCTGCCGTTGCGCTACGGTGTGGGATTAGTGGGGCAAGTGAGAGGATCTTCCGTTTCACCGTAGGAGTTAGTAGGACACAAAGGGATTTGCCACTTCGCGGTAGGGTATTAGGGGAGGACACGCGGGAGGATCGTCCGTCTCGTTGTGGGGGTTAGGGGAACACGAAGAAATCTGCCACTTCGCGGTAGGGTATTAGGGGAGGACACACGAGAGGATCATACGTCTCGTAGAGGGAGTTATTAGGATACGAAGGGAGGGGGGAGTAAGTAGGAGAGTAAGGGGATCTTCCGCCTCACTGCGTAGGTAGGTTAGTGGATGAAGGCCAAAAATTGTGATAGTATATATGTATATATGTGGTGTAAATAATTCAACCGCTCCCAATTGGATCGCCAGTCGTCGGTAACCTAAATCACTCGGAAGAAAAGGGTGCGTGGGGGTAAAAATAATACACTTCGTCGTTTTGCATATATGTATGTATGTATTTCAGTCACTTCACTTCGTGTTTGAATATCCCTTGGTCTCACTGCGCCGATTACACTTATTCACTAACCTTGTTCCCCACCGACCGCGTTTTTCTTTCCCGGTGTTTTCGTTTTCCTTGTCCGCGTGCGCGACCGCCTACCTTGAGTTACCAGAGCAGCGAGAGTCCTTTTTATCTTTTGCTTGCCAGATCGGTTTGGTATTTTCTCTATTTTCAAGTATTTTTCCCCATGGTTGCCACCTCGGGCGGATGGTGCGGAACTAAACTTGACCTATTTTGGTTATGTACCCGAAAATCCCATAGCTTTGCTTTCCAATTACTAAATAATAATCCTTCATTTTATTCTCTTACATACTAATGATTATAATAATGTTAAACTTAGATAACTACTGCTTATATATATTGTGGCGGCCTAGCCGTTAGGCACGATCGTCACAACATTTATATAACATTAAAAAATTATATATGATACAGACTCTGATTTAAGTCTACTACAAATCAATTCTGACAAGTACGATGACATAGACATAACGAAAACTATAACTATGTCTGGAATAGGATAAGGTTGTCTTAAATCAAAAGGTTCAACATTTATGGAAATACAAACAGGAAAATGTATATTCCCTTTTTATTTAAATAGTAATTAATGACTCTTCAATACCCTGTGATGGTATATGAGGAATAGACTTTCTAAAAACACTTAATTGCCAACTTGACTTTCAAACAGATCATGATTGGTTTCCAATCATACAATAAATTGACAATAATTTAATAATCCCTGCTCGATCTGAAGTCGTTAGACAAATTAACATAAATACTTTCCACAAAGAAATACTCATAAAAAACCATTATATAGCCGATGCTACAATTGTAGCAAGCACTATAGCCAATCCTAATAAAACTTTTGTCCGCATTTTAAACACAACCGATACCGTTAAAATTATAAACGTTAACAAAATTGATTATTAACCATTCATAATTATCAAACACCATAAAGTACAGAATGTTACTTCAGAAAAAAAGAAGTCCTATACAAATTAACAAAAAAAAAACATTAAATGTTTAAAAGCACTCTCACTAAATTATGCACCGAATTTACTGATATATTCGGACTAGAAACAGAACCCATATCCTCGAATTATTTTCATTAACAAAAATTAAAAGCTTAAAGCCCACTACTGAGCACCCCATAGCCAATAAGACGAAATAGATGAACAAGTCAAAAAACTAATTAAAGATGGCATAGTGGAACCCTGAGTATCAGAATACAATAGCCCATTACTTATAGTACCCCGGCAAAAATCACTTCCTGGTTCAGAACAAAAACGCTGGCGATTGGTTATTTATTACCGACAAATAAATAAAAAGTTATTGGCAGAAAAATTCCGAATCGATGATATACTCGATCAATGTGGCTAAATTTTTTCATGTCTGGACCTAATGTCTGGACTCTACCAGATTACTTTAGAAAAAGGCTCTAGAGACATAACTTTATTTTTAACCAGAACTGGCTCATACCGCTTCAAACCATTACTCTATAGAATACAAATAACCCCTAATTGATTTCAAAGAAGGATGACATTAGCTTTTTCTGGGTTAAAACCATCCCAAGCATTCCCTAACATGGACGACTTAGTAGTAATAGGTTGTTCCGAAAAACATATGATCAAAAATTAAACTAACGTATTACCTATGTAAAAAACGTAATCTCAAGTTACACCCAGAAAAATGTTCATTCTTTATGCACGAACTCACATTTTTAGGTCATAAATGCACAAACAAAGATAAAAAATATCACGCAATAATTAAATACGGTGTTCCTTCCGATGCAAATGAATCAAGAAGATTTAATTGGACTCCACAATGTCAAGAAGCTTTTGAATATCTTAAAAACGCATTAGTTCAACCCATTTTATTGCACTAGCCAGATTTCACTAAACAATTTTGTAACACAACAGAGAAGTCTTAAGCCAATCACATGATGGGGTAGACCTTCCAGTAGCATATGCCTCACGAAAATTTACAAAAGGCGAAAGTAATAAATAAACTACCGAACAGGAATTAACAGCAATAATAATTAAAGACACTAAAACTATTTTTGCTTTACAATTATTTATTAATTATTAATTATAACACAACGTTTTTTCCACTTAGCTTTCATCACACTTGCACTCACTGGGGAGTGAGACCGACTAAAATAGGACTACCTAGTTTCGTCTGGACGTCAACTCAGACTCATCAGCTATCTACGGGTATGGAAGCAGAAAGCAATATCACAGTTTTCGCATGAATACGTTGGGACTAATTAGCTTAAGGATTTTCAGAAAATTTTAAAGGAAGATAACCTTGTTCTATGTTTATTAGCAACAAAGTATTTTTCTGGATATGGGAGCCAATGGATATGGTCATCCAATTTATTTCAAACTAGTAAAGTTTTAATTAATTATATTTATTGTTGTAGCTAAAGTTTAAGGCCAAGCCGTTTTGTATCAAACAAAAACAACTTTTTAAGAGTTAAAAATCTTGTAAAAGTTATACCTTCAACAAAATTTTAATGTCTAGCACCGAGGACTCATTTTTCTTTAAACGGAATTTGGGATACAACAAAATTATGAACTGGCCCAAAAATTAAAAAATTTTTTTCGAAAGAGCTATTTCTGCGTACAGTTGTCGCCTTTTGTTTATAACGATCAAAATGTTACTATGCCCGGACGCTACGGATGAAGCTGAATTGAAAGTCCCTGGATGGCCTGAAGGTGTAGCTCCTTTAGTTGTCGTGGCGGTGACGGCGATTGATGACGTGTGCTCATGCATGTGCAACAGAGTGTGATGGCCCACATTTTTTGTACGCATCTCCACCCTCAGAATGCTGATGGGCAAGGCAATGCGGGCAGTATTTGTTGATAAAAACCGCTCGAACTCAGCTCATGAAGCGGCTTCATTTCTGAAAAGGATGGATTCTTCTACATACTCAACACCGAATGGACTGTATACCTTGGAAACATCTGTTATCCATTGCTTGGGCAGTGCGAGGTCAAGGAGCAATGCTTCAATTGTATTAAGCACATTGTTTAAAAATAATCGGAAGTAGAAACAGAAGGCATTATTGAGGAAAATCGGAGGTTTCCCATGCCTCCATAGGAAGAAGTAAAGGCTTGGGGACTGGACGTTTGATAGTACGAGATGTGCGCAACCCTACTATCGGCTCCTGCAGGGATAGATTAAACTATGCCGAGCCGCAAGTCTTTATCATCTTTTTTTTACCAAAAATCGATTCACCAGAATGGATTCTGTCATTTTTTGCGCGGGTGAAATGTTGCCATCGATTTAGAATCGAATACGCTTCGCCTTTGACTTCGGGCTTAGCTATGGTTAAAAAGCGTGGAGAGGTCTTCAAACGTATATTTACGTATATGTCCTGGAGAAGAAGACCTGATCTGTCGGGTTTGCAATTTCCACTTGTAAATCGTGCAACCCTTGTGATAGTTCTCCACAGCCTAGACCAAATTCTTCACCTTCGATCAGATCTGGCGAACTATTAATTGGTTGCCATGAAAAGAAATCTTATGTGTAAATTGGACTAGGAGACGAGGCAGCCTAGAATTGTATGTAACAGGCTTATGGGCTTTGTTGATCTACGAACAAGAACAAATTGGAAATCGGTCTCGACACTGAGGTTGGACGCTAACTAACTAAGAATTTAAGCTTTTAGATATACTCCTCACGCTGAGCAGTAATAAAAGTGCTCTTTCAGACTCTCGGGCGATTGGGCCCATCGGAAACTTGGGCCGGCGCGCAATAAAAACTAAAGCATAAGCAAGGACTCGCAGAGCCTTCTCTAGTTTGAAGAATCGCTCGAGGAAAAGAGAGAGCTTTCTCGAAATTGACTTTTGCAGCGCGGTGTTCTAAGTCTATTATATATATATATATATATATCGATTCGGATTGCTGGCCACTGCTTTTTGGATTTTTGCATCGAATCAGGTCCTTGCCACCAGAGTTGGCTATCAACCAGGTCCCGCAGGAAAAAAACATTGACAAGCTAAGATGAGCGGAATAGTGCTTGAACCGAACAGGCGACCTATTCTCAGCTTTAGTCGCCTGAGTTATTTTGGTCACTGTGTTAGTCACAAATGAGGTCCAATGGCAGCCACGTTTGTTCAACCACGCGGCGACTATAGTGGTGTGTTTGGAAGTAAAGCTGTGGTTATTCCTGACACAGCAATGTACCGCACAGCTCGAGCAGTGGAACAGACACTGTTTTCACCGGGGCGACTCGTGTTTTTTCTGCCGGCCCATATGCTTTTTGCTCTACCTCCATCTCTGGTTGGTAACAAGCCCAACGGGGATAATGTTGCCAGCTCTGACTCATGTAGTCCAGGCCTAACTCCTGTAGCCAAATTTCTTGAATAAAGATTTTTGAGAGGATGATGAACGGAGCAAGCCGTCGGGATCAAAAAGTTCTTCGATTTGAGAAGGCACTTCACTCTTCGTATATGATAATTCTGCGGATACTATCGGGGTTACAAAATAGAATTTGGCGGAAACTATCTAGGAGAAGAATGTCTTCCAGAAAGCTATTTTTATCGGATGTCCACTTTCTTAATGGAAAACGTGCGCATTTAAGAGCGTTCTACAACTCTCGGATAGCTGGCCAAGCCTTTGGGAAGGTCTCATGCTAGAACTTCGGCTTCGTTTATATAAGGCCTAATAATACTTGCTTTCGGAATTTCGGTTATACTTCGTCAGCCAGTTGTTGTAGTACTCATATTGGCAGAAACGGTGAACAATTGACACCAAAGACAACAGTCCTTAAATTCTTTGGAGCTGCTTATGCTTGGGATTGATCCAGATTCTACGATACATCTTCGTAATGTCCGAACTGAACACGTATTGGAAATAGCACAACTTCAATATCTGAATGGTTAAATAGAATTGTAGGACTGGATCGTAATGAAGAACATCATTCAAGCTTGTCACATTTGCTGAAGAGCTAGAAGCGATAAACACTACACAAAGTTTGGTAGTGGTACACTTAGGATTGATCACAGTGTGCTGTTGTGGTAGTAACTCGGCACAATTATGGTGGGGGGTGCAACCATAAAAATGGAGTTGGTCCCTTGGTATTAAGCCAAGGATTTTGAATCCAATTAAAAAAATGTAAAAAAATATAAAAAATTATTAAAAATGGAGTAATGTGAAATCGCAATTGGCGAAATGTGCATTTTCTCAAAGTGGAATGGAGTAGCTGCGGGATAGGACAAAGGACGTATGGAATGCTATTCCCCCCGAATTGGTGCAATGCTACACCCAAAGTATGCCAAATAGCGTAGAAGAACTTAAACAGTTAAAATGGCTGTGGACACATTATTAAAAAATTATTAGTAAAAATATTTGTTTGATAAATGACCGCAGTGCAAATCTGTAACATTTGACTTCTTTTACTGTTTGCTCCAGCTTTTTTTATTCCTGTTATTAAATGGCCTAACCAACAAAACAAACCTAAGACCTTTGAAGTTAAAGTATTGAACTCGTGTTACAGTTTTGCTCGTCAGTGCATATCATGAGCTCCCATAGGAAAATCTAAAAATAACAAAAACTGTTTCTTTATTTATTAAAATATTCCTCTGAGATATAGTAACAATTTACTATACCAGATTTACGCTTTTAGTTTTGTCAAAATCTGTCAAGAATATCATATTGCTGCCATAGAAACGATGGCAAATTTCAGCGCAAAATCGACATAATAACTGCAAGTGCACGCCATAGCAGTCATAGAATATGTATGCGATGTAAGCATTTTGCCATTCTGCAGTGGGCAGAAGTGAGTGGGTATTATAACCACTTCTCGTAATTACGTTGGCACGAATAACTTCAACCCCCTATTATCAGGTTCAGTGTCCTCCTTATGTGTCCGCCTTATGATGTTTTATTGAAAAGTGAACTTCTAAGCCTGCTTTCGAGGCTTCAAAAAATCAAATTTTTTTTGCAGTGTCTAGCCAAACTATCCAAGTACGTGTCTCTATAATTTCAGAAGCAAATTCAAAATATTATTAACGTTACAGAAGAAATATTGATTTTTTATATACGAAAACTTTAGCGAGCGATACGGTTTTTCATGTTTACGATTTCTTCTAACTAGCGGGAAAGACAGGGACTCGGGATTAAATTCTCTTTTAGTTGAACCTAAAAAAACCTTAAAAAAATTATGATTAACTTATTTTTCAGGCAATCTAAAGTCTATTTAAAAAAAAAAGCGTTTTTTGTTTAATTAGAATTTCTCACTTTTTGTTAAATTTTTTTGTTTTTACTATTAAAAGTAGTACAATCAAAAAATGTGCTATTTTCAATAGTAAAAACTTTTTTTCGGATAAATATTGCGAGCTGCATCTTTTCCGCCGCACGACACATGCACACTCGAGGCGCCTCGACGAAATGCTTGTTCCAGGCATAATATGACATAGCACAGCATGATTTTATTGACGGCCTGCTTGATATATCCTTATCTCAAGGAAACCATGTTCGAAATTGACTAGGTCGCCTACTTGATTTGTGTTTGTATCAAATCCTGAAGGTGTGTTTCTGTCCAGAGTAGCACCACTTACGCAACCTTAAGATTTATATCACCCTACAATCGAACTTACATTTGACACGGGTAGTGTTATAGAAGAAAAATCAGAAAAATCAACCAAACAAATACATTGTTTTGGCAAGGCAGACTTTCTGCCTTTAATAATTTTATTTCTGGCTTTAATTGGTGAGAAATTGATTTATGAAATAATATGTCCGATGCAGTTAATGTTTTTTACAGTGCAATAAACTCATTTTTTAATTCCTGTGTTCCGTGGTACTATCCGTCAATTTCCAATAAATCACCTTGGTTTAGCAAAGAGTTGACACACTTAAGAAATGTAAAGTCCAGACTTTTTAGGAAATATAAAAATACCGGTTCTCAATCTGTTTTAACTAGATATTTAAGCGCTCGGTCAAGATTTACCGTGCTTAATGCTCAGTGTTATAATAGTTACTTAAACCGTTTTCTCCAGTTTTCTCACGACCCGAAACAGTTTTATAACTTCGTTAGCACCAAGCGTAAATCTAATTCATATCCTTCCTCGCTATCGTTCGAAAACATGACGGCAACCACAGATCAGGCAATAGCCGATTTATTTGCCCAATTTTTTCAAACGACATAATCTACTTTATATTATTCATCACAGCCTTATGCTTACACCATATCCAAGTCAAACCTCATATTCTGTCCCACTTTAACAGAAAGTTCTCTTCTTTTGGATCTTCTTCGAATTTAGCCTGTTTATTCGCTAGGGCCCGATGGTATTCCTGGGTGCGTGCTTAGGTATTGCGCTAAGGCCCTGTGCAAACCTCTTCACAAGTTGTTTACCTTATCTCTAGAAACTTCCCAATTCCCAAATATTTGGAAGGAATCTTTTGCTATTCCTCTTGTTCAAAAACTTGACCTGCTAGGTTTTCCAGTTGATCTCCTTAAATCGATCTCAAGTTATCTGAATGGCAGGTCTTTGTGACCAATTTTTAAATTCTCCGTGTTTCCTCCGGTGTCCCACAAGGGATCCGTCTGGGTCCGTTACTTTTTACATTATTTATTAACGATCTTCCCTCACTTATAAGTCATTCTCGCGTACTTATGTAAATTAAATTTATTAGTTGATTGATTTAAAAAAAAATAATTTTTTTATTTTATTATTATGTTCACCTTTTATTTTCTTAAATTCACTTTCACAAGTCACTTATCATATATTTAGATTTTAACTTAGATTTTCGCGACCGATCGAGTCGTCTACAAAAAAGAACTGCCCTTGGTTTGATAAAATATTAATCATGAAACCTCGGCTTAAGAGAATCTTGCTTAGAAGAGATTAAAAGAGATTAGGCAAAGTTAAGAGAGTAGGACAATTGGCTGATGAAATAATTGAGAAGTAATTGAAACTCAATAAATTGATTATTTGACAAAAATTTGGTTAGCAACTGGCTCGGACTAGATCGGACCCTAAGTGGAAAATTTGGAAGCTTTGTCAGCGGTTGCTAAGATTGGAAAGGGTCATTTGTTTAGATTAGGGGAGATTTTGCTAGCGAAGCTTAGATTTTTCAGCGGTTGCTACGATTGAAAAATTGTTTATGAAACTCATAAGCTAAGAATATTCATGGGTTGGATAACACTCCCCCTTCTAAATTGAAGCGTCCCGATTCAAATGACGTTAGTGAGATGGCATTTAGTTGAACTGCTAAATCTGCTACAACATTTTCTTCTTGGGAATTATTTTGAATATTGTTATTTTTATACCCGTTACTCGTAGAGTAAAAGGGTATATTGTATTCGTGCAAAAGTATGTAACAGGTAGAAGGAAGCGTTTCCGACCCTATAAAGTATATATATTCTTGTTCAGGATCACTAGCCGAGTCGATCTAGCCATGTCCGTCTGTCCGTCTGTCCGTCTGTCCGTCTGTCTGTCCGTCTGTCTGTCTGTCTGTCCGTATGAACGCTGAGATCTTGGAAACTATAAAAGCTAGAAGATTGGCATTTTGCATGCAGATTCTAGGAGTTCCTACGCAGCGCAAGTTTGTTTCAAAAAGGTGCCACGCCCCCTTAACGCCCACAATCGCTTATATACGATTTAAATATTTCGGAAAAGTAAAAATGCAGTTTTATTGTGTTTATCAATACCTATCGAAATGTAGAAGAAATGTTTCAAATCGGACCATTCGTTAAAAAGTTATGCGTGATCAAAGTTTCTATCTCCATCTCCCTCGCACTCCCTTTACCTGAGTAGCGGGTATCTGATAGTCTGGGCACCCGACTATAGCGTTCTCTCTTGTTTTAATTTTTTTTAGCCGTGGTTTGATGATTAACAGATATTTTTTGAATTTAAAGATTGACAATAAAATTATATATACAAAAACTATATATACTAAAACTATACTTGGTTGCTTAAAACTAATTTGCCATCATTTTGAGAGATAGCCCTGGCGAAATATGTATGGCATCGATTTCGAATGACTGGATACCGAATATAAATAACAAATATTTCTTTGTTTAGTGCAATTTTAAAATCGGAAATATCCGTTAGATCTGTGATCATGACAGGTTTTTTCTCATGTTTATAAATTTCTTAAAGATCGTCATGGTTTAATATTTTTGTGTTAAAAACGTCGATTTTTGCTAAAGTAATGGTGTCAATTAAATTTTGTAAATCAAAAGTTTTTAGGCGTAAGCGGTGTTTACTTAAAAGTATTTCTTGGTGGGTGAAAACTGAATCTAATGTGGTAGATAATTTCTTAGCTTCGTCAAACAATTTGGAATTTATTATCTGTTGCTTATTATTATTTTCAATTAAATCGTTAATTTTTTCTTGAATTGTTGTAAAATCATCATGGTCCTGAGGTCCGGCTATCCATTTTAAATTGGTGCCTAATTCGTTAATTTTTTTTTATTTCTTGATGGAGTTAATTGTAATAAAGTTAAGTCGATGGTTTTTAGGTTGTAAGTCAACTCCCAGTGGAACTGATCATTTCTGAATTCTTCTAAGCTTTCTGATTCTTCCTTAATAATTTCTTTGTAAAAGCTTATATTAGTGATATGAAAAAGTTCTGCGTATGAATCATAAGTCAGGATGTCCTTGTTGTCTTTGTAGATGAAAAAGTCGTGGTTTGAAAAGTCGATTTTCTCAGAATTAGTTGATGCGAGTATCAAAACCATATATATTATAGTATTCATTAAAAATATTCATATATTATTCAAGTTAAAAATATTTTAATATTTATTATTACTTTATTAGCTTTGTTTTCTTTAACTACCTGTTTTTTGTATCTTGGTTTTAATTTATTTCGTTCCCCGTACTTTTTTTCATTACTTGTCCTACGTGATATTCTTTTGCTTTTTTGTTTTGGTTATGTGATTTAAGCATTTTTGATTGCGCTACCTTAAGTATTTCAGGGACTTTTTCATGTTTTATTTTATTGTATGGAATGTCTATTGGTTTTTCATTTTTTACAGAATGAATGCTTTGGTTATACCTTTGGGCAGATCTAATAATTATTTCTGAGTGGTCAGTAAGATTAAATTCGTCTTTAATACATCTAGCAATTTCTGTCGGTGTGGAATGTGCTCTCTCGATTTTATCCGTTTGAAGAACTATGTCTAGGGTCAGCGCAATGTCTTGTACAAATGTTCTTGTAAACAAAAACTTGCTTTCTACTGAGTGAATGGTGTTTTGTTCTGAATCTGCTGATCCTGAATTGTCTAAACTTGGATTTTCATCTGAGAGGTGGTTAATTTGGATTCTTGACAATGCATCAACGACTACATAAGTAGTTCCTGGTTTGTAAATAATTTTAGGACAGTAACTTTCAATAAATAAGTACCACCGCTTCATTTCTATGTTAGGGCTTTTGTCTGAGACCGTGAAGGATAATGACTGGTGGTCAGTTTGGATTTCTATTCAAACTACTCCGTAGAGATAATTTCGAAGGTTTTTTAATGCCCAGACTATGGCTAATAATTCCTTCTTGTTTGTTGCGTAAACTTGCTCTGTTTTCGATAAAGTTTTTGAAACAAAAGTTAGTGGTTTGCCTTCCTGTAAAAGGACTGCGCCAATAGCAAAATCTGAATCTGAAATCTGGTTGAGTTAGTTCTATTTGTGCTACTAGATTTTGTTTAGGCTCGTTAAAAGCTTTTACAGCAGGTTCATCCAGCTGTATGAAAATTTTTTTAGACATTGCTTTGGATATTTTACCATTGTCCCCTCCTAAATATTTGGTAATAGGTTTCGCTATTAGTGCGTAGTTCTTTACAAACTTTCTATAATAACCTGTTAATCTAAGGAAGCTGAGCTCTTTAATATTTTTAGGTTGCTGATATTTAAGTATTGTTGAAATTTTTTCGGGGTCTGTTTTAATAATATTATAGGATACTACGTACCCTAAGAAACTAGTTTCTTTCATGAAAAATTTGGATTTTTCTAGAGAAACTTTCATGTTTGCTTTGAATAAAATGTTTATTATTTTCAGCAAGTCTTGGTAATGCTGTTGAATTGAATCGGAGAATATAATTATATCGTCCATATAGACGTGAAAAATTTTCCGTCTTGTTCCATTAATATGTCGTCCAAAATTCGAGGAGCATTCGTTGGACCAAATGACATTCTTAAAAATTCGTACTTCCCATTATTTACGGAAAACGACGTTTTTTCAATGTAGGAGTCTTTCATCCAGATTTGATAAAAACCAGACTCTAAGTCTATTGTTGAAAATACTTTTGCCTTTCCTAAATTTGCTAGGATCACTGATGGATCCTGCATCGGATATCTATCTGGAATGGTTTTCTCGTTAAGTTTTTTATAGTCAATTACTTATCTTAACTTATGGCTTCCGTCTTCATTTTATCCCTTTTTCGGGACCACTAAGACGGGTGAGTTGTATGGGCTTCTACTTGGCCTTATTATTTGTTCCGATATCATTTGGCTTATTTCCCTATTAATAAAATCTGAGACTGACAGAGGGTAGGGATACTGTGTGCTGTAAACTGGTCTGTCATGAATTGTAGTGATTTCTCCTCTTATATCCGTTCGAAATGGAATTTGGATATTGATCGTAGAATGTTTTGTTTCGATTTGATTTATTATATTTTCTTTCATTCTTTCCACTTAGTTTGAAAACTCCAACTGGATATTATTTAATTCACTATTGACGGATTCATCAACGTCGGAACTCTCAGTAATATTTGAGCAATTTTTGCTTAATTTATAGTTGACGGATAATTCAACGTCGAAACGCTCGGTTTCCGAGCTGCAATTACTTTTTCGACGTAGAGTGAATTGGTTTTATTTAATGCTAATTTATTGAAGTATTTTTTTATAATGAATTCACTTAGGGGAAGATTAATTTTTTCCTCGGTGGGGGATGCTTTATCTCCGCTCACTTTATTATGAAAAACTAATTTTTCTTCCTTTCCGTGATATTTCATGACGCCTATATTTGTGTCGATTACGGCACCTATTTTTTTGAGTAGGTTAAATCCTACTAACAAATCGGCGTCTAAACCTTCAATTTCGTAGAATATTTGTTTTGTATTAAAAATTGTTATTACGTGGTAATGTTTTATTATTGAGTAACCATTTACAATGGAGACTCTTTTGTATATGGGGAGTTCACTTTCGTTTGAATATATCCCCTTTTATTATATATAGCAGGATGTTGCTCCTGTGTAATTTTTGGTTTGATTGCCTGTCTATCCTCGTTAAGTAGGGTAACCCTACTTTTGCTCCTGGTCTAAAAAATGATTCTCTTCGATGTTGTTAATTCGCATGGTTTTATTTTGGGGCTGATTTATAGTGTTAGTTGGTTCGTTTTAGTGGTGGATGTGGTTGTTTTGGCTCGTTACTATTTTGTTGGTAATAGTTCGGACGGATTGAATACTGTCGGTTGTAGTTTTTGTTGTAATTATAATAATTGTAGTTCCCCTGTCTTTCATTATGTCCCTGCCAATTTTTTAAGGGTTCAATTTGATTTGATGGATCGACTTCCATTTGTTCTATGTTTCGTTCTCCTGCTTGTTTTGGTGAAAATTGTTTTGATCATTATTTTTATTTTGATACCAATTATTTCCCGTTTTAGAGTTGTAGTTCTGTTTGGGCTGCACCTGGTTGAATCTTAGATAATTTCCCTGTTTCTTGATTTCATGCTGAAATCCATAGTATTTATTTACTGAGCTCGGAAGTTGTTCGACTCTAGTTCTTGGACCTTCGCTAAAGCGTTCGGTAAGTCTGGTGGGTTTAGAGAGAATAGAGCTTCAGAGATTGATCCATTCAGTCCAGAAATGAAAACTCTTAAGGCGTTGGCTCTTATTGTTCTTGTAGTCTCCCTGGTAATTTCGCCTTCTTTTCAATAGGTCATTGTGGTTTTGTTGATAAGCATTGTCATTTTCTTGTTTACCTCGTTATAGAAGTCTGTAATTGTCATTTTGCCATGTCTCAGATTGCTTAATTCTGACTCGAGAACGTGGATTGGTCTTCTATCATTGTAAATAAAATCCAGTCTCGAAAGTATGGCCTTGAAATTTAATACGGTACCATGGTTGGTTAGCGGCGTGAGCCGCTCCCATGATTTTGTTCCGTAAAATGGTTAGGGCAATAAAATACTATTCACTGTTAATTTTGTATAGGCTCATAGTTGTTTCTGCGGCCTCCCTTCATCCGACATACTGGAATTGCTCTCCATAAAATTTTGGCAAAGCTTTTACTACTTCTAAGGTTGTATCGCATCTGACTGTGGGTTCAATTATTTGAAGTTTATAATCATCCACCACATTTGCATTCGAGTTTAATTTGTTACTAAGCTCATTAATTTTTTCATTTAAACCTGTCAACTGTAAATTTACCACTCGGTTAAGATTTTGAACTGTCCCACCGGTTGCCATATTCAAATTTAAATTTTCAAAGCTTTTTATTAATTTTTCCAGATTTTTTTTTTTTGATTCACAGAGGTTCAATAAGTATTTAAGATTATTAACTAACGGCTAGCTTTATATGGTATAATTGTATATGTAAAAAAATAATTAATTTTCAATTCCTCACGATTTGCTGCTTCCTGTTGATCTTCCTAGTCGTCAGATTTTTTATTCGCTGGTCGTGGTTGATTGTTGTTTTCTTTTGAGGTAAAAAAAAACTTTTCCGGTGTAGCTTAGTGGCGAGGGATTGCCCTTCAGCCCTTCCTTCCTTTCGGTGAATAAATTTTTCCAGAGTAGTTCCGTGGCGAGGGAATTCCCTCAGCCCTTCCTTCCTTCTTTTGGGGGTTTTATTGTGTGTTGGTTGATTTTTATTTATATATATTTATACCCGTTACTCGTAGAGTAAAAAGGTATATTGTATTCGTGCAAAAGTATGTCACTGGTAGAAGCAAGCGTTTCCGACCCTATAAAGTTCTGGTTCAGGATCACTAGCCGAGTCGATCTAGCCATGTCCGTCTGTCTGTCCGTATGAACGCTGAGATCTCGGAAACTATAAAAGCTAGAAGATTGGCATTTTGCATGTAGATTTTAGGAGTTCCTACGCAGCGCAAGTTTGTTTCAAAATGGTGCCACGCCCCCTCTGACGCCCACAAGCCACAAGCTGTGGCCACAGTTTTGATGCTATTATGAAAATTTTAATTGATATGTGTTTGTTTCGTCAATACCTATCGATTGGCCTAATAAAAGTTTGCCACGCCTACTCTAACGCCCAAATACCCATTAAACGCTTAAGACTGGCTAGCGTCTACATTTCCGCCTTTCATGGCCCGTGGTACTAATGTCTTGTTGTAGATGATGACTTTGGAACAGCTGGCCAAGGTGCTCAACAGAGTCAACGTTAATTCTCGATAAGGATTTATATTAAAAGAAATTGCGATGGTTTTCATTTGTCAATACCGAACTATATCCCAAGAACTATGCAAATCAAATCAAGTTAGCCAAATTGGAGGTCTAAGTCAAACAATGGCGTATGTGTGTATGTATGTAAGCATATTACATTGTACACAGTTGCAATTGCCCGGCAAAGATAACTCCTTTCAAAGAAATCTATTCGCTATACCCGTTACTCGTGTTGTACAAACATTTAGACTTTAATATACATAATACTATTTAAAAATGTATGTGTTTAGCCAATATAAGTATGTATGTTTAATATTTCAAGTAAATTTATTACAAGAAGGCATATTTATATTAAGTTGTTTAGCTGAGTAACGGGTATCTAATAGTCAAGGCACTCGACTATAGCGTTCTCTCTTGTTTAATTTTTTTTTTTTTTTTTACTTGTGTTTTTTTTTGAGTTCTTTATTCTTTTATTGTGTTCTTGCTTTTTTGTGAATTAAGATTTCGGTACATCTCTTTATCAACTTTTTATTTTTTTTAAATGGATTATTTTTTATTTATTATTTTCCACTTAAATGTTTTCACGATCACTATCACTTTGGGTTTGTGTCGTTTGTGGATGGTTTGATTTTTCCACAAAATATTCGAGTTGTTTGACCGCGCGAGTTCCGTTTTTTTATTTTTAACTTGTTTTCATTAAAAAAATTTAAGAACTTTTAAAGACGCGGCCCCACGTTGGGCGCCATTAAATTTATTACTTGATTGATTTTTAAAAAAATTAATTTTTTTTGATTTAATTTTGATGTTTACCTTTTATTTTCTTAAATTCACTTTCACAAGTCACTTATCATATATTTAGATTTTAACTTAGATTTTCGCGACCGATCGAGTCGTCTCCAAAAAAGAACTGCCCTTGGTTTGATAAAATATTAATCATGAAACCTCGGCTTAAGAGAATCTTGCTCAGAAGAGATTAAAAGAGATTAGGCAAAGTTAAGAGAGTAGGACAATTGGCTGATGAAATAATTGAGAAGTAATTGAAACTCAATAAATTGATTATTTGACAAAAATTTGGTTAGCAACTGGCTCGGACTAGATCGGACCCTAAGTGGAAAATTTAGAAGCTTTGTTTATGACTGGAGTCATTTGTTTACAGTAGGCCGGATGTGGTTCTCACAGGGCTCGGTTTGAGTGGGGGAGATTCTGTTAACGAAGCTAGAATTTCCAGCGGTTGCTGAGATTGGAAAGGGTCATTTGTTTACAATAGCCCGAATGTAGCCGGTTTGAGCGAGGGGAGATTTTGCTAGCGAAGCTTAGATTTTCCAGCGGTTGCTACGATTGAAAAATTGTTTATGAAACTCATAAGCTAAGAATATTCATGCGTTGGATGTATGCAACTCATAAGCTAAGAATATTCATGCGTTGGATGTGCCTGCAGTATAAGGACATTTCCTGCCGTTTAGACTTACAATTCGATCTAGATAATTTTCGAAACTGTTGCCGAGATAATTTACTAAATTTAAACGGTTCCAAGTGCAAGCTAATGACTTTTTATCGGGTCAATCCGATATACGCGACCTACACATTAAGTGGGAGCTCTTTGGATAGAATAACTCTGGTAAACGTTTTTGGCGTTCTCTTGGACCCTAAACAAACATTTTCTAACCACATATCGTCCATGGTTAATAAAGCCAGAGGAATGCTTGGATTTATTAAAAGGTGGTCAAAAGAATTCGATGATCCTTAATTAACTAAAACTTTATTTATTTCGCTAGTCCGTCCGATTCTGGAGTATGGGTTTCCCGTCTGGAGACCACAATACGGAATACATATTGGTCGTATTGAATCAGTACAAAAAAACAGCTCTTACTCCAATAAAAATAAAACCGTTAGGAAATCCCAACTTCCTAACTTTACAAACCCAAAGTTATGGCATTTCCGATCAATCAGTTATATTGCGGCTATAGGATATAGTCGGCCGATCCTTATGAAATTTGGTAGGTCGTATTGTTATTCATTTTACAACACCAAAGTTATGGCATTTCCGACCGTTCAGTTATATGACAGCTATATGATATAGTAAGCCGATCCGGCTCGTTCCGACTTTTATACTACAGTCCCTTGTCATATTATTAGACTCATGCTTAAAAATGAAGTTTTTCTGGCTTATAACTAATTTATTATAAATACAATAAAAGTCACATGGAAAATTAGAAATTTACATAGAAATGAAATCTTTTTAGATGAAAATACATTTTTTTGCAAAAATCAGTATTTTGTATGACCACCTTTCGCAGCCAACACAGCTTCAACGCTTCAACTGGTCTACGTCCAATAAGACCCTCTTCTGCTAACCTCCGCTGCACTGTTCTTTGCGAAACTTCAATGCCGGCTTCAACAACTTTTTTTGCAAGAATTTTTATCGGCAGTTTTCGATTTTCAACCCAAATATTGCGAATTTTTCGGTCACTTCTCACTGTCGTGATTCTCCCACGACCGCACGCACCTTTACGTTTGGCTCTCAGATCTTCACCGGGTCTATTTTTTGTTTTATAAAACAAACGATGAAAGTGCCCGCGATATTCAAAAACAAACAAAACAGACAGCTTTAAAACTGAGGGCCTAGTTTGCGTACAGACGGACGGACAGACGGACATGGCTAGCTAGAGTCTCCTGGTGATGCTGATCAAGAATATATATACTTTAGTGGGTCGGAAATGTTTCCTTCACTGCGTTGCAAACTTTTGACTGAAATTATAATACCCTCTGCTATAAAAATTATATCTCTGTTGTTTTATAAATTTTTTTTGTTGTTCTTTGAGATTTGGTAATATTTAAATATTATGGAATAGCGATTTAAATTAAATTGAAATCGGACAACAATATAATATAGCTGCCACAGAAACAATGGCAAAATGCAGCGCAAAATTGACATAGCTTTATTGTTTTTAGTAATATAGGCATAGAAATCGAAATGTAATCGATTTTAAATAACTGCAAGGGTATATAAACTTCGGCTTGCCGAAGTTTGCTTCCTTTCTTGTTTGGAGTAGGTTAAGCCCTACTAAAAAATCGGCGTCTAAGCCTTCAATTTCGTAAAATATTTGTTTTGTATTTAAAATTGTTGTTATGTTTTATCATTGAGTAACCATTTTCAGTGGAGACTCTTTTGTATATGGGGAGTTCATTTTTGTTTGAATATATCCCTTTTTTTATATAACAGGATGTTGCTCCTGTGTTAAATATTATTTTAAATTTTTGCTTTGATTGCCTGTCTATCCTCGTCAAGTATGGTAATCGTACATTTGTTCCTGGTCTAATATATGACTCTCTTCGATGTTGCTGACCCGCATGGTTTTATTTTGTGGCAGATTTATAGTGTTAGTTGTAGTTTTGCTTGGGCTGCACCGAGTTGAATCTTAGATAATTTCCTTGTCTTTTGGTTTCATGCTGAAATCCATAGTATTTATTTGCGAACTGAGCTCGGAAGTTGTTCGACTCTAGTTCTTGGACCTTCGCTAAAGCGTTCGGTAAGTCTGGTGGGTTTAGAGAGAATATAGTTTCGGAGATTGAACCATTCAGTCCAGAAATGAAATGAAATGGTAATTTCACTTTATTTTCTATAAGTCATTATGGTTTTTTTGATACCTCGTTCTTGTTTACCTCGTTATAGAATTCCGTAATTGTTATTTTACCCTGTTTTAGAATGCTTAACTCTGACTCGTGAACGTGGATTGTATCATTGTAGATAAAACCAAATCTCGAAAGTATGGCCTTGAAATTTAATACGGCTCCATGGTTAGTAAAGGCGTCGTGCCCGCTCCCTTGATTTTGTTCCGTAAAATGGTTAGGGCAATAAAATACTGTTCACTGTTAATTTTGTATAGGCTCGTAGTTGTTTCCTCCCTCCATCCTACGAACTGGGATTGCTCTACATAAAATTTTGGCAAAGCTTTTACTACTTCTAGGGTTCTAGGGTCAATTATTTGAAGTATTTGTATTTGTATTCGAGTTTAACTTGTTACTAAGCTCATTAATTTTTTCATTTAAGCCTGTCACCTGTAAATTTACCACTCGGTTTATTAATTCCATTGTTAGATTTGATCCCAGACCACTGCTGATAAGATTTTGAACTGTCCCATTGCCATATTCAAATTTAAATTTTCAAAGCTTTTTAATAATTTTTCCAGATTGTTCTTCGATTCACAGAAGTTTAATAAGTATTTAGGATTATCAACAAACGGCTAACTTTATATGATATCTGCTTATATATATAAAAAAAATTATTAATTTTCAATCCCTTACGATTTTCTGCTTCCTGTTGATATTCCTAGTCGCCAGGTTTTGATTCGCTGGTCGTGGTTGGCTGTTGTTCTCTCCTGAGGTCAGACATAAAAACTTTTCCGGTGGAGCTTGGTGGCGAGGGATTGCCCTACAGCCCTTCCTTCCTGTCAGTGAATAAACTTTTTCAGTGTAGCTCCGTGGCGAGGGAATGCCTTCAGCCTTTCCTTCCTTCTTTTGAGTTTTTTTGCGTGTTGGTTGATTTTTATGTTTATATATATTTCTTATTACTTACTTGTGTTTTTTTTTTTTGGTTTTTTGAATTATTTATTCTTTTATTATTTGAGTTGTGTTCTTGCTTTTAAGTGAAGATTTTAGATTTTGGTACACCTTTTTATCAACTTTTATTTTTAAGTGGATTATTTTATTTATTATTTTCCACTTAAATGTTTTAACGATGACTATCGCTTTGGGTTTGTGCCGTTTGTGGATGTTATGATTTTCTCACTAAAAATTTAGTTGTTGGCCGAGCGAGTTCCGTGATTTATTTTTAACTTGTTTTCATTCAAAAATTTGAAGAATTTTTGATGACGCGGCCCCACGTTGGGCGCCAATGAAATTTATTAGTTCGTTGATTTTAAAAAAAATTCTTTTTTTTTATTTTATTTTAATGTTCACCTTTTATTTCTTAATATACTTTCTCCGGTTACTTATGTTTTATCTTAGATTATCGCGACCGATCGTGTCGTCTGCAAAAAAAGAACTGAAACCTAGAATCGTGCTTAAAACAGATTAAAAGAGATTAGGCAAAGTTAAGAGAGTAGGACAATTGGCTAATGAAATAATTGAGAGATAATTAAAACTCAACAAATCGATTATTCGACAAAAATTTGGTTAGCAACTGGCTCGGACTAGATCGGACCCTAAGTGGAAAATTTGGAAGCTTCGTTTATGTCTGGGGTCAATTGTTTACAGTAGCTTGGATGTGGTTCTCACAGGGCTCGGTTTGAGTGAGAGGAGTTTCTGCTAGAGAAGCTAGAATTTTCAGCGGTTGCTCCGATTGAAAAATTGTTTATGAAACTCATCAGCTGAGAATATTCATGGGTTAATTCGGTTTAAAATCGGTAGTTTTTTAAGAATTTTTATTGGCGATACATGCATGTGATAGGGCAACATTTAAACAACATGTCATTCATCCAAAAATATTAAAAATTGAGTGAGATACTGGCAATCTCTGGCAGCGCCTAAAAGAAAACACGTACACGATAACTGGTCACAGAATCAATTGATGTCGTCGTGTTTTTTTTCTGCGCTCCTATTTTGTATTTTGTTTTCGTTTAATCCCATCGGTGGGTTGTATTAAAACAATTTTTTATAATAATCAAAAATTGTTTTACTTTCGCAATTCTGTTCTGTGTTTTCTTTTCTTGTAACCCCGTCGTTTCTCTTTTGTGTGTTGTTCGTTGTAAATCGTAGTGCAGTTTTTAGTGTTGCTTTTGCATGCACTTGAACTAAATTACGCTCCCGCTCTCTTTGTTTTGAAAGTGCTAAGCGTGCAGTTTCTGCGCTCTTGCGGTACTAATAACTACTCAATAGCAATGTGTAGCAATAATTTAGGCTGCTTCTCCAAAAAATGCATCCTCGTAATCAGGGCTGACCAATCTAATATGACTTGCTGGCTGTGTGAAAACATGGTGCACACCAAGTGCGCCGGTTTTAACTGGCCGGACAAGTGATGACCTTTCAAAAGGCCAAATTTGCAGTTCTGTTGTGATGCTTGTGTTGAGGTTGCGAACGAGATGAAATCGTTCATGCGCCAAACTAAAGGCGGCCTGATGGGGTTGATTAGCTGTTTCGGAGTTGCTAGAGATAGTTTTCGCCGAGCTGATGATCTCTCTGCGTTGGATTCGCAGTTTAATAGTCGTAAGCTTTAAGAAGAGTCCCCTAAGCGCAAAAAGGCCGCTGGTGGTAAGCAGCAAAAGGTGAACCAAACTCAAAAGAACAACAGAGCATTCCGGCGGATCAGACGCTGACTGCAGCCTACAACATTTGTTATAAGGGCTTCAATAGTAGTTTTCAAACAGACGTCATTTACACTGACTTTAGTAATGACGCTTTGCAAGGGTATAATAAGTGTGTTCTTGTGTATTTACATATGTATATTTGTCTATGATACCGTTAATCATATAAATTGGACGGACATCAGACTTCGTGTACTTCTTGGGTTGAGACTGACGAGTCAATGGTTTAAATCAGTTTAATCTTTTTATACGATGCAAACGACCTACTCCTGTTGTAGCATACAATTCGCCTAACCTTTAAGACCGTCGACTTACGCACACGACCTCGACTCTCTTTTTTTTTTGAAAATGGTTTTTACGAAAACAAACCTATATTTAAAGCGAAGTTGGTCTGATGGTGTTTTTATTTTTTTAATTTGTTAGCATTTTTATATTCTTGATTTTCTTATCCAGCTCTAATATTCCAATATTCAACGCGAAGTTAATACGACCTAAATAGAGATCCATCAACCTTTCGAATATAAAACCGAAGGCCCGCATTAACTGAACGTTCCACTGAGTTAGATTGCGGAGCGTAGGACCCTGTGAGCGTATGATGGATGGGTGCAAAGTCCCGGTTTTTAAACCATGTGCCATTATCGCTAACCACAACCAAAACACAATTTCGTCTTTTAAATTATCGATCACAATATTTAATGTGAACCTTTTGCCAAGTAAATTTGGGGAAGTGGTCAAGTAAAAAAAATTTACTTATATTTCCATTATTTGACTTAGAAAATTAATGAAACACGACCCATAGGTTGTCGAGTACGTTTCGTAGGATGCTTGAAAGTTTTGCATATCTCGCAATATTAGTTCAATAAATATTTCTCCGCAGTCGCTCTTAACATTTTGGAACTCTGCAATGGGATGATGTTGGTTGGTCATGGGCTGAGTGAATTACGTTTATAATATGTTTGCTTGGAACCAATAACTTGTATGCGGTATCATCGTCTTCTGGATTTCCAGAAGCAAAAGTTTTGAGTCCGTTTCCCATGTTCAATTTCAAAAATTTCAGGGATACCCCTGTAATTTGATTGCCCAATGAGCTAATCTCCTGCTGAGATCCGAGATTCATTAGCCATAGAAGGGCTGAATGATAAGTGACGACTTTAAATTTGTGACCTTGTGTTTACATACGAAACTTTTCAGCAACAGTAATAATCTTTTTGGGGTTAACTTAAAGTCTGCCTTCAACTACAACATAACCCAGCCAGGAAAAATTCTCATTTTATTCATACAACTTAACTGCTTGTAAATGACGTTTTTTAAAAAGAAAGTCAAATCAGTAAGCCTCAAGTTTTTCCAATGTACTGGATCTGATGACTGTTCCAAAAGAAGAGACTACCTCAGTGAAGAAACTAGAAGGTCGGCTACTCCCTAATCATTATCACCGCCACACAATAAAAAAATGTGTATAGAGTTAGAAAGGCTTGGGGAAGGGAAAAAGTCAGTCCGGGGGAATATATGAAGATGACAATGAAATAAAATACTCTTTTATTGAAGAACTAAGGTGATGTTGCTCTTTGGCTTGGCCCTCCCTACCTGTAAAGACATTCTATAGTAAGTTTCCCTTACCTCACTTAATAGGGTCGCCATATTCCATAATATTTAATCATTATCAAGAGAATTCAAACTTCTTTTAATCTTCTAAGTTGATGGCAAGAAATATTTTAGCTTCCTTGTATACAAAACAACCTGTCAGCAAGTTAGTTATATAAAAAAGGTATTTTTGTTATATGTTTGAATTAGGTTGGCTTATCAATAATAATAGGTGTACTCACGAACCAATCCCTCGGAGTACGCAGGCCTAAAGACTTGAAATGCGTGGATAAATGTAGAATTATGTTGATGTCGAGATATATTAAAGCCGACGAATAATAATTACACTATAAGAAAAGAATATGAGTATTGGGTCGAAAGATGATTACAAGAAGGTTCTATTGCTTACCCACAAGTTATGTGTACGCTGGATGATTATGACCTTATTTGGCCGCCTAAACTGCCCTTGCCGATAAAGTTAATTTGGGTGCGGTGATTTTGCAATTCCGTTGTGGCCAAAATCGTTATATTTCTGGTTGTGAGTTTTGCCGTTTCGTCTGTTTATGTTTCAGCTGTGCACGGTGCTTCTCCGGTTGAGACTGGTACTCTGGCACTGATGGCAAGATGGTTGCAGCGGTCTAGGTTTCGCTAGATCTCTAATCATGATAACTATCGTTATCAATGTTAATAATACACAACGTGCTGTTATTTTTATTTATTTTTTTCTAAATGCACATCATTTCAATAATGTTGTGTTAAAATTTTTGATTGATCCGAGTAAAACTTCCGAAGTTATGGGCAGTTGAACGTAGGTAAGTTTTTTTTGTTTTTTTGAAAATTTATTATTTTTACAACAACAAATAACTCGTATGTTTGGCCGAGCAGTTACGATGTACACCGCAAACCACCTTTTTTTCGAAATGCCGATTAACAAAAAAAACATAAAATCTTTAAAATATTCCAGAGAGATTTTGTTAATTTATAAAACCAATAAGAAAAAAAGTCGCAGGCACCTTTAATCAAAAAAAAAAGAACCAACAAATTAAAAGCATTCGGGCAACTACCTTACAATTTAATCAACATATCATTACGCATTTACAACCAAACTAATGCTCCAATAAAACGCTACCAAAGCAGCCAAACCAGCATTAAAAATATATTATCACACAAAATGTTGTTCCTGGAAAGCTTCCTCCCTGTCCATCATAACAAGAAAAAGATATAAAATGTCAGAGAAATCCAAATTAATTGTAACATTCGTCTATCATCAGTTCGCACTTCTCTACAAGATTAGATTGCGCATGATCAGTCTGAGTTTTGGCCATCTACCCTTCCTTTTACCCTTTTACGTGAGCCTTGCGTTAGAGGTGTCTTTCAACTAACACATATTTAAAAATAATACATTTATTGCTAGAATAAAGCCATTAAATTTTAAAAAGTGAATAAAAATACAAGTAACTAAAACTGAGAATAAGAAATAATAATAAGATAATAGATAAATCAAGGCTAACAATAACTGTTGCTGGTGGCCACTCTTTTTAATTTTTCATTTAATTGTCTTATTTTTATTTGGAATGACGTTTGGTTCTCTGGTTTTTGCACCTGTTGTCATTTGGTTTCTATTTGATCTCATAATTTATTTCACTTATTATTTTGAAGATCAGGATTAAGAATTCGAAGAATAAATAAATGTCAGTTTGCAGCTCTTTCAATCTTCCAAGACCTGTTCAAAGTGTAAAAAATCACAGTACCCTCTGCCTCTGCTCTGCAGTTTTTGCCTTAATGTTTTCGGGTCATTGGGTGTTCCAATTTAAGTACAGCATTTTCCCTATTTCTTGCTCATCGGGCCACTTTTGGATACGGCGCGGACAGGACTAAGAGTGGTTATAATCCAAAGGAGCATGCCCAAAGCTAGAGTACAGGCCAATCTTGCAAGCCTTGGGATAGTCACCTAACTTTAGAGGGGCGTTGGAAGTGCGGATCATGTACAACATGGCTCCGTAAGGCAGGAACTTTCATCCGGAGCCTTCTTATCCGTTGCCTCTTTATGTCGTCTCTGACCTACGGCAGTGTGATAAGAGAAGCGGGGCGCTCCATTTGGTGCGCCTCTTTCAGGGTGTCAGCTACGATTCGCTCTCCCCTAGGAGATGCGGTAAGGAAGAACTGAAAGCTGTCATCGTATTCTTTAGCAAAGGCATCGACCCTGTCCTCCGTCGATCTTGCCAAGGTGACGTCAGATGTCTTCTCCGCGGATGTCGCAGGTCAAGGGATGCCAGTGCATCCTGGAGTGCTGTTCCTCTGCGGTCTCCCAGGAAAAATCTTTGATCCAGCTGTCCAGGGCTTCTTGGCCACGCAGCTGCAGGATCCCTGCAACGAGCGTTGTGACTGACTTCTGCAGCCCTGGGGGATGAGACTGTTTAATTTAATGTGTAACTGTTTGCCGAGCTGCTTCGTCGGCAACTGTACCTGCTGGTAGGAGTTCCTAGTGTTAAGCGTAGCTAGGTGCGAGGGCCGTGGGGTGAGTTGAAGGCCACCATGTCCTTGCGGTGCGATGTTTATGTCTGTTTTTCGACCTCGGATATTGCATTTCCCACAAACTGAGTTCTTCAAGGAATAGTTATTGGTATGATTGAACTCGTAACACCTCTTATGCTGTATTTTTGGTATTTTTTGAGGAAGCTACACTTGGAGACTTTGCCTTCCAATCCTGGCGTTACCAAGCGCAAGTCGTACGTTGCTTGAGCAACGTCAACGACCTACACCTTGGGTCGAGATGGTCTGTCATTAGGCCATCAATGCCTCGGATTTTTAGAGGACATGATTACAGAAGGGTTTACGGATCGGTTCATTGGTTGTTCAGGCCGTTAAACTCTTAACCACGATTTTGAACGTCCTGTCCTGTGCTAGGGAGAAGTGCGTGTATTGCACTCGTAACTTACCTATAAGTTGTATCGCCCGAGTGAGTCGTGTGGAACTCGTAATCCTCGGAGGGGATTGAGTGAAGCTTCGAAGCTGTCTTGCGATTTAGAACAACTTTCCAACAAAATACGTATTGAATTGGAAAATAATTTGCAAGGTTCCATGCCTCCAAGAGCTCTACCTCTATGTGTGCTCCCGTCAGTACCTTTCACATCAAACTCCTCCTTTATGATTTTCGTATGCAGAAAAAAGAGGTAGGGATTATGACAAATATTGCGGGTGAAGTCACTCCCTTGACACATGTCCAAGCTTAACGAAGTTAAATTCCAAGGATTTAACCCCAACCAAAGTGGGCCTTTGCTTAATGGATAAATCACCAAACTTCGGGCAGGATTAGATCTTGTATTTCGTTGGTAGTGTCTTTTGAGGTAACTAAGCTCAAATAGATCACATTGCGATGGACTGTAAGTTTCGCTCTGTATGTCGAACAAGGTATGCGTAAATAAGTAAGACTTGCAAAAATTGATGACAATAGCTTATACACTGCGCGAAATATCCTGAAGAACATAAAATTTGGACCGAATTCCCTCCCATGGAAGCTATAGGATATAGACGTCTGATCGGTACGCCCATTTATCCTGATCAAGGTATGCAATAAAAAATAAGATTTGGAAAGATTTATATCAACTGCTCGCAATATCCTGAAAAGTATAAAATTTTAAACTATGGGAGCTATAGGACATAGACGGCCGATCGGGGTGGTTTTCAAACGTACACGTGTTTTGGGATGACTGTGAATGTTTCAGATCGCTAGCTTTTAAACTGAGCCTGCAGATGGTATTGAAACAGACGGACATCGCTATATCGACTCCCCTATTGATCCTGCTCAAGAATAATACCCTCTGCAAGGGTATACGAGGGCAGTCCGATAAGTAATTAGCCTCACCGCCCGATTGCGTCACTATCGCAAGAGAAATTTACTATCGTGTAGTACATTCTCGTAGACGGATACTGTCGAAATTTCAGCCGAATCGGACTCGTAGTTTTGTTTTGACTGCGTGTGGAATCGGACGTGTCCGCGGATTTTAGAAAAATGGAGAAAGAGCAATATCGGTCTGTGATTCGATTCTTGTTTTTAGAAGGGAAATCGCGGAGTTTCAACGTGGTCGCACGTCGGTTTTTGATGAGCCACGCCCAGGTGCCCCGAAAACGGCTACCACGGAGGGTAACGTGACAAAAATTCACGATCTCGTATTGGCAGACCGCCGATTGAAGATACGCGAGATAGCTGAGACCGTAGGCATGTCAACAGACCGCGTGGGTTATATCCTGCATGAAATTTTGGGTATGAGAAAGCTGTCGGCGCGATGGGTGACGCGTTTGCTCACTCCGGACAACAAACGCAACCTTGAGACCACTTCAGAGCAGTGTTTGACGCTGTTTAAGCGCAATCCGAAGGAGTTTCTGTGTCGTTTCGTGACCGTCGACGAAACAAGGATCCACTTGTACACACCAGAGACCAAGGAACAGTCGAAACAGTGGACTTCACCCGGCGAACCTGCTCCGAAGAAGGCGAAGACTGTCCCATCGGCCGGAAAGGTTTTTGGGATTCACAAGGTGTGATCTACATCGACTACCTGGAGAAGGGCAAAACGTTCGAATTGGTCTACGAACTGCTACCCCATCCACCATATTCTCCAGATTTGGCCCCGTGTGACTTCTTTTTGTTTCCAAACTTGAAAAAGTCACTCGCTGGACTGAAATTTGCGTCGAATGAGGAAGTCGTCGCCGCCACAGAGGCCTATTGTGCAGACCTCGAGAAAACGTATTTTTCAGACGGGTTAAAGAAGTCTGAGCATCGCTTGGTCAAGTGTATTGATCTAAAAGGAGATTTTGTTGAGAAATAAATCGCTTTTTTTCCAAAATTTTCGTTCTTCTTTTGGAGGCTAAGTAATTACCGGACCACCCTCGTAAACAAAGACTTTTACTCAATACCAACGCAACATCAACAATTTGTATGGAACAACGTTGCCGCCTTTTCTGGGTTTCAAGGAGTTCGCAATGAGTTTAAAAAAATAATTGAAGGAATATGGGACGACATTTTGGAGGGTGACCGGCGTTCTGCTTGACTGTCTTGGCAGCAGATTTTGTGATTGTAGATTTTATTTCCCTTAGACTGGAAGTACTTCTTTCGCGTTTGGTGCTGCGGTGTTTCACATATATCGAGCTCCTGTAAGAATTCAGCTGCTCATTGATTTCATAGGGTGTTTTTTAAATCTAAGCATCAACTCCGATCGCGTGACAATTATTTTTGAGTTGCGAAAAATATGTAAGTGGAGTGGCGTTGTTAACGGTTCCCCAATACGGAAATGTCAGAGGCTCAGAGCTGCTGGGCTTGTTTCATATGGGTTTGATAGGTCGAGAACTGCGGTTCGCCTCAAATTCTACTATAAGCACCTCAAATGTCACCGAAGCTGTTACCGTCGCCGTGAAAAAAAGAGCTTTGCGAATTTCACCGCTGCATTCCACTAAAGTGTTGGTGTCCTTTGTTGCAATGGTTTATAAATTGGTCCCTTGCCTTTTTCTTACAGATAGAATTTTCAAAATCATTAAGTGTGTTATTGGCACAAACTCAATTCGGGGCTTTGCCGCAGTGAATACTTTGACACCTACTACAGCTAAAAAAGAGAGTGTGGCTAAAGCGCTAGAAAATTGCAGATGTATTGACTTTGTGGAGAAACGGGCAAGCTGCCCTCTTTCCAAGTAATAGGCGTGCCTAGTCACCTCCCATGGCAGGTTTTCCATGAACTGCTGCATCAATCTTGGTATTGCTCTGGTATATCTTCCACAGCTTTAAATGATGTTCCTCGCCATGGTTTTATCGTTGTGACTGAGCTCCGCAATACATATTTCCTTCGAGAACTTTCCGAAAGGGGGAAACGCTGATTTTTCTAGGGTCCCTCCGACTTTGACTATTTCACCTTCTCCCAATATGGTAGATAACGATGATATATTGCTTTTTTTGTCTACCATCAGGTATCGCTTTAGTTAAACAATTACAATTTTCTACTGACCTTAAACAGTAACGGGACCTTATCGATTGAGCCTGTCATAATTCATTAGCAGCTGTCGTTGATTCCCCGGGAGAGAACGACCACTACATTGATGGCCGATGATACGTGTCTGGAAAGCGACTGGCTGAATTTTGACAGTTTGATTTGACAAAAGTGTGGTTGGTTGATGCAAGGAATAACACTAAATTTGTAACTGTTATTAACAGAAGTAGCGTATTGTGTTTTTTGAAGAATTTAAAACCCTTTTTTCCTCGGCACGCCTCAATTTGTGAGGAGCTTTTGACAAAACTTTTATGCAGTAGAAATTTCAATCTTTCGGTTTTTGGCTATTTTGTCACAACTGAATAAACAGCGATTCTTCTTTTTGAAGAATGACGACATTTAACTGTTTGTGGATTTCATTGACTCCTTTTCAAACTCTGCCCAGTTTTTCTAATAGAAAGAACTCATTCTCTTTGCTCCAGAATATTGAGCACCGGATTTAAAATTTTTAGTTATATTTTGCTTCCAGGTTTTTGCTCGTAGAGATCCCTATTGGTCATATCCAGCGCATATGTATGCATGAAGACCAGCTACGGATCCCACGTTAATACATTCACATGTAGTTCCCTTAATGGGACGAACGGCGAATTACCGTTTGTGCAAGATGTATAGTCTTGTCATACGATTCTACTAGTATTTACCATTCGTGCATGTGTTTTTTCCTTGAGTTCTCTATCACTTATCATTCATTCTGCATTACCGGCGAGTTAGGTTTTGAGGTACCAAATTTTCTAAATTGTCGGCTCTAAAATATGTACACATCGCCCATCGCTCTTATTATTGAGGTAAGATAAGTCGTAACATAGTAGATGTACTAGAAAGTGTATCTAGAATGACAGTTTAAAGCTTATTTAGTAAAGCATTTCATTTACATTGAAATCAAGGAACTGTTTCTATCTTTAAAATTTATTATTAAGCTACTATTTGTCGATCCTTTGTAACTGCACATCAGAGCTGCTTGTGGAGGATGTGCTTGGTTTGACCAAGTGTGTCTTCTGCAATTATTAATTGGAGGCTTATCCTTTTACTGTCGCGTATTTCTTTAGCGTGCTACTTAAAGAATCAATTACCTCTCTTTGTCAATGACAATATGAAGCTACCTATTACCGATAGAACTTTAAGTGCTTATGCTAGTCCTTGTAACAGTACATCAACATCGTTCTTATGAACAGCAAATTTTAATTAAGTTTTGTCTGGAAAGTTCGCTGCATTGCCCATGAACATCTCCCAAGCTTCTTAGGTGTAAAAACAGTAATAATATTAGATTTTCGGTTTACTTATTAATGTGTCGCGATTTGTGTGTAACAAAATACTATTATTATTGTAGGAATTGGTATATTCACAATGTTTTATTGGGATTAAGTTTAAACATTAATGTGCTTAGATTAATTTTACAAAGTTCTGTTTGGTTTCACTCAAATTGTCTCGTGTTCTTCACAAACGCTAATCGACGACTCCTCGCTCATTTGTTCAGGTATCGACGGCCTTAGAAGAATCGAGTACTTTTATCGAGGAGTTCAAATGGTGAACTGATTAAGAGTTGCCATATAACTTAACCCGCTACGAGTGTGCCGTGCATTAAGCCCGCCTGATTCAAGTCCCACATTATTAGATTTTTTGTTTACTATTTTACTATTAGTGATACTAAGCAAGCACTTGCACACAAACACATCACTGCTGCTTGGACTTACCTTATTAAGCGTAATAACGGTCTACGCCACATTGTAAATACGATGTCTGAATCATTTGTAAATTTACATTCGACATTCAGAGCGAAACTTACAGTCCATCGCAATGTGATCAATTTAAGCTTAGTTACCTCAAAAGGCACTACCAACGAAAGAAGGATCTTGTGTAAAATATAACTTTAAGGAATACAAGATCTAATCCTGCTTGAAGTTTGGTGATTTATCCATCAAGCAAAGGCCCACTTTGGTTGGGGTTAAATCCTTGGAATTTAACTTCGTTAAGCTTGGACATGTGTCAAGGGAGTGACTTCACCCGCAATATTTGTCATAATCCCTACCTCTTTTTTCTGCATACGAAAATCATAAAGGAGGAGTTTGATGTGAAAGGTACTGACGGGAGCACACACAGAGGAAGAGCTCTTGGAGGCATGGAACCTTGAATTATGGAATTATTTTCCAATTCATTACGTATTTTGTTGGAAAGTTGTTCTAAATCGCAAGGCAGCTTCGAAGCTTCACTCAATCCCCTCCGCGGATTACGAGTTCCACACGACTCACTCGGGCGACCTGTTAAGAACGCTGAATCAGCCGAGGATTTATACAACTTATAGGTAAGTTACGAGTGCAATACACGCACTTCTCCCTAGCGAAGGACAGGACGCTCAAAATCGTGGTTAAGAGTTTAACGGCCTGAACAACCAATGAACCGATCCGTAAACCCTTCTGTAATCATGGCCTCTAAAAATCCGAGGCATTGATGGCCTATTGACAGACCATCTAAACCCAAGGTGTAGGTCGTTGACGTTGCTCAAGCCACGTATAGCTTCCATGAGAATGATTCTACGACAGACCACAAAAGTATGCTTGAGAAATTAAATGTAATAGAGCATGGGAAAACAATTATATTAAGTTCCAATACCATTAGAATAATCATATATGTACCCATATATGTGGTCTCTACCCAAACCAACCATAATCTTCATTATAATATTTAAGAAGATACCCTAGACATACATTCGATTTAGTTTAAGTTGCCATGTCAGTTCAGGCAAAAATACACTTCTAGCCGTTCATATTTCCTTTCAAATAATTAATTTTTTGATTTTTATTTAACCAAAAGGGTTGAAGTACTAAACATTATTTCCATTGCGAGTATTAATGTTGTAATTAATTATAATTTTTGTTTTGGATCTTATTCACATATAGCGCTTAATTTATTAAAATGAGCCTAAACATAATTAGCTTTAATTCTAAGAAATTTGTTACTTTTCCATATTTAAATTTTATTCTTATTGGGTGTGGTTGTTGCTAGACAAACTTTGAATTATAAATGTACAAGCAGTCACCAAACTCTCCATACAAGAACATATTTATTTTTTTTTATACAACTCTTTTTGAGAACATATGACAGATTGGATCCGCTTAATCAGCGTAGAGATGGGTTACACGTTGTTGTTTTTGCAGACGGTTAAACTCTGTACATTGATAAAAAGATTATATTGGCAAAGGAAAACTTTTACTTTATGTATTTGTTTTGGCAAAAGCCAGATACTTAGATTCGACCAACAATCATCGTCATGACTTCTAACAGCTTTTCAAAATAAATACAGAAGTTCACTGGGCCTAAATTAATTAATGTTATGTCAATTAATGTTAATTTAATGATGAGCTCGGTTTCCTGATCCGAGGCTGCTGCGCACAGCCGATTCGGGTTGCGCACAATAACTGTCTTTAGGGTGATATGGCCGTCTTGCGCTTGAACGGGCTCACTGAATATCAACCAGGGTATAGAAAACCACACACTACCTTATCCGGTAGGCTGATACGGACCAAGGGCTGGTGTTAGCCGTGAGGCGTCTGCGTATGGGGCTTGTGGCCAGGTACACACTTGAACTGGGATAGAAAGCTTCTTTTATTCAGGAGTACTGAATATTATCCCGAAGTACACATACACATTTAGTTTACTGCGCTTCGAACTTAACCTCTGGCGTTGTGCAGAGTACTTATACGTGAGATAAATATGCTTTTGGCTGGTTGAAAAGAAGAGAGCGATTACAGCCGCGTGGGCGTTTGTATACCGAAAATTTCCAATGCAATAAGCTTTTTCACTGAGAAGAGACTAACTTCACCGACTTAAGTTGGGTGCGCTTAACAACGCAGCTGATATGATAAAGCTAAGCTTAGATAACCAATCTCCTGCTTAAAGTATACACTGATAAGTAGAGGTGGAGAAAAATCGATGTTAACATCGATGTAATCGATGTTTTCAAAACATCGATGTTTTCCATCTCTATTGACGTTTTGAAATTGACGTTTTAAAAGAGATTTCGATATTGCTTGCTCCATGCGCGGATGCAACCTTGTCGGTTTCGACGAACACCAATGTCTCAATTTCGTTGATCATTCCTGTAATTTGTGAACTTTTCCACAAAGTTAATGGATTCGATTTCAGAACAATTGAAGGAATCGCTGCCGCAGATTACATGAAGATTCGTCTAAGGGAAAGATTGTTTGCATATGAAACTCGAACGATTCCTCGTATCGCAACAATTCTCGATCCGCGATTCAAGAAGCAAGGGTTCCTTGCCCAATCGAACTCGGAGGAAGCGGCCAAGGCTTTGCAGGAAGAGCTGAACTCCGTTATGACAACAACTCCACGACCGCAGCCAGCACCACCAACAGAGGAACCTACACGGTTCTCATTCCTCAAAACTAAAATGGAGACAACAGTTCAATCACTTCGGGCGGATTCCATTATACTCTTACGCCAACATCTAGAGAAAGGGAACCAACCGGAAAAGTGCGATCCGTTGGCGTATTGGGAGGTAAAACTTTATATGCTAAGTCTTTTGTTCTTCAAATATTCAATTAAACAAAATATCTTATTTCTGATGTCAACTGATGAACCATTTAAAAAGATCTCGAAAAAGTTCCTTTGTATTCCAGCATCCTCATGCGAGTCTGAACGCCTCTTTAGCAAGGCAGGCCAAATGATTTCGGACCGTCGCACTCGCTTATCGCCATCAGTCGTCGATAAGCTTCTGTTCCTTAACAAAAACAAAAATATTAATAAAATTAAAATATAATAACAAAAAAAAAATTTTGTTAAACATCGATTAAACATCGATGTTTTTCACCAAAAACATCGAAAACATCGATGTCCACAAACATCGATTATTCTCCACCTCTACTGATAAGGACCTAGATAAGTCTGTGGAATTAGTTTTGAGCTTTACTTGAAAATGTTGACTGAAATGTTGTTATTGAAACTGGTACATGGCTATAAATGACTACCATTACACCACCCGATAATATTTCTTCGTTAGATGCAATATTAGCGGGAATTAGCTTCGAATGTCTTTCGCGTGATAGGTTCCTACCTGCTTTGCTTGTAAATTCTCCAGTTGGTAATAACAATTGCTCTGCTTTTTACAAATTGAGGGCCTAATTTTGCGTTGTAATTCTGCACAAATTTAATCTGAGCAAAATTACGACGATATACTTCCTGTCCTTCTCAGAAATTGCTCGGCATAGCGTGTAAATTGTATTGTCGACCATTGCGATCATAGGACCGACTTTAATATCGTTTCGTAAAAGAGCTAAGTTATCAGACCGAGATATAGGCAATTTAGGTTCTTCCAGAAGAGATAAGTCATTTAACAACTTGTAATTTGCTCCGTGTGTGATCATATCCAATCCAAACAAAGCACGGTATGTGGAACATCCTGTCGATTGGTGCAACGATGATCTTAAAGAACATGAAATACTAGTGATGTGCAAGTCCCATTCGGTTTGATCGTTTTTTAAGATACGTACGGACAGCAGCTAAGAAGGAACGGTTAACCCGCTCGGCCGCATTACTTTGTGGCGAGTATATCGCTACCGTTATCGCTAGCTATAGTCTCGGGAACTCCTACACTATAAAATACCTGTTTTAATAGAAATTCTATTATTGCCGTCGATGTAATTTTTTTCAAAGGTTGCAGCCAGTTGTATTTGCTGAAATGGTCAAGTACTATTAGCAAGCCAACATGTCCTTGCTTACTACGGGGGTAAGGTCCGAGCAGGTCTATATATACAGGTTGAAAGGGTCTGAAAGATGGACAGTGTTCTCCCATTGGGGGACGTAAGGTATAGTTAGGTGCTTTGTTCTCCTTATATGCATCACAAGCTCGAATATAGTCTCTAACATCCTTCAATAAGCCTGGCCAAAATAAATTTCGCCTTAGCGTGGCTATGGTCTTTTGCATTCCTGCATGAGAGGATGCCAGACTATCGTGTGCTTGTTTTAGAACATCTTCTTTAAGTGTTTCTGGAACTCATAATTTCCAGGACTGTGCTTCTTGGGATTCGGTTCAGTCAGCATGTTCACTACGAATATACAAAAATGTATCTACTATTTTAATATCTGGAAATTTATCTTTGTTAGCAGTATACTTAACTATTAACGCAGTGTATGTAGAATCCTGAAAAGCATCGTATTTAAGATCTATCATAGGAGCCATGTCTAACGCAGATATTTCGTTTTCGCATAGCCTAGTTAAGGCGTCAGGTGTAGTGGTCAGTTTAAATAGAGTGTACAAATACTTATGCTCTTAATGTTCTTTTTTATAATTTGCATTGAGTGAAACTTCTGAAGTATAAGGCATTTTATGGTCCATATGCTTCGTCTTGCAAGAGTGCATCGGAAAAAAAAGCGCTCATATATGTATGATAGATAAGCAATGTGCGGGTAACATGCAGGTAGAATTCCTCCGTTATCGCCCCGGCTTGAGTAATTCGGTGTCGGCAGCTCTGCACGAACTCTCAAAAGCTCGGTTGCGAGCCCAAAACTTCTTTAAGCGACTAAAGACAATTTCATGACCGTCGATCGAGTCATTGTGAACACAAGTGCGAATACAAGTTGTCCAAAATCTATTACATAAAGCAACCTCGTTTCACCCGGAATCTATTATTTAATACTCCAATCCAAATAATCGTTCACATCACCTTACCGGTTAAAAGGGATTAAAGACCAAAGGTAAAGATTAATAAATTCTTCGTGAGTGGAAATTAAGATCAAAACCGTTCGCAGATCTGGCCGGTTAAGGCAGTGTACTCGCCTGGCCCCTTTGAGGGCCTGATACTTTTCGACGAGGGACTTTTAATTGGAAATCACTAAGCCAGGTTTTATTGGCTAGTGGAACCGCAGAGCCCAAGCTATCGGAGAGGCTTATTCTCCACGCCTGATCAAAGTCCGGATCAAAGGTCGTAAGCTGCACGTGGTCCTGATTAAGAAGAAATAGTGCTCCAATGACCCCATAATTGTGACCTGTACCACTCCTGATCGTCTTCAGGGAACTCGAATGACAATCACGCTTCGCTAAAATCAGTTTTGGCCAACACATCGCCGCCTCTCAAACTGTGCCAATGTGGCTAAGGGAGTGGCTTTAAAACCGAAGCTGTATGCGCAAGGCAGTTGCTCAAAAACTGCTGTTCGAGACCTTTTTTTCTCTTTTATAAATAACACTTAGATTGTTAGCCTTTACGTTAATTTTGGTCTTAAATATAGTGTCGAGAATGGTTGAATAAGGGTAAGAAAACAAAATAATGAAGTATATTCTTCCTAATATAGCACTCATCAACCACCGTCATCCTTGAGCTCAACGATCACGCTTGGAAAATTATATAAAAAGTAAAGAGTGAGTTTTCAGTAAGAGTAATTAAATGAATTGAACCCCCCAAATTATATATATACTTGCGCCCTATCCTTAACTAAAGATACGAAAATTGAAGTCCCAATATCGTAAATACATACCATCGTACGACTATTTGGTCCATCTAAATTTTGATAAAATAGATTATAACTATTCTTTTTTTCTTTATAAATATAAAAATATATACTCTAAAAACCATATTAGAAAACTATGAGAATTACTATGAATTATTTTGACACTTATTTGAATTATTAAAATGTGTACTTAACATTAAAATGATCGCCTAATTTCTTTATTTACTCGTCCCGAGTAGAGCATGTGCAGGTCAGTGTTAATATGAATTAAAACTATAACTTTTATAAGGGTCATATTAATATTTAATATGATAAAGGAAGGGAGGGTAAAGAAATGGGATAACTAACATCTAATTCCCAGTCTGAAGAACGAAACACCACTTGGCTATAGTCGTTAGCCTATTACTGTTATTTTATTTGCCAACCCCACAACTTTTAATAGCCATAAACTCGCAGTCATACGTGTACCTAAAATATTATGCTAATGGGATCGATTATCATATAGGAGAGTAGAAAGACCCCACGAAAATCCGGCGAGCTAGTTTGAGCACAGCAAGAGGTACACTTCTCGAAATCCTGTCAATCGTCTGTGTCATCCGAAATCAATAGCTTTTAGCTATTTCCCCTACAACATCTTCCTTTTTTTTGACACAGGGAAACCACCCACATTACATAATTGGCGCCCAACGTGGGGCCTTTGAAACCAGGAGAAAAATTAAGGTTTTAGATACCACAAAAAAAGCTCTTCCAATTCCACCCAAAAACAATAGTATTTTTTAAATAAGTCATGCTAAACTGGACTGTCCCTTTTAAGTTCTGGATGATACTACCGGATATGCGGTGTTTAATTCAAAATTGGATTAACCGACCTTAATTAATTTAGAATATAAGTGGATACAAACTCAGTAAGGCTGACAAAGTAGACATAGATATTTAGGTCAATTTTAGTTTGCGATTTTACGTCATCCATTCGGAGTATCAGGATTGGGCGTCCAAACTATAAACCATATATCACCAAAGTTTGTGAAAGGATATTAAATCAAGGCAGTTGGATATTTCTTTTGCTAGATTCATTATTTGGAGATTAACCACTACCAGATTAGTTTCTATAAAAGCAAACAAAATGTATTGTATATTAAATTTCAAAAGGAAGTGTTTCGTAAGCTAGTAGTTTTATATATTACTGACTAAAACATGCTTAAAAGGGACCAATTTTTGTATTTGATTATAAAACAAACATTCTTGAGTTTAGAGAAAAGCTAGTTTAGAACAATTAATTTCTAAACGCAAACAAATTTATCTATATTTAAAATGCCGTTACAACGCACCCCAGAAGGTGGCGCAGTAGTCGGCGATCTGGGGGAACCTGCCCCCGAATTTTGCGGCATCTGTAAAGAGACATTAACTACAACGCAGTTAAAGTGTACCACACCATGTGGACATCGCTTTCACGATAGCTGCATGCAGGAATTTTTGAAAACGAGCCGAATATGCACTATTTGCAAAATCGAATTTAATCCGGCTATGATCCCCTTTGAGGAAAACACTCTAGCAGCTGAACTACCAGATAATATGAATTTATACATCCAGCTCAACAAAATTTTAAATTTCCATCTCCCGAGCAAAGACCTAGAGGTTGAGGAAGGGGACGAGGGGCTAATTCGCGACAAAACCGTACAGATTTCGATTGCAGGACGATGAGAACCAGGTCACAGACTCGAAACGGAAGAGATAACTCAGTTGCAAGTACAGCACCTTACTCTCAAGAAGGAGATGAGAGCGAGAATACTTCAAACGTTATCCATGCTATTATAAAAAGCCAGCAAAAAGACATGATGACAGAACTTAGTTCATTCGTAAAAAGGACTATAGAAGAGAGTCTTAGAGCACAACTAGGAAGACTTATATTAAGTACGGACTTAACTCCGACACAGCCGCAACAACCGGATCCTCAAAGTGAAGTACAAAGGAATCAACCTTCACAAAGAAACGCAGAAGGATTAGGAAATCAATTAAGCAGCGCATCTAATAGATCAGTGGCACCAGAGAAGGCTGCAAATATTCTGGCTAGTTAGCGTTTAAAATTCGATGGATCAAAAGACTCCATGTACGTTGACGAATTTCTGTACAGGTTGAGGTCTTTAACATCTTCAACTTTAAATAACGACTATGGATTACTCTGCGATAGCCTGCATCTGTTGTTCTCAGCCAAAGCCAGTGATTGGTTCTGGCACTTTTATCGGAAGAATCGGCTGTCCATTTAAAATGTTCGATATTAACGTCGCGAAAGTAGACCAAATTTCTAAATTACGCTCTTATCCATTAAAATTAGTCAGTCAAGCCGCAACTCAAACTTTATAAGAACTATTAGATAAAAACGAAAAAGAACTATATAATTATCCATTACTCAATATACGGATCAAACCCAAACGATCTACCTTAAGAAGTCGGGAGTTCTGGAAAAAAGTAAGAGCATATCGGATCAGGATAATATCAGCAGTCATTTTGAGTTCAGACAACCGTTTATACACTGACATTATAAAAGAAGGTACAACTTTTAAAGCGCTTTTGGATTCGGGGGCAACTGTAAGTTGTTTAGGGGGAGCCGCAGCCAAAACCTTAGCACAACATCCGAAAACCCGCAGATGTTCAGGGAAAATACGAACAGCTAGCAATGAGTCTTGTTCAGTTATCGCAAAACTTTTAGTCCCAATTAGGTTTCAAGATAAAGTTAAGGAAATATAATTTTTTTGATTCCGGAATTAAAACAAGATGTTTATTTAGGAGTTGACTTCTGGCAGAGTTTCGGTCTTTTAGATAAGTTACTTAATAAAGAAAAAAAAGAAGGTGAGTTAGATACAGGAGATGAATTCTCCAGAAAAGAGGATCCAAAAATGCATTTATTAACGGAAGATCAGAAAGTTAAACTTGGAGCAGTCATAAAAACATTTCCATCATTTGAACGCGAAGGACTGGGTCGTACATCTCTCATTGAACACTCGATGATTATAAATACAGAGACTCCAGTTAGGCAAAGGCATTGGCCAATCTCACCGGCCAAAGAGAAATTGATGTTTGAGGAAGTGGAAAAGATGATAGCCTTAGATGTCATAGAACCTTCAAATAGTCCGTGGAGCAGTAATTGCGTATTGGTAAAAAAAAGGAAATAAAAACAGGTTATGCTTAGACTCACGCGAAATTAATAAATACATACGATTACAAGTGCAAACAACTGTTCCCTCGCATGGTTTAGGTAACAGATTGATGACAGGTAATGTTAATGGATTCCAAACAATACTTGGAGTCTTACTTATGTTACTTACATAAGAAACTGCTATTGGTTCATAATTTTCTGACTTAATACTATAATGGGCTATTAATATTATGTCATCTGTTCTTATAGCGCAGCCAGATACTATAGTAAGAATTCCTTGCTCCGGAAGATCTATTAATTCTTGTGGAAAATTATTACATTGTATCCTAGCCTTTGTTGGTTCTGAAACCTTAAATATCCAACTACCTTTCTTTTGTAACTCGACCCAGTAAGAACATTCTTGAGTCATTTTTTTATAAACACAATTAGAATGACTATTTGGTTTAAAGGGGTTATTTCGCACGTATTGTCATTTACGCTACTCCAAGGCCAGTTACCTTCACATATAACAATATTAGTTTTCGCATTCCTCAATTAAAGAACCTAACTGTTTAGTTACCATAAAGAAATTAATTGACTCTTTATAAACAAAATAACTTTCTTTTAAAACCTGTGTTATATTTTCTATTCTCGTATCCATGCTTCTAAAATTTGAGTTGACTTCATCCGTTGTTCTTTTAAGGATATTTAATGTCGACTCTACAACAGAAGTTTGCCTTTTTACTGAATCTGACGTATTTTCTTGATTCTCTTTTCATGTTGCTCTCTAGGTTTTCCCTATCTTCAGCGTCCATTACACCAAACAATATGTGATAGAGAGAGCCCATAAACTCAAATGGAGCTCGCTTAAATCTCTTTCTATCTTGGGTCATAAAAAGTTTATTATTTTCTTCCAAATCTGTAATTTGTCGTTGAGTGTTATCAAGGACAGTATTACATTGATCTTCAAATCCATGAAGTTTACCACATACCACTCTCATTTTTTCATTTAAAATCTTTCCCTTTTTTATCATATTAAAATACGGCTCCATGTTATAATATACAATTAGATCCCAATATGATGCTATGACTTCGACGTTTCCCATCGGATCTAGATAGATTGATGTAGTGTTTTTGAATTTTTCAATTGACCACTTTGTTGTGCAGGTAAACTTGCATTAGACACTTGGCAAACTAACATTAGGAGTAACATTATTGTCATTACTCCAAGTTTTTGGATTCTAGGGCTATTTCGAGTCCCCCTTGTTTGTTTCAAAAGACTAGGGGATTCACTTTCTTCGGCCTCTATTCTAGTTAAAGGGCAAACTTTCGTAATCGGTCTTAAAATTGAACCATCTTGAAGTTTTATTTTCACTACTCTGCTTTCCAGTGTATAAACTATTTCTGAGACATTGGAAATCCATTTTCTAAGATTGAAGCCTACCTTTTCTAATTCAAAGGTTATATTTTCCACGTGTTCTTTGGCTTCCTGTATGGAATTAGCACCTGTCATAAGGTCATCCATATAACAATCATTTTTAATTATATCTTTTATTGACGATTTTTCGGATTTATTTGAAATTTCAGCAAGCACTCTTGTAGCCAAATAGGGTGCTGATGCTGTACCGTAAGTAACCGTTGTTAGTTTGTAATTTTTTAGTTTTTTGTTTGGAGAGTCTCTCCAAATAATGTGAAAATAATCTTGATCTTCTTTATCCATGTTTATTTGCCGGTACATTTTTTCAATGTCCGCTGATAATACAAATGGCCATTTACGCCATTTGACGATGTTATCAAAGATATCTTTTTGGACCCTTGGTCCAACCCACATAATGTCATTTAGACTTTTGGTGTTTGTAGTTTTAGGCTAGATTCCCTTACAACACCCTGATGGGGTAAATAATATTTTCCTTCTTTTTTGGTCTCTATCATGTGTCCCAAGTCAATATATTCATGCATGAATTTTATGTAATTTTCTTTAAGTTTTATTTTATTATTTAGTTTTCTTTCTAAGTTATAAAATCGCGCTATTGCTTGCGCTTTGGAGTCTCCTAATTCTCTTTCATTTTTAAATGGAATTTTGACCACATATCTCCCATTTTTATCTATTTTAGTGGTCTCTAAGAAATGTCTTTCGCAAATTTCTTCCTCAATGTCATTATCATAATTTTCCATTTCCCAAAACCTCTCTAAATCTCCCACTTCCATAGTAGTAGCCACAATTAATTTTGTACCTTTAGATTTTGTACAACCAGATATAATCCATCCGAATTCAGTGTTCTGTCCTAGTAGTCCGTCTATTTTAACTACTCCATCTTTTACGATATAGGGATCTAAATAAACTCCTATTATAATATCTACCCTACTTGGTTTATTAAAGTAAGGGTCCGCCAACGTATATTTCGTCCACTTTGACTTGTCAACATCTAAAATTTTGATCGGTAAAGCCTTTATTAATTTTGGAAGAATGATAGCTTCAATATTCAGGGGATTTTTTGTATCGTCGCGCATCTTTATACTTAAATTATCTTTGTGCTTTGAAGTACAAGTGTCTGAACAGGACACTCCACTAACCTCGGTGATAGTTTGTTTTCGAGATAAATTTAATATTTGCGGAGCTTCTTCTGAAATAATGGTGCACTGCGATCCACTATCAATTAATGCCCTTAGGTTTTCATAGCCACCTTTATTTGATTTTACCTTAATCAATGCGGTAGCTAGAAATGCTTGTTCCTTAGTAACACAGGTGTTTACTTTTTCTCTTTTTTCAGTCGAAACTTGGAGCATGGTGTGATGCGGTTTTTTGCAAATTGAGCATAAATATTCCGAGTTACACTTCTTGAAAACAGAATGCTTAAAGCATCTGTTGCACAAGCGCTGTTTTCTGATAAACTCCCCTCTTTCTATCGGACTCATTCCCCTAAACTTAAAACAATTTGTTACAAAGTGTCCAACCATTTTACAAAGTAGACAACTTTCCTTAACAGTGGGATTTACCACTTTTTTAAAAACTTTCTTTTCCTCATTTATTGTTGAGCTAAGAGAACTCACACGTTGCTCTGAAAATTCCATTACATCGCTTAGTAATTGAATTTCCTTAGTTTTTTTTATATGCGTTTCGTATAATTGAAGCGCTTCCCTGTTGAATTTTCGGATGATAATGTGAGCGAAAATCACATCAACATCCTAACTTAAATTCGCTTTTGTTCTGATTAAATGAATTGATTCATTTATTGAATCAATAAACCATTTAATCTGTTTTTCTGAATCGTTGTCTAGAATGGGCAACTCGATCAAACGATTCAGCTGATCTGAGAATATTTTTCTCTTATTTTCATACCGCTTGGTTAATAGTTCCCAAGCGGCAGTATAATTTTCGGCAGAACCTGTCAGCAAGTGAGCAACCATACTCCTTGCCTCTCCTTTAAGAGCGGTTTTCAAATAATTAAATTTTAGAGATGAGCTCAGATCATCTCTATTATGAATTATTTCTTTAAATAATTCAGAAAATAAGTCCCACTCTTTTCCTTCTCCAGAAAATGTGGGAACTTGTATTTTTGGTAACAGGGGGAGGTCATCAACTCTATCCCTTACCTATACCCCATTATTACTTCCTATGCTCACATCGGAAGATTTTATCCTTTCGTCTAGGATGTCTAACACGTTTTGAACGTCAAATTCTAACTCTTCGACGGTTTCGTCGAATGATATGTTGTGTTCATATCTTTTGCAGAACTCCTTTATTTTACTGCTTGTTCTATTCCATAAAAATTCTATTTTATTAGCTCTTAGTAAGCAGTCTTCACGGCTAGCTTTAATGAGCTCCTTAATGGTTTCCTTTAAATAATTGTTTAATTGTTCGACATTTTGGTCGAACACCTCCGCCAATTTGTTTGGGTCACTCTCTGCTACCTTTGCCATTTTGGTTTCAGAACCAACTTTTAAATTTGCAAATTTATTTTTTAGGCTTTCAACAACCCTACAAATCTCCTCAAACACTTTTTTGTTAAAATAGTCATGATCGACTACTCCACATTTTAATAATGATGCATGATTTGCAACAAATCTAGCTTTGAGGCTATCTAATTTTGAAATGCTTTCACTTGTTAATTGACCTGCTTTACTTACTCTAATTTCTCTTGTTAAGCTTGCCTGTGGTTCAAGGAACTTTACAATGGTTTCGGACAACATTTTTTTTTTTAATATTTAAATATGGTATTTAGGTATTTTTATACTTATATTCTAATAATGTATTTCTTATATTTTTTGTTACGAAAAAATATTTTTAAAAGTTAACTTATCTGCTGCTTCGATGACGTCTGCGAGATTGTGGCTTCGATGTCGTTGTTGTTGAGACTGGGTTGTTGCTGCTACGATGTCCTTTATTTGGTTGTTACTTGTCGGCGCGATTTGGTTGTTACTTCGATGTCGTTGTTGTTGAGACTTGGTTGTTGTTGGTTCGATGTCCTTTATTTGGTTGTTACTTGTCGGCGAGATTTGGTTTTTACTTCGATGTCGTTGTTGTTGAGACTTGGTTGTTGTGGTTTTTTTTTTTTTTTTATTTTGGTTGTAACCACTTTAGGTTCGAGCTATTGAGTTCGTCCTTTTAAAACACTGTTCCCGTTTAACCGAACACCTTTTTTTTTAACAATTAACCAATGTTCCTGGCCTTGGTAACGCCCACGTCGCGTAACACACCCGTGTAATTTCGCAGAATTTTTTGTGCCCGTTTGGCTTAATAACTTTATTTTTTTTTTTAAAGATTCAAACTTGTGAATTTTTATATTCTCGGTCTCTTACCTCTGATGGGGGAAAACAGTCTCTTAGCACTGGTGGGAGAAAACTACAGAGTGCCTCGAAGGACCAAAATGTTAGAGCGTTCTAATAAAAGACGTCTACATTTGCTGAGTTATAATTTCAAACTGTTTTTATTTCATGAAGTTTCTTAACAAGTAACATTGGTGTGATTCGTATTCTATTCTTATCTATGGCCTACGCAGAGACCGCATCTGTTTTGCCCTGGGCGGGAGAGCTATATTTTGACTCCCGCACAAGTCCTTTGTGTAGTGTAGGAAACATTTTAAGTGATTATATTTGGAGGCTCAAGTGGCCTGCACTTACAGTTTACAAGTGCAAACAACTGTTCCCTCGCATGGTTTAGGTAACAGATCGTAAATTCTGGCTCTGGATCGATTTTCAATGTGACATGCACGAGCTCATAAAATCTTATAATTGGGATTATTATCTTATTTCTAATAACCCACGGAGTGTCTTGTTTTCCCCTAAATTGGGAAAACATTCTTAAGTGCGATAAGGGAGATCACAACTACCCTGATAGCACTTATGTGTACTCAAAGACATTTTGTGACCGTTCCGCAGGAGGACATTTTACATGTTACGTGTGTATATCTTGTTTAAAACAAGTGCCTGCTATACTTATATTTAGACGTGTTCATGTTTGAACACATATAGATGGGATACTTAGTCGGCTGCCTCCAGCCAAATACAAAACAGGGCTGGATATGAAGCATGCCTACTGGCAAATACCTTTAGCTAAGTCTTCTCGACCTTACACTGCGTTCACAATACCAAACAGGCCACTTTACCAGTATAAAATTATGCCTTTTGGGCTAAGGAATGCCGCAAGGCAGTTGCTCCAAAACTGTTGCTGCTAGAGATGGACTGCTGTTCGAGACCTTTTTTTCTCTCTTTTATAAATAATATTTAGATTGTTAGCCTTTACGATAATTTTGGACTTAAATATAGTGTCGAGGATGGTACGTTGAATAAGGGTATGAAAACAAAATAATGAAGTATATTTCTGGTTAACATTTGGCCCTGTTTACTTATAAATCTTTTCGATTCCCTAATATAGCACTCATCAACCACCGTCATCCTTGAGCTCAACGATCACGCTTGGAAAATTATATAAAAAGTAAAGAGTGAGTTTTCAGTAAGAGTAATTAAATGAATTGAACCCCCAAATTATATATATACTTGCGCCCTATTCTTAACTAAAGATACAAAAATTGAAGTCCCAATATCGTAAATACATACCATCGTACGACTATTTGGTCCATCTAAATTATAAAATAGATTATAACTATTCTTTTTCTTTATAAATATAACAAGAGAAAACGCTATAGTCGAGTGCCTCGACTATTAGATACCCGTTACTCAGCTAAACAACCTAATATAAATATGCCTTCTTGTATGTTTTTCGCCGCTCGAATTAGCACCATGGCCAGCTGTTCCAAAGTCATCCGTTAGATGGCGCTATTGTATTGCGAAATGTAGGCGCTAGCCAGGCTTAAGCGTTTAATGGGTTTTTGGGCGTTAGAGTGGGCGTGGCAAACTTTTATTAGGCCAATCGATAGGTATTGACGAAACAAATACATATCAATTAAAATTTTCATAATAGCATCAAAACTGTGGCCACAGCTTGTGTCTTGTGGGCGTCAGAGGGGGCGTGGCATTATTTTGAAACAAACTTGCGCTGCGTAGGAACTCCTAAAACCTACATGCAAAATGCCAATCTTCTAGCTTTTATAGTTTCCGAGATCTCAGCGTTCATACGGACAGACAGACAGACAGACGGACAGACAGACGGACAGACGGACGGACGGACAGACGGACAGACGGACATGGCTAGATCGACTCGGCTAGTGATCCTGAACAAGAATATATATACTTTATAGGGTCGGAAACGCTTCCTTCTACCTGATACATACTTTTGCACGAATACAATATACCCTTTTACTCTACGAGTAAAAATATACACTCTAAATACAATTATGAATTATTTTGACACTTATTTGAATTATTAAAATGCGCACTTAATATTAAAATGATCGCCTAATTTCTTTATTTACTCGTCCCGAGTGGAGCATGTGCAGGTCAGTGTTAATATGAATTAAAACAATAACTTTTATAAGGGTCATATTAATATTTAATATGATAAAGGAAGGGGGGGTGAAGAAATGGGATAACTAACATCTAATTCCCAGTCTAAAGAACGAAACACCACTTGGCTATGGTCGTTAGCCTATTACTGTTATTTTATTTGCCAACCCCATAACTTTTAATAGCCATAAACTCGCAGTCATATGTGTACCTAAAATATTATGCTAATGGGATCGATTGGCATATAGGAGAGTAGAAAGACCCCACGACAATCCGGCGAGCTAGTTTGAGCACAGCAAGAGGTACACTTATCGAAATCAATAGCTTTTAGCTATTTCCCCTACAACATCTTCCTTTTTTTTGACACAGGGAAACAACCCACATTACACAGGAACAACATTCTCTATTCCTTTTTTATGCAAAAAAGTAAATTTTAAACTGCTGCAAGCGAAAGATCCATCGAGCGAGTCTGCCAGACACGTTCTGTTGCCTCAAATTCTTGCAATTCTAAGTACCAACAAAACTTTTCAATAGCGAGTATTAGGACCAAAATTTCCCGTTCGGTGATGCTGAAATTCCCATTGCTTTCAATTGACATTGAAAGCAATGGGAATTTCAGCCTGATCTTCAGACAGTTGAACCAACACTGCTTTCTGGTAATTGGGGCACTACAAGGGTAACAACAAGAATTTTCTGTTAACCATGCATATACACAATTTTTGTGAAAGACATGTTGCACGCCATTAAATAACAAGGATTGGTATTATCCATAACAGTTGCACATAATGCGCAATTATTCTCCATTTTATCCACAGAAGAAGGGTTTGGAGGCGTGTTATTAACTGGCATGTTGATAATTTTTTCTTCTTTATCTATTGAATTTAATAATTCCTGAATCTGACATATTTATAATGGCAACGAAAAAAAAAATCGGATTAGCCTGTATCGTCTAACTACTGAAAATTTCTGGATTATTGAAACTGTTTATCGAAGTTTAGAACTGTCAGATTAATAACATCTAAAGGTGTTCTATCTTGGTCTGAGGAACTTGTGAGATGGTTCTGAAGCCGCCTAGCTGGGGCGACCGAGCGGGTCGCAGGTTGCGGATAGCGGACGACCTCACTCGAGGCCAACTGCGAATAAGCTGGCGGTGGAAATCAAACACGGAATCGTGGACGGAAACCCCAGCAAATAAGCAGTCCCGGACAACCAGCGGGTATCTTGCAACGAGGCAGTACCGACGATGCGATTTGTTCAGCCGCATCTAAACAGTTGCTTTACACAAACCCAATATCCCCCACACACCACCTACCCACTTCCTCTCCCAAACAACATCTCACTCTGGGCCGGACTACGGTGTAATCCGGACCGTGCCAAGAGTCAGCCTGGCTGGGGGCCCGGATCAACAACTAGCCCAGTCTCAAACGGTGGGCTCAGGGAGATGGCGTCCCCCTGTTCTATCTACCCTTACCCGGGTAACGCGGATCTCTGCCCGGGCGGACCTTTCCCCTTCTCCGCAGCTCGTGGGACCAACTATGGAAACAACACATAAAAACACAAACAAAAAAACGGAGACGGGAACTCCACAAAAACCCGGCGCTGCAAAGACGAACGATGGTTCCACTGCAAGCACCAGTAGGGCTCAGAAAGGGCCCCATCCCAAACTAGGGATGTCGGGGGACAGAAAGACTGTCGCTAACGCCTCTGCTATGTGCGCATTTGCGCCAAAACCAGTGGTAGGCGCAGCAAAGTCGATCGGGTCACCCGCTGGTGCAAAGAAGAATTTTACATACGCAGAGAGACGGACTGCCGCCCAAACCCTGCGCTCACATGCCAGAAGCACTGTCGCCACGCCTTCGCCCGAATGGCTAAAGAAGGTAGAGTGGGCAAGGACGGTGTTTCCCAACTATGGGCAAGAGAAGCCCCAACAAGAAGGTGCTCAGGCGAAGAGGCAACGCTCCATAGAGCTGCCCGGCCCGTCAGCGAAGAGATCGAAGATCCAGCCGTCGGTCTCCTTTGCCGAGATCACCAAAGATGGGGTCCTACTTGGACTCATAGATAGGGGAAATCCGGAGAAGAGGATCCCCAGAAACAAATGGAAGGCGGCTGAGTCCAAGCTGTTACTCATTTGCCTGCGTATGGTACGCGAGAAGCCCGGTTCAGCGCCTTGCTGTATGGACGCGGGCTGGTACCAGGGCAGTGTAAAAGTGGTGGCCTGCGATAATCAGCGATCAGCTGACCTATATAAACAGGCGGTAGCTCAGCTCGGTGCAGTCTACGAAGGGGCGAACATAGTCGCACTAGATTGGTGTGACGTCCCCAGTAGACCGCGAGCCAGAATTTGGCTCCCAGCAGCAATCGCATCACCGGAGGACATCCTCTATATGTTGCAAGAATGCAACCCACATCTCCCCACAAAAGACTGGAAAGTCGTTAAGGTGGAGGAGCACGTAGGTGACGTAAACCAAGCGATTGTGGTGTTCAGTGCCATACATATTAAAATATATAAAGGGGACTCTAATTCCTCGGGAAGTCCTGCCGGCAACCCAGCCGAGCAGGTGCTTGCGGAGGAAGTGGAGGCCCCTGGTGTGCCGGAGGACGGCTATTCAACCGACACGTCGCTAAGCAGAGAGATGCGAGCGATGGGACCGGCGATCGACGAAGTGGACCTAAGCGATTCGGAGGCCGACGTTACTGTGGTGGAGGTTGCAGCTGGGGATGTCGCTAAGACTCCTGCAGATCAACCTACATCACAGTAAAGCAGCGTCCGCTGCTCTTTTGCTTCGCCTGGCCAAAGGCGAAGCCGACGTGGTCTTAGTTCAGGAACCCTGGGTAGCAGGAGGCAGGGTTGCTGGACTGCTTATGCTTGACCCCAAACAAGGTAAAATTCGAACCTGCATTTTAGCCAAACGGCATCTTAGTACATTTCTGCTTCACAAATATAGCAACGGAGACAACACAGCAATAAGCCTGGAGCTGCAAAGCGGCTCCTTTAGGATGCTATCGGCCTACATGGCTTCCGAAAAGGTAGACCCCCCAGACGCGCTAGTCAGAGGACTGGTACAGGAATGTGAAGAGCTTAAGAAAGGCTTGGTGATAGGATGCGATGCAAATGCCCACCATACTCAGTGGGGCTGCCCTATCAACAACGACAGAGGTGAGTCTTTATTCGATTTCATTCTTAATTCGAACTTATTTCTTTGTAATAGGGGCAATACCCCTACTTTTATAACAAAAACGTGCCAAACGATCATAGATCTAACCCTGGCATCAGATTCACTCATAAGCACAGTCACAAACTGGGCTGTCTCCGACGAGTACTCATTTTCAGATCATAGGTTTATAGAGACAACTTTGTCCCTAGTGTCACCTGCGCCGGTCAGCTTTGCCAACCCCAGGCGGGCAAACTGGAATAAATATAAAGAAATTCTATCGAACTTCCTCCCCAGGAAGCCACCAGAAAGCACTCCTTGCACTCAGGAGCTAGATAATATAGTAAACAAATTCACAGAAGCATGCAACGCGGCATTCTCAGCTGCATGCCCGTTAGGGAAACCAAGGGGAAGGAAAAAACCTCCTCGGTGGACCCAGCAATTATCAATCCTCAGAGCCAAATGCAGAAACCTGTTCAACAGAGCGAAAGCTGCAAATGAGGACATAAACTGGCAAAGCTACAAAAAGGAACTAGCCTCATACAAAAAGGCCATCAGAAAAGAAAAGAGAACTGCGTGGCAGAATTTCTGCTCGGACATTGAAAAGACAACTGATGCCGCAAGGCTCAGAAAAATACTTTCTAAGACAGCCGTATCCCTGGGCTATCTCCAAAAGGCTGACGGATCATGGTCGGACTCTAGTGAAGAATCCCTAAACCTACTCCTAGACGCTCACTTCCCAGGGAGCCTGCAAACAGGACATCCCCCAGGAAGACACACTGGAGAAGGAATAAACTTAAATCTCCTACTATCAGACCGTAATATAAACTGGTCCATTCATAGTTTTAAGCCATACAAATCGCCGGGACCGGACAATATAACACCGGCACATATTCAGCAAGCAGGAGAACTAGCTATAAACTGGCTGAGAAAAATCTTCCAGACCATTCTTGCAGTAGGAGAACTACCTACAGCATGGCGGGAAACGAAAGTCGTTTTCATCCCTAAGGCAGGGAAAGCCACCCATACTACAGCGAAGGATTTCAGACCGATAAGTCTGACATCATTCCTGCTAAAAATCCTAGAAAGACTGTTAGGTCTACATATTAGAGACATCATTGACCCGACGCAGATATCAGAGGCGCAACACGCATACACCAAAGGTAAGTCGACCGAATCGGCGCTACACTTGGTGTAAGCAACATCGAGAAATCACTCAGAGTACAAGAATACACCTTGATCGCCTTCCTTGACATAGAAGGAGCTTTCAACAACGTGCTCCCCACGGCAATAACAGAATCCCTCACTGAACTAGGGGTTGAGCCACCGCTGGTGGGGCTGATCCACAAATTGCTGATAAGCAGATTGGTCACGGCCACACTAGGGACCTCGACCCAGACTAGATTAGTGAACAGAGGCACTCCGCAAGGAGGTGTACTATCACCCCTCTTATGGAATATCGCGGTAAATAAACTACTGCGGATTCTTGAAGGAGGAGGCTGTAAAATAGTGGCATACGCAGACGATGTCGCCATCATCTTTAATGGCAAGTATACACAAACGTTATGCGATCTTATGACCGTAAAACTAAGAACACTATCGGAATGGACCACAAAGAACGGACTTGGGGTAAATCCCTCAAAAACGGAACTAGTCCTTTTTACAAATAGATACAAAATCCCAAAACTTAACCCACCCACTTTAAACAACTGTAATCTCTCTTTTAGCGAGCACGCAAGATACTTGGGGTTAGTATTAGATAAGCGTCTTAAATGGGGCCTAAACAACCAAGAGAGAACCAAGAAAGCGACCATTGCACTTTACTCTTGTAAAAAAGCAATTGGGCTAAGATGGGGTATGTCCCCTAAAATCGTCAATTGGATATACATAGCGGTAGTCAAGCCAATCCTACTATATGGAGTGGCTCTGTGGTGGACCGCTTTACACAAACAATGTATCTTAACTCCACTTAACAAAGGACAGCGCATGGCGGCCTTGTGTATGAGTGGAGCCCTTCGAACTACCCCAAACGAAGCGCTGAATGCGATATTGAACCTCCAGAGCCTGGACTTAGCAGGAATGGAAAGGGCGAAATCGGCAGCCATTCGACTAAGGGATACAGGGCAATGGAAAGCCCAACTGTATGGTCACGCTAAGATTCTTTAGCATGACAAATTGATCCCGCCAAAAACGGATCTATGTAAAACCCGTGAATACAATCACACACCCTTCGAAGCTCTGATCCCAGGCAGGGAAGTATGGGATCGGGGCCGACCGGGCTCAATAGACGCAATCTGTTTATATACAGACGGCTCCAAACTAGACGGACACGTAGGTGGAGGCATATACTCCGAGCAATTAGAGATCAGGCGGTCATTCAGACTTCCTGACCACTGCAGTGTCTTCCAAGCGGAAGTGTATGCTATAATGGAAGCACTCGTCTGTTTAAGGGACTTAAACACCCAGAACAGACACATAAACATATCTAGTGATAGCCAAGCGGCTATTAAATCAATCTACTCGACGAATACAAACTCTCGAACAATAGCAGACTGTCGCAAATCTCTCCACGAGATGGCTAGTCAGTTTACTGTCAGCCTTATATGGGTTCCGGGTCACCGGGATATCGTAGGCAACTGTATAACAGACGAGCTAGCCAGGCAAGGCACGAGCCACTGGCTCGTTGGCGCACACGCCGGCAGGCTAAAAGCCCCAAAAAACGATTTTTGCAGAAGCTGCAGGGATGAGGAAGAAGAGGAAACGGTGGAACACCTACTCTGTTCATGCCCAGCCCTATGCAGGCTTAGACTGAAACACTTAGGATATACTTTCATAAATGACCTGACCGAAATATCGCAGACTAACCTGAAGAGTCTAAGCTCTTTTATTAAATCCTCCGGATGGGGGACCTGCTGATCGACCAACCTACAGGCTGACTCTTAACGGATAGGGGACCCAAAAATAAAGATCATACGGTATCACAATGGACCCACAGAGGTCTAGGTGTACCAGGCTACAGCCTGGCAGCCGTCCTAACCTAACCTAACCTAGGTGTTCTATTCGGCAAGTAAACGCAATGAAACGCATTTTAACGAGTTCCAGACAACAGCTACCCTTAGGAAGAATATATACTGGCAATTTGAAATTTTGTTGTAGTAAAGCCCTGCAAGAAATAGTAGTCATTCTGAAGTATTGGTATCCGATCTTAGCCGAATTCATAATATTTCTTCATTATACACGGAAGACCAATTGCCCACAATAAGGTTTACTAAACAAACACCTAAAACAAAACGAGCATTTGTTGTGAGTAAGAAAAGATTTTTCCTATATCTTATGTTGTTGCTATATTCTTTCCTTTCTTTTGGTGTAGGCCAAGCCTCATAGGTTTCTCGGTCTGCTATCCTTTCTGAATAACAGCTTCGTAGGAGTAAGACCTATCAAGTCTAAACTATTTCAGCACTAATGATATAAGCATTGAGTGACCTAAACCTGATCTATGTTTGTACCACTAAAAGTGTTGATCCTTAAAGTGGCCCCACGCTGGGCGCCAAAAGTTATGAAATGGTCCCACGTTGGGATTCCGAGATACCGAGCAAAAGATTCACGGATTCAGGATTTCATAGCGAGTATTAATGTTGTAATTAATTATTATAATCGTGCTTATAATACTAATTTTCTAAAAAGTTAATTTTAATTTTATTGGGTGTGGTTGTTGCTAGACAAAAGTGGTCGGTATAGCTAGATTTAAATTTTGATGATTTTTTATTTTTTTTTTTTTCGCGCGGAGTCCTATGGCCCACTTACCCGCCCAACCGACCGAGGGGCGCAACCGTGTATCGTACGGCACGATTCGCGAGAAGATAGACGCGAGATAAGAAAATATAGGTAAAGGTCCGGGGAAAAAAGTAATAGTAAGATCAATCTTGTGCCAATGAAGCAAGTATTATACGTGTCACGACCCTGTTCTGATGGAGAACCATTAGACAGCAACGGTCTGGCAACTCCAAATTAAGTTGGCGAATAATTGCAGAACGAGAACGACACAAGCAACGTCCGCTCCGCGAGAACGACATATCGCAACGCACAAATTAAATAACGTATAACTGTATCCAAACATATTTGATATCCCAGTTCATCATCATTAAAATACAATTAATACTACGAGTTAGTGTCTTTATTCACCGGAAGCCGCGCTATCTATTCGCCTTATTCCCTACATATCAACCACGACTCACACATTTCCCTACACAACGACAAGGTATTGGAATGTGTGTGACATTCTCAGAAGTGGGATAGTGCGCAATAAGTGAAAACGAACCAAAATAAATGGACACAACGTAAAACGAAAGTAATTCACAATGCCGGGGAAGAACTATTTAACTAAGAAAGCCCTACAACATAAGTGCAGAGAAGCGGGACTCTCGACATCGGGAAATCGTGAGGACATGCTTAAAATTGAATTAAAAAATTAAAATTGAATTAAAATTGATTGAATTCCCAAAACAGCGACGATGAGTACATAAGTGCAGAAAACCAGTCACTTCAAAAGAAGGTTGTCGAGCTGGAGAAAACGGTACGGGATCTTCAGGAGCGATCTTTTAACCCTTCAGTGATTTCATCACCAATCGAAAAATCTGCAACAGTAAACGAAGTTCAGCCAGCCAACGGTAGTGAGACAACGAGTTATTGGCATGACGAAAAACGGCAACAACAACCAATCCACCTACGATCCAACGAGATGCATGTGCAGAGGGTAGCGAATTTGCCAAACGTAGATGTGGCAACGTCTCAGTCACAGCTAAACGAAATCTACCCATCTCAACTACACAACATGCACATTGATACGTCACAGCAAAACGATATATACCCAACTCAACTACACAACATGAACCTTGTTACGTCACAGCGAAATGTTATCTACCCGACTCAGACTCACAACGTGCACTTTTCTACGTCACAGAAATTGGCAATTCAATCCATCGTCTGGTAAATCCCTGGACTCACATCAATTTGTAAAGCGTGTCAACTCCCTTCGTAACGCTTATCGTTGGGATGATCGTAAGCTAATATTTTCAGTTCAACAAAAGATGCTGGGTCCTATTGGGTAGACTCTACGGATCAAATATTTCAAACATGGCCCCAGTTTACTGAACGATTTTTGAATGACTTCCCATAAGATGTCAAAAACGAATAGAGATTCCACCGAGTGACCGTCAGATTATTTTACCTTAGGTAAAAAGGGTGAGTTACCAGATTCAGCAATTTGCACACATATTATCAACGGAATTAACGACTACGATTTAAAGAGAAAGATATCCAACAGTTATGTTTCCTGTAACGAACTTCTACGCGATATTCTTGCATACTCCGCGCATAATATTATAGAGCATAACGCCATTCAAATGTCAAACAAACGGGATCTTAACGTCAGCCTTCAGAAGCCGAATTCTTCATTGGTTACAAAACGTCCTTTCAACGATAAAGTCGAAGTATCGGTTAAATGCTACAATTGTCAGAAAGTTGGACATTATTCTTCGAAATGTCCTGACCCCCAGCGCAAGCCTCGTTGCACGCACTGCAACCGCACAACACACGATTCTGCCAGCTGCCCCGATAACCAAAAGACAGGTCCAAAAATTAATAAAATTGACTCTGATTCTGATTCAGAAATCTCCAAATCGATTTATGTAAACGGCCATGAAACCATCGCATTCGTAGATCCAGGCAGTACGCGAACCCTAATTCGAAAGTCATTCGCCGAAAGCGTAGGTGTTCAACAACGATGTGCTCTTACCCTGAACGGATTTGGTGGTGGGAAATTCTTTTGTACACAGAAACTTTTCGCGAAAATTATAATTGACGATTCGGATTACGAAGTTGAAGTTGTACTTTTGGGTAAGGAAATCCTTTGTCGCGATGGAAACAAATTGATCATCCTCGGTAATCAGTGTTATGTAGAGAATATTCGAAAAATTCAAACAAGTCAAGAGCGTTCCTCAGTTGAGAACAAACTCATAAACGAATTGGTATTGGAAAGCGCTTCTTGCTTTGCGGAGAAAGCTAACGAGCTCGGTAAATGTTCTCTAACCAAAATGGAAATAACTTTAACATCAAACGTTCCCTGCCTCACTAAGACTTACCGTACTCCTTTTGCACTCAGACCTGTCGTCGGTAATATTATCTCCGAGTTACTCGATAGTGCTATCATTCGTCCTTCAGACTCCCCTTATGCATCTGGAATTGTCGTGTTGAAAAACAGAATGGTGAACATCGTCTTTGCGTCGACTACCGACGTCTCAACAGTATAACCGTCAAAATACCATTTCCAATGCCAAATCTGGAGGAGCAATTTGCCCAATTAGACGGAAATGCCTATTTTTCTCAGCTGGACTTGCGTATGTGATATCATCAAGTCGAGGTTTGCGAATCATCCAAACAATTCACCGCATTTGTAACTTCAGACGGCCACTACGAATATAACAGGATGCCGTTCGGTCTCGTCAATGATCCAGCAGTATTTCATGCGGTCATGAACAAAATAGTCAAACGCATGGAGCCAGGTGAGGTTCTCGCATATCTAGATGACGTCATTATTCCCAGCAAATCATTTGATGAGGGTATCCAACGACTGGGAAAATTTTTCAGAATCCGTAAAGAGAGCGGTTTAACACTTCGCTACGACAAATGTAAATTTCTTCAATCAGAAATAACTTTCTTGGGCCATATTGTCAACAAAGATGGAAAAAGATGTTTCCTGGCGAAAACAAGGTGAGCGCTATTAAAAACTTCAAAGTTCCCACTAACGTAAAGGACGTCAGACGATTTTTGGGTCTAACGGGATTCTTTCGAAAGTTTTTTGAAAACTACTCCTTAATTACAAGACCCCTTACACGACTATTGCGTAAGGTAGAGCAAAACAGCTTTGATTGGGGAAATGACCAGCAACGGGCTTTTAACGAGCTAATCGATAAATTATGCTGCGTTCCAGTTTTGGTTCTGTACGACTTTGCTTAACGTCATGAGGTACACACAGATGCTTGTGCGATCGGACTAGCAGGAGTCTTATTGCAATCTCAAGACAAAACGAATTGGCGAACCGTGTGTTACTTCAGTAGGCACTGTACTGACGCTGAAAGTAGATACCATAGCTACGAACTCGAAACGTTGGCCGTCGTAGAAACGCTACAAATGTTCAGGGTGTATATTCTAGGAAAACCCTTCCGACTCGTTACTGATTGTTACGCCATCGCCAAGGTAAAACTCAATAAAGAATTGATCCCTCAAGTCGCACGTTGGTGGATTAAAATACTGGACTACGACTGCGAATTCATTCATCGTGATGGTAGTAAAATGGCCCATGCGGATGCCATGAGCCGCGCTCCCGATTTGCCTGCTGAAAAATCCTTACAGGAGGTAGTGCGCACCATAATTACGGACGTCGATGACTGGTTGCTAACTATGCAGATTCAGGATGAGGCCCTTGTCCAAATATTTGCTGTATTGAAGGAACATCGTCCCGGAAATCAGCTAAAGCAACTTCAAGCTGATTACGTCATTAAAAATCACCGTCTATATCGCAAGGTCGAAAAAGGAATAGCCTTCGTTGTACCAAAGTCCGTGAGGTGGCGCATTGTTAAAATGTGTCATGATGATTTTGGGCATTTCGGTCCGGACAAAACAATCGGACGAATTCAAGAAACGTTTTGGTTCCCAAGAATGCGGAAATACGTAAAAAAAATATATATTTCAACATGCATTCTATGCTGCTACTACAAATCTAAAGGTGCCCGAAGGTAGCATGCATTATAATGACGCCGATCCAGTACCATTTCGCAGGCTTCACATCAATTTGAAGAATACTGTAAGCACAACCAGATTCAACACATCAAAAACGCTGTGCGAACACCTCGTGCAAATGGACAAGTTGAGCGCGCAACCACGCTAGCTAGGACCATATATCGTCGTCAAGGTCCTTGGAAATGATCGTTATGTAATCGAAGACATCCCAGGTATTCAGATTACAGGACGTAAATACTGTTCTGTCTATTCCTCCGATTAAATCAAGCAGTGGTGCTCCAACGTTCCTAAATTGGATGTTCCCGACGATGACGAGGATCGAATCGAGGACGATCCGAATGCAGGATTGGCCGAGCTGTCACGATCCTGTTCTGATGGAGAACCATTAGACAGCAACGATCTGGCAACTCCAAATTAAGTTGGCGAATAATTGCAGAACAAGAACGACACGGGCAACGTCCGCTCCGCGAGAACGACATATTGCAACGCACAAATTAAATAACGTATAACTGTATCCATACATATTTGATAACCCAGTTGATCTTCATTAAAATACAATTGATACTACGAGTTAGTGTCTTTATTCACCGGAAGCCGCGCTATCTATTCGCCTTATTCCTGACATATCAACCACGACTTACACATTTCCCTACACTACGACAAGGTATTGGAATGTGTGTGACACACGTTTTAGGAGCGGCAGAGAGTCAAGATTTGAGATTACAGAAAAAAGTCTATTATAGTCAGAACATAATACTCTGAAAGGCTCATGCAAGGCATAGTTAGATGATTTAAAATTAGGGGAATATAATTTCTAGTTAATCTACTTGGCACAGAAAATATAAGCCGACTTATCAAGTCGTGCAGTCAATATCACCATGTATAAGGTTATAAATAAAGATAGTACCAAGCATCGTTTTAGGGTTGGCTAGGGAGGGTAAATTAATCAACTGAAGTCTACTAGAATAAGAAGGTTAGTTAAAATTTGCATCCCAGTTTAGGCGCCGTAAAAAAAAAAGAAGGAAGTTTTTTTATACAGATTCAATACGACCAATATGTATTCCGTATTGTGGACTCCAGACGGGAGACCCATACTCCAGAATCGGACGGACTAACGAAATAAATAAAGGATCATCGAATTCTTTTGGCCACTTTTTAATAAATCCAAGCACTCCTCTGGCTTTATTAACCAGGGACGAAATGTGATTAGAAAATTTTAGTTTTGGGTCCAAGAGAACGCCAAGATCGTTTACAAGAGTTATTCTATCCAAAGAGCTGCCACTTAACGTGTAAGTCGCGTATATCGGATTGGCCCAAAAAAAAGTCATCAGCTTGCACTCGGAACCGTTTAAATTTAGTAAATTATCTCGGCACCAGATTTAAAAATTATCTAGATCGGATTGTAAGTCTAAATGTCAGGAAATATCCTTATACTGCAGGCATACCTTAACATCATCTGCGTACATAAGTACGCGAGAATGACTTATAATTGATGGAAGATCGTTAATAAATCATGTAAGAAGTAACGGACCCAGATGACTCCCTTGTGGGATACCGGAGGTAACTTGAGATCCATCTAAGAAGATCAACTGGAAAACCTAACAAGACAAGTTTTTGAACTAGAAGTAAGTGATTTACAGAGTCAAATGCTTTACTAAAGTCAGTGTAAATGACGTCTGTTTGAAAACTACTATTGAAGCCCTTTATAACAAATGTAGTAAGCTCTAGAAGGTTTGTGATTGTGGATCTACGTTTAATAAATCCGTGTTGACACGGAGACATGATTGATCTACAAAGGTGCTGCAAATGAGGAGTAATGATTTTTTAAAAAAGCTTAGGAATATCTGACAACTCAGAAATACCTCTGTAGTTACTGGCTTCTAACTTGTTACCTTTTTTGAAAAGAGGAATAACAAATGATTCCTTCCAAATATTTGGGAATAGAGAAGTTTCTAGAGACGAGGTTAACAACTTGTGAAGAGATTTGCACAGGGCCTTAGCGCAATACCTAAGCACGCACCCAGGAATACCATGGGGCCCTGGCGAATAAACAGGCTTAATACGAAGAAGATCCAAAAGAAGAGAGCTTTCTGTTAAAGTGGGACAGAATATGAGGTTTGACTTGGACATGGTGTAAGAATAAGGCTGTGATGAAAAATCTAAAGTAGAGTAAGTTGTTTGAAAAAATTGGGCAAATAAATCGGTTATTGCCTGATCTGTGGTGGCCGTCCTGTTTTCGAACGACACCGAGGAAGGAAAATAATTAGATTTAAGCTTGGTGTTAACGAAATTATTAAACTGTTTCGGGTCCTGAGAGAACTGGACCTTACAACGGTTTAAGTAACTATTATAACACTGAGCATTAACCACGGTAAATCTTGACCGAGCACTTAAATATCTAGTTAAAACAGATTGAGAACCGGTACTTTTATTTGTCCTTAAAAGTCTAAACTTTACATTTCTTAAGTGTGTAAACTCTTTGCTAAACCAAGGTGATTTATTGGCAATTGACGGATAGTACCACGGAACACAGGAATTAAAAAATGAGTTTATTGCCGTGTAAAAAACATTAACTGCATCGGACATATTATTGCATAAGTAATGATCAGACCAATTCAAGCCTGAAATAAAATTATTTAGCCTGAGAAAGTCTGCCTTGCGAAAACAATGTATTCGTTTGGTTGATTTTTCTGATTTTTCTTCTATAACTCTACCCGTGTCAAATGTAAGTTTAATTGTAGGGTGATATGGATCTTCCGGTTGCGCGAGTGGTGCTACTCTGGACAGAAACACACCTTCAGGATTTAATACAAAACACAAATCAAGTAGGCGACCTAGTGAATTTCGAACATGGTTTACTTGAGATAAGGATATGTCAAGCAGGCCGTCAATAAAATCATGGTGTGCTATAGGTAGTAAGTCATTCGATCCATCCTCAGTGGACCAGGTAACTCCAGGTATATTAAAATCACCTAGAACCACCAGCTGATCCCTATCGGAAAGCTTATTTGCAACAGACTTAATAACGGAAAGGTGATTAAAATAATAAGGAAGCTCAGACAACGACGGAATATATGAGCAAGTAATGTATATAGAGCTACCAGGAAGCGATAACTTTACACAAATAAATTCAATGGTATTGAATTCATCAAAAAATAACTCCTCTGACGGGAGGTTTGAATCAACTCCAATTAAAACACCATCTCCCCGTCTAGAGGGACGGTCATACCTGTATATTGTGTACTTACCAGGAAAAACTTCGGAGCTAAAGATCTCCGTTTTTAACTAGGTTTCTGAAAACACATTAATATCAGATGCAAAGGAAAGGCTACCAGAATAAAATTTAGTCAGCTTGCTACGCAAGCCGCTTGCATTCTGATAGGAAAGAAGTTGAAATTGGTACACTGGTTTGGCCTCGACTAGGAAGTTTGACTCCCTCGGGCCCCTTCTTCTTTATCTTAGCCTCGAACTCTTTTACAACCATATTATCCGGCCAAAAGTCGCCCGAGCATAAGAAAACTTAAACTTTTCCACCTTTGCACTATTACAATCAGCTTTAGTTTTGTCTTGTATATAGGACTATACATCAGAAGATGTTTGATCAGGGGAAATCCGAGAAACGAAAATTTGTTTCTTTAGTGGAACCACTGAAAGGGATTTTGGAGGAGCAGAATTTGTTTCTGCAAAACCAACTTGAGCCGGTTGTCCGGACTCAGTAGTCCTTTGTGGTGGTGGTGCTACATTCTGAGAGGTGGGTGGATCCACTAATTGTGAAACCACTACGGACAAATCGGAATTCTTAGAAGTCCCTGGTTGCATGCATTCTGTTGCGGATTGTTCGGATACCGAATCTTTTTTAGCTGCTGATCTTAGCAACATTTGAGGATTTGCTGCAGTCAGCGTCTGATCCGCCGGAATGCTCTGTTGTTCTTTTGAGTTTGGTTGCGGAGTGTTCCCCTTTTGCTGCTTACCACCAGCGGCCTTTTTGCGCTTAGGGGACTCTTCTAATAGCTTACGACTATTAAACTGCGAATCGAGCGCAGGGAGGAGATCATCAGTTCGGCGAAAACTATCTCTAGCAACTCCGAAACAGCAAATCAACCCCATCAGGCCGCCTTTAGTTTGGCGCATGTACGATTTCATCTCGTTCGCAACCTCAACACAGGCATCACAACAGAACTGCAAATTAGGCCCTTTTAAAAGGTCATCACTTGTCCGGCCAGTGAAACCGGCGCAGTTGGTGGGCACCATGTTTTCACACAGCCAGCAAGTCATGTTAGATTGGTCAGCCCTGATTACGAGGCTGCATTTTTTGCAGAAGCAGACTAAATTATTGCTACTCATTTTACCTTTTAAAACCACTGTACCAAGAAAAGGAATGGAAATTTATAAGCGAGCAGTTATTAGTAACGCAAAAGCGCAGAAACTGCACGCTTAGAACTTTCAAAACAAAGAGAGCGAGAGCGTTATTTAGTTCAAGTGCATGCAAAAGCAACACTAATAAGAAAGGAAAGCTAACTTCGGGCGGAGCCGAAGTTGAAATACCCTTGAAGAATATTCTGTAAATTATATTCTCCAAAATTATTCATATGATGCATTCTCACTCATAAAAAATCCCAACTTCCTAACTTTACAAACACCAAAGTTATGGCATTTCCGATCAATCAGTTATATGGCAGCTATAGGATATAGTCGGCCGATCCTTATGAAATTTGGTATATAAGATTGATTGGCCGAATATAATATAATATAATATATAATATAACGGGTGTGAAGGGTGTGTGCAAAGTTTCAACTCGATATCTTTAAAACTGAGAGACTAGTTTGCGTAGAAACAGACAGACGGACAGACGGACATGCTTATATTAACTCAGGAGGTGATCCTGATCAAGAATATATATACTTTATAGGGTCGGAGATGTCTCCTTCACTGCGTTGCACACTTTTGACCAAAATTATAATACCCTCTGCAAGGGTATAAAAACAGCACTACGACTTACGACGAACAACGCACAAAAGAGAAACGACATGGTTACAAGGAAAGAAAGCACAGAACAGAATTACGAAAGTAAAACAATTTTTGAATATTATTAGTGCACAAAGTTTCAAAAATTACTCGCGAAGCGAACGGAAATTAAATGTAAATTTAAAGATCTGAATGAAAGTGAAAATTGTTTTAATACAACCCGCCAATGGGATTAAACGAAAACCAAATACAAAATCGGAGCGCAGAAAAAAACACGACCGTTCACTTTGAAAGTCAAAGACGAATTTTATTTTATTTGTTTATTTTTGCCTAGTTTTAATTAATTTAAATTTTTTTTATTTTATTGTGGCTTTTAAGTATCAGTTATCTGGTTGAAAAATGTTGACTGAAATGTGTTTATTGAAACTGGTACTTGGTTATTAATGACGACCATTACAGAATTGTTTGGTTTAAATTAAACGATATTAAACGAACCTAGATTAGATATCGTTTAAAGCTAGCGGAGCTGTTGCGAGGTAGCTTCTCTCAAGCTCATACGGCAGACTTCTCAGCTGCCTAGAATTTCCGGCAACCGGCTTGGCAGACAGAGGGTATAGTTTTGCAGGGCTTACTGCCAGAAAACCGAAAATCATAAAAAAAAACACATTTTAAATTGCCAGTATATATTCTTCCTAAGGGTAGCTGTTGTCTGGAACTCTCATGCAGGAATGCAAAAGACCATAGCCACGCTAAGGCGAAATTTATTTTGGCCAGGCTTATTGAAGGATGTTAGAGACTATATTCAAGCTTGTGACTCATATAAGGAGAACTTAGCACCTAACTATAACTTACGTCCCCCAATGGGAGAACACTGTCCATCTTTCAGACCCTTTCAACGTGTATATAAAGCAAATACAACTGGCTGCAACCTTTGAATAAAATTACATCGACGGCAATAAAAGAATTTCTATTAAAACAGGTATTTTATAGTATAGGAGTTCCCGAGACTATAGCTAGCGATAACGGTAGCGATATACTCGCCACAAAGTAATGCGGCCGAGCGGGTTAACCGTTCCTTATTAGCTGCTGTCCGTACGTATCTTAAAAAACGAACAAACCGAATGGGACTTGCACATCACTAGTATTTCATGTTCTTTAAGATCATCGTTGCACCAATCGATAGGATGTTCTCCATACCGTGCTTTGTTTGGATTGGATATGATCACACACGGAGCAAATTACTAGTTGCCAAAAGGCTTATCTCTTCTAGAAGAACCTATAGTGCCTATATCTCGGTCTGATAACTTAGCTCTTTTACAAAACGATATTAAAATAAATATTCGTCGGTCCTATGATCGCAATGGTCGACAATACAATACGCGCTAGGCCGACTGTTGTAGGGGGCGATCCTGCCAAAAAAAAAACTCCTTGAAGGCACATAAAATTCCCACAGCGCTAACGCAAAGGTTGAGGAAATGAATTTGTCGGGGCGGTCGTGGTGTAATTCAGTGGGTGCTTTATTCGGCTGCATATATGAGACGAGCTCCCGCCTGCTTCACTTCGCTGAAGCGAGAGCCGGGTTGCGAGAAGCGAGCGAGGGAGAGCAAGAGGGAGAGAGCGAAAGCTCGGAGAGCCGTGGGCCACTGACCTAAACATTCCGCCCCCCTCTTCTTCAGGCTGATGGCTGGCTCCGGAGACGACCCACCCAAACACGGTGTTTGGGCCACTGGTAGTCCATCGTGGATTTTGATGAAGCCCGGCCGCATCACGCTCGGATACATATCCGCGCCCAGGATGATGAAGATTGTCGCGGGGAGATACAACAACTCGTCAGCCAGCGTAATGTCCCGGAAGTGGGTCCGGACCGCGTCACTCAGCTCCCGGATTGGTGTGCGGATGCGCATGTGAGGCTCTATTTTAAAGATCACGTCGAGCCGGACAGAGCTATCGATCTTGGACCCCACGGCTGCCGAACAAATCTGTTCGCCTCCCACGTTGGTGGACGGCAAGCGGAAACTCGACGCTAGCGAAGCGTCGATGCAGCTCGTGGCACCCCGACGAGTAGCAGAAAATTGCCGCGTAGCTTCGGATGAGTGCCTTGGGGTGGCGGACAAGGGCCGAGGAGCAGGTGAAGAATGCCGCGGAGTGGTGGACGAGAGCCGAGGAGCAGCTGAAGAGTGCCGTGGAGTGGCGGACGATGGCCGAGGAGCGGCTGAAGAGTGCCGTGGAGTGACAACGGTGCTCTGCGACCGGCGTGCCGCCGGGCGGGACTGCCGTGATGACATCGGTGGTTCACAGAGATGTAGAAGAGTGTGGTAATCCTGGCCGCACGTTTTGCAGCGATAACCTCGTCGACACGCTCCGTCGGAGTGCTCGTGGGCCAAACAGGGGTGGCAGTACCGCTTGGCAAGGACAGCCCGGAGCCTCTTCTTGGCACTCAGACGGAGGAACCGAAGAAATTTTCGAAGCGGATGGATCCCGCTACAGACTCGGCAACGGTAGGATTGCATACCTCGAGTTTGTCTGTGTTCCAATGCGATGGCGCTGCGCGGACGTGGAGATATCGTGTGAGATCTGATTGGCGGAATAGGCCAAAGGAAAAATTTGGATCAGTACTGATTAGAACTACGAATTGGAACTACGGGATGAAACTATGAATTAAAGCTACAAATCGGAGTGATGAATTAAAACACCGGAGTGGAGGGGCGACCGGTTATTGCGGGCAGGCGGACGCTTCCATTGGAAGAAGGACGACCTTCGCTATGGGACGCTTAATGAGTCCCCGCGCAGTGCGGATGTCGACCACACGAACATGGCCATCGGATCCTGGAAACACCGCGTCGATTTTGCCTAATCGCCACTCATTGGACGGAAGGTCGTCTTCCTTGACTACCACCATGACCCCGGCACAGAGATTTCTTGTAGGGGTTCGCCACTTATTCCGCTTATGGAGTTCCGTGAGGTACTCCTCCTTCCATCGCAGACGAAATTGTTGATGAAGAGCCTTCAGGTGTTGCCAGCGGTTTAGATAGATGTGGTGTCCCCCTTTTTTCTCGTGTTTGACCTTGGCGAGGGGCCCTCCAACAAAAAGTGCCCAGGCGTAATTGCCAGCAGGTCAGTAGCTTCGAACATCGGCGCGAGCGGACGCGAATTCAGCCATGCTTCGATCCTAGCTAGAAGCGTGGACAGCTCTTCGAACGTATATTTTCGCGTCGCCGTAGACTTGTAAAACAGGGTCTTGAACCTCTTAACACCTGCTTCCCACAAGCCTCCCATATGGGGTGCTCCCGGAGGAATGAACTGCCAGAGCAGCTGCTGGTGACTATAGGCACCTGTCACAGCTTCTTTGAGAGCTTGGAGGAACTCGCGGAAGAGTAGGGCAGCCGCACCCACAAAGGTCTTTCCATTGTCCGACTGAAATAGACGAGAAGTCGAGACAGATGGCAGTCGTATGGAAGGATGACAGGATGCCGTTCATCATACTGGAAAGGTCGGAGGCCGTGACCTGGCCGCATGCTCTCATGAGCCCTTGGTAATCAAGAAACGGAACCCGTTTGGACAAGGCGGGATGCTGACACTGGCCGTTTTTCGCTTAAGCAGCCAATCTCAAAGGCAAAGTGCTTGCGCTGCGTGATGGAAATCAGGAGGCGCTCGGCTGACGCAATTTTTGGAGCTGTCAAGAGGTCCTTAGACGGAGACATGAGATTTCGCGAGCGCTGGATGAACCAATGAGCGTAAGCGAGGACTCGCAACGCCTTGTCGAGTGTGGAAAAACGATCAAGAATGTCTTCAGGGGGAGCCTTCGCAACATGGACCTTGATTGCTCGCTTCTCGAGTTCAGTCACAGGGGGGTTATAGCCTTGAATGGGCCACTCGCAGCGAGTCCACTGCAGCCGGCAGGACCATGCCACCTCAGCTCGCTGTCCGCAAAGTCTTGAAGCGCTACCCCCAGGCTAGAGAGATCTGCCAGGTTATGCACGGAGCGGCCGAGTGCCCATTTCTCCACCTCGGTGAACTGGGTGATCTTGGTCACACAATTTGCCACGAAAGTTGTCCAGTGGCACGCCGGCTTATGCAACCAGGCGAGAACAATCGGCGAGTCCGTCCAACAGGGCAGGGCGGACGTCTGCCCGGGCATCTTCGGAAGATCGGCGTTGGCCATTTCGGACAATAACAAGACTCCGAACAACTCGAGCCACCCTCGTCTCTCCCGTGAGCAAGTTCACCACTACCGCGGACCCAGCCTCAACTCCTAGACTTTGGAGCTAAGTGTCCAGCTTGAACGTCTTTGCCCGGACTATGAAGGTGGCGAGCCAGCCCGTTGAATCAAATAGTTTGGCAATTTGGGATAGGACTTGACGCTTCGTGAACGTTGAACCCAAGGTCAATTCGAGCGGAATGAAGAAAAACTAGTCAGACGTCGCCTTCCACCGCCAGCCGAGAGTTTTGACCGTGCTCTCTGCGTCGATTTCAAGGAAGTCCGCGCGAATGAGATGGTCACTCTGGATGTTGGCCAAAATCGCCTTGCTATTGGATGTCCATTTTCTAAGAGGTAATCCTGCTGAACCGAGGGTCCAATGGGGCTCGCGGATAGCCGCTTGCTCTTCGGTTTTGGGGGCATACTCCCAAACCGAAGCGCAAGCGGCTATCCGCGAGCTCCAGGGGTCTTGGGTTCAGCAGGACGTCGACGTACATGTACTGTCGGACAATCCGACCCGCCTGCGGATACCTCGACTCTTCGTCGTCGGCGAGCTGTTGCAGGACACGGATCGCTAGGAACGGGGCACAATTGACCCCGAAGGTGACAGTCTTCAACTCGTAGTCGCGGATTTCCCCATCGGAATTGCGGAATAGAATACGCTGGAAGGGACTATGCTTGGGGTCTACCCAAATTTGCCGATACATCTTCTCGATGTCGGCGTTGAAAACGAACCTAAAGTATCGCCACTTTAGGATTTGAAAAGTGAGGTCGGTCCCGTTTGCGGAAGGGCTAGGGGCGTTGAAAACCACTCGCAATTTAGTTGTTGTGCACTCGGAAGGAAGGTAGAACCTCCCAGAATTTGGTAAGGAGATGATCCAACGAGTCGTCAAGTCCGCAGGTAACTCGCGTGGAGAAGGCAGACACATTGCAGGGGGCCCCTGGAGATATGGGGCCTGTCAACACCCATCCAAAAATGGTTTCCTGGCCGAGTCACTCTGGCCTCGTAGGAATTAAGCCTACGCGCTGGGGCGCTCGCAGGTGTCGACCTTGGCGAAAACTGACCCGAACTGCTAGGCCTGATGTCTTCGATAGCCTCGAGAGTGCGATGACGCTCTGTCAAGAACAAGTCTAACTCATTCCATGTTGAAATCTCAGCCTTGTTGTGAATGGATTGCTCCCACATCGAAAGCGTGATTTTGGGAAGCTTTAAAGAAAGCATATACACCAGGAGACAATCCCAAGTCTCGACTTGAATAGAGGATATCTCTAAGGCTGTCAGGCAACTTTGGATTGTCCCTTGCAGCTCCTTCAGAGCGGCTCCGGACTCTTGGGGTACTGCCTGAATGTTGAAGAGGATTTTTAGCTGGCTATTGACTAATAACCGCCGATTTTCGAAGCGGTCGGTGAGGCTTCGCCACGCGGAGATAAACTCTTCGTTGGTCAGAGGGCTTTGGAAACAATGGAGTGCGCATCGCCACTTGTTTTGGACAATAGGTGGAACAACTTCGCCACCGGTGTAAGACGCGAGTTGTGGATGTATATCGGGGTGAAAAGATCTCTGAAGGTGGGCCAACGCAGGTAATCACCAGCGAAAACTTCGGTGTCGACTGGTGGCAAACGATAGCCCGTAGACGGGGGTGTTGGAACACTGAGAGAAGCCTGAGTGGGCTGGGAGGCGGCCTTGTCTATTATGTCCTGAAACTGGACCAAACATCTCAAATAGACGGAGTAGCAGTAACTGTACTTGGATTCGAGCACGGTCGAGGTGGTCGTACTGTCGGTGGACGCGGAAAGAAGATCGGATCAACTTTCATAGCTTTTCTCCACCTTTTCCCACAGGGCCCGGATTTGATCCCGATGGACTTGACACATGCCACGGGAAAGTCGTTCTGGTTCAGCGGCGCTCGGATTATGAATATCCGCTGGAAATTGGCTAACCCGGTCTATTGTGGCATGTGGCAATAAACTTTTTGAGGGCGATGTCTATCGCAGTTTGAGCCATCTTGGACACCGACCGAGAAAGCCTTGACGGGGGACCGGAGATAGTCTCGACGGACTCGTCGCGTTTTGCCCTTGGATTGGCAATGGCAGCCTTTGGCGTTAATTGAGACGGCCGCGGAGACGCGGATTGGGACCTGTCCAAACGGACAGATGGGATCGACCGCGGTTTCTTGTCGTCTCCCGTGGGCATTCTCGGACTCGAACTCGGCGGATCAGCTCTTGTCGACTGACCTGAGCAAGGGGCGTTTCGTTCGGAACGTGAGGATATTCACCGTTAATCTCTTCGCGCGATCTGAGTCGCCAACGAGTTGGTCGCCGCTGCAAATGAACGAACGAAAAAAAAACGGACAGAGAACGGTCACACTGTTAATTTGTACGGAGTAGAATGCACCGTGCCGTAAAAACAAGAAGAATTGGAAAATTTATTTGGAAATCGATGAAAATATATTTATTTATCTTGTTAATCCCTTTGTTGACTTCTTTTTTTTTTTTAAATTTTTACCTTAGTTTTTAATGCCAAATAATATAATTGTATTTATTTATTTTTTTGGGTTTGGAAAATATTTTTGATCGCAAAAAAATCAGGAAAAACGCAATAAAAATAAATTAATTAACTACCATCCATTTGCCGGAAATTATTAAATAATATTTATAATTAAATAATAATTATAATTATAAATAATTATTTTCGAACGGAGCCGGAACGGTGGAAGTAAAACCTTGGCTTTGGCTCAGGAGAAATGTTTACTGGGTTAGGCCGTCAGCAGCGCAGTACATGCGTGAGGGACCCGGGAGAGAGAGAAAGGAAAAAAACAGCAACAATAATAACACAGCCGCTGGGGCGGTTAATGCGGCAATATGGAAAAAACAATCGCGGTCGCACCCGTGTGGATTTAAATTTATTTTATTTAATGTTCGTGTATGTGGAGGCAGAAAATATATTTGTGTAGATATGGGCATGCATGCGTTTATGGATATTTGTATGTTCCTGTATGTGGAGGCAGAAAATATTTTTATGTAGTTTTGGGCATGCATGCGTTTATGGATATGTGTAAGTGTATCGGTACAGTAAGGCGTCGAGGAGTGGACTGTATTTGAAGTGACGGAACAGATGAAATTATGTGGAGAGAAAAAAACTCAAGACAAAATAATATCTCGACAGCGGCGTACTGTGAAACTCCCGAAATTAGTTTACACCGAGTGGCTGATATTAGTTATGCCTTTTTAGTTTCCACCACACAATTTCACTTTTTGTCGTATTTCTCTTTTTCTCGTAGGCAGAATTGCACTGCACTTGACCGTTGGCAAGTTGATGTACAACGGGGAACGAAATAAACGGCAAGGAGTATGGCGACGCACACAAAGTGGAGACGGATAGAAAATTTGTAGGAATTGAAGGAATATAAATTTCTCGAGTGCCGTTGTGTCGGGAAAACTCGGACGTGGAGTTGACACGAAAAGTTGATCTTGCAGCAGCGTGAACGAAATTCAATGTTCGAACCACTGCTGAAGACCGGCAGCGAGAGGGAGACGGAAAAGTCTCGTACTTATCTTTTTTTGCGGAAAAAATCACTGGAGCTGCTGGTCGAATGGCAGAAGGATATCCCTCTCCGGCTCGAATCGTCCAAAATGTTGTAGGGTGGCGATCCTGCCACAAAAAAGACTCCTTGAAGGCACATAAAATTCCCACAACAGAAACGCAAAGGTTGAGGAAATGAATAAGTCTGGGGCGTCGTGGTGTATTTCAGCTTTATTCGGCTGCATACATGAGACTGCACTAGCGAGAGCGGGAGATCGGCAGCGGATCCGGGTTTCGTGCTCCGGAGCGCGGACGTTGCGAGAAGCCACGTGGGCCATTGACCTAAACACCGACCAATTTCTGAGAAGGACAGGAAGTATATCGTCGTAATTTAGCTCAGAGTAAATTTAAGCAGAATTACAACGCAAATTTAGGCCCTCAATTTGTAAAAAGCAGAATTCGAAAAAAAATTGGCAATTGCTATTACCAACTGGAGAATTTACAAGGAAACGAGGTAGGAACCCATCACGCGAAAGACATTCGAAGCTAATTCCCCCTAATATTGCATCTAACGATGAAATATTTTCGGGTGGTGTAATGGTAGTCATTTATAACCATGTACCAGTTTCAATAAAAACATTTCAGTCAACATTTTTAAGTAAAGTTCAAAACAAATTCCACAGACTTATCTAGTCCTAATTTAAATTTTTACCCTCGCTGACCGTGTGAAAATTAATAAATCAAAGAAAAAAACAAAACCAAATTTGTGTCCCCAAGTGCATTGGCCAAAGCCTTGTTAGTGGTTGGCAGAACCCTAGTTGCCACTTGCACGTGCTGGTTTGCGGAAACACTTCCGGCGGGAAGCAGTTTTAGTTAAAACTCCCGGGAAGTTTATTCCATCACAGGTATGTGTACTTCGGGATAATATTCAGTACTCCTGAATAACAGAAGCTTTCTATCCCAGTTAAAGTGTGTACCTGGCCACAAGCCCCATACGCAGACGCCTCACGGCTAACACCAGCCCTTGGTCCGGATCATGATACAATAACATAAGGTAGTCTCGTCGGCTGTCTAAACGTTCGGGTTTTGGTCAGTGCGTGTTCGTTTTTTGAAGAGAAAGGTTGTCTGCGGACGAAATTTTTAAAGAATTAACCCTTGTGCAATATGACCCTTTGACATATAAAAGTTTTATTTTAAGATTAGAATATATTTTAGAATTAAGAATCTTAAAAAAAAACTGAACATTCAAAAACAAAAACGACGCCGAATTTCATTCAAAACTATTCAAAATTAAATTATGAAAAAAAAAAAATCTAGTTTATTATGAAAGGCAAAACAAAAACCCTGAATCATATAAGGGTTAATCCACACATTCTATTGTCGTTCTGCCCGCACTTACTAAACAGTGCCAATTTCACTCGCACTCATTGTTATGATTGTAGAGGTACCAGATTTTTCCGACGAGACTACCTTATGTTATTGTATCATGGTCCGGATAAAGTAGTGCGTGTTTTTCCATAGCCTGGTTGGTATTGAGTGAGCCCATTCAAGCGCACGACGCCCATATCACCCACCTAACCCGAAATTCAACTTTAAAGACAGTTATTGTGCGCAACCCGAATCGACTGTGCGCAGCAGCCTCGGATCAGGAAACCGAGCTCATCATTAAATAATAAGGAACATTCATTAATTTAGGCCCAGTGAACATTTTGTAAAGCTGTTAGAAGTGGTGATGATGATTGTTGGTCGAAGCTAAGTATCTGGCTTTTGCCAAAACAAATAAGTAAGGTAAAAGTTTTCCTTTGCCAATATAATCTTTATCAAAGTACAGAGTTTGACCGTCTGCAACAAAAAACCACTTGTAACCCATCGCTGGAAGGCCTTTCAACGCTGGAGCTGTAAACATGTGTGTGATACCTATGCGAATTTGCATACATATCTTGTATTTTATTTTAAGCCGATCCAATCTCTCATGTGTTTTTCAAAAAGAGTTATATAAAAAAATATAATAAAAATGTTCTTGTATTGAGAGTTTGGTGACTGCTTGTTCATTTATATGATTAGTTTTGGCAATTTAAAGTAAAGAAAAAATTAAAAAAATTTAAATTAATTAAAAACTTGATCAGGAAAAAATAAACAAATAAAATAAAATCATCAAAATTAAAATCTAGTACCGACCTCATTTGTCTAGCAACAACCACACCCAATAAGAATAAAATTAACTTTTTAGAATATTACTATCATAACCACGATTTTCTGATCTTTAAATATGAAAAAGTAACAAATTTCTAAGAATTTCTATATTAAAGCTAATTACGTTTAGGCTCATTTTAATAAATTAAGACACTATTTGTGAATTAGATCCAAAACAAAAATTAAAATTAATAATAACATTAATATTTGCTAAGGAAATAATGTTTAGTACTTACCTAAAAATTAAAGTATGTGTGGACAGTTAGAGAAGGCAATTAGACCCAATTAGAGCTAAGGCACCAGAGGATTCCACTCGCCGTTCCTCCTAACTGGGTAGAAGTTTGAAAGCCCGAATGATCAGTTGCCTGGTTTATCGTGTACCGTCTCGGAATCTCATCCTTAGTCAAAAGTTACATAACTTTTGGCATCCCAACGTGGGACCACTACATAACTTTTGGCGCCCAGCGTGGGGCCACTTTAAGGATCAACGCTTTTAGTGGTACAAACATAGATCAGGTTTAGGTCACTCAATGCTTATATCATTAGTGCTAAAATAGCTTAGACCAATAAAAAATTTACATTTTTAAAAGTATTTATATATATTTTTTTTGTTTCACACATTATAATGTAAGCCTAAATAGACAGCTTGAGCCACAAGTGTTTTATGTGCTTTTTATACCCTGGCAGAGGGTATTATAATTTCAGTCAAAAGTTTGCAACGCAGTGAGGGAGACATTTCCGACCCTATAAAGTATATATATTCTTGATCAGCATCACCAGGAGAGTCCGTCCGTCTGTCCGTTGCTACGCAAACTAGTCCTTCAGTTTTAAAGCTATATATATATTCTACTGCAGGTAGTATATAAGACGGAACGAGCCGGATCGGGCGACTATATCATAAGGCTCCCATAGGAACAATCGGAAAAAACAATTAAAAAAAATGTTTACTTTGTTGTTTTTAATTTTTTTTTTGTTCCTTGGGACTTGGTAATATTTAAGTATTATGGAATTAAGGTTTTAATTAAATTAAAATAGGACAGCAATATCATATAGCTGCCATAGAAACGATGGCAAAGTAAAGCGCAAAATCGACATACGAGGGCAGTCCGATAAGTACTTAGAAATGTACTATCGTGTAGTACAATCTCGTAGACGGCTAATGTCAAAATTTCAGCCGAATCGGACTCGTAGTTTTGTTTTGACTGCGTGTGGAATCGGACGTGTCCGCGGATTTTAGAAAAATGGAAAAAAAGCAATATCGGTCTGTGATTCGATTCTTGTTTTTGGAAGGGAAATCGCGCAGCGAAATCAAAGGGCGCTTGGATGCTGTGTACGGTGACTCTTCTCCTTCGATGGCGACCGTCAAAAATTGGTTTAACGAGTTTCAACGTGGTCGCAAGTCTGTTTTTGATGAGCCACGCCCAGGTGCCCCGAAAACGGCTACCACGGAGGATAACGTGACAAAAATCCACGATTTCGTATTGGCAGACCGCCGATTGAAGATACGCGAGAAAGCTGAGACAGTAGGCATGTCAAAAGACCGCGTGGGTCATATCCTGCATGCATTTTGGGGCATGAGAAAGCTGTCGGCGCGATGGGTGACGCGTTTGCTCACTCCGGACAACAAACGCAACCGTGAGACCACTTCAGAGCAGTGTTTGACGCTGTTTAAGCGCAATCCGAAGGAGTTTCTGCGTCGTTTCGTGACCGTTGACGAAACATGGATCCACTGGTACACACCAGAGACCTAGAAACAGTCGAAGCAGTGGACTTCACCCGGTGAACCAGCTCTGAAGAAGGCGAAGACTGTCCCATCGGCCGGAAAGGTTTTTTGGGATTCACAAGGTGTGATCTACATCGACTACCTGGAGAAGGGCAAAACGGTCACAGGGCTGTACTACGCCGAATTATTGGGTCGAATCGCCGCCGAATTGCAGAAAATACGGCCCATTTGGCGAAAAAAAAAAGTGCTCTTCCATCATGACAACGCACCGGCTCACACTCCCGCACTCGCCAAGGCCAAATTGGTCGAATTGGGCTACGAACTGCTACCCCATCCACCATATTCTCCAATACGGGTTAAAGAATTTGCAGCATCGCTGGGTCAAGTGTATCGAGCTAAAAGGAGATTATGTTGAGAAATAAATCACCACTTTTCCATTTTCGTTTTTCTTTTGGAGGCTAAGTACTTATCGGACCACCCTCGTAGCTTCAATGTTTTTAATAATATGACATAGAAATCGAAATGTAGTCGATTTGTAATAAATGCAAGGGTATATTTTTTTGTAGTTTCACTACGAAAATTTAAGAATGTTATTTACATTTAAGAATATTATTAAAATGAAAGCTTACAATTAAATTAACTGAACTCAGCTGATGTTTTTACGTCCTAGGGTATACAAGGGATCACCAGAGCTATGCTCTAGCGGCAGGTGATCGTGGGTAGGGTGGGCGTACCGCAAGCACAATACAGCAGTGTTCTGCGAAATTCTTTTATCAAATTCTCGAATTCTTTTCTTATGGCCTGTCTTTTGCATTTATTTATTTAATTCTTCCGGTTTTGTATCTAGCTGTTGTTTTTGTTGCAGCACGCTCAATTCTATATTCTTATCAATAATAATTTGTAGCAAGTGTGTGGATCTACACAAGCAATACCTCCACCACCAAAGCCGACGAGCTAAAGACGGATTCTAAAGTGTAGATTCGTCCCATCCAGAATACAAATGCTATAATGGTTACACGCTACATTATCTAGACATTGAAAAAAAGTGTCATAGAGTATTGATTGTATAATTTACTGACTTTTTAAAAGGTTGATATGACCAATTCTATTATATGTTTTTTTTTTAATTAGTACGTTTTAAGGCTATTAACTTTTTGTTTCTTATTTTTATTAGTTTTTATTTTTATATTATTATTATCTGCTAAATTCATAACCTCAAACTTAATGTCAATATTTACTACTATCCTAACAAAATATTTTTTATACCTAGCATTATTCTCTTCTAGCTTTTTTATAAACTGTTTCTAATCTTTATTTTATTTGTTTAGCGCACAGGTCGTTTAAAATAGTATTTTCGTATTCTTTACCCATGTTCGAGTTGATGAAAATATAGCTTTTGCGACTGTTGTTGCACATTTGTTTCCATCTGGGATGGCTACCAAATATTGTGTAGATCACATATTAAGTAGAATACATATGTGCTCATTGCCATTTTCTGTTCGTGGTAACAGACCAGTTATGCCGGTATGATCAGTTGTATGGGATCGTCATGACTTGTGAACAATATCGCTTCTTGATCCTTTTCATTTTCTATAATGGTCACCGGCTTGAGTAGCGCTTCTTAATTTTATTAAAAATACTTTTAAAAGATTCAATCGAAATTAATTCACTTCTACTTTTGCTCGGTGCCAGTTTGAGTTGGCGTAACTTATGTATCTTTTTCAAGCCTTTGGGACAGGGGTGCTCAGCACGCGGGTCACATTTGTTTTTGTAAAGTCAGTCATTTCGCAATATTTTAGCAATAAATTGTAAATTTGAAAATCAAAGTCATATTTGCCCCAAGGTTTTGTTCAGTGTTCATCTTCTTTTATTGGTTGGTGAGGGAATTGCCGTAAGGAGAATTATTATAACCATCAAGTAGTAATGATTTAGCTGGGTCAGCAACATAAGCTCTTTTACAGGGGAGCTGTTGAGGATGGAGCTGGTGATGGTGCTGGTGATGATGGGGATGAATTCATTGTCAAAAGGTGTAATGTGATGTCTCTGCGGTACAACAACCAACTTTATATGTAATAATTTGCTCATCTATACTTTGCAATTCGTCCTGCGAAATTTCATTGCATTTTTTTTATGGCGTCCAACAATTGCCGAACCTTCTACAACTTGTCATATTCAAGTATTCCCTTCTGAGGCTGTTTGGAATTATCGTTCAAAAATAAATGTTGCTTAATTTTTTTAAATCTGTTTCTCAGTACTGTATTTGCAACGACCACTAGTTTGAAATTGGCCGCCCACACCATTCATAAGATGGCATTTTTACAACTGCTAGGTAAACAAGTATGCCAACAAACCTTTTCATTTTAGGCACAGTGCATTTCAATTCAATGCCCTTCCTTTGCATTGCGTATAAATTCGTTTCCTCACATTTTCTGCCACAGTTGACCCTCAAAAAATGTTCTAAAATATTCGATGGGGTTTTGCACAGCATTGCTGCATAATTCACTTTTTCAAGTGGTCTCGCTTTTTATAAACTTCGCAAACCTCCACTTCAAACACTTCAAATCAATTTTTTCCATCACCTGTTCAGTCAAATCTCCATCAATCTCCCTTCTAATAAATTGGTCATTGAAACCTACTTCCACATTTTCAGAAAATTTGTCAAAGTTTCTTCTATAATTCCGTACATATTTTGATCTTTTTCATTTTCTTCGTCAGCCGAATCACCGCAATCAAAATTGTGCATACAAAAAAGTTGTATTTTTCGAAAATTACCATAATAGTCCTATGTTGCATATACGCAACACGACATTTACAAAATTATTACAGACAAACTAAATAATATTTTCATGCGAGGTTTTCTTTGAATACTCATTTATCTTTCTTTATTTAGTTGTTATTTAGTAATTCAAATACTTCTCCAGAAAGAATAGAACATCTTTTAGAAAAACAATTTGAACTCACCAATAACTTACTTAACATGATAATGTTTCTAGTCAATAAATTATGCAAATAAGTCTAAACTTAGGAATATGGAATGCCAATGGGCTTTCCAACCATGTTAATGAGATATCTTTATTTTTAAAAACAAATGCAATCGACATCATGCTTGTTTCAGAAACACACTTCACCAGTAAATCTTTTTTTAAAGTAGTTGGATATGACAAAATAAGAGCTGATCATCCGCCTGATAGAGCCCATGGAGGCGCAGCAATTCTCGTTAAGAACGGTCTGAAATTTAAAATCATGGACAGTACTAGAGAAAATGCTATGCTATGCCACAATTGAGATTAAATGCATCCATGCAGACGTCTCAATCACAGCAATATATCTCCCACCAAGATTTACAATAAAGGAGCTTGATTTTAAGAACTTTTTTCAAGGACTGGGAACAAAGTTTATTGTTGGAGGCGACTTCAATGCCAAACACCCATGGTGGGGCCCAGACTTATTAACCCAAAGGGATCCGAATTATACAAATGCATACGAAACAATAGTATAACAACTCTCTCAACTGGTAAGCCTACATACTGGCCCACAGATAGTCGAAAAACCCCAGACTTGATTGACTTCGTAGCATTCTTTGGTATCCCACAATCACACATGCGTATAATGGAAAGTTTCGATCTTAACTCAGATCACTCTCCGATAATAGCGACCTATAGCACAATAGCTCATATGCTAGACAAGCCGTATAAAGTCATATCTGCTTCCACAGACATTAACGCGTTTAAAAGCTACCTAGAAGACGCCATAAGCTTAGATATTTCGTTCAAAACAGGAGAGGAAATAGACAATGCTGTGGAGCTTTTCACAAATACAATTCACAAAGCGAGCTACATTTACACGAATCACACCCACAGAAACCAACAACCAAACCAATTGTACCTCTCTGCCGAACTTCGAGAAAAAATTCGTCAAAAAAGAGACCTGAGAAAACGTTGGCAAGAAACCCACTATCCTGCTGACAAAAGGTTATACAACAAAGCTGCATCTGAGCTCAAAGAACTGCTGTCAAATTTACGAAATGAATCTCTAGCTGCATATCTGAGAAATTTAGACCCTAATTCTTGCAACAAAGAATATAACCTTTGGAGAGCAACTAAATATCTAAAGAGACCAGCAAAAAGAAACATAATCATCCGCAAAAGCAATGGAACCTGGTGTAGATCTGATAATGAACAAGGAGAAGCATTTGCACAACACCTGCACTCTGTATATTTTAGCCAAATGATATGAACAATTCTATAACAGAATCTGAAGTAGAAAACTTTCTTGGGTCACCCTGTCAAATGAGCTTGCCTATTAAAAGTATTCACTTTGACGAAGTCGTGACAGAAATTAAATGCTTAAGCAACAAAAAATCACCAGGCCCAGATAGGATAGACGGCATCACTCTTAAAACTCTACCACCAAAATGCATACGGTTTCTCACTCTAGTATTTAACGGTATTCTCAGGCTAGACCACTTCCCAAGTCAATGGAAATGTGCAGAAATCTTTATGATTCTTAAGCCAAACAAGACCACTTCCCAAGTCAATGGAAATGTGCAGAAATCTTTATGATTCTTAAGCCAAACAAGACAGAAACTGAACTATCTTACCGTCCCATTAGTCTGTTGACAATATTTTCGAAAGTATTTGAAAAAATACTACTGAAGAGGATGTTGCCAATTTTGGACGAACTTGGCATCATTCCTGAATATCAATTTGGATTCAGAAGAGGCCACGGGACCACTGAGCAATGTCGTAGGGTTATCAATGAAATTGTATCCGCACTTGAGAACAAAAAATACTGTACTGCTTCATTTCTTGATGTTCAGCAAGCGTTTGATCTTGTTTGGCACAATGGATTACTCTAAAGGATAAAGAAATGGCTTCCTGCTCCCTACTATTTACTACTGAGATTCTATTTGTCTAAGAGATGCTTCTACGTACAGCAGAGAAATGATACGTCAACACTATTTTTCATAAACGCAGGCGTTCCTCAAGGGAGTGTATTGGGACCAGTCCTTTACACTTTATATACGGCAGATATGCCAGTAACAAACAACTGTACCGTTGCAACATATGCCGACGATACAGCCATTCTGGCAACAAGCTCATCCAGAGATGAAGCATCTCATCTCTTGCAATGTGAGCTCAGTCTGCTTGAAGCCTGGTTTCTCTGGAAAATTAAAATCAACTCCCTGAAGTCCGTCCAAATAACTTTCGCACTAAGACCAGGAAACTGCCCAAATGTCACACTTAACGGCTCAGCAATTCGACAAGATACTTGTGTGAAGTATCTTGGCATGCACCTCGACCGCAGATTAACATGGAAGCCCCACATAAAAGCGAAATGTCAACAAACTCAGATTGAAATCACTAAAAATGTCTTGGTTGCTAAGTCGAAAATCAGCAGCCACTTTGGAAAACAAAGTTCTTCTCTACAAAGCCATTTTGAAGCCTGTTTGAACCTACGCTATCCAGCTCTGGGGAACAGCTAGCAATTCAAATATTGAAATACTCCAGCGGTACCAATCAAAAACATTGCGACAAACTGTTAACGCTCCATTCTCTGTAACCAATGCAAATATTCATAAAGATCTAAACATTTCAACAGTAAAAGAAGAGATAAACAAATTTAGTAAGAAATATACAGAGAGACTTCACATTCATGAAAATAATTTAGCCCTAGGTCTTTTAGACAATAGCATAACAGTAAGAAGACTTAAAAGATTTCACATTCTTGATTTCCCTGATAGGTAAACTTAAGTAAACGAGAAGTTATATTTAATAGCAGGTTTCATTGGAAATCTGCTATTCCTGTTATGTAAATATTAGTCATAAAATGTACCTATTGTCACAAGACAGATTGTAAATAAATAAATGAATTAAAAAAAAAAAAAAATTTAGTTGTTGAACTTGGTTTTGGGACACTTTTTTAAAACCACGTTTTTTGCACAACTAATTTGTCAACTACGCTCTCTGGAGAATAGCTACTAACTGAACGCGTATGCAGCTTACTACCGAACAATTAGCTGTAAGCAGCTATATTCCTGCGAAAGGTTTGAAACAACAAATTTTAAATACCGATAATTAGTGGCTCATATTTACGAAACGTCTAGAGCTGTCCTCATCGTGTGGGATTGGGTAGTTCATGATAGCATTTGATTAGCATTTTTGTGGATGTAGTATAAGATTGGTAAAATTTTCAATTATGTTTTGTTCTGATAATAAGAACATCCATAAATTGGAATGCTTGATAAGGTTTTAGGCCTCAGAATGGCGAAATGAGGCGATATGATCCATTGCTCCTGATTGATGTTATATTTATAGAAATTTTTTTAAGTTAAATTGGATTTGAAACCTTAATTTAAATACAGGCATGAAAATAATTTTGGTCTACCTAAATCATCCAAAATGTCATTAATTCAAGGGAGCAGGTGTTTTTTAATTTCTTCTAAATGACATGCGGGCTTCGGGAACGTCAATATATTTTGTGCACAAATCGTCTAATTGCGATTTGAATTGCGAAGGAAAATTCGTTTTTGATTGAGCGATGGAGTCTCTATCCTTGAACCCTGGTTCGATTGAATCATTACAAAGTGGTTCGCATTTTAAATTGTTAATATTAACTCATCGCATCTCAAATATGTGCAGGCGGCATGTCCGCCCTTTATTAACTATGTACGCCCGTGAGAATTGGACCGCTTCGACAGCGTTTTTGTACGGAAGGCTGTTATCCTCATTCAGAATCAAGTCCACCTCTTCGTGATCCAAAAGATTTTTATTTATTATTCCCGATTTGGTTAGCTGGCATGCTCTAAAGACCACCTTGATTGGTTACGATGATGGCCTTGTGAATGATTGTTGTATTAGCTTGAAGGTCGCCGACGATTGCATTAACACGTGCTATGACGTTATTAATCTGTTAAATAGGCTCGAGTGTTCAGCCAAAAACCATGTGTTAATCCTGATATGTTGGTCGTTGTTGCTTCTGATGACGTCGTAGGCGTATAGTATTGCTTTCCGATCCGCAGAATCCGGAGATCCTCCACACACTTCCATGAGGATCCCATCCAATTTATGGCGTTAATTCCAGTCAACGGCGTCTTTAAACTGGCCGACATAATTGAGTTGGCCGGGATACAACGACTCATCGCAGGCTTGGCCACCCACTATTTGAAAGATACGTCGGAAGGAATTTACAGAGTAACAAAACCCTTACCACGAAGAGCACGCTCAATAAATTGGCTGAGATCCTCATGGAAGTACGTGGTGGATCTCCGGATTCTGCGGATAGTGGAATTACCGAATTGAAGATATGAAGGGCCACCATGATGCTCACGGCGACGGGGAAGACAGAAAACAAAAATTGCATGCCGGCCCTTAAATTATCGCTTTCTCTCTTTTTCGTAAGCATAAAAATAATTTATTGTTTCTGTTAGAGCGATTTTTTATAGAGGAAAAATTTACTTTAAACTAACATTTCTGTTAGTGACTTTTTTTGCATGTTTTTGTGTTTTTTGTTTTGTTTTTAGAATTATTTTTCTTCCAAATCTATTTTTAAAAAACATTCTTTTTGGGCCCTTTTATATTTTCCATGGTTTGTCGCTTAAGTTCCGACAGACCCTGGTAATTGATCCTCGGCGTACGGTGGGATGAGTTTGGCATACTTACGGAATTTGTCGATGTAGCTCAGACAAATGTTTTTCTTTAGTGTAAACACGTCGATGTGTAGTATTACACACGGATAGCTTGGGATTGGGGTTGGCTGTATAGTCAGTTTGCTTTGATGTTATGCTTGATATTTTAGGGAAATATCATTCTTCTAATAGATGGGCTTGCACCTCATTGGTCCCCTGTGGTCCCTGCGATGCTCTCTCTCGATTATCTCACAGATTTTTTTCTTGTCGGAGCAATACAATTCTAGTCTCTGCGTTATGCGAATTTTGTAAATACTAAAATTTTCTTGGCAGCATTGCTCTGGAAAATTCACCGTAGTGATGATCTACGGCTTGAGATACTTTTTCAGTATCTTTTTGAGAATTGTCCGGTCATTAATGGGAATCAGATGACGAAATTAACAAATTTCCTATCTATTTTAAATACTTAAATATTTTGAAGTGGCACTTTCTCTTCTTCTCTCTCTCCCTCTCTCACATCAAGACAGTTTCTATTTTAAAAAGACCTAGGATAACGAAATATACCCTTGCAGAGGGTATTATAATTTTGGTCAACAGTTTGCAGCACAGTAAACGAGACATCTCCGACCGATAAGAATGTCCGTCAGTCCGTCGGTCTGCCCGTCTGTCTGTTTCTACGCGGACTAGTTTCTCAGTTTCAAAGATATCGAATTGAAACTTTGCACACACCCTTCGATCCTTTGCACGCAGTATATAAGTCGGAACGGCCGGGATCGGTCGACTATATCCTATAGCTGCCATATAACTGAACGATTAGAAATTCCATAACTTTGGTGTTTTTAAAGTTAGGAAATTTGGATTTTTTATGAGTATTAAGAATGCATAATATGAATAATTTTGGAGAATATAATTTACAGAATATTCTGCAAGGGTATATCAACTTCGGCTCCGCCCGAAGTTAGCTTTCCTTTCTTGTTGAGGTATAGAAAGACTTCAGGTCTTTTTTGTTGACAGAGATGTGGGATATAGAACAAATACAGCCTTGGTGAAACAAATTGATTGCGCAAATCACGTTTTAAGATCCATAAAATAGGTCGAATGCATTAGTTGTAGCTACTTCTTGTTCGAAAGTTTGAGATACTCTTTCAGCATCTCTTCGAGATTTGTCCGGTCATTAATGGAAATCAGATGACTAACATATCCCGTGTGTGGTTCACTGCACATGTATTCGACAACCTCGCTATTGAAAATCAATTTACTTCGACTGTGATGCGTCTATGCACAGTAGCCGAGTCTCCAAATGATTTAGCTGAGTGGGTATTCGTGAGAGTGTGTCTGCCACCAAATTTAACTTGCCTGCTTAATAATTCAAAACGCAATTATATTCCTCAATACGCCACATCCAGCGTTCCAACTTAGCATTAACATTTCTGATGCCAAGGGCGAAGGTTAGAGGTCAATGGTCGGTATAAATTTTGATTTAGCCTTCACCGTACAAATAAGAAAGGAGATTTTCAAAAGCGCACACTATCGTGAGCATTTCATTCTCGTTTTCGGAGTAATTTTTTTAATTGTACTCAGTGACCTTGAAACAATTGCTATGAACCTGTCTTGCCTTGTTCATCTTGTTAAAGTAGCTGTCGCATAATTTGAAGCGTCCATCGTCAAGTGAAAGGGTTTGCTAAAATTTCGAAAAGCTAGTACTGCCGAAAAGGAAAGAAACATTTTTAAGTCACGCTTTTTTGTCCAATTCGATCGGTACCTTCCTCGATTGGCTTGATTTTATTCTGGCGAACTCCCCGCGTGTTATGTTACTTAGGGGTTTTTCCGTTCGCTTCGCGTTTTAAACATTATTTCAGTTTTGGTTTGTTGTTATTGTTTTTTTCATTGCCTCCCTTTTAAGTTTTGCTCTTCGTCGTTGGGCGCTCTTGGAACGCACTTTAACGGTAATATCTTTTTCTCTTCCTCTCTGAATATATCTTTGAAGACTTAAGCTCCTGACCTATCACTTTCTCTGTCTATCCCAATCAGAGGTGGGTAATACAGTTATTCGGTGTTACGCTCCCGCTCTCTCTCTTTTCATTCTATCTCGTTTCGAGGTGCCTAACATCAAAGTTTATCGGTGTTTTGACCCCGCTCTATCGCTCTCCTTTCTCTCTCATCAAAAAGTTCTTGAGCGCTTTCGATTTTTAGTCCGCTATAGTTGCACAAAGGTCCGAGTGATAATGGCTTTCTGTTCATTGAAAAATTTAAAGAAAGCTATCTAGGCTGGACAGCAGAATATTCTCTGCCATACATGTGATAAAATTTAGTACGCAAAGAGTCATGGCTATTCTGGCCTTGTTCGCGATGCCATCGGTAAGAGGAGTGGCCTTCGCTACTACTGCGATGAGTGCATCGTATATGAGAACCAGGCAATATCTATTAGGCGGCTCACAAAAAGCAGTGTTAAGGAATTAATCCGCAACTGCCGTAAAAATACGGACCTGCTTGTGGCGCTTAAATCGCAGCTCACTAGTCGCATTCTTGCTGAGCCTGAGCCTTTTGCCCCAAGTCCTCTTTAATAATTTGATCCGAGTTACTTCAGGCGCCCCACAAGGAAGCCACCTTGGCCCACTTCTTTTTACATGAATTATTAATTATCTCCCTCTAGTCTTGACAAAGTCGCGTGTCCTCATGTACGCAAATGACGTAAAGTTATGCCTGCGATATAACGAAATATATAATTATAGTGATCAATCTATAGCTCCACAAACCATTATGTACATGTCTACACACCTACACATACATATGCTCGTACACATTACATTAAGACACCCTCAGAAATTGGAACCCATACCTAATTGTTAACAAGCCAATAGAAAATTTCCATGTTATTAAAAACTCTAGACTATATAATAAACAATTAGAACGAGCCGCTGTTCTGACTATCGCACAGTGGACGATTTGATAGCGGCATTTAATTAATAACTTCTTAACTAAAATAGATGTCGGTTTTTTTTCACTGATCACAGAAAAATCATAAATTTTTTTTAGAATTAATTTTAAGTTAAAAAATTAAATAAATAAATAAAAAAAATTAAATATAAAATATTGTTTTACTTTTTATTTTTTTTTAACTTCAATTAACATATTTCATAATTAAACTTTATATAAAAAAGGCTAGAATGTTATTCGGAATCAACGGAATCATCGGAATCAGAGATTCATATCCAGATGCTTTATTAAAGCAAACTCTTCATCGTCCATAATAATTGTTTTTGTAGATGAAATTGCAGACCCATTTGACAATGAAGCTTTCAAAGGGTCGGAAGAATCTAATAAGGCATTAAACACATCTTCCATGGTATGTTTCCTCCAATTTTTTCTTGTATTGCTCTCGCGTACGTTTCGGAAGTCCTTGTTCCTGGATTCAAGAGCTTACTCGGACATCATACCAATTAAAAGGCAAAAATGGCTTACATTGTCTCGCATTAAGACCAGGAAACTGCCCAAATGTCACACTTTACGGCTCAGCAATTCGACAAGATACTTGTGTGAAGTATGGCATGCACCTCGACCGCAGATTAATATGGAAGGCCCACATAAAAGCGAAATGTCAACAACTCAGACTGAAGTCACTGAAAATGTCTTGGTTGTTAAAGACAAATTGTTAACGCTCCATTTTATGTAACCAATGCAAATATTCATAAAGATCTAAGTATATCAACAATAAATATACAGACAGACTTTTATGAAAATAATTTACCCCTAGGTCTATTAGACAATAGCCTAACAGTAAGAAGACTCAAAAGATTTCACATTCTTGATCTCTCTGATAGGCAAACTTAAGTAAAAGAGAAGTTATATTTAATAGCAGGTTTCATTGGAAATCTGCTATTCCTGTTATGTAAATATTAGTCATAAAATTTACCTATTGTCTAAGACAGATTGTAAATAAATAAATAAATTACAAAAAAAAAATAAAAATATTTTTACTTTCTCTGCGAATTAAGTCTGCTAATTCTTTCTCGCAAAGTACCTTAATTGTCGACAATATCGAGTAGAAGAAGGTCTATTGTTTTTCCATAAAACTATCGGGCCGATCTGCACTGTTAATGGCACCATACAAATTGAAAATAAATATTGATCTATCTTGTTTCTATCAAAGTCATCATGACACTGGGCATATTTTTTCGGACAACGCAGTTTATCGGAGCATGGATATATATCAGCGTTTTGTCCTTTGGCGGCTCGCTTTGACAAATTCCATGTGTACTTGGTATGTCCAAAATCTACTAATAGGGCAGGTGCTTTTTCATCAGAAAATTTGTATGGGTTTTATATTTAGCCAATCAATCCGACCTACCAAATTTCATAAGGATCGGTCGACTATATCCTATAGCCGCCATATAACTGATTGATGGGAAATGCCATATGGATTTTAGTTTTGGCCAATCAATTCGACCTACCAAATTTCATAAGGATCGGCTGACTATATCCTATAGCTGCCATATAACTGAACGATTGGAAATGCCATAACTTTGGTGTTTTTAAAGTTAGGAAGTTGGGATTTTTTATGAGTATTAAGATGATTAATAATTTTGGAGAATATAATTTACAGAATATTCTGCAAGGGTATATCAACTTCGGCTCCATGCAAAGTTAGCTTTCCTTTCTTGTTTGAAGATGAGATTTCCATTAATACCAGCGGCATATCTAGCCATTCCTGGTTTTTGGTTTTGAAAAAATCCTTATTTCTTCCACAGTCTTCCCACTTTACTACTACCAGTAAAATTTTTGCAACTTTTTGCCAATCTCGCACTGCTCTTCCAGAGTATATTTCAGGTTTTTCACAACAGTACCAAATACAAAGTTTTCCATGAGAACAAACTTCTTGTTTGGGATGACTTCTGAGAGCCATACTAAAAAAGATCCCTTTCTTGCTACTGGCATTGTGCCCAAAAAGTACAATAGTCGAAAATTTGACTTTCACAAGTACAATTAAACAAAATATGAGGATCCTATTTATAAGAAACCTTATAAATATCCTCAAACATTCGATGAAGAAGTCGACAAACAAATGAATGAAAAGATGGAATAATTCGTACATCGAAATCTCCTTACTGTTCACCCATCTGGATGGTTCCTAAGAAAGCCGAAGCTTCAGGAAAAATGAAATTTAGAGTAGTAATAGAGTACCGATGCTTAAATGAGAAAACCATTAACGATAAATTTACAATACCCAGGATGGACGAAATATAAGACAAATAGATTTTGCAAATAGATTCCATCAAATTCAAATGGATCCCGAATCAATCGCTAAAACAGTATTCTTAACAAAAAATTGCCTTTCCGAACATACACGAATACCATTCGGACTCAAAAATTCTCCCGCTACTTTCCAAAGATGCATGAACAACTTATTAGAAGAACTAATTTATAAAGATTGTTTTGTTTATTTAGATGATATAATAATTTCTTCCATTTCATTGGAAGAACATATGTATTTTATCACTTAGGAAAGTATTTGTAAAGTTACGAGACGCAAATTTAAAATTACAATTAGACATATGTGAATTCTTGAAAAAAGAAACAGAATGTCTAGGTCATGTAGTTACTACCACAGGTATAAAGCAAAACCTAAAAAAGATCAGTGCCATTATAAATCATAAACCAATATGTTATGGCAGTAGAACATTAAACGAACACGAAATAAATTATTCTACAACAGAAAAATAACTTTTAGCTATCGCATGGGCTACAAAATATTTCAGATCATACTTGTAAGGCAGACCTTTCGAAATCTTAAGTGATCACAAACCCTTAGTTTGGTTGAGTAACATAAAAGAACAAAACATGAAATTACAAAGATGGGAAATTAAATTAAATGATTTCGATTATCAAATAAAATATTTGCCAGGAAAGAAAATTATGCAGCTGAAGGTTAACATAGAAGAAAACATGTTAGGAGAAGCTGCTAATAGCGTAGATGCAACAGTACATAGTGCACACGAAGATAATAAAAATTACATTTCAATAACGGAAAGAACAATTGATTATTTTTCTCAACAAATTGAATTTTTAAAAGGAAACGAAGAAGTCAAGGATGTACAACATTACATTCATCAATAAAAAATTAAATTAACCTACAAAGAAATGAAAAATACTTTCGCAAAGGATATCATCAATAGCGCAATATACTTTCACGATGACCTAGACTTTCAAGCTTATTTAGAAATAATCAATCCAAATCATTTAGCAAAAGTAGTAAGATGCACCAAGAAGTTAGAGGATATCCTTACGTACGCAGAAATGAAACAAAACATCGAATTGTGTCGCTTTTCTTCCACTTCGGATAGTGTGGTCAAGGCCTGAAACCCGCTAGGATCCAATAAAAATGTTAAATGGACTAAAGCTGAGGAGAAAATATTAGATTAGTGAATATTACAAAGTAAATCTTTAATATTTACCAACAGATTTAAAAAAGTGGATCAGAAATACTATCAACAATTTATGTTGACATAACCAAATAATAGAAATATAATTTGACTGACTTCGTTTTTAGTAAGCCGGGGCGTGAAGCTTTGATTTTTTAATCACACAGAAATCAATCGAATGTGTTTAGGTCGGTGGCCCACTGCATCGCCGCTGCTCACTGAGCTCTCCGAACTTTCGCTCTCGCCCCTCTTGCGCTCCCTCGCTCGCTTCTCGGAGCGCGCGCGGTTTCGGATCCGAACTCATCGGATCGGGAGCGCGGTTTTAGGTTTAAGTTTCTAGTCTCATGTATGCAGCCGAATAAAGCTGACCATTGAATTCCACCGTGGGAATTTTGTGGTGCCTTAAAGGAGTCTTTTTTGTGGCAGGATCGCCCCCCTACAACATTTGGTCCTTCGAGCCGGATAAGGATATCCTTACGCTATTCTACCAGCAGTTCCAGCGATTTTTCCGCAAAGAAAAAAGATAAGTAGGAGCCTTTTCCGTCTCCCTCTTGCTGTCGGTCTTCAGCAGTGGTTCGAACATTGAATTTCGTTCACACTGCTGCAAGATCAATTTTTCGTGTCAACTCCACGTCCGAGTTTTCCCGACACAACGGCAGTCGAAAAATTTATATTTCTTCAAATTCCAACAAATTTTCTATCCGTCTTCACTTTGTGTGTGCGCCATACTCCTTGCCTTTTTTTCGTTCCCCGTTGTACACCAACTTGCCAATAAAAAGGCATAACTAATATCAGCCACTCAGTGTGATCTAATTTCGGGAGTTTCCCTGTTCGCCAAACAGTCCGCCGCTGTCGCGATATTTTTTGTCTTGTGTTTTTTTCTCTCCACATAATTTTATCTGTTCCGGCACTACAAATACAGTCCACTCCTCGACGCTCTACTGTTCCGATACACTTACACATGTCCATAAACGCATGCATGCCCATATCTACATAAATATATTTTCTGCTTAAATAAATGTTTTGCTTGCCATCACAATTACAGTCCACTTATCGGGTTTCCACTGTATGACAAAGAGCAGCATCCAACACATACGCTCACACATACATATTGTGCATGCTCATCCCGCATTTATATATTTTCTGCCTCTACATACAGGAACTAACATACGCAAAGTCAATACCAAGCCAAAGGAAATTAAAGCGAGACAAAATATCTTTAATGTTGCTAAATAAAAAAAAATAAAATAAATTCAAATCCCCACGGGTGCGACCGCGATTGTTTTTATACCCGTTACTCGTAGAGTAAAAGGGTATATTGTATTCGTGCAAAAGTATGTAACAGGTAGAAGGAAGCGTTTCCGACCCCATAAAGTATATATATTCTTGTTTAGGATCACTAGCCGAGTCGATCTAGCCATGTCCGTCTGTCCGTCTGTCTGTCCGTCTGTCCGTCTGTCCGTCTGTCTGTCCGTCTGTCTGTCCGTATGAACGCTGAGATCTCGGAAACTATAAAAGCTAGAAGATTGGCGTTTTGCATGTAGATTTTAGGAGTGCCTACGCAGCGCAAGTTTGTTTCAAAATGGTGCCACGCCCCCTCTGACGCCCACAATCGCTGTTATACGATTTTAAAAATTTAAATATTTCGGAAAAGTAAAAATGCAGTTTTATTGTGTTTATCAATACCTATCGAAATGTAGAAGAAATTTTTCAAATCGGACCATTCGTTAAAAAGTTATGCGTGATCAAAGTTTCTATCTCCATCTCCCTCGCACTCCCTTTACCTGAGTAACGGGTATCTGATAGTCGGGGCACCCGACTATAGCGTTCTCTCTTGTTTTGTTCCAAATTTCCGCATTAACCGCCGCAGCGGCCGTGTTGTTATTGTTGCTGTTGTTCCCTTCTCTCTCCCGGGTCCCCCAAGCAAATTAAATTTCTTGTTAGTCGATGATTTAAAAAAATACAATTTTTTTATTATATTATTTTGGTGATAAACCTTTTATTCTTAATAACTTTAAATACAAGACACTTTCTGTTTACTTTCTAATTTTTGACAACCGATCGCGGTCTCGATAAAAATAGGACTGCCTCTTCATTTCTAAATCTAATCCAATGAACCTCGGCCAGGAGTTTTTCTGTTTGAACTTTAGAACTTCAATTTATGTTTAGATTAAAAGCTTAGGATGAAACAATTGCATCTCATTGTGAAATTAAATTATGCTGACCGGTGCAAATTGGTGGGAACTTGAAACGCAAAAGGGCGCAATTGATTGAGATTCAAACGGAAGCAGATGTTTACTTTAATTTTAATTAAAGCCAAAGGCAAAGACAAAGGAAAATGACTTTCACAAGTACAATTAAACAAAATATGAGGATCCTATTTATAAGAAACCTTATAAATATCCTCAAACATTCGATGAAGAAGTCGACAAACAAATGAATGAAAAGATGGAAGAATTCGTACATCGAAATCTCCTTACTGTTCACCCATCTGGATGGTTCCTAAGAAAGCCGAAGCTTCAGGAAAAATGAAATTTAGAGTAGTAATAGAGTACCGATGCTTAAATGAGAAAACCATTAACGATAAATTTACAATACCCAGGATGGACGAAATATAAGACAAATAGATTTGGCAAATAGATTCCATCAAATTCAAATGGATCCCGAATCAATCGCTAAAACAGTATTCTTAACAAAAAATTGCCTTTCCGAACATACACGAATACCATTCGGACTCAAAAATTCTCCCGCTACTTTCCAAAGATGCATGAACAACTTATTAGAAGAACTAATTTATAAAGATTGTTTTGTTTATTTAGACGATATAATAATTTCTTCCATTTCATTGGAAGAACATATGTATTTTATCACTTAGGAAAGTATTTGTAAAGTTACGAGACGCAAATTTAAAATTACAATTAGACATATGTGAATTCTTGAAAAAAGAAACAGAATGTCTAGGTCATGTAGTTACTACCACAGGTATAAAGCAAAACCTAAAAAAGATCAGTGCCATTATAAATCATAAACCAATATGTTATGGCAGTAGAACATTAAACGAACACGAAATAAATTATTCTACAACAGAAAAATAACTTTTAGCTATCGCATGGGCTACAAAATATTTCAGATCATACTTGTAAGGCAGACCTTTCGAAATCTTAAGTGATCACAAACCCTTAGTTTGGTTGAGTAACATAAAAGAACAAAACATGAAATTACAAAGATGGAAAATTAAATTAAATGATTTCGATTATCAAATAAAATATTTGCCAGGAAAGAAAATTATGCAGCTGAAGGTTAACATAGAAGAAAACATGTTAGGAGAAGCTGCTAATAGCGTAGATGCAACAGTACATAGTGCACACGAAGATAATAAAAATAACATTTCAATAACGGAAAGAACAATTGATTATTTTTCTCAACAAATTGAATTTTTAAAAGGAAACGAAGAAGTCAAGGATGTACAACATTACATCATCATAACATCAATAAAAAATTAAATTAACCTACAAAGAAATGAAAAATACTTTCGCAAAGGATATCATCAATAGCGCAATATACTTTCACGATGACCTAGACTTTCAAGCTTATTTAGAAATAATCAATCCAAATCATTTAGCAAAAGTAGTAAGATGCACCAAGAAGTTAGAGGATATCCTTACGTACGCAGAAATGAAACAAAACATCGAATTGTGTCGCTTTTCTTCCACTTCGGATAGTGTGGTCAAGGCCTGAAACCCGCTAGGATCCAATAAAAATGTTAAATGGACTAAAGCTGAGGAGAAAATATTAGATTAGTGAATATTACAAAGTAAATCTTTAATATTTACCAACAGATTTAAAAAAGTGGATCAGAAATACTATCAACAATTTATGTTGACATAACCAAATAATAGAAATATAATTTGAATGACTTCGTTTTTAGTAAGCCGGGGCGTGAAGCTTTGATTTTTTAATCACACAGAAATCAATCGAATGTGTTTAGGTCGGTGGCCCACTGCATCGCCGCTGCTCACTGAGCTCTCCGAACTTTCGCTCTCGCCCCTCTTGCGCTCCCTCGCTCGCTTCTCGCTTCTCGGAGCGCGCGCGGTTTCGGATCCGAACTCATCGGATCGGGAGCGCGGTTTTAGGTTTAAGTTTCTAGTCTCATGTATGCAGCCGAATAAAGCTGACCATTGAATTCCACCGTGGGAATTTTGTGGTGCCTTAAAGGAGTCTTTTTTGTGGCAGGATCGCCCCCCTACAACATTTGGTCCTTCGAGCCGGATAAGGATATCCTTACGCTATTCTACCAGCAGTTCCAGCGATTTTTCCGCAAAGAAAAAAGATAAGTAGGAGCCTTTTCCGTCTCCCTCTTGCTGTCGGTCTTCAGCAGTGGTTCGAACATTGAATTTCGTTCACACTGCTGCAAGATCAATTTTTTCGTGTCAACTCCACGTCCGAGTTTTCCCGACACAACGGCAGTCGAAAAATTTATATTTCTTCAAATTCCAACAAATTTTCTATCCGTCTTCACTTTGTGTGTGCGCCATACTCCTTGCCTTTTTTTCGTTCCCCGTTGTACACCAACTTGCCAATAAAAAGGCATAACTAATATCAGCCACTCAGTGTGATCTAATTTCGGGAGTTTCCCTGTTCGCCAAACAGTCCGCCGCTGTCGCGATATTTTTTGTCTTGTGTTTTTTTCTCTCCACATAATTTTATCTGTTCCGGCACTACAAATACAGTCCACTCCTCGACGCTCTACTGTTCCGATACACTTACACATGTCCATAAACGCATGCATGCCCATATCTACATAAATATATTTTCTGCTTAAATAAATGTTTTGCTTGCCATCACAATTACAGTCCACTTATCGGGTTTCCACTGTATGACAAAGAGCAGCATCCAACACATACGCTCACACATACATATTGTGCATGCTCATCCCGCATTTATATATTTTCTGCCTCTACATACAGGAACTAACATACGCAAAGTCAATACCAAGCCAAAGGAAATTAAAGCGAGACAAAATATCTTTAATGTTGCTAAATAAAAAAAATAAAATAAATTCAAATCCCCACGGGTGCGACCGCGATTGTTTTTATACCCGTTACTCGTAGAGTAAAAGGGTATATTGTATTCGTGCAAAAGTATGTAACAGGTAGAAGGAAGCGTTTCCGACCCCATAAAGTATATATATTCTTGTTTAGGATCACTAGCCGAGTCGATCTAGCCATGTCCGTCTGTCCGTCTGTCTGTCCGTCTGTCCGTCTGTCCGTCTGTCTGTCCGTCTGTCTGTCCGTATGAACGCTGAGATCTCGGAAACTATAAAAGCTAGAAGATTGGCGTTTTGCATGTAGATTTTAGGAGTGCCTACGCAGCGCAAGTTTGTTTCAAAATGGTGCCACGCCCCCTCTGACGCCCACAATCGCTGTTATACGATTTTAAAAATTTAAATATTTCGGAAAAGTAAAAATGCAGTTTTATTGTGTTTATCAATACCTATCGAAATGTAGAAGAAATTTTTCAAATCGGACCATTCGTTAAAAAGTTATGCGTGATCAAAGTTTCTATCTCCATCTCCCTCGCACTCCCTTTACCTGAGTAACGGGTATCTGATAGTCGGGGCACCCGACTATAGCGTTCTCTCTTGTTTTGTTCCAAATTTCCGCATTAACCGCCGCAGCGGCCGTGTTGTTATTGTTGCTGTTGTTCCCTTCTCTCTCCCGGGTCCCCCAAGCAAATTAAATTTCTTGTTAGTCGATGATTTAAAAAAATACAATATTATTATTATATTATTTTGGTGATAAACCTTTTATTCTTAAACACTTTAAATACAAGACACTTTACGTTTACTTTCTAATTTTTGACAACCGATCGCGGTCTCGATAAAAATAGGACTGCCTCTTCATTTCTAAATCTAATCCAATGAACCTCGGCCAGGAGTTTTTCTGTTTGAACTTTAGAACTTCAATTTATGTTTAGATTAAAAGCTTAGGATGAAACAATTGCATCTCATTGTGAAATTAAATTATGCTGACCGGTGCAAATTGGTGGGAACTTGAAACGCAAAAGGGCGCAATTGATTGAGATTCAAACGGAAGCTGATGTTTACTTTAATTTTAATTAAAGCCAAAGGCAAAGACAAAGGAAAATGCAGAGTTTGAAAATATTGTTTATAAAAGCCATAAGTGGCCTGGTTTCACGGGTTGGATAACTTCTAAAATGGATCGTCCCGATTCAATATGAAATTCAGTTAATTGATCTCTTAATTATGTTAAAAAACTTTCTTGGTTAATAGATTTTTCTGGTTCTGGCCGTTGTTTTTTGGTTACAAATAATATAGCATTTTTGTATTTTATAATAAGTAAAAAAATCAAATATATAATGATTAAAATTAATAATATAAATTTAAGTGATATTTTAGTATTATTAATTTTAATAAAAGGATTTAAAATGTTTATATTATCTAAAGAAAGTTCCGAGTTATTTGATAATATGTAATGGTTTGAAGTGGTTCGTGGTTATGTAGTCAAGAATTTTGTTTTCCAAATTGGTGTATGAGATATTATTAATTTTGGTTGTACCATTAAATGTTATTAAAAATGAACCGTTTAAATGGGAGTTGTTAACAATATTGTTACCATTTATAAGAATGGCACCATCTTGTATGATGCCTATTTTTTTATTTTTTTCTCTTATTTTTTTACAAGTCGGTTTCTCTTCATTTAATAATCGGGTAAAACAAGTTTTTCCTTAATTAAAGTGCACTAATTATTAAAAAGTTCGTTTTTAAAGTTAGACATTTCATAAAACATATTTGCGCATTTTGCGACTTGATTGCTTAATACTAGTTTCCCATCGTTTTTGGAAATGGCTCTAACGTGATAAATTTCGCATCTATTTTTTATTATTGGGTATTTTATATAAATTATTAAAAGTTCTTTATGCAGAGCGATTTTAAAAACAGAGATGTCCATTAAGTCAGCGATAACTACTGGTTTTTGTTCATGTTTTAATATTTCCATGATGTCATCATTGTTTAAAACTTTGGTATTAAAACATCAATTTTTGCTAATGTGATTGTGTCAATTAAATTTTTCAGCTCAAATGTTATTAATCGTAAACGATGTTTTTGCAGTGGTATTTCTTGATCAATAAAAACATTTTTAAAATCATCAGAAAGAGATAAAATTTATTTGAACAATTTGGAATTGATAATAGATTGCTTATTATTATTTTCAATTAATTCATTGATTTTATTCTGAACTTTAAAAAAAACATCATGATCCGGAGTTCCAACTAACCATTTCCATACAGTGCATAACTCATTTATCCCACTTTTTGATCTAGTTGATATTAATTGTGATAAAATTAATTCCATTACTTTTATGTCATATTTAATTTTCAATTATGACCTTTTATTAGTATCCCTTTTTATTTTACCTGATTCCAATTTTATTATTTCTTTATAAATACTTAAGTTAGTTACGTGGAATAAATCTGCGTATGAATCGTACGTCAATACGTCTTTATTGTCCTTGAATAAAAGATACTCGTGAATTGTATGGTCAACTATTTCTGATTTTGTTAATAAAATAAGGTGTAATATGAGCACCTGATAAAACATTTTCTGAAAAAGGTAAAAAAAGTGATATATAAATATTTTGAATTTTATATTATCTTTGTGAATAATTCTATTTCTATTGTTGATTATAATTTTGTTAGGTACATTTTCTTTAACTACTTGTTTTTTTTATCTAGTTTTAAGTTTATGTCTTTCCCCGTGTTTCTTTTCATAAACTACCTGTCCTACATGATATTCTTTGACTTTTCTGTTTTCATTATGTGTTTCTAACATTTTCTCTTGTGTATTTTTTAAACTTTGAGGAATGTTATCCTCAGATTATATTCTTTAGCTGCTCTTATTATAATTTCGGAATAGTTGATTAAATTAAATTCTTCTTTAATGCATCGAGCTAATTCCATTAATGTAGAATGTGCCCTTTCAACTTGTTTGTTTGAGGTACTGTGCCTCGGGTCTGCGTAATGTAAAGTAAGCCCGCACCTTTGTGCAAAAGATATTAATTAGGCCGAGGTAAAGCTCGGTTCATTATCGGTCATTATTACTTTGGCTTGTGGCAATTGTTGAAGAAGTTACATTACTTTGTTTTCGATATTTAATTTATTTTAGATTTCTTTTACTACTAGAAATTTTAAGTAAGCGTCAATACAAGTAATGAAAGTAAGACTATGCGCGTAATATATGTGTAAATTTTCGCCTTCTTTACTTGGGATTGGGGCTTCGCCAATTGAAATTTCAATTGGATGTCTGTTATATTTGTTTTCGTTGCAAATTTTACAATTTTTATATATTCTTTTAACTTTGTAATAATGGCCAATAATACAATCTACTGATTTGTTTATAATTTGCGTTAGTCCCCTGTGCGCTCTACAGTGTGTTTCTTCGATTATAAGAGCTCTGTCTTCAAAATTTTCCACATCTTGGACAAATATTCTTGTATACAAAAATTTATTCATAAAATTATCTTTAAGTGGTTTTTGAATTCTATAAAAATCCTCTAAAGAAATACGATTTGGAAAGATTCATGTCAATAGCTTTTACACTGCCCGAAATATCATCAATTCTTGAAAGGTATATCCGATTGTTCCTATGGAAGCTATAGGATATAGACGTCCGATCGGCACGCGATTTTACATTGATCAAGGTATGCATAAAAAAATGCATAAAAAAATACTTGCGAAATATCCTGAAAATCATAAAATTTTAACCGATTTCACCCTATTGTTCCTATGGGAGCTATAGGATATAGACGTCCGATCGGCACGCGCTATTACCCTGATCAAGGTAGTCATAAAAAAATACGATTTGGAAAGATTCATGTCAATAGCTTTTACAATGCGCGAAATATCATCAATTCTTGCTAGATATACCCGATTGTTCGTATGGGAGCTATAGGATATAGACGTCCGATCGGCACGCGTTTTTACCCTGATAAAGGTATGCATAAAAAATTACGATTTGGAAAGATTCATGTCAATAGCTTCTACACTGCGCGAAATATCATCAATTCTTGCCAGATATATCCGATTGTTCCTATGGGAGCTATAGGATATAGACATCGGATCGGGGTTTTCGGTTTTCAAACTTGATCTGCGTACACATGGTTTAGGACAACTGTAAAATTTTCAGATCACTAGCTTTTAAACTGAGCTCGCAAACGGTATTGAAACAGACGGACAGACGGACGGACGGACAGACGGACATGGCTATATCGACTCCCCTATTGATCCTGATCAAGAATATATATACTTTATGGGGTCGGAAACGTCTCCTTCGCTGCGTTACAAACTTCTGACCAAAATTATAATGCCCTCTGCAAGGGTATAAAATTTTCATTATTTATTGAAAAATATGTTTTTTCGACATCAGATTCTTTCATTAATATCTGATGAAAACCTGATTCTAAATCTATTGTTAAAAAATATTTTGCTTTTCCCAAATTAGATAGAATTACAGATGGGCCTTGCGTTGGGTACCTGTCAGGTATGGTACTTTCATTTAATTTTTTATAGTCAATGACGAGTCTTAATTTACGGCTTCCGTCTTGATTTTCTCCTTTCTTTGGGACTACCAGAACTGGTGAATTGTAAGGTCTTCGGCTAGGCCTCATAATTTCTTCTGATAACATTCTACTGATTTCGCTTTTCACGAAGTCCGTGACAGATAAACCATACGGATTTTGTTTCCCGTATATTGGCCTGTCGTGAAAAAGATTTATTTCCCCCTTTATGTCTGTTCTAAAAGGAATTTGCATATTTATCTTTGAATGCTCTTTTTCAATATAGTGAACAATTTTTTCTTTAGTCCGTCTAATTGATCAGTAGCTAAATTATTTATCTGTTGTTTGTCGGATAACTCAACGACGGCGGGCTTGAAATTTTTACATTTCAAACAATTTTTATTTATTCAATTTTTTACGGTATTTACTTCGTCGGCACTCTCAAGATTTTTAATTCCCAAGATATTTGTATTTTTATTGACGGATATTTCTACGTCGGCGTTCTCAGGATTTTTAATTCCCAAGATATTTGTATTTTTATTGACGGAAATGTTTACGTCTGCGTTCTCAAGATTTTTAATTCCCAAGATATTTGTATTTTTATTGACGGATATTTCTACGCCGGCGCTCCGGATTTTCGAATCCCAAGATATTTTTATTTTTATTGACGGATATTTCTACGTCGGCGCTCTCAGGATTTTCGAATCCCAAGCTTTTCTCTCTATTTTCCACAAATAATGAATCTGTGTTTTCGCTACTTTTATCATCAAAATATTTTTTTATAATAAATTCTTTTAACGGAAGAATTTTATCAACTTCAATTAAGCTTATATAATTTTTTTCCTCATTATCATAATATTTTAACTTTTCTGTTTTCCCTTTATATTCCAAGACTCCATTTTCTATATTTATTATAGCTCCAATTAGAAGATCACATTCTAATTCTTCGATTTCATAAAATAAATGTCTTGTTTCAAATATATTTATAATGTGATAATATTTAATAATTGAATACCCATGAACTGTAGTTACCTTTTTGTATATTGATAACTCATTTTTATTTTCAAAAATTCCCTTTTTATATAACAAGCAGTGGCTCCTGTATCTATTAAAATCTTTAACTGCTTCTTTGTTTTTCTGTCTATCCTATTTAAATAAGGCATTCCCTGTGGGGTCTGGTCTAAAAAATGATCTTCATTAATATTATTTAATCTGGTTACTTTATTAGCTGGTTGATTTACAGGTCCATTTGGTTCCCTTTTTTGAGCTTGAGCTTGCTCTTTATTTTGATTTGTGTGATAATAATTATTATTATATCTTCCTTGATTATTATCTGCCTGCCAATTATTATATCTTCCTTGATTATTATTTGCTTGCCAATTATTATTCGGCTGCCGATTGTTATAAGGTTTATTCTGCAGTTAAATAGATGGATCAACATCCATGGAGGTTTATTTGAAATTGACGGATAGTATAACGGAACACACAGATAAAAGAAGGAGTTCATGCATTATAAAAGATATTAACGGCATCAGCCATGTTAGTGCATGAATAAAATTCGGACCAGTCATAGTCGGATATAAAAGTATTCAAAAGATAAAAGTTTGCCTTACGAAAGCAGAGTTTTCATTTGGGAACAATGTCGCACTGGGTATATTGAAATCACCAAATACTACTAACTGATCTCAATCTGACAGTTTTTTGGAAATGGACTGAATAACGGGAAGGTGATTTGCGTAAATAGGGAACTCAGATGATGGTGGGATATATGAACAAGTAATTTATACAAAACTAACGAGAAATTATATTTTTTTACCTGGGAATTCGATGTTATTAAATTCTTCGAAAGTTAGTAATTCAGACGAAAGGGTTGAGTCGACAGCAATCAGGACTCATCCTTCTCGTCTGGTCTGACGATCAAGCCTGTAAATTGTGAAGGAAATTTCGGAGCTAAGAATATCCGGCCTTTACCAGGTTTCTGTACATACAATAATATTACATGGAAATGAAAAACTATCCGAGTACAATTTAGTCAGCTTACTAAGTAAGACTCTTATTCTGATATGAAAGAAGAAAAGAGGAGGCTAGTTTTTTGGGACAGAAGAGAATGTGGAGGGGATGGTTTTTTAATGGTATTTTCCATTTCCCCTGAACTTTCTCTTAGCTTCATAGTCGTTTACAAATATGCCCTCGGGCCAGAAACTGGCGGAACACACCGTTTTTGGTACAACACATGCAACCCTTTTGGTACTACAGAATTTGTATCTGTACTGCCAGTATTGGCCGGTAATCCGGACGTTAAGTCCACATGAGGTGTTGGGGCCACTACTTTATTTTGATCGGACAGAGCGGAAGTTCTTAGCGGAGCCAAATCGATTCCAGCAACTTCGGGTACCGAATCACATTTTGCCCTCGATCTTAGTGCCATTTGGGTGGCGCCTAAGATTGGCAGCTGAGCTGGAATCGAATCGCGGGCAGCAGGTTGCACGGCACCTGCCATTGAATGCCCACCGACCTCGACTTTTTTGCGCTTTGGGGAATCGGGCTCATCTAGCATGCGACTAGTGAGCTGCGATTCAAGCGCCACGAGCAGGTCCGTATATTTACGGCAGTTCCGGATTAATTCCGTAACAGTGCTTTTTGTGAGCCGCCTAATAGATATTGCCTGGTTCTTATATACGATGCACTCATCGCAGTTGTAGCGTAGGCCACTCCTCTTATCGATGGCATCACGAACCAGGCCAGAATAGCCATGATACTTTGCGTGATTCATTTTATCACATGTATGGCAGGGAATACTCTGCTGTCCAGCCCAGATAGCTTTCTTGCAATTTTTCAATGAATAGAAAGCCATTATCACTGACCGAGGACCACTGTGCACTATAGCGGATAAAAAAATCGAAAGCGCTCAAGAACTTTTTGATGAGTGAGAAAGGAGAGCGACAGAGCGGGAGCGAAACACCGATTTACTTTGGTGTTAGGCACCACGAAACGAGATAGAAACGAAAAGAGAGAGAGAGCGGGATTATTAACCGATTAACTCCGGTTTAAGAAACTTCAGATATATTACCGTTGGAGTGCGTGCTGCTCCAATAGCGCCCAACGACGAAGAGGAAAACTGAAAAGGGAGGCAATAGAAAACAATGTCAACAAACCAGCACCGAATTAATGATAAAAACTTTTTGTTTTCTAAACACAAGTTAATCACGATGCGAATGGAAAGTGGTTAAAGACCCTTAAAGTTGTAGTAAAAAAAGATTTAAGTAAACCACGGTGGTTTCAAAAAGAAAATGAAAGATCGGAGCGCAAAACAAAAACACGACCGTTCACTGTGAAGAGCGAAAGATTTTGAATTGTAATTGTAACTGAATGAATCTATTTAAATATACTTTTATTCCTATGATTTTTTCTGATTGTAGGGGGCGATCTTTCCACAAAAAAGCACTTGAGGCACAGAAAAGGTTCCCACGGCGCAAACGTAATTGAAGACGAAAAAAATGAAGAAGTCGGGGGCGTCGTGTGGTGTAGTTTAATGTATTTCGTTCAGATGCATACAAGAGACTAAAAGAACTTAAAACTAAAACCGCGATCCCGCCCGCTTTACTCCGTTGAAGCGAGAGCGGGAGATCGGCAGCGGCCGTCCGAGGAGTTCGGATGCGAAACCCGAAGTTCGCACTCTGGAGCGCGGACGTTGCGAGAGGCGAGCGAGGGAGCGCAAGAGGGGCGAGAGCGAAAGCTCGGAGAGCTCAGTGACCAGCGCCGATGCAGTGGGCCACTGACCTAAACATTCCGCCCCCCCTTGCAACTACTCGGGTTGCAACATAGCCTCCTATGTTGCAGGCTCCGGACACGACCCACCCAAACACGGTGCTCTGGGCTCCTGGCAGTCCATCCTGAATTTTCAGGAAGCCCGGCCGCATCACACTCGGATACATATTCGCGCCCAGGATGATGGAGATCGTCGCGGGGAGATAAAACCGCTCATCAGCCAGCGTAATGTCCAGGAAGTCGGTCCTTACTGCGTCGCTCAGCTCCCGGATTGGAGTGCGGATGCGCACGTGAGGCTCTATTTTAAAAATTGCGTCGAGCCGGACAGCGCTGTCGATTCTGGACCCCACGGTTGCCGAACAAATCTGTTCGCCTCCCACGTTGGTGGTCGGCAAGCGGAAACTCGACGCTAGCGAAGCGTCGATACAGCTCATAGGCGTACACGGGTCGATGAGCGCCGCAGTGTCGAAGACTCGACTCCCGGTCTCTAACCGCACCAAAGCCGTCGGTAGGAGGTTGACGCTGTGCCGCTGTAGGAGGGACGTTAAGGACGGAGCGGCGACCGCAAGCTGCGTGGCACCCCGACGAGTAGCAGAAAATTGCCGCGGAGTGTCAGATGAGTGCCGTGGAGTGGCGGACGAGTGCCGAGGAGCGGCTGAAAAATGCCGTGGAGTGGCGGACGAGGGCCGAGGAGTGGCGGACAAGGGCCGAGGAGTGGCGGACGAGGGCCGAGGAGCGGCTGAAGAATGCCGTGGAGTGGCGGACGAGGGCCGGGGAGCAGCTGAAGGGTGCCCTGGAGTGGCAACGGAGCTCTGCGACTGCCGTGATGCCATCGGTGGTTCCGAGAGATGAAGCAGAGTGTGGTGATCCTGGCCGCAAGTTTTGCAGCGATCACCTCGCCGACACGCTCCGTCGGAGTGCTCGTGGGCCAAACAGCGGTGGCAGTACCGGTTGGCAAGGACAGCCCGGAGCCTCTTCTCGGCACTCAGACGGAGGAACCGACGACACTTCCGAAGTGGATGGATCCCGCTACAGACTCGGCAACGGTAGGATTGCATACCTCGAGTTCGTCTGTGCTCCAATGCGATGGCGCTGCGCGGACGTGGAGACATCGTGTGAGATCTGATTGGCGGAATAGGACAAAAAAATTTGGATCAGTAGTGATAAGAACTGTGAATTGGAACTACGGGTTGGAACTATTAATTGACGCTACGAATCGGAGTGACGAATTGAACCACCGGAGTGAAAGGTCGACTGGTTATTGCGGGCAGGCGGACTCTTCCATTGGAAGAAGGACGACCTTCGCTATGGGACGCTTAATGAGTCCCCGTGCAGTGCGGATGTCGACCACACGAACATGGCCATCGGCTCCTGGAAACACCGCGGCTATTCTGCCTAATCGCCACTCATTGGACGGAAGGTTGTCTTCCTTGACTACCACCATGTCTCCGGCATGGAGATTTCTTGTAGGGGTTCGCCACTTATTCCGCTTATGGAGTTCCTTGAGGTACTCCTCCTTCCATCGCAGACGAAATTGTTGATGAAGAGCCTTCAGGTGCTGCCAGCGGTTTATAATATATGTGGTGTCCCCCTTTATCGCGGGTTCGGACATGGCGAGGAGGGGCCCTCCAACAAGAAAGTGCCCAGGCGTAAGTGCCAACAGGTCAGTGGGGTCTTCGGACATCGGCACGAGCGGACGCGAATTCAGGCATGCTTCGATCCTAGCTAGAAGCGTGGACAGCTCTTCGAATGTATATTTTCGCGTCGCCGTAGACTTGTCGAAAAGGGTCTTGAAGCTCTTAACACCTGCTTCCCACAAACCTCCCATATGGGGTGCTCCCGGAGGAATGAATTGCCAGAGCAGCTGCTGGTGACTATGGGCACCTGTCACAGCTTCCTTAAGAGCTTGGAGAAACTCGCGGGAGAGTAGGGCAGCCGCACCCACAAAGGTCTTCCCATTGTCCGACTGAACTTGACGGGGGCATCCTCTTCGGGACACGAAACGGGCGAAGGCGGCGATAAACTTCTCAGTCGTAAGGTCGGAAGTAGGTTCTAAATGGATGGCCTTAGTGGCGAAGCACACGAACACCAGCACATACCCTTTCGTAATGAGATAGGCTCGTCCCGTGTAGTTTTTGATGTCAAAGGGACCGGCATAGTCCACACCGGTATATGTGAAAGGGCGCGAGAAGGACGTTCGTTCTTTGGGTAAGTCTCCCATCAGTTGCGTTTGCAACCTCTTTTTGTGGATGATGCAGACCTTACATGAATATATGACGGACTTGACCAAATTTCTCACCCTCGGGATCCAGAACTTGGAACGGATCAGACGGATCATAAGCTGATTGCCACCGTGCAGCGTTATGCGATGCGTAAAATGGACGAGGAGTCGAGACAGATGGCAGTCGTATGGAAGGATGACAGGATGCCGTTCATCATACTGGAGAAGTTCGGAAGCCGTGACTCGGCCGCATGCTCTCATGAGCCCTTGGGAATCAATGAACGGTTTCAGGTTTTGGACCAGGCTGTTTTTGGCTTAAGCAGCCCATCTCAAGGGCAAAGTGCCTGCGTTGCGTGACGGAAATCAGGAGCCGCTCGGCCGACGCAATTTCAGGAGCTGCCAAGGGATCCTTAAACGGGGACATGAGCTTTCGCGAACGCTGGATGAACCGATGAGCGTAAGCGAGGACTCGCAACGCCTTGTCGAGTGTGGAAAAACGCTCCAGAATGTCTTCAGGGGGGGCCTTCGCAACATGGACCTTGACTGCTCGCTTCTCGAGTTCAGTCACAGGGGGTTCATAGCCTTGAGTGGGCCACTCGCAGCGAGGCCACTGCAGCCAGGCAGGACCATGCCACCACAGCTGGCTGTCCGCAAGGTCTTGAAGCGCCACCCCCCGGCTAGCGAGATCTGCCGGGTTATGCTCGGAGCGGACCTGTGCCCATTTCTCCACCTCGGTAAGCTGGGTGATCTTGGTCACACGATTTGCCACGAACGTTGTGCAGTGGCACGCTGGCTTATGCAACCAGGCGAGAACAATCGTAGAGTCCGTCCAACAGTGCAGGGCGGACGCCTGCCCGGGCATCTTCGGAAGAACGGCGTTGGCCATTTCGGACAATAACAAGGCTCCGCACAACTCGAGCCGCGGGAGCGACACCGTTTTTACTGGGGCCACCCGCGTCTTTGCCGTGAGCAAGTTCACCATTACCGCGGACCCAGCCTCACCTCGGACGTAGATGGCTGCGCCGTACGCCTTCTGCGAGGCGTCGCAGAACCCATGATGCTCAATTTTCAAATGTGGATCTGATCAAGAGCGGAGTAATTTTCCAGGAAGTCAACCCATCTTTGGCAAAAATCTCGAGGGAGGGCATCGTCCTAACCTAGATTTTGGAGCCAAATGTCCTGCATGAACATCTTTGCCCTGACTATGAAGGGGGCGAGCCAACCCGCTGGATCAAATAGTTTGGCGATTTGGGATAGGACTTGACGCTTTGTGAACGTTGAAGACAAGGTCAATTCGGGCGGAATGAAGAAAAACTCGTCAGACGTCGCCTTCCACCGCACTCCGAGAGTTTTAGCCGTGCTCTCTGCGTCGATTTCAACGAAGTCCGCGCGAAGGAGATGGTCACTCTGGATGTTGGCCAAAATCGCCTTGCTATTGGATGTCCATTTTCTAAGGGGGAATCCTGCTGAATCCAGGGCCCCCTGGAGCTCGCGGATAGCCGCTTGCGCTTCGGTTTTGGAGTCTGCCCCGCGAGTACGTCGTCGACGTACATGAACTGTCGGATAATCCGACTCGCCTGCGGATACCTCGACTCTTCGTCGTCGGCGAGCTGTTGCAGGACACGGATCGCTAGGAACGGAGCACAATTGACCCCGAAGGTGACTGTCTTCAACTCGTAGTCGCGGATTTCCCCATTGGAATTGCGGAATAGAATACGCTGCAAGGGAGTATGCTGGGGGTCTACCCAAATTTGCCGATTCATCTTCTCGATGTCGGCGTTGAAATCGAACCTAAAGTATTGCCACTTCAGGATTTGAATCGTGAGGTCGGATTGTAAGACCGGGCCCGCGTAAAGTATGCCATTCAGACTGGTCCCGTTTGCGGAAGGGCTAGAGGCGTTGAAAACCACCCGCACTTTAGTGGTTGTTCGGGCTTAAGAACGGCGTGATGTGGAAGGTAGTACGTGGCGGAACTGCTCGTCAAAGGGACCTCGGCCATGTGACCTAAGTTGAGGTATTCTTGGATTACAGAGTCATACCGGGCCTTCAGGGGAGGATCTCTTTTTAGGCGCAGCTCGTTACGCAGAAATTGAGCCAGAGCAAAGGATCGTGAAGATGCGAGCTCGGAACCACTATGCTCGGGATCGCGCAAGGGGAGCATCACAACGTATTTGCCACGATTGTCCCTTCTTGTAGTCTGGACAAAATTGTGTTCGCAGACGGAATCAGACTCGGGGACTATCTGTGTGGGCACTTCCTCCACCTCCCAGAATTTGGTAAGGAGATGATCCAACGAGTCGTCGAGTCCGCAGGTAACTCGAGTGGAGAAGGCGGACAAATTGCGGGGGGCCGCTGGAGATATGGGGCCTGTCAACACCCATCCAAAAATGGTTTCCTGGCCGAGAAGTGAACCGCAAATGTTAGCCCTGGCGTTGCCGAGGAAGATGGTCGGAAGAATATCGGCTCCTATCAAGACATCGATTTGGGAGCTCTCGAAGAACTTGGGATCTGCAAGGGGGATGTCTGGAATTCCCTTAAGAAGATCTCGAGGGAGGGTCTGGAAGGCGATCGAATAGAAAAATGACAGAGTTTCGTGGACTGAGCGGCAACGGTTTGATTAAGACCAGAGACTTGGGCCTGGATAGTCTTGAATGGAAGTTTGACGAGGTTGAAAAGTCTCTCCGTAATAAAGGTTGCCTCGGAACCAGAGTCGATTAGGGCTCGCGCCTGGAAATTGCACCCTAAATGGCAAATGTTAATGAGGGCTGTGCCCAGTAAGACGGCTCTTGAGCCGGAAGCGAAGCACACTTGCACATCAGAATGATCCTCTGTGGGGCTCGTGCCTTTTGTAGTAGGCGCGGGTCGAGACCTGGATGGCGCAAACGGACTTGGAGCGGCCGCGAATGGATTACCGCGGTGCAGGAGGGTGTGATGACGGCTGTGGCACGTGAAGCAGCTATGGGCGCTAGTGCAATCCCGTTGCAGGTGCCCTCGTGCAAAACAGTTCAGGCAAAGCTGCTTTTTCTTAATGTAGTCGGAGCGACCATTTACATCCATCTCAAGGAAGCGCGGACATAAGCGAACAGGATGATTCTCTCTGGAGCAGAGATCGCATGATGTCATGATAGCCTCCACAGTGCGATGACGCTCTGTCAAGAACGAGTCAAACTCATTCCATGTTGGAATCTCAGCCTTGTTGGGAATGGATTGCTCCCACATCGAAAGCGTGATTTTGGGAAGCTTTAAAGAAACCATGTACACCAGGAGACAATCCCAAGTCTCGACTTGAATAGAGGATATCTCTAAGGCTGTCAGGCAACTTTGGATTGTCCCTTGCAGCTCCTTCAGAGCGGCTCCGGACTCTTGGGGTACTGCCTGAATGTTGAAGAGGATTTTTAGCTGGCTATTGACTAATAACCGCCGATTTTCGAAGCGGTCGGTGAGGCTTCGCCACGCGGAGATAAACCCTTCGTTGGTCAGCGGGGCTTTGGAAACAATGGCGTGCGCATCGCCACTTGTTTTGGACAATAGGTGGAACAACTTCTCTACCGGTGTAAGACGCGAATTGTGTATGTATATCGCGGTAAAAAAGATCTCTGAAGGTGGGCCAACGCAGGTAATCACCAGCGAAAACTTCGGTGTCGACTGGTGGCAAACGACAGCCCGTAGACGGCGGTGTTGGAACACTGACAGCAGCCTGAATGGGCTGGGAGGCGGCCTTGTCTATTATGTCCTGAAACTGGACCAAACATCTCAAATAGACGGAGTAGCCGTAACTGTACTTGGATTCGAGCACGGTCGAGGTGGTCGTACTGTCGGTGGACGAGGAAAGAAGATCGGATCAACTTTCATAGCTCTTCTCCACCTTTTCCCACAAGGCCCGTATTTGGTCCCGATGGACTTGGCACATGCCAGGGGAAAGTCGTTCTGGTTCATCGGCGCTCGGAGTATGAATATCCGCTTGAAATTGGCTAACCCGGTCTGTTGTGGCAATAAACTTTTTGAGGGCGATGTCTATCGCAGTTTGAGCCATCTTGGACACCGACCGAGAAAGCCTTGACGGGGGACCGGAGATAGTCTCGACGGACTCGTCGCTTTTTGCCCTTGGAATGGCAATGGCAGCCTTTGGTGTTAATTGAGACGGCCGCGGAGACGCGGATTGGCACCTGTCCAAACGGATAGATGGGATCGACCTCGGTTTCTTGCCGTCTCCCGTGGGCATTCTTGGACTCGAACTTTGCGGATCAGCTCTTGTCGACTGACCTGAGCAAGGGGCGTTTCGTTCAGAACGTGAGGATATTCACCGTTAAGCTCTCGGCGCGATCTGAGTCGCCAACGAGTTGGTCGTCGCTGCAAATGAACGCACGCAAAAGAAAAGAAAGCTACAGAGAACGTTCAAACTGTTAATTTCTGCGGAGTAGAAAACACAGTGCCATAAACAACGAGAAGAATCGGAAGAAAAATTTGGAAATCGATGAAACTGTATTGATTGTTTATATATTTGTATATCTTGTTACTCCCTTTGTTGACTTCTGTTTTTTTGTTTATTTTAATTTTTACCTTAGTTATTGTTGCCAAATAATTTTATTGTATTTAGTTATTTATTATTATTATTATTTTTTTGAGTTTGGAAAATATCTTTGATTGCAAAAAAAAAATCCGGAAAACCGGGTTATGCCGTCGGCAGCGCAGTGCATGAGGGCGCGGGGAGAGAGAGAAGAGACAAAAAAAAAACAGCAACAATAACAACACGCCCGCTGCGGTTAATGCGGCAATTTGGAGAAAAAACAATCACGGTCGCACCCGTGTGGATTTGAATTTATTTTATTTTATGTTCCTGTATGTGGAGGCAGAAAATATATTTATGTAGATATGGGCATGCATGCGTTTATGGATATGTGTATGTTCCTGTATGTGGAGGCAGAAAATAGTTCTATGTTGATCTGGGCATGCATGCGTTTATGTGTAAGTGTATATCGGTACAGTAGAGCGTCGAAGAGTGGACTGTATTTGAAGTGACGGACCAGATGAAATTATGTGGAGAAAAAAAACGCAAGACAAAAAAAATATCTCGACAGCGGCGGATTGTACGGCGAACAGGGAAACTCCCGAAATTACTTCACACCGAGTGGCTGATATTAGTTATGCCTTTTTATTTTCCACCACACAATTTCACTTTTTGTCGTACATATATTTTTTGGAGGCAGAATTGCACTGCACTATGTACACAAGTTGTCACGCGCGTGTATGTGTATGTCTGGATGCACATATGCCTTGACCGTTGGCAAGTTGATGTAGAACGGGGAACGAAAAGGAAAACGGCAAGGAGTATGGCGACGCACACAAAGCGGAGACGGATAGAAAATTTTTTGTAAAATTTCTCGACTGCCGTTGTGTCGGGAAAACTCGGACGTGGAGTTGACACGAAAAAAAATTGATATTACTGCAGTGTGAACGAAATTCAATGTTCGAACCACTGCTAAAGACCGGCAGCGAGAGGGAGTCGGAAAATGCTCGTACTTATCTTTTTTTTTTGCGGAAAAATCACAGGAGCTGCTGGTCGAATGGCAGAAGGATATCCTTATCCGGCTCGAAGGACCAAATGATTGTAGGGAAGAAGTCGGGGGCGTCGTGTGGTGTAGTTCAATGTATTTCGTTCAGTTGCATACAAGAGACTAAAAGAACTTAAAACTAAAACCGCGCTCCCGCCCGCTTTACTCCGTTGAAGCGATAGCGGGAGATCGGCAGCGGCCGTCCGAGGAGTTCGGATGCGAAACCCGAAGTTCGCGCGGACGTTGCGAGAGGCGAGCGAGGGGCGAGAGCGAAAGCTCGGAGAGCTCATAATAAATTTTTCAAATCGGACCATTCGTTAAAAAGTTATGGGTGATCAAAGTTTCTATCTCCATCTCCCTCGCTCTCCCTTTACCTGAGTAACGGGTATCTGATAGTCGGGGCACCCGACTATAGCGTTCTCTCTTGTTTTTAATTGGATCAACTTTTGCTGGATTTTATGTTTACATAATTGCATATGCATATGCATTTTCGAAAGCGTCAGCAAATGTATGAAGCTGTATAATCGAACCATTCTTGGAACTTGGGATTTGAATCTTTTCTAAATACAATAAATTGACCTTATAATTTATCCAATAAACTTTTCTGCTTTGGATAATTTATGATCCCATTCACTCTTATTCATCCATAGTTTTTGAATAAAAAGCTTTCCTAAAATAGTTTCAGGAGCCAGTAATCCCAATGAAGCCCCAAGGTTTTAATACTTTCATTTTCAGCAAGAGTGAGCACTTTGTTGTCTCCTGTGCCTTATACAGTTTGCATTAACTTTTGAAAATCCATTTCCTTAAATTCATAGCTACTTTTTGCAATTCTTGTAATAATTCCGTGCCTTAACTTTATTTTGTTCGTGGTTAGCGATAGCCCCAAGAAAAAAAACCCATGACTAAACTTAAAGAAGAGTTTCCAGAACTTCCTGAAATAACAAAAGAAAAACCTAAATTCATCATTATATCATTAAAAGCTCCCAAGAAGAGGATTTCGGAATATTCCTGCTTCACAGTTCACCGTGCGTTGAATATTATTAGCAAAGAAGTGGTAAACATATCCACCCTTCGCGATGGCAACCTCCTAATGCAGGTGAAAACCAAAAATGGAAAAATTCCTGAAATCCAAAAGTCACGCTGGTATATGCGAATTTTATTGCAATACGCCCACTTCCTTATAAACATTCCCGATGCCGAAATCGTGAAAGAACTGGCTGACCAAAATGTACGTATATAAGTTCTCTAGGAAAATAGACGGCAAACTAAAACCTTTCGGTGTTATCCTCGTAACCTTCGATTAATACAACTTAATAAGCAAACTTGAGGTCTCCTGGTACACAATAAATGTAAGGGAGTACATTCCCAACCCTATGAGGTGCAATACGTGTCAACTGATTGGTCATCCAACCAAATTCTGAAAAAATTCGCCCACTTGCGAAACATGCAATCTCCCCCTCACACATTCGAACCTTGCTCACGAACCCAGTGCGGAACTTGCTTAGGCGACCACGCTTCCTCCTCCTCCTCTTGCCAAAGACACCAACAACAAAATTAACTCATCAAAATTAAAACTACATGAAAATGTAGTATAAAAGAAGCTAGACTGACTCTCAAACAACAATCTCCCACAGAAACCAATCTCTCACCTAATTAAGAACATGCTGTGTCCGACTCAAACTCTACACCCAATACAAACAAAAACAAGAGAGAACGCTATAGTCGAGATATTAGATACCCGTTACTCAGCTAAACAATTTAATATAAATATGACTTCTTGTATGTTTTTCGCCGCGAACTTGATTTGATTTGCATAGTTCTTGGGATATAGTTCGGTATTGACAAATTAAAACCATCGCAATTTCCTTTAATAGAAATCCTTATCGAGAATTAATGTTAACTCTGTTAAGCACCTTGGCCAGCTGTTCCAAAGTCATCCGTTAAATGGCGCTATTGTATTGCGCCATCTACCCCAAGACATTGGTACCAGGGGCCATGAAAGGCGCTAGCCAGGCTTAAGCGCTTAATGGGTTTTTGGGCGTTAGAGTGGGCGTGGCAAACTTTTATTAGGCCAATCGATAGGTATTGACGAAACAAATACATATCAATTAAAATTTTCATAATAGCATCAAAACTGTGGCCACAGCTTGTGGCTTGTGGGCGTCAGAGGGGGCGTGGCACCATTTTGAAACAAACTTGCTCTGCGTAGGAACTCCTAAAGTCTACATGCAAAATGCCAATCTTCTAGCTTTTATAGTTTCCGAGATCTCAGCGTTCATACGGACGGACATACAGACGGACAGACGGATAGACGGACAGACGGACAGACGGACATGGCTAGATCGACTCGGCTAGTTATCCTGAACAAGAATATATATACTTTAAAGGGTCGGAAACGCTTCCTTCTACCTGTTACATACTTTTGCACGAATACAATATACTCTTTCACTCTACGAGTAACGGGTATAAAAACAGTCAAAGAGAGTCAAAGAGATTACTATTAACGAAAACAACGACAATCACTCTAAAGAGCCTGCTAACCAAGACTCTTAATCGCAACCTCTCTTAATTTCACCTTCCGGAAGTAAATCTATTAAACACTCGGAGAATACCTCTCCGAGACCCACAACATCTAACAAAAACGTGCCAACAAGCCCCAATATAAAAACAATTGAAAACATCGAAGAACACAATCGCTCAACTAATTTTCTCTCGCCCACCACAAGCATAAACAGTGAATTCTCACAGCTGTCTATCCCTTTAATGTTTTCTGATTTTAAAGAGTGCTTGAAACACAGTCGCGCTCTTAGATTAAAAGCAGATGAACTCTTAAACGATATTAAATTAAATATAATCTCTCATCGGATTTAGATCCATCAATGGCTAAGGCTGACCACGCATCAGCCTCCCCTAATTTTCTTAACCATGGTTGTCAATATCTTACAATGGAACATAAAAGGAATTTTCAATAATTATCACGAATTAAAATTACTCATAACCGAAAGCTCTCCTGACGTGTTATGCCTTCAGGAGACCCATCTACTACATTACTTTAAAAAGGGTATTTTTGGAACTCTTCCCATAACACTTCTGCAAAATTCCTCACTCCCAATGCTATTAAGGTCGAACTCACTAATCCCATTTCAATAAATATGTACAATCCACCATGCTAAGGCTTTTTAAGCTCTGACATTTCTCATGCTCTAAACCAAGTTTCCTGTCCTATTTTGTTAATATAAAACTATAATTCCTGGACCCCTATGTGGGGCTCTCCACACGGTAATTCTCGCGGGAACATCTAACCTGGTTGTCCTAAATGACGGGTGTGGAACCCATCTTTCTACCCACAACAAAATAACCCAAATAGATATTTCACTAATCTCACCCAGACTCGCTCACCGTAGCAGTTGGTCCATTTGTGTTCAACTACATGCTAGCGATCATTTCCCCATTTTTTTTGCAGCGATCGCCTCGTCGACACGCTCCGTCGAAATGCTCGTAGGCCAAACAGCGGTGGCAGTACTGGTTGGCAAGGACAGCCCGGAGCCTCTTCTCGGCACTCAGACGGAGGAACCGACGACATATCTTGACTACGTCTGTTTTCCAATGCGATGGCGCTGCATGGACGTGGAGACATCGTGTGTGATCTGATTGGCGGAATAGGACAGATGAAAAATTTGGATCAGTACTATTAAGAACTACGAATTGGAACTACGGGATGAAACTATGAATTGAAGCTGCGAATCGGAACGATGAATTAGAACACCGGAGTGGAGTGGCGGCTGGTTATTGCGGGCAGGCGGACGCTTTCATCAGAAGACTGACGACCTTCGCTATGGGACGCTTAATGAGTCCCCGCGCAGTGCGGATGTCGACCACACGAATATGGCCATCGGATCCTGAAAACACCGCGTCGATTCTGCCTAATCGCCACTCATTGGACAAAAGGTTGTCTTCCTTGACAACCACCATGTCCCCGGCACGGAGATTTCTTGTAGGGGTTCGCCACTTATTTCGCTTATGTAGTTCTTTGAGGTACTCCTCCTTCTATTGCAGACGAAAGTGCTGATAAAGAGCCTTCAAGTGTTGCCACCGGCTTATAATGGATGTGGTGTCCCCCTTTATCTCGGTTTCAACCATGACGAGGAGGGGCCCTCCAACAACGACGCGAATTCAGGCATGCTTCAATCCTAGCCAGAAGCGCGGACAGCTCTTCAAACGTAGACTTATAAAACAGGCTCTTGAAGCTCTTAACGCCTGCCTCACACAATCCTCCCACGCGGGGGGCTCCCGGAGGAATGAACTGCCAGAGCAGCTGCTGATGACTATAGGCACCCGTCACAGCTCCTTTGAGAGCTTTCAGAATATCGCGCCATTGTCTGACTGAACTTGACGGAGGTATCCGCTTCGGGACACGAAACAAGCGAAAGCGGCGAGAAACTGCTCAGTCGTAGGGTCGGAAGTAGGCTCTAAATGGATGTCCTTAGTAGCGAAGCACACGAACACAAACACATACCCCTTTGTAATGAGACAGGCTAGTCCCTTGTAGTTTTTGATGTCGAAGGGACCGGCATAGTCCACAGCAGAATATCTGAATGGACGCGAGAAAGGACGTCCGTTCTTGACCAAATTTCTCACTCTCGGGATCCAGAACGTGGATTGTATCAGACGGATCATCAGCTGATTACCGCCATGCAGCGTTATGCGATGTGTAAATTGGACGAGAAGTCGAGACAGATGGCAGTCGTATGGAAGGATGAAAGGATGCCGTTCGTCATATTGGAGAAGTTCGGAGGCCGTGACCCGGCCGCATGCTCTCATGAGCCCTTGGAAATCAAGGAATGGGTTCAGGTTTTGAACAAGCCTGGATGCTAGCACTGGCCGTCTTTGGCTTAAGCAGCCAATCTCGAGGCCGAAATGCCTGTATTGCGTGACGGAAATCTGGAGACGCTCGGCCGACGCAATTTCAGGAGCTGTCAAGAGATCCTCAAACGGAGACATGAGCTTTCGCGAGCGCTCGATGAGCGTATGCGAGGATTCGCAACGCCTTGTCGCTAAAGAATGTCTTCAGGGGAAGCCTTCGCAACATGGACTTTGACTGCTCGCCTCTCGAGTTCAGTCACAGGGGAGTCATAGCCTTTAATGGGCCTCTCGCAGCGAGGCCTTTGCAGCAAGGCAGGACCATGCCACCACAGCTGGCTGTCCGAGAGGTCTTGAACCGCTACCCCCCGGCTGGCGAGATCAAAAGGGTTATGCTCGGAGCTGACATGTACCCATTTCTCCACCTCGGTGAACTGGGTGATCTTGGTCACCCGATTTGCCACGAACGTTGGCCAGTAACACGCCGGCTTATGCAACCAGGCGAGAACAATCGTCGAGTCAGGCCAACTCTGCAGGATGGGCGCCGGCCCAGGCATTTTGGGAAGAACGGCGTTGGCCATCTCGGACAATAAGAAGCCTCCGCAAAACTCGAGCCGCGGGATCGACAACGTTTTTACTGGGGCCACCCGCGTCTTTGCCGATAGCCTTTGGCGTTAATTGAGACGGCTGCGGAGACGCAGATTGGGAATCATTAAATAATAATTATAATTAAATAATAGCTATAATAAAATAATAATTATAATTATAAATTATTATTCTCGAACGGATTCGGAACGGTGGAATTAAAACCTTGGCTTTTGTTGGAGCAGTAGAATAAATACGTAGTATGTAAATAAAAATAAAGTTGAATGTAAACATGAAGTTATAGATAAGAAAAATGTAAGCAATCAAGATGTATACAAGCCTAGCTTAGAGTGCGCTCCAGCTTTCCATATAGCTGAGCGGCGAACTCTTTTACTGATAAGCTTTTTTGTTACTTCGTGACCCTTGTGAAATTCGCTGAGAATCGTTGGCTGCGCAAGCACATTAAATATTGGAATTTCGACTGCTGCGTTTGTTTCTATCGTCGTGGGAAATCACCACCGTAGTCGCCCGAACAGGGACTACGACTAGCGTTTCGTTTAAATTCGCGTCGGAAAATTATATATTGCATTTTCGTCGTTTCGGCACTTGTTCTTTTTTTCGTGCGAACATAACCTGGCTGGTGGATTTCGGCGCAACTACTTTCGGCGCAGCAACTTAGCTGGACTCTCAAGGAAAGTTTGGGAAAATCATGCCAAATAACCAGGTATTCAGTGCCAAAAATGAATTCCCGATCTCGCCACCTATTGTGTGTTTTTTACAAGACGTTGCATTTGGCAACTTATACATTTTTGGCACTTTGAAAATTGGAAAACCAATTATACACCAATAAATAAAACAAATAAATTAAAGTGAACTGCCTTTGACTAAACAATGCGTGTGGAAATTATTTGAACATTTGTGACGCTGCGCGCACAATAAAAGTATGAAATAAATGAATAAATGAATAAAAAGAATGAAAACAATCAAAAGAAGCATTTAATTTAAAATTCAAACTAAGAACGCGCGCGCGCCAACGATCGAGCGTGTAGGGTCACACTAGATCGAGAGAGATGGTCACACATAGACCGGCAAATCCCACAGGCAACGGGCACACTAAATCTCGCCGAGCCCTATATAAGACGGACCACGGGCCATAGAAGATCACTTAGCAGCCAACCGTCTAAGGGTGAAGGATCAACTCCCCAGTGGTGGTAAGCAGCGAAGTCACTTTTTGGTGGACTGGATCATTCGATCCAAGTCCGCTTATACATAGTAGTTAGCTCCTTAGCTTAGTAGTAGTCCCTCCTCCTGGAGGTATCCCTCGGAGACGTCTGATTTTAGGATCACACCTCCTTACGGCACGGTTCACCGGCTGATCTCTCTCTCTTGTGGCTGACTTCAGGGTCCCCAAGTAACTCTCTCTCTCTTGTGGCTGACTTCAGGGTCCCCAAGTAACTCTCTCTCTCTTGTGGCTGACTTCAGGGTCCCCAAGTAACTCTCTCTCTCTCTCTTGTGGCTGACTTCAGGGTCCCCAAGTAACTCTCTCTCTCTTGTGGCTGACTTCAAGGTCCCCAAGTAACTCTCTCTCTCTCTTGTGGCTGACTTCAGGGTCCCCAAGTAACTCTCTCTCTCTTGTGGCTGACTTCAGGGTCCCCAAGCAACAAACTCTCTCTCTCTCTTGTGGCTGACCTCAGGGTCCCCAAGTACTGATCTCTCTCTCTCTTGTGGCTGACCTCAGGGTCCCCAAAGACTTTTTTTTTTTTTTTTTGTGGCTGACCTCAGGGTCCCCAAGCAACATACCCTCTCTCTCTCTTGTGGCTGACTTCAGGGTCCCCAAGCAACAAACTCTCTCTCTCTTGTGGCTGACTTCAGGGTCCCCAAGCAACAAACTCTCTCTCTCTTGTGGCTGACTTCAGGGTCCCCAAGCACAAATTCTCTCTCTTGTGGCTGACTTCAGGGTCCCCAAGCAACAAACTCTCTCTCTCTTGTGGCTGACTTCAGGGTCCCCAAGCACAAACTCTCTCTATTGTGGCTGACTTCAGGCCCCCCAAGCACCCCATTCTCATTTCAGGCAACACATCCCGTATTGGTCCTCCCGAACAGCGGAACGGCCCCGATACCAGGTATTCTAAGTGGACGAAGGAAGCAAAGGCAGCAAAGGCGGCACCCCGGCAAATCAGAGAACTCGCTCGTTGTTAATCAAATGTTAAGATATTTACTGAAATAAAACCTAATCTTAATCAATTACTAAGTAATTTCCCACGACTTCTACTCTGGGCTGGGTCGGAACTCTCTTTCAGCAACCACGCCTGACACAAACAAATTCTTGTGACAAACCCTGGCCATCCCTGAGCCACCCGACAGCGACGAACCGTCACAGTGGCGCCCGAGCAGGTTAAAGTGGTTGCAAGAGGTAAACCGACACCAGCGGAGTAATGTCGAGCTGGGTATATCTGGCACCAAAGAGCGAACTAACGAAATACACGGAAGAGTTCGGATTAGGAACGGCAGAAAAAAGTGAAGACTTAAGACGTTTGCTGGCAGCGTTCGCCAAAAGAACGGATCATACGGAAACAGTCAGACAAAGACTCGCAGAACTGACAGAAAAATATAAGAGAAAAAAAGCCCGGCGAAAGAAACAATTCCGGCGATCGTGGTAACCAGGGAAAGGGAGGAGATAATGGACACCAAAGGAGCAAGTCGAGGGGACGAAACGGAAGGAAAGACAGAAATAAAAATGGAAACAGAAGTTATAGACCGGGTACGCGGATGGGGCATCCGGTACCAAGGAACAACAAACCCGCTGGAGTTCCTAAGCAAAATGGAACAGTGGGCAGGCGGATACGGAATACGGAAGGACCAGCTGATACAGACGATGCCATTCATCCTGGAGGGGATCGCAAGTGATTGGTGGAACACCACGCCGAGCAGGATCGTAACATGGACTCAGCTCAGAACAGAACTTCTAGAATACTTTTTGCCGCCGAGGTATGAGGAACAGTTGGAGAATCAGATTGCACAGATGAAACAGAGAGAAACGGAACCCGTAAGAGAATACGCAATGGGGCTACGAAAACTGATGCAATTCACGAAACTCTCAGAAGAGGCCAAACTGGACCGAGTGTACAAAAACAGCAGGAGCAAGATAAAGCTGTACGCTAGGAGGGCAGGATTCAACTCGTTGACAGAGTTCCTCAAACTAGCGGAGGAGGTAGAAGGAATAGAGGCGGAGGACCGGGCACTGGCAATCCAACCTGTGCAGCAGCTAAGACCAGAGATATGCATGCGCTGCGGAGGAACCGGACATGGTGCACGCACGTGCAACAACCCACCGAGGCTGTTTTGCTGGGTATGTGGAAAAAACGGTACGAGAACCACGGAGTGCTGCAGGGCTGGGCCGGGAAACGCAGGAGGCCTGAGCAGATGAAGCTGGCAGCTCAGGCGGCAACAAAAGATACAGCAGCAGGGGAACAGTTGTATTGCGACGGGTTCCAAATAGTAGCCAGGATAAGGGTCGGAAACAGGACAGCAAAAGGAATCGTGGACACAGGAGCGTCCAGGAGCACTATAAGCAGAAACAGATATCAAGATCTGAAACACCAGGGCAAATGGTGTGGAGCCCGTGCAGAGATAACAATGGCCAACGGAACGACGCAGAAGGCGATAGGAGAATTCACAGCAGAAGTCCAATTTGGAGGAAAATTGTTCAGTGTGTCGTTTATGATACTGGCAGAAGTAGCAGGAGGAATACTGCTAGGGATGGACTTTTTGGCAGTGGTACATAGCACGCTGAGGTGTGGAAACTTAGAGCTGGAAATAAGAGAGCCCGGAGGCGAAGAAGAACAACCGGAGACAAGTACAGAGCAAGAAGACACGACAGGGGAACCATCCGAAAAGGAAGTGCAAGACTTTCTGGAGACACAAAGGCAAGTATTTGAAGGAATGCAGGGAACAAGTAATATAACAAAGCATAAGATTAACCTCAAGGATGATAAACCGATTAAACAAAGGTACTATCCTCGAAATCCGAAACAGCGGGCAATCATCAACGAACAGGTGAACGAGTTGTTGGCACTGGGACTCATAGAACCCTCACGTAGCCCGTACAGCGCGCCAGTAGTGCTAGTGAGAAAGAAGAACAACGAGTGGAGAATGTGTGTTGACTATCGACTACTGAACGACAAGACAGAAAAAGACGCCTATCCGGTACCAAGAATGAATTTCATATTGGACCAGTTAAGAGAGGCAAAGTTCATAAGTACAATAGATCTCAAGTCAGGATACTGGCAGATCCCAATGGATAGAGATAGTAGACAATACACGGCATTCACCGTCCCCGGACGTGGACTGTTCCAGTGGAAAGTTATGCCATTTGGGCTAACCACAGCTCCCGCAACGTTTCAAAGAGCAATAATAGGGCCAGAAATGGAACCGTTTGCATTTGCATATCTGGACGACATAGTGGTTATTGGCCGGAGCAAACGGGAACATCTGGAGAAGCTAACAGAGGTATTCAGGAGACTACAGAACGCGAACCTGCGGATTAATCCGGACAAATGCCACTTCTTCCAAAAGGAGCTAAAATACCTTGGACACGTCATAAGCGATCGGGGCATACGGACAGACCCGGACAAAGTAGCGGCAATTCGAGACTTACCAGCACCGAGATCCACAAAGGAAGTACACAGCTTTTTAGGAATGGCGTCATGGTACCGACGGTTCATACCAAATTTCACCGAACAGGCAGGAGCGTTGCAAGGTTTAATCAGGAAAGGACAAAAATTTGAATGGACCAAGGAACAACAGGAATCGTTTGACCAACTGAAAACGAGCCTAACAAAGGCACCAGTACTGGCATGCCCCGATTTCACAAGGCAATTTAAACTGCAAACGGATGCCAGTGACTTAGGCGTAGGTGCGGTCTTAACGCAGGACGGAGAGGACGGGGAGCACGTGATAGCGTTTGCCAGCAGGAGGTTGAGTAAAGTAGAGAACAATTACTGCGCAACTGAAAAAGAATGCTTAGCATTGGGGCATCAACAAGTATAAGATGTACCTCGAAGGCTATCGGTTCATAGTGATAACAGACCACATGGCTTTGAAGTGGCTAAACTCAATAGAAAGCCCGTCGGGAAGAGTAGCCAGATGGGCGCTAGGCCTACAACCATTCCAATTTGAAGTCCAGTACAGAAAGGGAAAATGGAATGCGGTAGCAGACGCCTTATCCAGAGCACCACAGAACGAGTTAAAAACAATACGGTACACGGAGACATGGATTGAGGAAAAATACAAGGAACTGGAACGAGACCCAAAAAACACGGAATTCAAAATAGAGGCGGGCAGGCTATATAAACTAGGTAGCAATCGGAGAGACACACAACCATGGAAATTGTGCATAAATGAAGATGAAATTCAACAGGTGTTAACAGAAAGCCACAGTACAGCAGAAGCAGGACACCTAGGCATGTTCAAGACACTGAGGAGGGTAAAGAACCGATATTTCTGGCCACGAATGAACAAGGACGTAAGGAAATACATCCAGAAATGCGAGTGTTGCCAAAAATACAAGGTGTCGCAACAGAAAAAAGCTGGGAAGATGCTGACAAAAGTGGCAGAAGCACCGTGGGAAACCATATGTGTGGATTTCGTGGGACCTCTACCCAGATCAAAGCACGGGAACACCACACTATTAGTAATAGTGGACAAATTCTCGAAGTGGGTAGAACTTGCAGCAATCAGACAGGATACAGCGGACGCATTCCTACGAGTCTTTAGAGAAAGGGTAATTGCGAGAGTTGGGTCACCAAAAACTCTGATCTCGGACAATGGGGTCCAGTTCACAGGAGGAAAAACAAGAAAGGCCATGGAAAAATGGGGGATACGGCAACAGTTGACGGCACCGTACACGCCCCAGGAGAACCCTACCGAGCGAACGAATCGAACAGTTAAAACGATGATCGCACAGTTAGCAGGAGAAGATCAGACCACGTGGGACGAACATTTACCAGAGCTAATGTTAGCATTCAATAGTAGTATATCGGAATCTACAAAATATAGCCCTGCACAGCTAGTATTCGGCAAAGAGCTAAGATTACCAAACACGATGTTCGACAGAGTAACAAAAGGATCGGGGTTACAGGAGGAAAGTATAAAACAACGATGGAACAGGTTAAAATGTGTACGAAAAGAGGCAACGCAGTATACAGAAGAAGCCGCGGAACAACAAAAACATCACTACAATCTACGAAAAAGGGACTGGAAACCAGATGTCGGGGACTTGGTATGGTGCAAGACGCACTATCTGTCAAAAGCGGCAGAAAAATTTAACGCCAAACTAGCACCAAAATACGACGGCCCCTGGAAGGTAACCAATTTCGTGTCACCAGTGATCATGACAGTGAGAGACCAGAACACCAGAAAAACAAAGAGAGTATACATCGGAAACGTCAAACAGTACGTAGGAACAAATACAATACAGAACGAACACGATGCACTATCAACACATAAAAAGCACAATCTATCATTGAATACACATAACCAAACATTACACAAATGCCACTACTCCACAGCACACAACGCATATAACATTAGTCATCTCACTACACCATACCCTAAACAAAAGATGGACAAGTTTACGGAGGCGGCACGAAGATTCCGGGACAGACACGCAAAGTTACGGGCGGCGCAAACGATGGCAAAACTTATAGCGCCAGTACCGATGGCAGGAACCGTTCGGAAGAGGACACTATCGGCAAAAAGGAAAGCCACGGCAACAACCGGGAGTATCCAGTCCGGGCAAAGCAATAGCCAAACGGGCAACCGAGACACCGGCAACCGAGACCGGGCACCCGAGACACCGGATAGGGATATACTTGAGCTCCATGAGAAAGAGCCTAACGACGAGGGATGGACGTTACCAGAGGGAGCAATACTGTCCAGAATAGCCAGAAACAAAATTAAGGAGAAGCTGGTAGGGAAGAAACCCGGGAAGCAACAGCGCTGGCTGGTGGAAGATGGAGAAGGGACGTGGCGAGTAATTTCAAATAGGGGAAACTTTGTCACAATTATGCAACACCACTCAAATCCATGACGGGGGGGGAGTGTGACGCTGCGCGCACAATAAAAGTATGAAATAAATGAATAAATGAATAAAAAGAATGAAAACAATCAAAAGAAGCATTTAATTTAAAATTCAAACTAAGAACGCGCGCGCCAACGATCGAGCGTGTAGGGTCACACTAGATCGAGAGAGATGGTCACACATAGACCGGCAAATCCCACAGGCAACGGGCACACTAAATCTCGCCGAGCCCTATATAAGACGGACCACGGGCCATAGAAGATCACTTAGCAGCCAACCGTCTAAGGGTGAAGGATCAACTCCCCAGTGGTGGTAAGCAGCGAAGTCACTTTTTGGTGGACTGGATCATTCGATCCAAGTCCGCTTATACATAGTAGTTAGCTCCTTAGCTTAGTAGTAGTCCCTCCTCCTGGAGGTATCCCTCGGAGACGTCTGATTTTAGGATCACACCTCCTTACGGCACGGTTCACCGGCTGATCTCTCTCTCTTGTGGCTGACTTCAGGGTCCCCAAGTAACTCTCTCTCTCTTGTGGCTGACTTCAGGGTCCCCAAGTAACTCTCTCTCTCTTGTGGCTGACTTCAGGGTCCCCAAGTAACTCTCTCTCTCTTGTGGCTGACTTCAGGGTCCCCAAGTAACTCTCTCTCTCTTGTGGCTGACTTCAAGGTCCCCAAGTAACTCTCTCTCTCTCTTGTGGCTGACTTCAGGGTCCCCAAGTAACTCTCTCTCTCTTGTGGCTGACTTCAGGGTCCCCAAGCAACAAACTCTCTCTCTCTCTTGTGGCTGACCTCAGGGTCCCCAATTACTGATCTCTCTCTCTCTTGTGGCTGACCTCAGGGTCCCCCAAGTACTTCTCTCTCTCTCTTGTGGCTGACCTCAGGGTCCCCAAGCAACATACCCTCTCTCTCTCTCTTGTGGCTGACTTCAGGGTCCCCAAGCAACAAACTCTCTCTCTCTTGTGGCTGACTTCAGGGTCCCCAAGCAACAAACTCTCTCTCTCTTGTGGCGGACTTCAGGGTCCCCAAGCACAAATTCTCTCTCTTGTGGCTGACTTCAGGGTCCCCAAGCAACAAACTCTCTCTCTCTCTTGTGGCTGACTTCAGGGTCCCCAAGCACAAATTCTCTCTCTTGTGGCTGACTTCAGGGTCCCCAAGCAACAAACTCTCTCTCTCTTGTGGCTGACTTCAGGGTCCCCAAGCACAAACTCTCTCTATTGTGGCTGACTTCAGGCCCCCCAAGCACCCCATTCTCATTTCAGGCAACACATCCCGTATTGGTCCTCCCGAACAGCGGAACGGCCCCGATACCAGGTATTCTAAGTGGACGAAGGAAGCAAAGGAAGCAAAGGCGGCACCCCGGCAAATCAGAGAACTCGCTCGTTGTTAATCAAATGTTAAGATATTTACTGAAATAAAACCTAATCTTAATCAATTACTAAGTAATTTCCCACGACTTCTACTCTGGGCTGGGTCGGAACTCTCTTTCAGCAACCACGCCTGACACAAACAAATTCTTGTGACAAACCCTGGCCATCCCTGAGCCACCCGACAGCGACGAACCGTCACACATTTGGAAAATTTTTGTGTGCACATATACGATACGTAAAAATTACCGCTTAAACCAAGATGGCTATGTGCCGCTTATTTGCGATTCCCTTTTGTGCAGAGCGGTGCCCAGTTGCAGAACAGTTCTTAGTTAGCAGTACATACTGTGGCAGTGGCTCTCAAACGGTATATAGAGTTTTAGGGACGCATGCAAAAAAGTGTTCAGTGGCATTTATCGCGGCATACAGTTGTACATATGTACATATATATGGGCTTGTGCATAGGCAGTGATAAATAAATTAAATTAGTAATTTCGGCGCAGTGTAGTGGCACAGTTAACCATTATTCGGCCCACACACATTGATCGTATTTATTTGTATGTTTTGCGAAAATAAATAAGCAATAAATTGTGCATTTTGGCGGTGTTTTGTGGGCATCATTAACCCGTATGGGATCCACATAAATAGTTGGTCAAATAAAATACAATAATTGGTGTACTTTGTCGCTGTGTAAATGTACAGTATTAAATTTTATTAGCCCTTATATGAGCAATACATTTTCTGCCTTTGAATATTGGGAAATTGATAAAATAGGCATCGGTCCGTAAGGAAAGAAATCATTGACCCTCGTGTAATATATTCGTATTTGCGTTCTCTCTTATTAAATTAACATACAATTTTTTTGAGATGATTGAAAAAGAAATGGAAGCATCTGGTAAGGAAGCAATCATAAAGAAAGTTGCTCCAAGGCCAAATACAAAATTACTGTCCGCAATTCAAGAACACGAAAGGGTTATGGGTGACAGAAGGCGGATGAAAACAGCACTAGAGGAAAAAACAATTTCTTTTGATCAATTGCAATTGGAATACCGCATGCAACTTCTCGAAACCTACTGTGACAAATTAATGGGTATCCAGGGAGACATAGATATACTAAACCCAAACAATGATTTAAGAGAGTCGGTTGAGGATAATACATGTTATCACAAAGGCTTTATATCGGTCAGTAATGAAAGAAAACGAGCCGCCAAAAATTAATCAAGGGGATAGCGGTAGTTATCGTCATTCGTCCCAACTACCAAATCTCAACCTTCCCAAGTTTAGTGGAAAGCATTCTGAATTTAAAAATTTCATAACCCTTTTTGAGAGTTTGGTCCACAATGACTCTTCTCTAAGCAACGTTGAGAAATTCAACCATTTGCTTTCCTGTTTAACCAAAGACGCTTTAGGAACTGTAAAGGCGTTTCAAATTTCGGACAGTAATTACGAGAAGGCGTTGGGCAGTTTAAAAAATGTTTATGATAATAAATGTTTGATCTTTTTCGACACAATTTCGCAATTATTTGATCTTCCCCATGTATTAAAACCCTCTGCGTCAGGTTTAAGATTTCTCATTGATGAAATATCGGCTCTGTATGCATAATTACAGTAGCTGGGAAGTTTTTTTTTTTTGTTTAAACTTTCCTTTAATTACTGAATCTTCTCTTAATTTTGAGACTAACAATAAGTTCACGAATCTTAACATTAAAATTTAACTAACAGTATAATAAGACTGCATTCTGGTTGCGACCCTCAAGTCGGTCGCTGGGTGGGTAAGTCATTGCGACGAAGGCGTGTTTGGTTGTTCAACCTAGTAAGACCTCTTGCCAGTATCTTGGTAAAGTACTTTTCCTTCTGTTCTGCGATCACTTCTTTGACTGGTAGAATGTTTAAGTCGCGATGTATGTTTTCGTTGCGAACGTACCACGGTGCCCCGGTGATTGTTCTCAAGATCTTCGACTGAGCTCGCTTTTAGTACCGAGTTATACAGCAGGACTTTATATTTAAGGCTTAGGGGAGACCGAGCGTTGATAAGCCAATGAAGGCTACTGGCAATTCGCTTTAGGTGTGTTCTTTTGGCTTCAATGTGCTGGCGCCATGTGAGTCTTCTGTCGAGGTGTACTCCTAGATATGTCACTTCGTTTGCTTGCGGGAGTAGAGTATGGTTTAACATGAGCGGCGGGCAGTTTTGCCTGTTCAGGGTGAACGTAACGTGCTTGCATTTTTGTTCGTTTACCTTAATTCGCCAATCTGATAGCCACTTTTCAACATAGACCAGATGAAGGGAGATGAAGATGAGAATATCATCAGCAAACGTAGATGTTGTTAGTCGTGTGCTTGTTGGGATGTGTGCTGTGTAGAGGACATATAATATTGGCCCAAGCACGCTACCTTGGGGAACTCCAGCTCCAATAGTGAAATCGTCAGTTATGGCAGTGTTGCATCTCACAGCAAATTTTCTGTCGTAGAGGTAAGACTCTAAAAGCTTATTGATGTTATAGGGGAGCATTGTCTTGATCTTGTTCATTAGACCTTCTAGCCAAACTCTATCAAATGCTTGAGAGACATCTAAAAATATGGCAGTACAGTACTCTCGTTTTTCGAACGCGTTCCGAATTTCTGATCCGGTTGACCTGCTCACAAAACCCAAATTGATGTGACGGAATTCCTTCCTGGATTCTTAGGTATGTGCTTATCTGAGTCAATACGCATTTTTCAAAGAGTTTAGATAAGCATGGAAGTAGGCTTATAGGTCTATACGACGTGGGAATTATGTGGCCTTTTCCCGGCTTTGCTATCATTATTATAATCGACTTTTTCCATCTCACTGGAAAGTGGCCAAGTTTTGCGATGGCATTAAAAAGCTGGGTGATAGTGCAAACGGCGCAAAATGGGAGCTCAATGATCATTTTGGGAGTTATAAGGTCGCAGCCCGGGGATTTTTTCGGATTCAGCTGATTTTTGATGATGCTAACGATTTCGTTTGGTCGAAACTCAATTGGCTCATGTTGAAGCTGATCCTCATATGGTAAAGTCGGCAAAGTGAACGCACTAGTGGCAGGATTTGGTTGGAAGACATTTTTAAGGTGGTTGGCAAACGTGCTGGCTCTGACTGCATCGCTGCGCGCCCAGCCGCCTGTGGGATTTAGGAATCGCTGTTACTTTCGGTGAGCTTAGAGTTGGGTGAGCTTTCCATAGTGAGTGTTTTGTTCTAGATGTTGACAATTGCTCTATGTAGAGTCGGTGGACATGTGCTTTTTCTTGCTGTAGAGCTTTTGTGAGTTGACGTGGGGCATGTTTTAAGCGTTGCCTAGCAGATGGCGATCTGTAGAGTTGCCACTCTCGACGTAAGCATCGCTTTTCGGGGACGAGCTGTTCTATTTGTAGATTTGTCTTCTTTTGGTTGCATTGTGTACTTAAGGTGTTGAAACTTGAGCTGCAGAGACGAGTTCAGACTCTCGTGTATTAACATAGCTGTCTACGTTGGCTTCATCGTTGAGATGAGGACTTAGCTCAATGTGTGAGCTAATGTATTTCTTGTACTTAACCCAATTGGTTTTCTGTGATGCCAATTTAAACGATTGCTCCAATGCGCCTGGATGTCGGCGTAGAATAAACAGGTCAGGCGATTGATCAGATGAAAGATCCGAGAGACATTCGGCGCCTATCAGATTTTTGGGAATGTTTTTGGTAATTGCAAAGTCTATTAAATCGGGTAGTTTCTTTGGGTCTGCCGTCCAGCTTGTTCTTGGCTTTTATAACTGCATTATAGAGCTGTTTTCCTTTTAAAGTCACGAGACGTGATCCCCAGTGTGTGTGCTTGGCATTGTAGTCCCCTGCTGCTATGAAGTGGTCTCCTAGTGAGTTGAAAAACTGCATAAACTCATCTTCAGCTATAGTGAAGCGAGGGGGGCAGTATACGGTGGCTAGTGTAAGTTGGTTGCCAGTATTTATTTGTATACTTATCGATGTGGCCTGTAGGTAATTTTTAGCAAATTTGTTATGATAGTGGTGCTTAATACGTCTTCTGATTAAAATTCCAGGTCCACCATGTGCTTTACCATCTGGATGATTTGTTCCGTAGAATGAATAACATCGTAGTTGAAAATTGTATTTGTTTGTAAGGTGTGTTTCGAATAGGAATTGAGCTAACTCAAGTTTATGCTGTGAGACGCCGTTAGCGTTCCACGTAGATATCCTTAGGGAAGTCATCATTTAGATTGTTGTGAAACCAGCATTTGAATCAAAAGATTTTGGTTTCGCATTAAATCTTGCATAGTTGTGCGCATAAACGACATAAACTCCGTAAGGCTTTGTTGCAGGCTGTATATCATATCTTCAAAGTTGCTTTTTGACTGCTCCGGGAATTATTGCTTGGTATACTGATTGAAGAAATTACCTTTTTTAGACAGGGTTAGCCAGTCCTGATTTTAAGGCGCTTGCGTAAGTCACATTTTTATCAGAGTTTATGGGTCCTAGTGAGGATCTGGCTGCAGTCGAAAAGAAGACTTCAGGGTTTGATCTGTTTATTTTGGGTGCGGGCGGCAGTTCCCCTCTGGTGGATGCGACTTTTCAGCTCCTTATAAACAGGGCAGCCTCTCTAGTTAGCAGTGTGATTGCCACCGCAGTTGCCGCTATTTTTCGAGTTGCAGTCATCTTTGCTCGCTGGGCAGTGTGCGGAGTCATAAAGATCTCCACAAACTACACACACCGGGCGCAGTTTACAGTATGACCTTGTATGGCCATATTCTTGGCAGTTCGCACATTGAACTGAAGATTGTAAATAGGGTGCACTTCTTATTTCTTTAGGGGCTTATTTTCTGGTTCGAGCTCAACCTTAAAGAGTGGCTGCGGCTTTCTATCCCTGTTAAGGATGTTGAAGACTGTCTTAGCGCTAAATCCCTTCTCTTGTAGCGCCTTTGTTATCTCTGCAGGCGTTAAAAAAAGTTCTTTTTAGTCTCGGTAAGATATTACGATAATACTCTGTAATTATCTTCAGACTTTATTTGAACCTTTGTCTCTTGGATGTTGCCCTTTATTAGAGGTATTATGTGGAAGTTATCCTTCCCAATAAGCTCGATAATTTTGTTGACAAGAACATTGGAACTTTTATCTCGAATATAAACAGGCGGAGGCTTTTCTCGACTTCAGTAGATTAGGCCGCCTTAACTTCATAGTCGTCTTCCAAAGTTTTAAATCGGTTTGAGTTCATGGGCTTTTCTATTCCAGCTAGGCTAGCATTGTTACGGGTTATTTAGAGGGCTCAGCTTCCTTTTGATTTGGATGTAGCGATCCATACCAGTCTGCACAGCCGGCTTAGCACATTCATTGTTTTTGTTCTGTTTTTCGGACAGCGCAGCGGCAGACGTATTAATATTTGCTCTGCTAGCTGATGATGTCATTAAACGCGCAGTCGATACAGTTGCGGTTGTTGTTGTAGTTACAGTTGACGTTGTTAAAGAAATTGCGGTGCTAGTTACTGCTGGTGAGCTAAGGTTATTGCATACCTGCATTGAAGCACATTCAGCGCTCTTTGGCTGCAGAGACGTCGATGGTAGCGAGGGGGAGCAAGAACGCGCTACGTTAAAAAATTCGGTCAAGTTGGGGGTAATTGCCCGCGCTTGATCAGAGCTTGCATTATTTTCGGTTGCTTTAAAAGAGAAGTACGCGTTATTTCTTTGTACTGAGAGCCGTCTCTCGCCTTGCTCACGTTGACGTTGTGTGCGAACGTCGTTCAGACTCATTGTATTCTTGGTAAAGTTAATTAGAGTTTTAAGAGTTAAGTTTTATATTAATTAAATGACCAATCAATATAAGCATTCGCGATTTCATCGCAGAAAGCGTCTTTTCGCGTTAAAGTAGACTTATTGAAACGGTCGCTGCACTTTTGTGATTTTATTGAATACTTTTTTCCGGAGCACAATAAATACACGTCTGCATGCGACGACGGTTAATAACGAACAAAGTGAACTGGGAACTGAAGAGGAAATAAATAAAGCCATTTTTATTCAAATATGTCCAAAGTGGATCATGCTACAAATTCTCGTTTTAGAGAGCAGTTGGATTACAACACATTACTGACATGGTCCGACTGTGCAGTTCACTTGAATCGGCAATATCAGCATTTGGCTGCTGAGGAAGCAACTAAAAGCAAGGGCAAGGCTACACAAGTTTCGAGTAAATGGTATTCGAAATCGTCGTTTTCATGCTCGAAATCAGATCGTCGGACTGAGTCAATATGTCGATATTGCTCAGCGATGAATCACATTTTAGGCAGTTGTCAAGCTTTCGCCGCTCTTCCTGTGATTCAAAGATTCGATTTCGCCAAAAACAATCGTTTATGTATCAATTGCCTAAATTCAGGACATGCAGTAAGAAAGTGCAAGGCAGCAGAGTGCCGAGTTCGCTCGAAACCCCATAATACGCTTCTTCACGGGGTAGATCAGCAAAAACTGTTTCGAGCTTAGTGCCGCAAGGGCATTCTCAGACACAGTCAGCCCTTGATCATCCTAATCAAGCACATTCATGCCATGTTGCGAGTAGTGATCAAGTCATTCTTGCTACCGCCGTAGCAAAGGTTCGGGATAGATTTGGACAATTTCAGTTGGCACGAGCTCTTTTAGATTCAGGTTCGCGAATCAACTTTATGACCGAGGACTTAGCACAGCGTCTACGGTTAGCCAGAGAAGAATCGCTTCTAAATATCGAAACTGTTGGAAAGAATGACTCGATAGTACGACACAAAGTTCACACGTCGATTCATTCTCGAGTAAGTTCTCTAAGTTTCGCAAGCGATTTTTGGGTTTTAAAATCGATTTCAACTTATCAACCCGATCATGAGGTCAATTTTGCGCAATGGAGCATTCCAGCAAACATTGAGTTGGCGGACACTCGATTTCACAAGCCCGCAAAAGTAGAATCCTTTTTTGAACTCCTGAGCGTTGGCCAAATAAAGTTGGGATCCGAACATCCGTCAATTCAAACAAATTTGTTATAATGGATTGTTTCAGGGAAGTATACTCAACAGGGATCAAATAGAGCTCAGGTGTGCAGCATCACTGTCCATGAAGGTATCGGTTCTCTCGACTCTCTGGTTGAACGTTTCTGGGAATTGGAACAAGTCACAGATAGATCGAAGGCTGTTTATACAGCTGAACAAGTCGCTTGCGAGCAACACCTTGAGCGCACCGTACAAAGGCTTTCGTCGGGTCGTTTTGAGGTGAAGCTGCCACTCAAAAGAGACCCAAGTGTTCTAGGCTTATCCTTCGAGACGGCAAAGCGAAGATTTCTTGCGTTGAAGCGCAGACAAATAATAAGTTGCATGACATGTATCAGGAGTTCATGAGAGAGTATCTTAACCTTGGTCATATGTCATTGAGTCTAACCCCTCCTCCAGGAGGGGTTTCCGTATCAATGGTTCCCGAGACCTGACAGTAGCACCACATCGTGTTCGATGCATCGAGCAAGCCATTTAAGCAAGATTTCGATTGCACGAAATGCCTTAACGGCTGACATTTCGAAAATGTATAGGCAACTCAACGTTGCCGCAGAAGATCGGAACATGCAACTTATCTTATGGAGGGAAAAATCGACAAATGTTCTTCAAGCCTATCGACTAAACACGGTCACTTATGGGACAGCCTCAGCTCCGTTTTTGGCCATTCGTTGCCTCTTTGAGCTATCAAAGGTCTACGCTAAGTCGTATCCTGTTGCAGCGAAGGTGATATCCAGCGACTTCTATGTCGATGATTTGCTCACAGGAGCTAACAGTTTGAAAGAGCTGGAAGTCATACGCAGAGAGGCGACTAAATGGGCCACAAATCATCCAAGTTTGCTGGCTAATAAAGGGCTAGAGAAGGCTCTTACATTTGATTCATCCGCTTCAATGAAAACACGTGGCATGAGATGGAATCCTCAAAATGACGTATTTCATTATATCTTGTCCGTTACATCTCAGTTGTTTGATTCTCTGGGCTTATTGTGCCCGTTAATCACAAGAGCAAAGATATTGTTACAGGAGCTGTGGCGACAAAAATTGAGTTGGGACAAGTCGGTCCCAATGAATGTGTGTACCAGCTGGAATAGGTTTAAGCAGAATTTGCGAGAGTTAGACAAGATATCTATACCTCGATATATGTTCAAGTCAACGGATTCGCTGATGCATCTAGTGAAGCGTACGGCTGTTGCATCTACGTCCGTACCACTGTTGGAAGAAGTCATTAGTCGAGATTGCTAACTGCCAAATCGCGAGCGTCCCCCTTAAAACAAAATCAATTCCAAGGCTTGAGTTGTGTGCGCACATCTTCTCGCCAAGTTATGGGCTCTAGTAACTCTCTTGCTAAACAACTTTGAATTGGAAAGTATTTATTTCTGGTTGGATTCGCAAGTTACTTTGTATTGGATAAATGCTAGCGACGTTTGCTGCAAAAGCTCTTAGAAAACATTGTTTGGAGGCATGTGCCTACAGAAAAGAATCCGGCTGATTTGGTGTCCCGTAGAACATAAAAGGTTTAAAATGTACTTTATGGGAAAATGGACCCGAATTACAGCTGTCGGAAAACAAGAAAAGAGTGGCAGTATGTTCCGTAACAAAAGGCCAAACGAATGTATTTGCTGATCTTGTTGAAAGATGTTCATCTTTTAATAAGGCACTGCGGATCATGGCATACGTAAATCGGTTTATTCAAGGAAAGAAACGTCATCGTTTATTACGGGTATCGTTTATTAGGCTGGTCCAAATAACTAAAAGACTTGAGTTCGGCTCACAGTACAACAAATTAGAGAAATCGGAATGCTTGGCCCCAAATCTTCAACGTCTAAACCCTTTCATACACACCAGCGAAGTAGATGGTGTGACGTTATATGGAGGCAAATTGTTGAATGCACCAATCCCGTATGATGCCAAATTTCCGTTCCCAATTTGTAACATTGTTCCTTCGCAAGTTACATAGGACCCATTATTATGCAGGTGTCAAGGTGAAGGTGTCACTTTTGAGGCAGCAGATTTGGGTGATCAATGCGCGACAGGCTTGTACAAATGTCGTCCGTGGTTGCGTCCACTGTTTTTGTTACAAGCCTGTGCTACTGGGCCAGATAATGGGTACCTTGCCCGCAGATCGGGTCAGGAAAGTTCGCCCTTTTTTGGTTTGTGGAGTAGACTTCTGCGGTCCATTTTATGTTTCGCTTAAGATTCGTGGAAAACCCCCTATCAAGACGTACGCAGCCGTCTTTGTTTGTTTTTCGTCAAAGGCTGTTCACCTTGAACTCGTTGTCGATCTATCTACTGACAGTTTTTATCTGTTTTCAAAAGGTTCGTCGGTCGGAGGGGTCTTCCGGAGAAGATGTACAGCGACAACGCCACCAATTTCGTGGGAGCGAGCAAAATCCTCGAAGAGCTGAACGCAGCGTTTCAACTCAATCAGGAGCAGATCAGAGGGTACGCGGCTCAACGAGGCGTCGAGTGGTCTTTCATACCGCGAGGTCACCACACTTCGGAGGACTGTGGGAAGCAGCCGTCAAGGCCGCCAAGCATCGGTTGCTGCGAGGGGTCGGCAACGCCAAGCTCACAGCAGACGAGTTGAGCACCCACCTGGTGGAATTAGAGGCCCTGCCCAATTCTCGTCCCATCGCGTCCGAAGTTCGGACGGCTGACGGCGTCATCCTCAGGCGCGCTATCCAGTAGAATAAATACGTAGAATATAAATAAAAATGAAGTTGAATGTAAACATGTAGTTATAGATAAAAAATGTAAACAATCAATATGTATACAAGCCTAGCTTAGAGTGCGCTCCAGCTTTCCATATAGCTGAGCGGCTTTTTTGTAACTGCGTGACCCTTGTAAAATTTGGCACTGGTCGTGTGAGTCAGTCGCTCATTATCGCTGAGAATCGTTGGCTGCGCCAGGGCATTAAATATTGAAATTTCGACTGCAGCGTTTGTTTCTATCGCCGTGGAAAATCACCACCAGGTCGCCAGTTGTAGTCGCCTTCTTTTTGTTTAAATTGTCTGGAAAATTCTTCCGGATTTTCAGCTTTGGTTCGGGAGAAATGCTCACTGGGTTTTGCCGTGGGCTGCGTAGTGCATGCGTGAGAAACCCGTGAGAGAAGGAAAAACCAGCAACAATAACAACGGCTGCGGCTGTTAATGCGGAAACTTGGAAAAAACAATCGCAGTTGCAGCCGTGTGGATTTGAATCGACGTTTATTTTATTTTTAATGTTAGCTATTTTGTCTCGGCTTGGTATGACTGTGCGTAGGTTCGTTCCTGTATGTGAAGGCAGAAAATATATAAATGTGGGATGAGCATGCACAATATGTATGTGTGACCGTATATGTTGGATGCTGCTCTTTCATAAGTGGACTGTAGTTGTGAGGGCATACGAAACATTAATTGAGTCAGAAAATATATTTATGTATATATGGGCATGCGTGCAATTATGGATATATGTGTGTATATGTAAGGGCATGTATTGGTACGGTAGAGCGTCGAGGAGTGGACTGTATTTGAAGTGACGGAACAGAGAAAATTATGAGGAAAAAAAAAAAGAAGACAACAAAATATCGCATTAGTTCGGCGAATCTAGTTCACACCGACTGGCTGATATTACTTATACCTTTTATTTTTCTATCTCACAATTTCACTTTTTGTCGCGGAGGCAGATTTGCACAGAACTATGTGCACAAGTTGGCTCGAGTGTGTGTGTGTATGCCTGGATGCACATACGCCTTGACCGTTGGCAAGTTCGGATCCGCACCCAAGGCCCGCACTCCGGAAGTTGCTTTCGCCCCTTGTGCGCTCAGCGCGGGAGCGCACAAGGGGCGAAAGCGAAAGCTCGGAGAGCTCAGTGAGCAGCGGCGGTACAGTGGGCCACTGACCTACACAACGTTAAGAAAACAACTTGAAGTCCGGGCATAATTACATTTCCAAGTTCTACATTTTCGCATATCCATCCCCACATCCTAACCAACATATCCTGTGCCGTAATCCTCTTCAAAATCGATTACGGACTCTCAATTTATAGTTGATGTGCAGCAACAGAACTGAAAACTCAAGCTTCTTATAACACCTCAGTTCCGAGATCAATTAATGATCGCCAGAACGGAGCATTCTAGTCGAAGCAGGGCTTGCAAGCATTACCAAAAGATTAAAAGAAGCCATTTTAAATTTAATACCTAGGCTTTTCACAAGTCCAAATCAATTGTTGGTTAAGGAATTGATAGCTTCATAACGGGAGGAGCCCTTCCCAACTTCAACTCTTTTTTACCATCGAGGCTTTCGCAGTTCTTCAGGCCTGCGTATACGCCACCAGCGTTAAAGGGAAATTCGGCATCTGCACCGATAGCCTTTCTACTATCTTAGCGCTGGATAACCCCGGGCAAAGAGATCCCACTATGAGCAAAATAAGGAACATTCTTGCCCAAAAAAAATCAAAAATAGCCATCGTTTGGGCCCCCAGCTACAAGGAAATTCTTCGGAACGAACAAGCTGACGCGGCTGCCCGATATATGAGCGCAACAACAACCAATTCAATTCAGACCCATCAGTTCCAGAGACATCTCTAGGCTAATTAAAACTACCAACAAACAAGCAAATCTCTGATTGGGAAGGATTCAACCACAGATATAAAACACTAAACGCAGCGTGCGAGAAAAACACATTTCCCACCGACCTCAATAAGCTCGATCGTTGAATTTACTCCCGCCTTCGCATTGGACACACACAGGAAGCAGACTAACACTTTCTTCAAGGATCTACTTGCTCTCCTTGCCGCTTCAGCGGGGACAGGATTTCTTCAATAGACCATCTTCTTAACATCTGCCAGGCCTTAATACCCATACGCACCTCCATTTTTCGATCCGTCACCCTTCCATCTTCCCTACTCACATCCCTCTCCAAATCAAATATTAAAAAAATTAAGGAATTTTTTAATAACGCCCATCTCCGAATATGGATCAACTAATTAATTAATTATAGCCAGGCCGAAGTACTGCAGTTTCCAGTGCCATTTTCTTTTTCATTAATGTTACTAATACTAATACTAGTTTTAATTAAATATAAATAAACGAGGACGGAAGCTAACTTTGGCAAGCCCAAGTTTTAATACCCTTGCAGACTTTGCCGAAATTGCTAAAATTGAAAAAGTAGCGAAAGGAATAAGGTATACATAAATAAACTAGATTTGCATAGTTTCATGTCAAAAGCTTTTATACTGTAAAAATGTCTTATAAAAATAGAAAAAAAAAGGGATATTTTCGCAGCCTTTAAAAATGTGTTCTACGGAAGCCATCCGTCCGGAATATATACGTCCGATTGGCAAGCGCTTTAACCCTGATCAAGATATGCGTAAACAAATATTACTTGGAAACATTTATGTCAATAGCTTACACACTGCGCCAAATATTCTGAAAAACATCAAATTTGGACCCATTTCACCCTATTGTTCTTATGGGAGCTATTGGATATTGACCTCCGAACGATATAGGATATAGACGTCCGATCACGCGCTTTTACCCTGATCAAGGTATGCATAAAACAAGAAAGGAGAGCTAACTTCGGGCGGAGCCGAAGTTGAAATACCCTTGCAGAATATTCTGTAAATTATATTCTCCAAAATTATTCATATGATGCATTCTTAACACTCATAAAAAATCCCAACTTCCTAACTTTACAAACACCAAAGTTATGGCATTTCCGATCAATCAGTAATATGGCGGCTATAGGATATAGTCGGCTGATCCTTATGAAAATTGGTAGGTCAGATTGATTGGCCAAATTTAAAACCCATAGAAAATCCCAACTTCTTAACTTCACAACCACAGTTATGGCATTTCCGATCAATCAGTAATATGGCGGCTATAGGATATAGTCGGCCGATCCTTATGAAATTTGGTAGGTCAGATTGATTGGTAAAATTTAAAACCCATAGAAAATCCCAACTTCCTAACTTTACAAACACCAAAGGTTTGGCATTTCCGATCAATCAGTTATATGGCAGCTATAGGATATAGTCGGCCGATCCCGGCCGTTCCGACTTATATACTGCGTGCAAAGGATTTTTGTAATTTCTGTGCATTTTTGGTTACGTTTTATATTTTGTGATACAGGTTTGAGGTTTTTAAGAAAGCTAAGATTTTTTTATGGATATTTTGGTGGGTAGGAGTGATGGGCATGAGTTGAGTAGGTGGGGTATGGTATTGTCGCCTTGGCAGAAGGGGCAAACTGAAGTTTGATTTTGATTGAAGTAGTGTTCGTGTTTAAGTTTTGTGTGGCCTAGACTAAGGCGTACAATTTTTATTTGCAGTATTTGTCGATGTTTAAGTAGTCTTTGTTCATGGTTTTATAACATTGATTGCAGTGTTTTATATTTTGTCTGTTTCTTGTTAGGAATTCTGGTTTTAGGTGTCTGTTGATGTCTGTTAGATTTATGTTTGGGGTGTAAATAAGGGGCATTTTGCTTGTGGATTTTGCGGTATGGTCGGGTAGCTCTTTCCTGCTATGCCTGCATGACCAGTGATCCATAATATTTTAATTTTTGGGGCTAGTTTTGTTAGAAATGATCTGATTTTGTTCGCATAAAATTAGTTGTTGTTAGTGTTTTTTATGGCGTCAATTGCTGAGAGAGAGTCAGAGCAGATCATTAACTTTCCCCTTGCGCTTTTGACTTGGTCGATCGCTATTAAGATGGCTATTATTTCAGCAGAAAGTACTGATGAGTATGGGGGTAGCATGCCATATTTAATAATATTAGTATCTGTTGTAACTGCGTAAGATATAGAGGAGCTAATTTTTGATCCGTCCGTAAATATGAGTTTGTGTGTTTTATGCCTGTCTTTGGTATGTTCGAATAGTGTCCTGTATGTCTCTGGTGGTGTGTTTTGTTTCTTGTGCGCTCTAAATGTTGTATCTATGAGATTCGGGAGATCCCACGGTGGTTTGTATTTGTGTAGTTTTACTGGTTTGTAGGGTAGATTTAATGATTGGCAAAGATTTATTGTGCGATCTATGATTGATTGGTGTTTTTTGGGTTTTCTATGTTTGACAAGTTTGTGTATTGGTGTATCTTTGGAAAATATAAGATTTTTTGTGAGTTTGGCTGTTTGGAAGTCTCGTTTCTGTTCTAGTGGGAGGATATTGGCTTCGTATAGCAAGTTATTTATAGGCGTGGTTCGGTAGGCGCCAAGGGCTAGCCGGATTGCAGTGTTAAAAGGTGTTTTAAGTTTGCTTAGCACGTTTTTGGGAGTGTGTCCGTATAGAAACAAGCCATACTTAATTTTTGCCATGACTGTTGCTTTCGCACCGTGAAGTAGTGTTTGTATATTGCAGTTGAATTTAGCGTTGGAAAGGCATTTAATGATATTCAATTTTTGGTGCAGTGATGGAAGTAGTGATTTTATGTGTGTGTCCAATTTATATTTACTGATTAGGGTTATCCCTAAGATTCTGAGTGAATTGACTTGCTGAATTTGCATATTGCTACAGCTTATGGTGCTACTGCAGCCGTGCTTTTGACAGATATGTTGGCATTTAGCTAAGGATGGAGATGCCCCTGAGTACGAGCACCATCTGTTTATGTTGTGTAGTAACTTGTCTAGGTTGAAGTTTAGGTTCATCGGCGTATGCATTAAATTTAATTTCCCTGTGTAAAGATATTATTTTTGAGAGCTTATTGTATACTATGAGAAAAAGGATTACGGAAATGGGAGATCCTGGTGGGATACCATTGGAAAATGGAAGGGAATTGGACGTATGTGTTTCGACTCGGACAATTATTTTCCTTTTAAGCATAAAATTTTGGACATAATTTATTATTTTTGAGCCAGTTTTCCATTCTTGGAGTTGGTTAATTATCGTGTGCAATCCTACTCGATCAAAGGCTCTTGAGAAGTCAAGAGTGACGAGAGAATTATGCCTCTTTGACTTCGTTATAAGATGGTCTACGTAGAGTAGACTATCCGAAGTCGATTTGCCCTTTTTAAAGCCAAATTGGTTTTCATTTAGGAGTTTGTTTTGTGTCACAAGCCACCACATGTCTAGCGTTTTTGCTAGACAGCAGTTAAGTGAAATGGGTCTGAGATATGCTTTCCTCTATTGTTTTGGCTGTTGGGGTGGGTGTGTAGTTGGCTATGTTGATTTGTATTTGTTTGTTCGAAATTCGTCTGAGAAGTTTAGATCGCTTGAGAGCTCTGAGAAGTGTTGGGAGAAAGAATATGGGCGCTGTGTAATATAATTTTGTTAAATTGTGCTGCTTCTTTATTAACATTTACTGATGTGGGGAATGTTTCGTTATTTATGTGTGTGAGAGTCTCATAATGCTGCCAATTGGCTTTTTTAATTGAAAAAGGGTTTCCTAAATTTGTTTATTTTGTTTGGAGGGAATAGAGAGATAACTATTGGAAAATGGTCACTGCCGTGGAGATCGTTAAGTATTTCCCACTTGGAGTGTGGGGCTAATGATGCTGGGCAAAGTGTAAGGTCGAGGTGTGTGTATGTATTGTGAGTAGTGAAGTGTGTGGGGGACTTGACGTTTAGTAAGATTAACTGTGTGTTGTCAATGAATTTTTGTATTATTTTACCTCGAGAATTTGTTTTCGGGGAGCCCCAGGCCGGATGCCATCCGTTAAAGTCTCCTACAATTAGTGAGGGTGTTTGGTTCATGTACAAGGTCTCTTCAAGCATTTGATTCGTGACGGTTCTGTTTGGGGCAATGTATGCTGTCTTTATGTGTATGTTTTGCTTGGATTTTATGTGTATTGCTAGGGATTCAATGTCGTTTGGGATGTTTACCATAGAATATTGAATTGACTTGTGTATTAAGAGCGCTACGCCGCCAAATCTGTTGGTGGCTATGTTTGTTAGTAGTGTGTAATTTATTGGAATTGGTATATTGTTAGTGTATTGTATGTGAGTTTCTTGAAGTGCGACGATATGAGGAGAGTATTTTTTTATCAGGATTAGGAGTTGGTTATAGTTATTTGTAAGTCCTTTAATATTCCATTGAATTAAAATTAGTGACATTTAGAAATGTTTTTAAGGGTATACCTTAAATTAAGGGAAATCTAAACCGATTCGTTGTCGCTGTTATTGGTAGGTTTGTTTTTGTTAGAAGATTTGGTTTTTAATTTGGTTGGTTTGAAGTTAGTACAGAGAGGGTTTGACTTATCTTTAGGGAAAATTTTAAGTTTAAGGTCCTTTGTGAGTTGTGATCCGTGTGCTGTTGTTTTTCTGGTGGGGTTGGCGTTGTCAGTTTCCATGGCTTCGGTGTCGTCATGGTCGTGTTGGTTGTGGTTTTGGAGAATTTCTTTCGGTGGCAGAGTTGTTTTGGTTGATGCAGATGAGGTTGTAGGTGTGTTTGAGTGGCTGTGACCACAGGATGTGGATGTAGTTTGAGCATTTGAGGATGGTTTCTTTGTTGATGTATTTGGAGATTGTGTTCTTGTTGTACCCTGTGTTGTGGTGTTTATGAGTGTGTTTGCGTATGAATTTCTTGTGTTGGATCCGTGTCGCTCAAAGTCGACTTTTTCGGTGATCTCTATGGCAGTGAGTTCCTGTTGTTTACAGAATGTGGGGCATTTGCGGTCCAGAGGGCTGTGTTTCGAGTCGAGTTCAGGATTGTTTTTGCAGTTTAGTCATTTTTTTTTGTTTTCGCAGTGTTCTCCATCGTTGGTGTGTTTATCTTCCGAACAGTTTAAACATTTCTCTGTGTTCTTTCATATGGGTGCAGGGTGTCCGTAGCGGAGGCACTTTCTGCAGCGCAATGGGCGAGGAATATAGTTGCGTACTCGAACAGTTTCATAGCCAACTCGCACTTTTTCAGGGAGCTGAAGTGTTTCAAAAGTAATTATTATAAGTCCGGTTTCAGTTAAAGAATTGCAGTCGTTGTTGGTGTTTTGTCTCTTCATGATTTTTTTGACTTCAGTTACATTCTGTGGTTTTAATTCTTTTAGGATTGTTTCTTCGTCTATATATCTAAGGTCATTACAGTAAATAACGACCTTTGAAAAATTTATCTGGGATTCTGGTAAGTTTGAGAAGTTTTGTGGCTTGTGTGTTGTTTTTTGTTTTAATCAAAAGTGCGCCGTTTTGATACATATGCACCGCATTGAATGCCTAACGGTGCCCAAGCCCATGCAAATCTTATCTTACCTTCTTATTCTAGTAGATATTTTAAATAAATTTATCCTCCCTAGCCAAGCGTAGAACGATGCTTGGTATTGTCTTCATTTATAACATTATTCATGGTGAGGTTGGTAGCCCCGACTTAATAAGTCGGCTTAACTTTTCTGTGCCAAGTAGATTGTCGCGTTAATTTAAAACTTCTAGTTGTAAGGCGAGAGCGGGAGCCAATAAAGCTTTCATTCGCTCTTGCGAATTCGCCCCGTCTCTTGCCCCTTAGCTAGGCATAGGTCTAAGAGAAGTAATGTGAAATTAAAAAGTCAGTGTTAAATCGAATCTGATCATCACCGCACTCCCTTTCGTTGTCGCTATTTCGCTCAGTAAATCGATATTACAAATCAAAATCAAAGTTCGCGTTTCGTTTTTGGTAAATACAATTTAGTATTTATTTTTCAATTATATTTCCTTAATATTAAATCATAGTCGACTTAACTATTACTTGCATGAGCATTTCAGACGATTATCCTCAGACTATACAAGATTTTAGAATAGAATTATAGAATTTTAACTCTCTGCCGCTCATAAAACGATAAATATTTCGTCATAAGCAAAGAATTAGATTTTACTTTTTTCCCCGGATAAATTTGCATTTGCATATCTCGCGTCTATTTCATCGCGAATCATAGAAAAGAAAGAAATTCATCAGGGCGATCACCTCATGCAAGCATACATGAAACTGATAGCTCAATGGAAATAGTTATCTAATAGTCATCAATAGTCCAATTCCGCCAGGACTTCAACGCACACGGAAATTTATGGAGCATATGGTGAAAGAATTTGGACGTTGCGCGCTGATGCCACATCTGTTTCAATAATTATGAATCGTTCAAGGTTGAAAACACTAGATATACAAAATTTGGTGATATAATAATTTGTTCTACCATTTGAATTATGCAATGCAAATTTAATTTTTCGGCGTTAAATGTCGTCGAGTGCAGACGTGTATTTAGTTCTCTTGCGCTCCGGAAGACAATCGTTAAAAATAAACCCGAATTATAATAAGAATAAACGGCGAAAGGACGCTTAGTGCAATGAAAAGTCGCAAGCTACTATTATTTTGTGTTTTTTAATTAGGGCTTCTAATACTAAAATTCAACCCAACACAGCCCAATGAATTCAAGCCTATACAAAACGAAACGGCGCGCTCACTCTCTCCGTCCATGTCAGCGACGGTGCAATGCGGGGTAAGAGATAAATGCGTTTCCCCCTTTCCTTGCCTTGCCTCTCCCCAACTGCCCACATGCCTGGCCACGGTTACCAGCACAGTGACGACATTAGCAACTGTAAATGCAATGACAACAACAACAACATCAGTTTCGTCTGTATGCCCGTCGATCGTTCTACCTGTTGTGCCAGCGCACTTACCGGCTGCAGCTAGCGCAGCACCGACAAACGCCCCAATTAAAAAGCTAGGTTCGACCATACAGACTGGCATGGATCGCTACATAAACATTAAAAGAAAACTAAGTCCACAGGACACGAAAATGGGTAAAGTCGCAAAAATCAATCGGTCTTCATTAAGCCAAGGAACTGTGCAAAACTCTAATACAGCAAATAGATTTGAAATTTGGTCTGACACGTCTGACAAAATCCCTTCTACAGTAGCTTCCACGTAATCCCCTTGACTAAAGGACACATTCATGAAACAAAGGTCCAAGTCAAAAGTGAAGAAAGCTCCCACTCTGCGCTGTTGGTACCATATGCCAGCTGTTCAACGCGATGACAAGACTGGGCTGCTTCCCAAAGAGGTGGAAAAAGTCAATTATCATACTGAAACGAAAACCTGGAAAAGACCACGACCTCATACAGACCAATAAGTTTACTTTCGTGTCTATTAAAACTCTTCGAAAAATGCCTTCCAACCCGTATCATACCATACCTCAGAAGACATAATAGTATCCCAGCACATCAATTCGACTTTCGCGAAAAACATGGAACTATCGAACAGGTGAACCGCATAACATCAGAAATCCGAAGTGCAATTGAAAATAGGGAATACTGCACTGCGGTATTTTTGGACGTCTCTCAAGCATTCGACAGAGTATGGCTTGACGGCCTAATGCATAAAATCAAAATAATGCTGCCTAATAACACGCATAAACTCTTGAAGTCATATCCTTACAACAGGATATTTTTTGTGAGATGCAATACTTCCATGTCAGCTGAACATAACATCGAAGCTGGAGTTCCTCAAGGCAGCGTTCTCGGGCCTACTTTATACCTAATCTACACTTCTGATATCCCTACCAGCAGACAACTGACTATGTCTACGTTTGCCGACGACCCCGCGATCCTCAGCCGATTTAAATGTCCACAACAAGCCTCAGCGCAACTTGCGACCCATCTAGATGCAGTAGAGAACTGGCGCTCAGACTGGCGAATAAAAGTAAACGAACAAAAATGTAAGCACGTAACCTTTACCTTAAATAGACGAAATCGCCCAAACGTTACACTAAACAACACCCCGCTAACTCAGTCAGACGAAGTAACGTATCTTGGCGTACATCTCGACAGACGGCTTACCTGGCGCACGCATATTGAAGCTAAACGAACTCACCTATGGTTTATAAACTCCCGCTCCCCCCTCAGTCTTGACTACAAGGTCCTTACAAGGACTTATGGCGCCCAGTTGTGGGGCGCAACAGCAACGTAGAAATCGTGCAGAGAGCCCAATCAAAGATCCTGAGAACTATCACCGAGGCACAGTGGTACGTTCGGAGTGGTAATATTCAGAGAGACTTGAATATACTCCCCAACCGAGATGTAATAGCGCAACAAATGGAAAATAACTTCATAAAGCTGTCAACCCACCCAAACCACCTTGCATTAAAGTTGGTATGTAGCCGTTCCCGCCTTCGTCGTATCGAGCGTCCCATCCAGCAACAATTATTAGGACCGTCTAACATAAATACAGTTTAACAAACTGTTAGAATAATATAGTACTTTAAGATTTTTACACATTTTGTTAGTCTCGTAAGAGAAGATTCAAAATAAACAACCAAAGTCTAAAAAAAAAAAAAAAGAAAAGGGAAACAGAATTAGTATGTCACGTGGTAACTACAACAAAAAAGGTCAAGTCGAAAAAAATATGTTCCAAAATATATTTTTCGTTACAGAAACCCCAAAAAAAAATCTAGGATTATGCGGATTCTATCGGAAATTTATAAAAAACGTGTCTAATATTGTAAGGCCTATGAAAATAAAACTAATCAAAGCCAATTTAATTTATCCTGACTTTTTTAAATCATTTTCTTTAATAACAAATGCTTTAAATAAACCTTTAGGAGCAGTTTGGTCACAAAACCATAAACTGGCTTGTATGCCAACAAATATCTTAATGAACACGAAATAAATTATGCCAAAAAAAAGTACTCTTAGCAATTATATGCGCAACCAAATTGGTTAGATCATATATGGTCGGTAGATCTTTAGATATGTTCCACAAACATTTAGTTTGTTTATATAATTAAGTCAAATATGAACTTACTAAGATAGAAGATTAAACTAAATGAGTTTAACAGTAGAATAAAGTTTTTGCCAGGAAAAGTAAAAATCTTCCACAAACATTTAGTTTGTTTATATAATTAAGTCAAATATGAACTTACTAAGATAGAAGATTAAACTAAATGAGTTTAACAGTAGAATAAAGTTTTTGCCAGGAAAAGTAAATTACGTATCTTACGCATTTAAGAAAATATATTCGGAAGTAATTTAGAAGATATCAAGCTGCTGTTTTTACTAGCGTTAGTAATACGAATATACAACCGTTGTTGTACAATATCTCCACATTTAAAAAATATTGTAATAAAGAAATCACAGGTAACGTAGCAAAAGGAATTATTAAGGAACATTTTTGGAAAGAATATGTATTCATAAAACTGGAAGATATATTTAAATATTACTAAGTCCCAAAGAACAAAAAATAATTAAAAACAACAAAGGTATACTTTTTTAATCCTTTTTAAAATTTTTCGTTTGTTCTTATGGGAGCTATACGATATAGTCTCGCTCCGACTTATATACTACCTGCAATAGAAATACAACTTTTGGGAACCTTTCAAGCAGATAGATTTAAAAGTGAGGGACTAGTTTGCGTAGAAACGGACGGACGGACAGATGGACATGGCTAGATGTATGTACTTTATAGGGTCGGAAATATCTCCTTCCCTGCGTTGCAAACTAAAGTGTAAAAAGTGTATTTTTTTTTTTTGAATTGTTTGTCAAAAACTTAGATATTACAAAATTTGCATCATGAAGGCGTGATCGTCACGATTTTTTTTTTTACCGATAAGTTTTTTACCTCGTGGCCTCTAACCACTGCCGATGAAACCCACTTTTGTATACTTTTTTGTATGTAATTTTTGATATTTTATACTCAACTATATTAAAAACGAAACAAAAATAGAATAAATAAAAATAGCTAGAACCTACTACTATTAATAATAATAATAATAATTCAATTTTCGCTTTTTACCTAACTGATAACTTAAGCTTTTTAGTATAAACAAGAACTGTTTCTCATCTGCCATCATCAAAGATTGTCGCCATGTCTTCAGATCCTTATTTGGGCAGCATACAAACAATCTTCGTAGTCCAACAGGTTACAAGTGCAAGTTGCGATGACCAACTTGCTTACAAGAAGCTTCATGATGTCCCGACATCCTGGAGTACAACGCGAACCTTTGGAAAATTGGGGCAAACAGTGCTTACTGAGACCCACATCTGTTTCAACCATATACAATCATAATGAATCGGAGTGATTTAGCTGTTTAACAATAAATCTGCCACAATAAGCTACGTATGGGAGTCAGTAAATGTACGTTTTGTGCTCTTATATCCTAAAATATATTGGTATGCGAGGAGACCCGTTTCATTACCAAGCACCGGCTCTTAGCGTCAATTTTATAGAATTGTACAGTAACTATTTTACCATCATCGGCTTATACCCTCCTCTTCACGAATGTCGTGGGCCGTTGGATTGTCTCAAGCCGCGCAATTCGATCTCCATTGTCAAGGCAGTCCGTCAAAAATTACGTAATTTCCTTAACCCACTCTACTGTTGTGTCACCACTCTCTTTATTCGGTCTTTACTAACCCATGTTGAAATCATTGATCACATTATATCGTGTGCCTCAAAAGTTATGATACACCAGTTGATTTCAACTTTATACAAAACAATTTTTGCTTCAAAATGAGGTTGATCAATTTTCTCCCACTCTTCTTGTATCGCTGCTATCAGATCTGATTTATTTTGAATTTCCAGACCCCTTAAGTTCTCCTCCAATTTAATTCACACGTGCTCGATGGGACTTAGATCTCGACTCTGCGGATACGTTTCAAGCAAGTGAGGAACATTGTACAGCAACCACAAGCGAGTATTCAAGGGTCAAGGTGTTTTGGGTCGTTATCCTGGTAAAAGTAAAAAGATGACGTTTAAGATTTCGTTTTAGGATACCAATGTATGTTTTGTGGTAAATTATATAGTTAATGCATTCTAAGTTTTCAACGCCTGCAGAGCCAACACCAAACCATTCACCTCCTCCTCTGCGTTTTACAGTTTTAATTGTGCATTTTGGTTTACAGGAAACTCCAGGCCATCGACAAACCTAGTAACGCCCAGCTGATCTAAATATATTGTACTTGGACTCAACAGGATCATTTTTATACATTTTTTGCAAACTCAAGCCTATGAAGTCAATTTTTTTTGACATTTGTGGTTTCCTTCGTAGTGTGTAGGAGCCGAATCCAAATTCTTTAATTGTTCTGCGAACCGTTTTTGGGTGAACGTCCTTGTTAAGAGATGTACTAACAACTGCACTGATGTTAACAGAACATTTAATTTGGGCGGACGTCCAGTTCTTTGGTCATTTTCATTATTAAAACGCCCAACCCCGTGTTGAATAGTTAACCGGATTATAGACATCAATTTGGCAATTTCGGCACAGGATTTTTTTTCTAATACGGGTAAATTTAAAATTAATTTACGTTGGTCCTGCGGGAGCTGTGCTGCATTTTCACTTTCAGTCAAAAGTTTGTATATATATTCTTGATCACCAAGAGAGTCGTTCTAGCCATGTCCGTCTTTCGTCCGTCCGTTTCTAAGCAATTAGTATCTCAGTTTTAAAGCTATCTGCTTGAAACTTTTCCAAAAATGGTCTTTCTATTCCAGGTAAATCGGAAAAAGTAGGAACAATCCGAAAAAAATATTAAAAACAGTATTACATTGTTGTTTTTAGTTTTTTTTGTTATTTGGGTTTTGATAATATTTAAATATTATGGAACTACGATTTTAATTAAATTAAAATCGGACATCTAAATCATATAGCTCCTATAGGAAAATAGAAAAAATAAACAAAATTTAGATGAAACAAATTTTTATTTTGATGTTTTTCTGTTAATCAAACTATTCCTTTCACATATACTAATTACTACATTTACTAAGTCAGAATTACGCTTTCAGGTTTGTCAAAAGCGGACAACAATATCATATGGCTGCCATAGAAAAGATGGCCAAATGCAGCGCAAAATCGACATAGCTTCATTGTTTTAATTAATATTGGCATAGAAATCGAAATGTAGTCGTCTTGTAATGACTGCAAGGGTATATAAGCTCCGGCAAAAGTAATACAAAGAATAAGCAAGAAAGTCCCGTTAAAATGCGAAAAATATAACAGGAAAGAGCGCACTTCAGGGTCAACCGGACCCAACAAAAGTAATTAGATAATCATGAGGGTGGGGGAATTCACTAAGCAAGTCAAGTACCAAGAAATCGTTCAGTATTCCGGACCACAACATTGATTGATCAGTTCGAGCGACGCGACGAACACAAATTCACACAAAATTGCAAACTGTCGCAGAGCTCTCCACGAGATGGCTATTCAGTTAACTATCAGCTGGACATCTATACGTCGTAGGCAATTATTTAGGCGGGAATAGCTTGGCAAAGTGTACGACACTGTCTTATCTCTTGCCAAAAGTGATCCATTGTAGACCCTAAGAAAACGTCCGAATATCTTTATATTAGCCGTACCAAGGGCTACTTTTTTTTTATTTTCATTCTCTGAAGTCTTAAATTTAAGCATGTTTTCTATTTGACATTGTTGACATCTCTTCGTATGTCAAGCTATTTTCCACTACTATCCACAGATACGAGATATATAAATAGATATACATATGTGAGAAAAACCAATCTTTCCGAAAACCCAGAATTCCGTATTGAGAGCTCTCGCCGATGGAAATAAATAGGGTCAAGTTTGCACATTAAAGTCTTTGTCAAGTGCCGAATAATAAATATATATATGTGCTACCCGTCTAAATAATATTAGAAAGTATGATATTAATTTTTCATAAATTCGAAATATTATAAATCCATTATTTTACAAAATACATCTTCATGTATATTTATATTCATTTTTATACCCTTGCAGAGGGTATTATAATTTTGGTCAAAAGTGTGTAACGCAGTGAAGCAGACATCTCCGACCCTATAAAGTATATATATTCTTGATCAGGATCACCTCCTGAGTTGATATAAGCATGTCGGTCTGTCCGTCTGTCCGTCTGTCTGTCCGTCTGTCCGTCTGTCTGTTTCTACGCGAACTAGTCTCTCAGTTTTAAAGATATCGAATTGAAACTTTGCACACACTCTTCTTTCTTTTGCACGCAGTATATAAGTCGGAACGGCCGGGATCGGCCGACTATATCCTATAGCTGCCATATAACTGATTGATCGGAAATGCCATAACTTTGGTGTTTGTTAAGTTAGGAAGTTGGGATTTCCTATGGGTATTTTACTTGGCCGGTCAATCCGACCTACCAAATTTCAAAAGGATCGGCCGACTATATCCTATAGCTGCTATATAACTGATTGATCGGTAATGCCATAACTTTCGTGTTTGTAAAGTTAGGAAGTTGGGATTTTCTATGGGTTTTATATTTGGCCAATCAATCTGACCTACCAAATTTCATAAGGATCGGCTGACTATATCCTATAGCCGCCACTTAACTGAACGATTGGAAATGCCATAACTTTGGTGTTTTTAAAGTTAGGAAGTTTGGATTTTTTATGAGTGTTAAGAATGCATTATATGAATAATTTTGGAGAATATAATTTACAGAATATTCTGCAAGGGTATTTCAACTTCGGCTCCGCCCGAAGTTAGCTTTCCTTTCTTGTTATATATGAATTTCTAAATAAACTATCTTAAGGGTATAAAAATGAATATAAATATACATAAAGATGTATTTTGTAAAATTTATAATAGACTTATAATATTTCGAATTTATGAATATTTAATATCATACTTTCTAATATTATTTAGACGGGTAGCACATATTTATATATTTATTATTCGGCACTTGACAAAGACTTTAATGTGCAAACTCTTCCCATTTTATTTCCATCGGCGAGAGCTTTTAATACGGAATTCTGGGTTTTCGGAAAAATTGGTTATTCACACATTTATCTTTATATATATATCTGTGCATTGGGTATTTTTTATAGGTTCTCTTCGTAAAAACTAAACTATAGTTACATTATTATATTAAATTATAAATGTTTAGACTTGGTGGACAACGCTTCAGTACAGATGAAGAGGTGAAGGAAGCGGTCACCAAGTACAACGGCGGCCTAGCGGGCTTTCAGAAGTGGATAACGCGTCAGAAAAAATGCTTACACCTGAAAAAAATGTGGGTACCTTATTTTTTACTTGCCCCTCGTTGGAAAGATTCATATTTATCTCACCAGTAACATGGAAACACATAAACCAAATAAAACAAAAAAAAGTCTCTTGGTCAGACTGAGACTGAGCTTGATAATTTTTTTTTTGGGCTGAGAATGACAGTTAGGAGAAAAACTATTGAGCATATGTTGGAACCGGCTGGTAACAGGTTCCGGTACGGCTATATTTCCGCCGGGTGGGGGTATATGGATTCTTGTGGACCGTTCGAACTTCCCGTATTAATTAGGCTTGCAACCTGAAAGGTTCCTTAAAATGGTGAAGATCTGCAGCCCGAACCTCTAAACGACGGATTGGATAGTGCTGAAGGTATAAGAGAAGAAGGGATCGAAGCGCCAAGCAAACATGTCCAGCGAGCTTTCGAAGGCAATCGAAGGCCAGCTGCGCAATGGCAGCTCGACTCGCAGAGCCGGGATAAGCCCTGGAAACTGATGTGGAGACTGACATCTTAGTAACCTATGTCTCGGAGAACAGCGTTGTCGCAAGTTTTTTGATACAATATTTTTACTAACTTGCTGGTGGTTAAGACCTTTTGCTAATCTCCAACTTAATTATGAGAAAGGTAAAATCCTGGCGGGTCCTGCAGCAACATTTCTTCTCAGATCATGGCTGTTTATAAATAGTTATTAAAATTGATGAAGCCGAACCATCAAGATTCCGTGAAAAAACAAAGTATGCTTTTAAAATAACTCCCTAACTTTTTTTGAAACCTTAACAGGGCCAGCCAATGGAGCCCTATCATCTTAGAGCAGCAAGGAGACAAAAGAGGCTAGAGCCCAAGGAACTCATGGAACTTAGACTACAAGATAAGCGCGCCTAAATTCATCAATTAAACTAAATCGCAGGGTACAGAGGAAGACTGGAAGACAAACAAAGCAATCCTCGCTGCCTACAGATATGACCCACGCAAAGCAAAGCACCGAAGAGATTATCAAATTTGTTCGTTAGAAGCAAGCAAGGCCAAGGGTCATATTTTTTACATTAATATTAAATAACATTAAACGGTCTAAAACGTAGTGAAACAAAGAAATCAAAGCGTATGGTACCATAACCGAGCCACTGATCTTTGAGGAAAAGGTATCCGTAAGACGGTTTTGACAATCTTACATAACCTTTTCCACATCGGTTCGCCTGGATTCAATAGCTGGAAAACACTTCAACCGTTCCCTCCAAATAGCTTTCTCGGGAAGTTTCCCGCAGACCCTCTGTGACCGTGTGACGGACATCCAAAGTCAGAACTACTTCATTTCACTAGGTAATAAGTCTGTATGAGAGGCATTCAGCAAATGATGCACTGGACATCTTCTCCGTAGAAATCATGAAAAAGCAGACTGCTTTAGAAAAATAAAAACATTCCTTACATGCAAAATTTGAGATGAAACACTCCTCACATACCGGACAGACTGCTTCAGAGAGGAATGGCTGGCATGGAGGTCATGCATAACCGCCATTCTATACTGATGCCTCCAAGCCTAGCGAGAAATATACTTCAAAAAGTTGCTACTAAGCATAAGCAGAAGTACTAGCTATCAAAATAGTTAACATATAATCGGATGGTCAAGCAGATTTAACGGCCGTATCGTCCAACTCCAAAGCAATGAAGAGATGGCAAAGCAGTTTGATATCCACGCTATATCAGTCCCATTAGAAATGTGCGCCAGGGACGAGCAGCCTCCTCTCTTGCCCGATTTTCAGTACAACATAATGACTTCTGTCAAGACGAAGAGGAAGATGATGAAAAAGTGGTAGCCAGACAGGCTGGCTGAGTTTTATCCCTCGACATACTCAACGAAAGCCGCAAAATTGAAATGGTCGGATAACTTCCTTACAGTTTCGGATTGACACCACCTCAAGAGAGTTTAGTTCACTCCTAAAATTAAGATCTATTTCACCTTCCATGCTCTGCATGGAAATTAATCCCTTGGGGTATTCCGCCGAAGATAAATGACAAACAAAAAACGGACGAGTACTGCCCGACTCTGGGTTCGAAACAAATATAACAGAGGACCTTTCTTATCTCTTACAGATCCGTAGAGATGAATTGTGAATCAACTTAATGATATTGCCCAGTAAATATCATATCGCAGAAACATGTAAAGAAAATAACTGGAAAATTTTTCATGGTCAGTTTAAAGAAATGTGGCCGTTGAAATTTAATCAAGATAGGTAAGCCAATTTACATAATGTAAAAATATCGCATAAATAAAATGTAATTAAAATTTATGGAAAGGAAGCTCTCCATAGGTCATAAGTCTTCCTATAAACAATGGAATTCTTTCTTTCTCAGTCTCCAGTATAAGTTTGCAAAGCCGCGTGTCGTTTTTAATGCGCCTTGCAAAACTACATCTCGGGTTGCCTTTAATGATATCCTGATGGTTGCGCCGACAATCCATTATGAATTGTATTTAACTTTACTCCTCTTCCCGCTACACAGTTTTGCTCTGGCTGCAGATGTTAAAAAAAATGTATCGCCATGCGATGGTTAATAAAGAAATTAGGCAGGGTCAACTTATAGTGTGGCGTAGAGACCCTTCTAAGTCCTTGAGATTATACAAGCTCAACACCTTAAGTCTGAAATGTCTCAGTTCTTAATGCCTCAGGAAGTCTCCGACCCATAAAATTGGTATGAGTGGACTCCGATGCATTTGAATACATCATGTTAACTAAAACACTGTCTCAATTGGATGGGATATCTATTTATCGATCCGATCCCTATCAAAGGAACAGTTTTTTGGGCGGATTCAAACAGAACCCATCAGCCTGTAACTAGAAATTGCGTCGTCGACGAAATCGTATGGTCAATTTGTCTTCCTGGACCATCGTTGTTAAATAAATAATATTACATTTCGATATTTATGAAGAAATTTTTCTACAAGAGACAAGGAAGCCTGCTTTTGGGCGGACCTCTTTTATACACGTTTCGGTATTTACGATTATCACGAGGAATTAGAATACGTTCGTAAAGTCTCCAGAGACGGGCCAAGAAACGAGAACTTGGTCAAACTTTTTGTTTTCGAGAGTTGGAGTTGATTTAGTAAACGCCACTAAATCATACAATGTCAAATTTTTTTTCTTGAATACAAAACGGTCCATGTTTGCAGAGCTATGTCCGGCGTCTTCACCACAATAGTTCTACTACACTGGAATACTACTGAATATCCTTCGAATTAAGAACAGACCCTGCGCAGCATGGCCTGTGAGCTGTGTTGTCTTAAACTAGGCGACCAATCACTATGAACTCGCCAACAATACTTAAGCCCCAAACGTCAAAATACTTACAGCTATAGTGTGGTTTCTAGAAAACCCCTCTCCTTTGCGGTATACCTTAAAATGCAAATGACAAGATAGCATGCTGAAAATCTTTTATCAATTCCAAAATCGCCTACACTCCAGGCAAACAAAACCTGGTAGCGCCTTAAAATATACGACCAAGCAAGAAGTCCCTTACCAATACTATTAAAATCAGGGACTAGCATTTAATTGCTTTAAAAATAAAATAGTACACGAAGATGACAAATGCCCGTAGGTCTGGACTTTCGTACTTTTAAAAGTATGGTCAGAAATGACAGATCTTGCAAAACGTATGCAAGGCTAATGTTTTAATTACACATTTAGACACATTTTAGATTTTATTTAACACTCCCTTTTTAAAGATTTCCCATCAACTGTCTTCCGATACTCTAAATCTCAATTTCCGAACATAGCAGAGCAGACCAGGCAGCGCAATACTATTAGCGACTAAGGAGTTGAACAGAACATCCCGTTCTGTGACGGGAAAAAAGCCAGTGGAAATAATAATTGCAACATCAGTCGCAAGGTATTTCCCGATTCTATACTTAGCTTGTAAACAAATCAAAGTATACCTCATACTTCATTAGCAAAGAAAGTTAGAGCTTGCGTTTCGCATTTCAACAATGCAATGAGACTACAATCGCAAATTTTTGAAAGAATCGTATTAGAGAAAGTAGCTCTATGTAATCTATAAAATACTCATACATGGCATCTAGATCTGGTATAAGTATTATTAACGACACTAATGTCACCGTCAAGACCACTGAATGAAACGGTCTAGGACTTACCTCCTGACTTTTACCGATCGCATTTCCTTGAATGAAAGCTTTTTTTGTGAATTACCAAGGGATTCTGAAAAAGAATCCCATCGTCTTAGCCTTGTCACAAGTAAACGGAATAATGTATTAGAGTGCCTTATCCTGCCGTTCTTAGATGAGTTCAGTCTCAGGAACCTCCGACATATTGTCGCACATCCCCACTTAGCTATATTTAAGCCCAAACACCATGTTTGAAAAGCGTTTAGACCCAATTGTAAGTCAGAACTGCGGAAAATTTTTATATTTTCAGGCATAACTTTACTTCATCTGTGTAAAACATAATGTGAAGAGAAATAAATAAGACGTAAACCCAGATTTTTCACATCTTTGGAAAATTTTGCAACCGGAAAAACAAAAGATGCAGACGAAATCGTGAAATTCTATAAGGGGGATTTTGACAGGTTGCGACTAACGAATGATAGAGATTTTTTTGGGTGTTGTTGGGCGTGAAAAAGAAGAAGAAGAGGAAAAAAAAAAAAAAAGGAGAAAAGAAAAAAGAAAAAGAAAAGAAAAAGAAGAAGAAGTAGAAGTGACTGATTTGAACACTATTGTAAATTTTTTTAAGGAGAATGAACATCGTAATGAAACTCGTTCCCGAATTCCTACGATTTCTGAGATTGATTATAACGATTCCGGGATGTTCTTGTTCGAATGAGAAAAGTTTTTCAGTTTTACGTCGCCTAAAAAATTATTTAAGGTCGACTGCGTCACAAAATCGACTGAACCATGTTGCCATTCTGCATTCGTACAAACAATTCGCTGATGAGCTCGATTTAGAAAAATTATTGAACGAGTTCATCATTCGTAATAATCAACGAACTTGGTTACCCCCCCTTTCACCCTCCCCTTGAAACCTTACTACCCACTCGGGCGGAAAGTATGACGCCGGCCCTGGTCGTAGACCATGTTGACATGGAGATATAATTGATCTACAAAGATGTTACAAGTGGGGTGTAATAATGTTTTCGCTAAGCTTTGGGATAGCGAATGGCTTGTATTTGAGATATTCCCCTTCTTATGAATGGGTATAAATAAGTGCGCAGAATAAGTTTCCAAAGATAAGGTAAACAGTTTGTATAAGGATCTACATAGGTTTTAGCGCAGAATCTAAGCACGCTGGGAATAGACAGGCTTAACTTTTTCAAGATCCCAGCCAACGGAGTTTTCGGTTCAGCTTGACAAAAAATTAAGTATGATTTACAAAATTATAAAATGAATCTTGTAAAAATAGCTTTAATAACACCGGGCGTTAAGCACGTTAAAATAAGACGTGTTTTAGGGTATCTGAAAATGGCAGATTGTAATGCGCACGCTTTAAATTTATTGTAAAATCTGGACTAAACATACTTTTGGTGTAACAACTCTTTATTAAACAATGGAGGTTCATTGGAAATTAACGGATAATATAAAGGAACACACATATAAAATAAGCAGTTATAAACGGCCTCAGTCATGTTAGTGCATGAATAAAGTTCGGACCAGTCAAACTGGATATAAAAGTATAAAAGCAATGAAATTTTGCCTTACGTTCTTGAAAGACTTTTCTTTTGTTCCTACCTAAATCACCACATTGGTCAAGACATATGGTCAATCATGGAATTTCGTAAACTAAAATATCGACCTCTTGCTAATAAACATTGCTGAGTTAAGTTGGAATTTCGCTCGGGATAGGAGCATTCAATTATCCAGTGTAGAGTACTGTCAGAGTCGGTAAATGAAAAAGCAAACGTTTAGAAAGTTAAGCACGGCACAGCCTATAGCGAAGCTACGTTCTGGTCTTGAGGCTTTTATATCAACAGTACTCATGAACATGGTGGCGGTTGATAAGTATGGCATTTCGAAAGAAATGACAATCCATAATAAAATCAAGGAGATGGCAGAAATGTGAAATAAGAAGTTTTCGGATATTGTCAGAGATTTTATAAGTCCCTTTAGCGTATATAAACAAAAGCTTCCTTTAAGGCCCCGTCATATACTAGATGACTCACCCGGCAGTCATGGCTGTTCTCCCCCACAAATGATTTTATTGACACGAAAAGTCAATTTGAGTAGATAAGACACTTTGCAATTTGTGGCGAAAGCCAGTCGAATAAATTACTCGAGGAAATGAAAGTTTTGAATCCCTCCTAAGTGGCTGGTCCGGTAATTAATTTACCTTTAAAAGAAATGAAGCATGCTAAGGCTTGTTTAGCCAAGATGCTCCGTTATCTAACTATCTTTGCTGTTACATCAATGCTTGGCGATTGGCTAATGTTTGCCCCTTCACCACGCGAATAAGAAAAGGATATGCAGGTACTTCTCTTGTAAGCTTTGAAGTCTTCGGTAGGATGCTTAAATCCCACAATTTCTATGGAAATGTGGTAGAGAAATGTTTTTGCGCGGTATATATCATTCGAACATTTGTCCCAAGGACTAACACCCGCTAACCGATTGACACCATGAATAAAGTTATAAATAAAAACAGCATCAAGCATTGTTCTACGGTTGGCTAGGGCGGATACATTTAATAACAGTAAAGCAAAAAGTATAATTTGTTTTGTACTGATTCAATGTGACTAATATGTATGTATTGTCGACTCCAGAGTCGGACGGACTAACGAAATAAATAAAGCCTTAGTGAACTCGTTAAGCTTCGACATAAGTCTTCTACTTTTTTTTTGTTTACCTTTGACGTGCTGTTTGGCCTTTTTATGCAGATTTTTCACGCTGAAAAAATATACACGCAAAAATTTTTAGCAGGAGTGTGAAAATATACACATTATTATATTATTAACAGCCATTCTTGTAACCACAGTTTTAGCTATAATAGATTAACGGAGTCCCATTGCGAAAATACTTAGAACTTAACGCTATATACGAGGGCAATCCGACAAGTACTTAGCCTTACCGCCCGATGGCGTCACAATCGCAAGAGAAATTTACTATCGTGTAGCACATTTTCGTAGACAGCTACTGTCGAAATTTCAGCCGAATCGGACACGTAGTTTTGTTTTGACTGCGTGTGGAATCGGACGTGTCCTCGGATTTTAGAAAAAATGGAGAGAGAGCTATATCGGTCTGTGATTCGATTCTTGTTTTTGGAAGGGAAATCGCGCAGCGAAATCAAAGAGCGCTTGGATGCTGTGCACATCGAAGGAGAAGAGTCACCCTTCGATGGCGACCGTCAAAAATTGGTTTAACGAGTTTAAGCCACGCCCAGGTGCCCCGAAAACGGCTACCACGGAGGCTAACGTGACAAAAATCTACGATCTCGTATTGGCAGACCACCTATTGAAGATACGCGTGGGTCATATCCTGCATGAAATTTTGGGCATGAGAGGGCTGACGACGCGATAGGTGCCGCGTTTGCCCACTCCGGACAACAAACGCAACCTTGAGGCCACTTCAGAGCAGTGTTTGACGCTGTTTAAGCGCAATCCGAAAGAGTTTCTGCGTCGTTTCGTGACCGTCGCCGAAACATTGATCCACTGGTACACACCAGAGACCCACCAGAAACAGTCGAAACAGTGGACTTCACCCGGCGAACCTGCTCCGAAGAAGGCGAAGACTGTCCCATCGGCCGGAAAGGTGATGGCCACCGTTTTTTTTTGGATTCACAAGGTGTGATCTACATCGACTACGTGGAGAAGGGCAAAACGGTCACAGGCCCAAAATTGTTGGGCCGATTCGCCGCCGAATTGCAGAAAATACGGCCCCATTTCGCGAAGAAAAAACTCTTCTATCATGACAACGCACCGGCTCACACTTCCGCCCTCGCCAAGGCCAAATTGGTCTAATTGGGCTACGAACTGCTACCCCATCCACCACATTCTCCAGATTTGGCCCCGTGTGACTTCTTTTTGTTTCCAAACTTGAAAAAGTCACTCGCTGGACAGAAACTTGCGTCGATTCCCCCATTTTCATCGCAGTGAGCACCAATTTATTAAATTACTAAATAAGCTGAAAAAAATGTCAAACTTAAAATTGTCAATCCGGGAAAATCGAGCCAAAAAAACCTGTGTAGCAGAATTTTCCCGCGCTTTTCATTATTTTCCCGCGCCTTTCAGCATTAGGCATATATATTCGTTGCCCTTAGATATCGGTCAGTGCATCATTCTCCGTTTGCATTAGCATTTCCCTAGGAGTTGAGCCGCTAGCCGCGTTCACATACACACGCACACCGAAACCACTGCCGCGATTCCGAGTTATCTTTGTCGTTTTTGTTATCGATCTCGGCAGCAAGGCAATTGTTGGTTTGCCTTTTCGGTACGCTTGAGCGTTGGCGTGTGCTGCCCTACAGTGCGTGCGTTCGGGATAGTACTGTCATAGGGTTTTTGTAAAAAACCTATAAACGCTAATTACTTCTCTCGGCACTTAGCTCCCCTACACTGCGTGCGTTCGGCATATTACTCGTTAATAAATAAAAATAAATAAATTAATAAAAAATAAATATACAGGGTGCCGACCTAAACATTGAATATTTTTCTTAAATTTTGACTGATTAGCTTGATCAGACATGTTTTGGAAACGTCAAAGCAGTAGAATTTTAACCTTGGCTTGCTACATTCCGAAACAACGCGCTGAAATAGTTCAGATGTATATTGAAAATAACAAGTCATTTGTGATCTCCGGATTTAACTCCTCCAGACTTCTTTCTGTAGGGTTATTTGAAGAGCAAAGCTAATTCCTGTAATCCTTAAACCCTCGACGAGCTCTTTCTTTGGAGCGAATGTGAGACGACATTCAACAAACCAAATGCCCAAAACTGTTCAGCAGGTCCTATCTAATCCTAAGAAGAATGGAAGTTTTTCGTTTGTCGCTGCCAAGAACGACTCTGTACAATGAGTGTATTGCAACTCTACTGAAGACCAAATTGGAAACTGCGTGTACATATCGGTAGTTTCTAAATAAAAAATAAAAAAATTGCATGTACTAACAATTAGAATTCAGTCATATATACATACATAAATATTTCGAATTAGAGATAAGTTAATCGCTTTGGACATTAAATCACAAACAAAATATTCGTGTTCGACCCAATTAATGCAAACTTAATTCCCCCATTTTCATCGCAGTGAGCACCAATTTATTAAATTACTAAATAAGCTGAAAAAAATGTCAAAATGTCAATCCGGGAAAATCGAGCCAAGTTCAGCAAAGATTCGATTTCGCTAAAAGAGCAACCTTGTACATTAACTGCCTTCAAAGGGGACACACTGTCAAAAAATGCAAATCGAACAGATGCAGAGTGTGCAATTCCCCACAAAAAAGTCTTGCGGTATTTTCGATAGTTGGCGCTGAAAGCGCGTAGTTCTTGTTTTATTCGTCGCATCAGGTTATACTATACCTTTTTGAAAAGTTCATTTCACGCGCTAACACGTGTTTGATTGATTGTCTTTTCTTTTAAGTCGTTCGTTAATTATAGCGTCGCAATCATGGAGCAAAATAAAGAGAAAATACGGCATACTTTACAGTACTACTACGATAAAGGCAAAAATGCATCTCAAGCCGCCAATAAAATTTGTGCAGTTTATGGACCCGATACAGTTTCCATTTCCACCGCACAACGATGGTTTCAACGTTTTCGTTCTGGTGTAGAGGTGGTCGAAGATGCGCCACGCTCCGGAAGGCCTGTCGTCGAAAATTGCGATAAAATCGCTGAATTGGTCGAAAGAGACCGTCATAGTAGCAGCCGTAGCATCAGTCAAGAGCTGGGCATGAGTCATCAAACCGTTATTAACCATTGGAAGAAGCTTGGAGTCACTAAGAAGCTCGATGTATAGGTGCCACACGAATTGACGCGAAAAACATCTTTGACCGTATCGACGCATGCGAATCGCTTCTAAATCGCAACAAAATCGACCCGTTGTTGAAGAGTATTGTGACTGGCGATGAAAAGTGGGTCACTTACGATAACGTAAGGCGCAAACGGTCGTGGTCGAAAAGCGGTGAAGCGGCCCAGACGGTGGCCAAGCCTGGATTGACGGCCAGGAAGGTTCTTCTGTGTGTTTGGTGGGATTGGCAGGAAATAATCCACTATGAGCTGCTCCCCTATGTCCAAACGCTCAATTCGGACCTGTACTGCCAACAACTGGACCGCTTGAAGACAGCACTCATGCAGAAGAGGCCATCTTTGATCAACAGAGGCCGAATTGTCTTCCACCAGGACAACGCCAGGGCACACACATCTTTAGCGACGCGCCAGAAGCTCCGGGAGCTCAGATGGGAGGTTCTTTTGCATCCACCGTATAGTCCGCACCAAGTGATAACCACTTGTTTCTGTCCATGGCGAACGCGCTTGGTAGTCTGAAGTTGGCCACAAGAGAGTCCTGTGAAAATTGGCTCCGAGTTTTTTGCCAATAGGGAAGCGAGCTTCTATGAGAGGGGCATTATGAAGTTGGCATCTCGTTGGGAACGCGTCATCGAACAAAACGGCGAATATTTGACTTGAATCGCATTATTGTAACCAATTTTATGAACAATTGAAAATTCAATAAAAATACCGTGTTCAGACGAACACTAATAAAAATAAAATATAAAACTTTATGAGCTCTGTGCATGTCATGTGACAGTTGTAAATCGACTCAGAGCCATAAACCATGATCTGCAATTTTAGACCCTACAAGGGAGCGGTGTTAGCACTTGTAATCTGTAAGTGCAGGCCACTTGAGCCTCACCGAAGATAATCACTTAAGATGTTTCTCACACTGCACCAAGGGTTCCTGTGCGGGGGTCAAATGATAACTCTCCCGCTCAGGCAGACGCGGCCTCTGCGTAGGCCCCAGATAAGACCAGAATAAGAATTTCATGTTCGTTTCCTAAGCAGGGACTTAGAAAATAAAATTCAGTTTTAATACAGAACTCAACTGAAAAGGTTGTTTTATTTAATTCATCCCTTTCATTTTGGTCCTTCGACAACTCTGCAGTTTTCCCCCACCAGTGGTAAGAGACTCAGAACTTAGGCCAGCACCTAAAAAATAAAAATCTGTAACACTTGCAGTTTTTGTTTAAGGTGTTAATGAATAGTTGACTCTTGTTTTCCCCCACCAGTGGTAAGAAACAGAGTAAAAAATTTTTAAAATCAAAAAGATATAAAAGAATCTTTTTTTTTAATACAAAATTTATTCAACTATAGTATTGCAACAAAAAGTCAAAATTTGTTGTAAAAGTGGTCGAAAAAATCGACAAATTAATAATAAAAATAATTCTTGCCATCGAGCAAATGTATTGTTTGGCGTTTTCGAGGCCTTTTAAACATCGAAAAAGTGATTTAATAAAATCAGGCGTATTCGAGGCCGACATCGAAAAAGTGTTCAAGTTATCACAGTGAAATAAATTAAAGTGACTTCCGATTTTGGCAACAAAATTTATTCCCGAATTGAATAACAAATAATTAAATAAAAATAAATATATTCAAAAGAAATACAAATAATAAAATAAAGGGACTCCCAAAATACAAAAGTTAAAAAAAAAACACCTAAATCATCTGTAAATCATCTGTAAATCATCTGTAAAACATCTTAAATCATCAAAACTGCAATAAGGACTCCACGACTACTACAACTACAAGAGCGAGGACAGCATCGGAACAAATAACATCGAAGATTTAACAGCGACAACAACAGCGGCAACAAATATAGGATCAGATAAGTCCTATATATCAAATTAAAATTTTTTTAAATTACAAATATTATATAAAAATATTATTTAAGTTGTCGATAATTAAATTCAAGTTTTAATAATTACAAATAATAATAAAAAAATATATAAAAAAATGTTGTCCGAGCAAACAATCGCACTAATAACAAGAAAGGAAAGCTAACTTCGGGCGGAGCCGAAGTTGATATACCCTTGCAGAATATTCAGTACATTTTATTCTCCAAAGTTATTCATATGATGTATTCTTAATACTCCATAAAAATCCCAACTTCCTAACTTTAAAAACACCAAAGTTATGGGATTTCCAATCGTTCAGTTATATGGCAGCTATTGGATATAGTCGGCCGATCCTTATGAAATTTGGTAGGTCGGATTGATTGGCCAAACATATAATTCAAAGAAAATCCCAACTTCCTAATTTACAAACACCAAAGTTATGGTATTTCGGATCGTTCAGTTATATGGCAGCTATAGGATATAGTCGTCCGATCCTTATAAAATTTGGTAGGTCGGATTGATTGGCCAAAAATAAAACCCATAGCAAATTTCAAATTTCCTAACTTTAAAAACACCAAAGTTATGGCATTTCCGATCAATCAGTTATATGGCAGCTATAGGATATAGTCGGCCGATCCCGGCCGTTCCGACTTATATACTGCGTGCAAAGAAAAGAAGGGTGTGTGCAAAGTTTCAAATCGATATCTTTAAAACTGAGAGACTAGTTCGCGTAGAAACAGACAGACGGACAGACAGACGGACAGACGGACAGACGGACATGGCTATATCAACTCAGGAGGTGATCCTGATCAAGAATATATATACTTTATAGGGTCGGAGATGTCTCCTTCACTGCGTTGCACACTTTTGACCAAAATTATAATACCCTCTGCAAGGGTATAAAAAGGCAGGTGGAGATTACCAACGCCAGTAAGGCGCTGGAAGATCTCCCAAGCTTATCATTTGAATACTTAAAGAAATTTGATGAGCTAAAGGCCGAGTGCATCGAAAATCACAAAGCTCTGATGCATATTGGAGTAGTCGCGCATGACTACTTCATTAAGAGTCATTACGAGCAAATGTTCTCGATTTTTAATAGAATTAAAGTAAGAATAGATAAAGTGTTAGCTGAATCCGATAAGTCCGATGGTAAATTAATGGTAAAAGAGCAGAATACAGAAAAAAGTGTAAACTGCGAAAGCCAGTTAGATACAGCAATAGAGCAGTTAGAAAGGTATTTAAAAGATACATTTGAGGATATTCAAGATGATAAAATAAAAACATTTGAAATTAGGATAGGGAAGCTTAATTTTTATTGGGATAAGATAGTTGCCATGAAGCAGGGAAACACGACGGACGTCACGATTAAAAGGTATAATGATATATTGGAAGAATTAGCGTTCGATATTTCCATGGTTACCAAAGACATGAGAAAAAACTCGAGGAAATTGTGCCAAAAAAGGTAGAAGTTGCAAATCATAAAATTGAAGATTTGCCAACGCTGCCTAAAATTCAGGTACCCACATTTTTTGGAGATTCCAAAGATTGGGACCTATTTTATGAGTTATTTAATGAACTCATACATTTAAGGGAGGATCTCAGTCCTACCTTGAAATTTAACTACCTCAAAATCTCACTTAAGGGAGAAGCCAGGAATGTGGTTTCTCACTTATTGTTGGGATCAGGGGAAGATTATGAGGCCGCTTGGGAATTGTTAACCAAGCGGTATGAAAATAAAAGGAAAATTTTTTCCGATCAGATAAATCGCCTTCTTGATCTCCAAAATCTAAATGTGGAATCAGTTCGGCAATTAAGAATGTTTATTGACACAATTAATGAGTCAATTCACATGATAAAATTAAAGGCACAAATTTCAGACGAGGTTGATATAGTTTTTGCACACATAATAATAAGAAAATTTAACAAAGAAGCTCTGCAACTATATGAGAGCCATGTTAAAAAAACTAAAGAAATTCAAGCATTGTCCGATGTCATTGCATTTTTAGAGCAACGACTCAGTTTGAGTAGCTCAGTTCAGGATGAAAAACCTGCAAAAAAAAGTGTTCAGTAGCAATATGAAAGAGTTGTCTACTAACAGTTGTCCGATGTGCAAAAGTACGGGACATTTGCTACTTCAGTGTCAAAAATTTAAGGCTTTGAATCCATCTGAACGGATGGAAAAAGTAAAAACGGATGTTTTAAATGCCTTAAACACTCTTATAGTAAGAAATGTCAAAGCGACATTTCATGTTCGATTTGTAAAAAAAATCACCATAGTATGCTACACATTTATGTAAAGTCTAAAACAGATGAAAAAACTAATGAAAAAGTAAACACGTGTATGACATCGGAACAAGCGTTGCTAGCTACAGCACGCATTCAAATTCAAACCTCTGAGGGGGGTTTCGAAAATTTTAGAGCTTTGATCGACAGTGGTTCTCAAAGCACAATAATTTCAGAAGAATCTGCGCAGATTCTGAAATTGCCCAAAATTCGGTCTCAAACAGAGATCAGTGGAGTATCGTCCACGGGAAAGTGCATCTCGAAGCACAAGGTAAATCTTTCAATTAAACGAAATAATTCCCAAAAAACGATAAGAATTGAAGCACTTATACTTCCAAAACTAATGAGGGCTCTCCCAGTTAACACTGTTAATGTTGACAAAACAAAGTGGGAGAAGTACAATTTGGCTGACCCAGACTTTAATAAGCCGGGTCGTGTAGATCTGATAATTGGGGCAGATCTATACACTAACATTCTGCAGAATGGAGTGGTCAAAATTAATGGCCTCCTCGGTCAAAAAACCGAATTCGGGTGGATTGTCTCTGGATGCAAAAAATCCAAAGGTAAGAAGACAATTGTAGCAACCACCATCGAATTAAAAGATATGGATCGGTATTGGGAAGTTGAGGAAGAAGACAAAAATGATATCGAATCTGAAATATGTGAAAATCATTTCATAAAAACTACAAAAAAAGGTTCAGATGGTCGATACATTGTGTCAATTCCTTTTAAAGATGATGTCACCTTAGGCGATTCGAAAAAACAAGCAATGGCTCGTTTCATGAATCTTGAGAAAAAATTAAAAAGAAATGAAAAACTAAGGTTAGACTATGCTAAATTCATGCATGAGTATATGGATTTAGGTCATATGGTCGAAGTGCAGGAAGAAGGAAAGTACTTTTTACCTCACCAGGCAGTAATTAGAGATTCAAGTCTGACGACCAAATTAAGAGTTGTTTTTGACGCTTCAGCAAAAACAACTAATAATAAAAGTTTGAACGACATAATGTGGATTGGTCCACGAGTTCAAAAAATTTTTAGATTATTATTAAATGGCGAAAATTTTTAGTATCTGCGGACGTTGCAAAAATGTATCGTCAGATAAATATTAATGATAATGATCAAGAATATCAATATATTTTATGGAGAGATTCTCCAGATGAAAAAATTAAAAATTATAAATTGACAACAGTCACATATGGTACTGCATCTGCACCATATTTAGCTACTAGAGTTCTAGTAGATATTGCTGATAAATGCAAAAACAAAGATAGAATTGATTGGCATTTTATCCCCCCGGCAGGACCTCACTTCGGAGGTATTTGGGAATCTGGAGTTAAATCCATGAAGCACCATTTGAAACGGGTAATAGTGGAAAATAGTCTGACATACGAAGAGATGTCAACACTTTTATGTCAAACAGAAGCATGCTTGAATTCGAGACCATTGTATACTTCTGAGAATGAAATGGATCAACATGAAGTATTAACTCCAGGTCATTTCTTGATTGGTAGACCACCGTTAGAGATTGTTGAACCAATTGAAAATGAGAAAATTGGTAATTTAGATAGGTGGAAATTAATCCAAAAAATTAGAAGAGACTTCTGGGTTAAATGGAAAGAGGAGTATTTGCATACTCTACAACATAGAAACAAGTGGAAAAGGGAAAGTCCAAATATAGAGAAAGGACAAATTGTCTTGTTGAAGGATGAAAACAGTCATCCAGCCAGGTGGCCAATGGGAAAGGTGGAAAAAGTCCATAAGGGTAAAGACGAAAAGGTTAGAGTGGTAGAAGTGAAATTACAAGATGGATTTATCACCAGACCAATAAGCAAGATTTGTCCCTTAGACGGAATAAAGTCTGTCGATAAAATGGAATCTGATCCCGAAGAGACAAAACCGAAAAGACAAAAAAGAGGTACATCAAAGATCTCAAAACTTGGTTTTGTAATGGCTATGTTATTATTTATATTCCGCCAATTTGCTAACGCATCAGCTAAAGTTGATCAGCCAAGGTATGCAATAGAGAAGATAAATAAGACCTCGGCAATATATTTAGACCCAATGTGGGACGTTGAAATTGTAGCCTCCTCTTGGAATTTAATAATATTTTATAATATGGACGTTTACTTCGAAATGCTTAAAAAAGGTTAAGAATTAATACCAAAAATGAGGGTCATTTGCGAACGGCTTCATAGTTTTGAGGATCAAAGTCTTTTAGTTCTGAGTAACACAGAAAGGCAGATCTCAGACATAGAAGAAAATAATAAACTTTTTATGGCTCAGGGAAAATCAAGTAGTAAACGTGCTCCATTTGGTTTTATGGGATCGCTTTATCACATTCTGTTTGGAATAATGGATGAAGACGACAGGATACAAATGGAGGATAATATAAAAAACTTATTAAGCAATCAGCATAGCCTGAACGAGTTAAGTAGGAAACAGACTTCCTTAGTCGATTCTAACATTTTAAAGAAATCGACTGATGAAGTTAACTCAAATTTTAAAGGAATGAACGAAAGAATCAAGAACATGACGGCGGTATTGCAAGAATCTTATTATGTGTACAAAGAGTCTATCAATTTTTTTATGATAACCAAACAGCTAAGTAACATTATAGATGAATGCGACAAAATTCAATATGGTATCATAAGCCTATTAATAGACATAAATCATGGCCGACTTAATACAAACATATTAAGACCTAGTCAGCTAAAGGGTGAAATTTCCAAAATAAAAGACAGTTTGTCTGAAAATCTAGTCTTGCCAGGGAAAAGAACAGGCACAGAATTAAAGGAGGTTTACACCTTATTGACGGCTAGAGGTTTATTTGTGGATAAAAAATTAATAATTAATGCCAAAATACCTTTGTTTGGTAGACATGCTTCAGTACTTTATAAGGTTATCCCAGTTTCGGTTAAATTGGACGACCGCATGATTACAGTGCATGTAGAATCTCAGTATTTAATTTATAATTTCGAGATCGATGCATATCACCTTATGGCAGAATCTACTATTGTCAATATATCACCTTAAATGTCAAAGGTGGCAGTCGAATAAAAGAGTTTGTGAGGGAAGTTGGCCTTGGAGTAGTGCTAACGACTATAGTTGTGAGATTAAACCTCTCAAACCAAATAAGGCATCGAACTGCAGGTATAAATCGATTATAGAGAGTAAGTCATATTAGGTTGAGTTGGAAAGGAAAAGTAGTTGGCTTTTTAAGGTTCAAAACAATTCTAAGGCTAGAATTCAGTGTAGCAACTCAAAAATAGAGATAGTAGATTTACCTGAACAAGGAATAATGACTTTGAGGTCAGATTGTACTGCTCGAACTGATGATAAAATATTAGTTGCTCAACACAGTATTCAGTTAGAAGATCAGGGAACATTAGCTTTGTCTTACATTGGAGAAGTTAACGAAATACCAAAGATTATTTGGAACCCGCTCGACATGCCATTAATTAACCATACGGACGAAATCAATCGTTTATCAAAGCAAATTCAATATTTAAAAACTCACAAGCTAGAATTGAGGGAATTAGACTTTCACCTTTTAACTGGACATGCATCCCTCATTTTAGCAATTGTAATAATAATTATATTAACTGTATATTTTATAAGAAAAATAAAAATACGAAGGCAGTTACAAGCCATATCATTACCCAGCGGTATGCTTAATATTTAAATTTGTAGATACAATAAATCTATGATATAAAAATGTTTTATGTTAAAAAAATAAATAAATTCACTAAAATGTTAAAACACAATAATTGCAAGCCGTGGAAAGGTGTCAAAATTATTAAGCAAAATAAAATATATCGAATTAATACAGTCCACTAATTTTGTATTGCAATGTTTTTGAGAATAAATGAAATAAATTGTAATTAACACATACACCTAATCTTGCCGGCCCTTGCCAGAATGTTCAGACGAACAATAATAAAAATAAAATATAATACTTTATGAGCTCTGTGCATGTCATGTGACAATTGTAAATCAACTCAGAGCCATAAACTATGATCTGTTATTTTAGACCCTACAAGGGGCGGTGTTAGCACTTGTAATCTGTAAGTGCAGGCCACTTGAGCCTAACCGAAGATAATCACTTGAGATGTTTCTCACACTGCACCAAGGGTTCCTGTGCGGGGGTCCAATGATAACTCTCCCGCTCAGGCAGACGCGGCCTCTGCGTAGGCCACCGATAAGACCAGAATAAGAATTTCATGTTAGTTTCCTAAGCAGGGACTTAGAAAATAAAATTCAGTTTTAATACAGAACTCAACTGAAAAGGTTGTTTTATTTAATTCATCCCTTTCATACCGCAAGACTTTTTTGACAACCTAATATATTCCGCAAACACTAACCTCGCGTTAACACCCCCTTCTCAGCATGCGACTGCATCAGATAGAGTTATTCTTACAACTGCTGTTGTGAGCCTTCAAACAAAAAGTGGTGAATTTGTATTGGCTCGAGTGTTGCTCGACTCAGGATCACAAATAAACTTTGTGACCGATGAGGTCGCTCAGAGACTTAAAATTCGAAATTGGTGGGACTAATGCCCAAGCTACAAAAAAAGCTGTACTCGACACTGCTTCGGTTTAGATTGCATAAGTTTGCCCTTGCGGCAGACATAAAAAAAATTGTCGCAAAGTCCCGATTCAAATACAAGGTTTCGCTGACTCTTCCATGCGAGCGTATGGAGCGTGCATCTACGCTCGCACTCAAATTGCTTAAGGTTTAAAAGTGTAGAATTACGCAAATGGGCATTAGCTCTCGTAGTCAGCCCAGAGCCAAATTATCTGCTTCAGAAAATAAAAAAACTTTTCGTCGCACCGGAAGCTTCTGAGAGTTTTCGTATGGGTCTTCCGCTTTATTCAAAGGTGCAGAAAAGGATCGACGACCTTTGAAAAAAGTATTTCGCCATGAGAGCTGAACTTCGCCTTTGAGAAAATTGTTGAAGTTATACAATTTCATGAATTCAGTAAAATTTGGAAAAATAAACCAGAAGCAACGAATAAACTGTCCAGCAGATAGACTTCGAGCTCTCCGCCCATTTAACATCTGTTGCGTTGATTTTTGTGACCCCTTTAGCACAACGTATCGTATCCGTGGTAAGCCACCGTACAAGTGGTAAGTGGCCTCGTTCGTATGTTTTGCGTGAAGCTTCTGAGAGTCCAAAGCGGTCCACTTGGAGCTAGTGTCTGACCTAACCACCGATGCTTTTTTGTTGGCTTTTCAAAGGTTCGTGAGTCGTCGCGGGATACCGGAGAAGGTGTGGTGCGACAACGCCACCAACTTCGTCGGCGCCGACCGACCGAACCGAGTGTGTTCCGATCTTGTCTGGAGGAGCAGGGGGGCGGTATACAAGCGAGCTTGCGTTCATACCGCCCAGAGCACCAATTTTCGGCAGACTTTGGGAGGCAGGTGTGAAGTCTGCAAAGCACCTGTTCCTTCGGACGGTCGGCCGAGACCTCTTGCTCGGAACTCTCCTCACCAGAGTGGAGACCGTGCTGAATTCTAGGCCTCTAGAAACCCTCAGCGTCGACCCAAACGACGGCGAAGCCCTTACCCCTGGACATCTGGTCATCGGCGGCCCCCTGTTTGCCCCACCGTCGGAAGCACTCCCTGACCAAATCAACCTGACCTGCTTTCATCGATGGCGATGTGCATTGTCGCTCAAGAACAGGTTTTGGCAGCGATGGTCCCGGGAGTACATCTCCAGCCTGAAGCAGAGGATAAAGTGGCACCAGGAGGAACAAAACATCGTCGTGGGAAAAATGGTCGTCGTAGCCGAGGATAACCTTCCACCGCAGCAGTGGAGGATCAGGCGAGTGGAAGCGCTCCACGCTGGCGCCGATAAGAAGTAGCTATCCATCGGCTGACCCCGTTGCTTGTGTTGGGCTGAAGGACGTCGTCCCTTCAGAGGCTGCGTTGTTTGCGAACTTGGCGCGTTAGTATCTAGTTGTAAAGCTTTCATTCGCTCTTGCGCGTCAGTATCTAGTTGTAAAGCTTTCATTCGCCCTTGCGAGTTCGCCCGTCTCTCGCCGCTAAGCATCTTTCTGAATTTCGTCGGCAAGGTGTAAAACTAGGTTCTATCTTACCGCCCAGCCACCTATTTCACCAGACTACACGCAGGGGCTCCTTATGTTTTTTTAACCATGACTAGTGCCGTTGGATCTCGGCGTTGTAGCCTTGTAGATTCGTCGTCGTTCGGTGCCTCGACTTTGCGATCTTGATCCTGGGGCACTTGACACTTGACTTGACTTGCTTACTGGTTTCGCGTACACGCACTCGCCTTGATTCTCGCTTGCCCCGTCCTAGGTACGGCTTTTATTCCCTTATGGATCACATAATTGCTAAGCATTCTTTCTCAATTGCGGAGAAACTCCTGTCCGACCCAGTCAGGGAATACGACATCACTCGCTCTCATGGGTAAGAAATGACCTACAGTGGTTATGTTTGTCGAAAAGCCGAACACTTAACAGGAGAGCAAGTCCACGGTGAGTAGTCATGGAAACTCTGCATTCCTCCAGTACTACTTCCAGAGGTTTTTCGCGAGCTTATGACAGTTCTTTGCCGTCCTATGGAGGCATACACAAGACAATTAAGAGAACGAGCAAAACTTATTCTAGACTGGACTTGCGTGAGATTTCATGGCTAATATTATGTGCAAAACTAAACAAGCTCCAAACTGTGTATTGCGACCGCCGAAATAAAAAACACCTGAAGGCCAGCGATTTTTCTAAAGCCAATTTATAGATTTTCTATCCAACCCTATCCAAGGTCAAGAAGCGTTAATATGGGTTTGTTCATCGATCTTGAACATTATTTGAAGTACATTGATCTTGAAGCAAGGCAATACCACTGTTTGTATAAAATATATAAATTGGGAGTTGTTCATTCATATAGCGCTCCGCAAATGGAGCACGTTTTTCGAAAGTTAAGGCAGCAGTAGGTCGAACCTGCTTCCTCAGCTTGAAAATTGGCTGTATAACTTTTTAAATATTATAATTTCATGAAGTTTGCACTTACTCAAAATAAACTTTTATTTGGTTTTATGACTTAACAGAGAGAAAAATAAATTTTAGTTATGTAAAGGGGTTTTAGAATTCCAATCGTTCTAATTGGTTTCGAATTAAACAAAAATATATACATCTGAAAGAGTTACAAAGTGTGGAGAGATTTTATATGAATAGAATTTTGTAGCCAAATAGCGACCCCAAGCCAAATAAAAGCTTCAACATAACAATTTAGTTAGCAAACAGAAATCGAAATGTACTCGATTTGTAATAACTGCAAGGGTATATAAACTTCGGCTTGACAAAGTTTGCTTTCTTTCTTGTTTTTTATTTCTTCTTTTCTTTTGTTCCAGTCTCATATTTTGTAATACCAATAGCTGACGATATTGAAATGTCAGTCAAAAGTTTACAACCCAATGAAGAGCACATTTCCGACCCTATAAAGTATATATATTCTTGATCAGCTTCAATAGGCGAGTCAATCTAGCCTTTTTCATCTGTCCATTCTTACGCAAACTAGTCCTTCAGTCTTAAATCTATTTAAATTAACGTTTGCGATAAGTCTCTTTTTTATTGCCGGTAGTATTTAAGTCGGAACAGGGCGGGACACTATATCGTACAGGCTGGCTTCCTTTTTTGTGTTCCTTATATTTCAGTTTGCCTTTACAGTTAAATTTTTCCTTAACATGTGCATAAAGTGATTCCTGTTCGATGTCCCCATAAAAAATTTGAGCCAGAAAGTCGAAAGTCAGACATGTTTTCAAATTTTTGTTCAGTAGTTATATTAATATTGAAATAATTAATTTTTTTAATTAATTCGTTCTGGGAATGGTAATTGCTCCGTCATGTTCCAAATACCAGCTATAGTATTTAATTTAATTTAAATTCTAGTAAATTTTAGCTTTTATACCCCGCTTTTAGATTTACCTTTTTATGGACCTCCATTTTGAGTGAATTTTTAATATTATCTAATATTTTTCTGTAATTAAGCTAATGGGTTCTGTATCCGACATGCATCAACTTATATTAGGTTAGTTTTTATACCCTTGCAGAGGGTATTATAATTTTGGTCAAAAGTGTGCAACGCAGTGAAGGAGACATCTCCGACCCTATAAAGTATATATATTCTTGATCAGGATCACCTCCTGAGTTGATATAGCCATGTCCGTCTGTCCGTCTGTCTGTTTCTACGCGAACTAGTCTCTCAGTTTTAAAGATATCGAATTGAAACTTTGCACACAGCCTTCGATCCTTTGCACGCAGTATATAAGTCGGAACGGCCAGGATCGGACAACTATATCCTATAGCTGCCATATAACTGATTGATCGGAAATGCCATAACTTTAGTGTTTGTTAAGTTAAGAAGTTGGGATTTCCTATGGGTATTTTATTTGGCCAGTCAATCCGACCTACCAAATTTCATAAGGATCGGCCGACTATATCCTATAGCTGCCATATAACTGATTGATCGGTAATGCCATAACTTTGGGATTTGTAAAGTTAGGAAGTTGGGATTTTCTGTGGGTTTTATATTTGGCCAATCAATCTGACCCACTAAATTTCATAGGGATCGGCCGACTATATCCTATAGCCGCCACTTAACTGAACGATTGGAAATGCCATAACTTTGGTGTTTTTCAAGTTAGAAAGTTGGGATTTTTTATGAGTGTTAAGAATGCATCATATGAATAATTTTGGAGAATATAATTCGGAATATTCTGCAAGGGTATTTCAACTTCGGCTCCGCCCGAAGTTAGGTTTCCTTTCTTGTTAATTATTAAAAAATGCTGTGAATTTTATCATCTGACAACCTTTTAAATTTGAAATTTTCCTTGCCACAGATGCTGCTTGCCACACCGGCAATGAATTAAATAAAACATATGGATAAGTCATTAAATATTTATTTAATCAAACTTCAGCGCACTTCGTTAAAGTAAAGTGTTAAAGGTTTTTGGCGTCTTGGTAGTCCCAAAAGAAAATAAATGGGGACAAGCTTTTTTTGGAAACAGCAACAACGCTAGTGCAGATTTTAGTAACGCGCTAATTCTAGAAAATGTTCCAATATTTTTTTTTTTTATTATTTTCACATTTCATTATGTTCTACCTTTTTATACACCATTTAATTCTACGGTATATTTACCTTTGGCTTTAAATTTGACATTATACAAGGGAAAACGAATGTACGCTGTTTTTGCTAAAATTATAATTTTGATAGGCAAGTCATGTATTAATGTAAATATTTTAATCTTCTGATATTTGCTGATAATTTTGGTCGTAAAGTACAAAGGGGGTTACTAGAGCCGTACTCTTGCGGCAGCTGATCAAAGGTAGGGTGGATAATATGCAAGAACAAAAACACCCGTGACTTCGCAGTTGTTTAATTTCCTTGAATTTATTTAAAATTCTTTCACGGTTCTCTTCAGTCATCGATTTTTGAAGCGAACAAAAATTAATAAAATATACTGCGTTTGTAATCCCTCGGTATCCGAGGATGCCTTTCGGATTGACGAATGGGAATGCAGTGGTCCAGAGATTTATTTTATAAACTTTTCCAAGAATTTAAAATGAATAATATGGTAGAAGGTAGATAAGCATACAAAGATTTCGTAAAATAATTTATAAATAATCAAGATAATCATAAAAGTCATTATAAATCCCCTACCTGAAAATTTTCAAGCCCTTTATTGTTACCGATGATTTTGTTTCATTTTTAAGGTCTTTGTACTGTCATTTGTTTTTATAGCTTGACCCCTGACCATGTTGTTCAGGAAACTTTGGTTCATCCCACCGAACGAACAGCACATAAAAGCGTTTAAGAAATTCTACCTATCTATTCTTGTAATTTTTAGGCCAGCTTCAAATTGATGCTTGCTGACTTGGATTTCGGGCCATACAAATACAACGACAGGATGGTATACTATACCATGCTCTGCATCGTTTTAGAACAAATTAAACTTTCTATAAAATGGTTTATGTTTTTCCCTCTGGCTAAAACAACAAAATCATATGGACTTGACATTTTAATACAAAATATTAATGTTATTTATTTATAAAATATAAAAATAGGGAAAACAATAATAATACGTTACCTCTTAAACTTTGCAAGCGAATTCCATAAAAACTGAAGAATAGATAAATGAATACTTCAACTACCACGATTCTAGTCAAGAAAGTATATTTAACTTTTAAATTATGATACTCCTTATAAGAAAATATGAATCCCCATTGTTATTAAAAGTAAGTCGTTATTTCAATGCAAATGTATCTTTTAATAATATTTAAGTGATTCACTTTTTTTTAAATATTGGGCATTCAATTTTTTGTAATTGTCCCCGAGAAAGGTTTATTATTTATAATAATTTAAAATGTATTTAAAAACGCACTAATAGGGAACGAACATCTTCAATAAAAATTTTATTTTTAAGGATTTACAACTTTAAGTCTTAAAGATTTCACAAATTTTGACTTGAGCATTGGCTCCGCTTAGTAACCCCGCGAACCTTCTCAGAGAAGTCAACCGAACTAAATGAGCGAACATCCTTTAGTTGCCTTTGCTGTATATTTAGCCCGGTGACGACGAAACAGTGTTCCATCATACTGGTGAGTATGCGTGTTTCCATAAATTTACGTGTGGGTATTTGTTGGTCGATGTTGAATTGCTGCTGTGTGAGTGAAATTGTAAACGGAGAACGGTAAAACCTGAATTGATAGGCAACTTTTTTTTTAACATTTTGTTGTGTATTCTATGGGCTCGGTACACAGATTTCTGAAAGAAATAAACATGTAAAATTTATTAAGATGACAAAAGTATTAAGTTTTGCAACCGTGATTTTATTAAATGAAAAACTGCAATAGTATATGTAGATACTTATCTACAAAATCTCCCATATACAATACATAATAGTTTTGATTTTACCTGGTCAATTTATTATGGTTCCCAAACGGTGCAAGTGTTGAAATAATCTGTTTACTTTTATTATATCTTATCTGAATTTTACCAAACCAAGTTCATCAACGATTAATTTGTGCGCCTATAAAAATATAATTGACAAATTCAAGTACCAATTAGATCAGAACAAGAAAATTCCATTGTATTGACAACAATAACGTTTTTTACGAAAAAAATGTAATTAACAGTTTGCCAGTTTCTTTTATACCTTAAGGACACAGCCGTCAATAAATTTAAAAAGTAGGATAGGTTGGTGCGAAGTGTGCACAGGGAGGAGCGGGCAAATTTTCTCAATTCTTGGACAAGCCGCCTAAGAAAACTAATTTTATTTCTGAAACTGTTTTTATACCCCTTTCTCATATTGTATTTATTGTATTTGTTGGAAAGTATGTAACAGGTAGAAGGAAGTTCAGAAGGCGCACTATTATTGGTTCAAGTCGTAGTGTTGTGAGAAATAATGGCTAAAACTGCTCAAAAACACATTTTAACGTAGTTATATACATATATTATTTTATTTGTATACCCATGCATACAAATTATATAAATTCCTGATTGATATCATATAAAACTTTTTCTATTGCATCATATAAAACTTTTTCTAAAACAGTACGATAGTTGCCAAAGAAATGATCGGTAATGAATATAACATTTTTATAACTTCCTTGTCATTACGTATGGGACTCGAGATGAAGTATTTTTTTAAATTAAAATAAAATTTGAATTTTAAAAGAAATAATAGCTTCCAAATGAGTGTCCGTTAATATGCAAAAATTTTTAATTTTGAAGGTTCTTTCTAATCGTATCTACCCATAAACGAACACTTTTCCGTAAAAAAAAATTAATACGTTAATAGTAACGCCAGTTAGAATACATTTTTTAATCAAAAAAGATGATAAAATGCTTAGTTATATTAATATGCTCTTTATTCGCTCAAGTAGCAGCTATAATTTTAACTACTAATAAATTTCGTATACATTTTTTTATACTTGCAGAGGGTATTATAATTGAAGTCAAAAGATTGCAACGCAGTTAAGGAGACATTCCGAACCTAAAAAAAGAAAGTATATTCTTGATCATCACCAAGAGAGTCTAGCATGTCCGTCTGTCCGTCCGTATCTACGCAAACTAGTCCCTCAGTTTTAAAACTATCTGCTTGAAACATTCCACAAGTTGTCTTTTTATTGCAGATAGTTTATTATTGGGAATAAGCCGGATCGGGCAACTATATCATATAGCTCCCATTGGAACAATCGGGAAAAATTTTTTAAAAAAGTATCACTTTGTCGTTTTTAATTTTTTTGCAAGGGTATATAAACCTCGGCTTGCCGAAGTTTGCTTCCTTTTTTGTTTTTTTTAAATTCAAAATATTTGTGGAACAAAAAATTTTTTAAGTAATTAACAATTTTTATGGTTGCAAAAAATTGCTTGGGCAAACGGCAAGCCCATTATAAGCTCATAGCTATAAAACTGGACCTGTAGTTTAATTGTCGTTTTGTCGCCTTTTTCCATAAAAGCTGGACCACTTGGTGTCCAAATAAGTAGTCCATAAAACGCATTTTTCGCGAAAAATGGTTTCTGATATGCCTTAGAAAGAGGCAAAGCGCATAGTATAATAGGTTGATATGAGCAACTTCAAATTTTTATACAAATTTAATATACATACATAGCAAATTTGTTTAAGTTAAAAACCATCATATTAAATAGAGAAAATAAAACATTCGAAAGTTTAATAAGTTTGTAGTGCCAATAATTAATTTCATTCTTGTGGGTATTGAGTATTGTGGCAATACTCTTAAAAGTCAACATGATTGCAGTGAAAATAATAAATTTCGTCCCTATATGTACGAGGCACGTCCAGAAAGTAGAGTCCAGGATGTGCTTCGTAGCGTTGGCCCTGTGAGGTCTGACAACGAGGTAGCGAATGACGGCGCGAATTCCGCACTGGGCGGGAGACACGATCGACATTTTTCGCGAGAGATGCTACTGCGTCAAGAGTTTTCAAATCACTCACCGGGTCTCGTTTAGAAGAGATGGGGTCAAGCTACGCGGCAGTGTTGCTAATATGTCGAAAAAGTATTTCCTACAGCTGTAAGACCACCAGTACACTGAAATTATAATACCCTTTGCAAGGGTATAAAAATAAGATTGGCCAATATTTAAGTATTATATGCTCGTGCTAAATTAAAAAGCATACGGTCGTACCATCAATCAGCTTGTTTCTTTACAGACAGAGCCTTTAAAGGATATTCTCATCTACCTTGGGAAGACAAATCTGCCGCTGTACAATGAATTTATAAAACAATACAATTTCAATTTAAAATTTGTATACCCTTGCAGAGGGTATTATAATTTTGGTCAAAAGTGTGCAACGCAGTGAAGGAGACATATCCGACCCTATAAAGTATATATATTCTTGATCAGGATAGCGTCCTGAGTTGATTTAAGCATGTCTGTCTGTTTCTACGCGAACTGTGGTAGTCTCTCAGTTTTAAAGATATCGAATTAAAACTTTGCACACAATCTTCGTTCCTTTGCACGCAGTATATATGTCGAAACGGCGGGGATCGGCTGATTATATCCTATAGCCGTAAAGTTAATTGTAAAGTTAGGAAGTTGGGATTTTTTATGGGTTTTATATTTGGCGAACCGATTCAATTTGGAGAATATGATTTACAGAATATTCTGCAAGGGTATATCAAGTTCGGCTCCACTTGAAGTTAGCTTTCCTTTCTTGTTATTAGCTTTTTTAATTTAATATAATAATATAATATAATAATATCATTTTAATTATTATCATAGCTGCGATAAAATCTTGGTTTTTTATTTTTATGCAATTATATTTCTTTGTTTTTTTAAGCTCGTTGTAATATATCCGGAACTCTAGCTCAAGTGTAAGTCCTTTTGTCGCCTTTTTCTATATAGGCTGGATCACTGTGCGTCGACGAAAATCAACCTCGGGACTTCCGCATGGCAAACAAAAACAATGATTCATTAAATGAGACCAGTCATGTTAAGTTCAGATAATTGATATATATGCTAAATTAAAATACCATATATTTGGGCAATACATACCGACACATGTATGATTTGCCATCATTCAAAATAGTAAAAAAATATTATCCCTATATGGGATAACGGGATTATCAGCTCGGCTAATAACAAGTTACATCCGGTGACTTCGACGCCCAACAATTTTTTTATATGACGTTTTCATGCCATGAGCACCAGAGTTACTAAGGTAAAGCCTAGTACTGAGATCGAAAGACATTTTCGTTTTGTTAAGCGGAAGTCCCGAGGTTGATTTTCGTCGACGTACAGTGGTCCAGCTCACATGGAAAAGAGCAACAAAAGGACCTACGATTAAGCTACACGTCCAGATTTATTAACATGTGCTTATAAAAACAACAGAATAAAACTACATAAAAATTGACTTTTCGTTAGCACTTATCATTTTTTCCAACCATGAAGTTATTAAGTAACTTCATATTTTTAATTTTAATAAAATCATTATTACTTAAAATTATTGGATTGTTTTTTCGTGTTTTCGCTCCTTGAAAAATCATTACGGGCTGAATTTGTACCACGTGGGCAATCTTTAAAGAAATTTTTCTCAGAAGTTTGAAAGATCACATTTATAATAAGCCGTTTATAATGCGGGGGTAAATAAAAGTGGCTTAACAGTTGCAAAAATCTTGAGACAAATTTTTGTGGGAAATTCTTCCGCGGTTACCAATACGTAACTCATAAAGCAATAAAGTTTTTTGTGGAAGATATAACCTAAAAATTCAAATTTTTAATCAAAAATAAACATTTTAACACTAGTTATTTCAAACTATCTAATCCTTCTTGATGTTTGGAAAGTTCCATATGCGTCTGTATGGGATTTAAAGTGCTTGAGGCAAAATAGGTCAAACATATATACATTTCCAGAAATTAAATTTTTTACCCTAAAGACCACCTCACCACCCCATTTGCGTTACAATCCCTGGTCCCCCAAATCACACACATGTATACAGATGGATCCAAACTTAATAGCCAAGTGGTAGTAGGTATATACTCCCAACTCCCTTCATTCATATTATCTGACTACTGAGTGTACTCCAGGCGAAAGTAGTAGCCATATTGTCCTACTCCAAAAATGTGTTTGCACCTTATCTGTTTCCCAGGCCATATTGTAATAAAAGGTAACCATGGCCAGTTGGCCAGGATGGGCACTTCTTTCCCATTATCTCATTAAAAGATTAACATGGCGAAGGCTACGTGTAAACTTAAATGCAAAGAACACCTTAACCTGCTAGCAAATAAAAATTAGAAAAAACTCACATCCTGCAGAACCTCATTCGAAATTGGACCGCTCTGAGCGCCCAAACGCCAAAAAGAACTCTATTCCCTTTAAGGAACAGATTGCGCAATGGAGGTACGGGCTATAACAGGACACTTGCTGGTCGGATCACGCTCATCCCGACTTCCTATAGGACTCTAAAAAACTTATACTGCAGTTCACCTGGCACACTTATTTTAGAAATAAATTTACCCCCTTTAGGCAGGGATGGGGGCTTAAACACAGCTACCAACACCCTACCTAACTTAACGTAATTGATTTAAAAACTTGTTTTGATTAATTTATATTTGAAGGCTCAAGTTATGAAGTTTTCAAGAAATTGTTAAAAATTGAAGTATAGTGTAAGTTAGTTTAGGGCGAAGTCGGGAGCATAATAAAGTTCTCTCTCGCTCTCGGCGAAGTCGTCCTGTCTTCGCCAACCTTCGTTAAGCTAGGTAAGTAATTTGTCTAAATATAGAATGTCATTCGTTGAAATTGAATTGAACCGTCGAGACGTTTATTCTTTTCGTTTTCGTTCATTTTATTTTGCATATTAAAAATTTTAGCCACCAAGTTTTCGGTATTTTCATTGTGGATATTTATTAAAATAATTTTTTTCGAACAAATTTAATAATGAAATTAAGTTATTATTGACTCTTGTTTTTGTTTCAAAAATTTATTTAACATTTCCGTCGTCATTCTAAATTTAACAATATTATCCTGTCTTAAAATTTTTTTTTTTATCATGTTAGTATGTTTTGAAATAATTTATATATCTATTTATTTTCGTGGATTATATAAAAATTTTCGGGCGGAGTCCCACGGCCCACATACCCGCCCAACCGACCGAGGGACGCCGCCGTGTATCGTACGGCACGATTCGCGAGAATATAGACGCGAGATAAGAAAATATAGGTAAAGGTCCGGGGAAAAAAGTAATAGTAAGATCAATCTTGTGCCAATGAAGCTAGCAGGTTAGATACAGCTACAATGATTTAAAATTAGGGGAATATAATTTCTAGTTAATCTACTTGGCACAGAAAAGTTTTGCCGACTTACCAAGTCGGGGGAGTCAATATCACCATGTATAGGGTTATAAATAAAGATAGTACCAAGCATCGTTCTACGGTTGGCTAGGAAGGGGAAATTAATCAACAGAAGTCTACTGGAATAAGAAGGTAAGTTAAGATTTGCATCCCAGTTTTGGCGCCGTAAAGCAAAAAGAATGAAATTTTTTGTACTGATTCAATACGACCAATATGTTTTCCGTGTTGTGGACTCCAGACGGGAGACCCATACTCCGGAATCAGACGGACTAGCGAAATAAAAAAAAGTTTTAGTCAAATAAGGATCATCGAACTCTTTTGACCACCTTTTAATAAATCCAAGCACTCCTCTGGCTTCATTAACCATGAACGAAATGTGATAAGAAAATTTTAGTTTTGGGTCCAAGAGAACGCTAAGATCGTTTACAAGAGTTATTCTATCCAAAGAGCTGTCACTTAATGTGTAAGTCGCGTATATCGGATTGACCCGATAAAAAGTCATCAGCTTGCACTTGGAACCGTTTAAATTTAGTAAATTATCTCGACACCAGTTTTGAAAATTATCTAGATCGGATTGCAAGTCTAAATGGCAGGAAATATCCTTATACTGCAGGCATAATTTAACATCATCTGCGTACATAAGTACGCGAGAATGACTTATAATTGATGGAAGATCGTTAAAAAATAATGTAAAAAGTAACGGACCCAGATGGCTCCCTTGTGGGACACCGGAGGTAACATGGACAATTTTAGAAATTTAATTTTTAAAACCCTTTGTGACCTGCCATTCAGATAACTTGAGATCCATCTAAGAAGATCAACTGGAAAACCTAACAAGTCAAGTTTTTGAACTAGAAGTAAATGATTTACAGAGTCAAATGCTTTACTAAAGTCAGTGTAAATGACGTCTGTTTGAAAACTACTATCGAAGCCCTTTATAACAAATGTAGTAGGCTGCAGTCAGCGTCTGATCCGCCGGAATGCTCTGTTGTTCTCTTGAGTTTGGTTGCGGGGTGTTCCCCCTTTGCTGCTTACCACCAGCGGCCTTTTTGCGCTTAGGGGACTCTTCTTATAGCTTACGACTATTAAAGTGCGAATCCAAAGCAGTGAGATCATCAGCTCGGCGAAAACTATCTCTAGCAACTCCGAAACAGCTAATAAACCCCATCAGGCCGCCTTTAGTTTGGAGCATGTACGATTTCATCTCGTTCGCAACCTCAACACAAGCATCACAACAGAACTGCAAATTAGACCCTTTTGAAAGGTCATCACTTGTCCGGCCAGTGAAACCGGCGCACTTGGTGTGCACCGTGTTTTCATACAGCCAGCAAGTCATATTAGATTGGTCAGCCCTGATTACGAGGCTGCATTTTTTGCAGAAGCTGACTAAATTATTGCTACACATTTTACATATTGAAACCACTGTACCAAGAAAAGGAATAGAAATTTATAAGCGAGCAGTTATTAGTACCGCAAACGCGCAGAAACTGCACGCTTAGAACTTTCAAAACAAAGAGAGCGAGAGAGCGGGAGCGTAATTTAGTTCAAGTGCATGCAAAAGCAACACTAAAAACAGCACTACGACTTACGACGAAAAACGCACAAAAAGAGAAACAAGAAAAGAAAACACAGAACAGAATTGCGATAGTAAAACCAGTGTTGATTATTATAAGTGCACAAAGTTTCAAAGATCACTCGCGAAGCGAACGGAAATTAATGGTAAATTTAAAGATCTGAATGAAAGTGAAAATTGTTTTAATACAACCCCCCGATGGGATTCAACGAAAACAAAATACAAAATCAGAGCGCAGAAAAAAAACACGACCGTTCACTTTGAAAGTCAAAGACGATTTTTTTAATTATATATAAATTAATTAAAAACAAGAAAGAAAAGCTAACTTCGGGCGGAGCTGAAGTTGATATACCCTTGGTGTATATTCTGTAAATTATAATCTCCAAAACAATTCATATGATGCATTCTTAATACTCCCAACTTCCTAACTTTACAAACACCAAAGTTATTGCACTTCCAATTGTTCGTATCGGCCGATCCTTATGAAATTTGGTAGGTCGGATTGATTGGCCAAAAATAAAACCCATGGAAAATCCAATACAAATACAAATACCAAAGTTATGGCATATCCGATCAATCAGTTATATAGCGGCTATAGGATATAGTCAGCCGATTCTTATGAAATTTGGTAGGTCATATTGATTGGCCAAATATAAAACCCATAAGAAATCCCAACTTCCTTACTTTAAAAACACCAAAATTATGGCATTTCCGATCGTTCAGTTATATGGCAGCTATCGGAAATAGTCGGTTGAACCTTATGAAATTTGGTAGGTCGGATTGATTGGCCAAAAATAAAACCCATAGAACCCATATAACTTTACAAACACCAATGTTATGGCATTTCCGACCAATCAGTTATATGGCGGCTATAGGACATAGTCGGCCGATCCTGGCCGTGCAAAGGAAAGAAGGGTGTGTACAAAGTTTCAATTCGATATCTTTAAAACTGAGAGACTACCATAGTTCGCGTAGAAACAGACAGACGGACAGACAGACGGACGGACAGACGGACATGCTTATATCAACTCAGGACGCGATCCTGATCAAGAATATATTAGGTTGTCAAAAAAGTCTTGCGGTATTTTTATTGAATTTTCAATTGTTCATAAAATTGGTTTCAATAATGCGATTCAAGTCAAATATGCGCCGTTTTGTTCGATGACGCGTTCCCAACGAGATGCCAACTCGTTGAAGCTCGCTTCCCTATTGGCAAAAAACTCGGAGATCCAATTTTCACAGGACTCTCTTGTGCCCAACTCCAGACTACCAAGCGCGTTCGCCATGGACAGAAACAGGTGGTAATCACTTGGTGCGAGATCCGGACTAAACTGTGGATGCAAAAGAACCTCCCATCCGAGCTCCCGGATGTGTGTGGCCTGGCGTTGTCCTGGTGGAAGACAATTCGGCCTCTGTTGATCAAAGATGGCCTCTCCTGCATGAGTGCTGCTTCAAGCGGTCCAGTTGTTGGCAGTACAGGTCCGAATTGAGCGTTTAGCCATAGGGGAGCAGCTCATAGTGGATTATTCCCTGCCAATCCCACCAAACACACAGAAGAACCTTCCTGGCCGTCAATCCAGGCTTGGCCACCGTCTGGGCCGCTTCACCGCTTTTCGACAACGACCGTTTGCGCCTTACGTTATCGTAAGTGACCCACTTTTCATCGCCAGTCACCATACTCTTCAAAAACGGGACGATTTTGTTGCGATTTAGAAGCGATGTTTTTTCGCGTCAATTCGTGTGGCACCCATACATTGAGCTTCTTAGTGACTCCAAGCTTCTTCAAATGGTTAATAACGGTTTGATGACTCATGCCCAGCTCTTGACCGATGCTACGGCTGCTACTATGCCGGTCTCTTTCGACCAATTCAGCGATTTTATCGCAATTTTCGACGACAGGCCTTCCGGAGCGTGAAAATATTTGGGCCCGAGCACTTCTTGACTCTGGATCCCAAACTAATTTTCCTTAAAAAGGAGTCGTGTATCAACTTACTTGGTATTGGCGAGTCCAATTCTCAGGTTAAGAAAAAGGTACACACAGTGGTGAAGTCGCGTATAAATGGTAGTGAGTTTTCTTTCGATTTTTGGATTTTAAAATCAGTATCAGGATACCATCCTGATCAGTCTGTTAATATCAGTGATGGAAAATTCCAAAGAACCTACCACTAGCGGACCCCTATTTCTACAAGCCACAAAGAATAGGTATGTTAATAGGAGCAGAATCATTTTTCGAATTATTAGCTGTTGGACAAATTAGACAAGGTCCTGACTTTCTAACTCTTCAGAAAACCCTCTTTCGCTGGGTTGTATCGAGTAGATATAAGGCATCTTCCCCTACAGAAGTTGTGAAAATATTCAGTTGTAGTGAAGAGGTTTTAGTATCTATTGAACGCACACTACAGAAGTTTTGGTCATTGGAAGAAATGCCATCTCTAAAGAAAATTCTGTCACCTGAGCAAAAGATATGTGAAGAACAATACCGCAAGACTACTCAGGTTTTGACTCCATGCCGGTTTGGGTTATGCAACTCCTTTGAAGTTGCAAAACGGCGTCTTTTGTCGCTTGAAAGAAGGTTGTCTCGAGACCCTGAGCTGAGAAAATGTACTTAGAATTTATGGAGAAGTACCTTTCTTTCTCCTACAGATAAAATTCCTTCTGCTCCACATTATGTTATCTGACATCAATGTGTTCTGAAACCCCAAAGTACGTCAACCAAGTTACGTGTCGTTTTCGATGCGTCTTGTAAATCGTCAACTCAGAAGTCTTCAAATTATATTTTAATGGTTGGGCCGACAATCCAAGATGAGTTGTACTCAACGTCACTGCGCTTCCGGCTGCAAAGGTTCGCCCTGACCGCCGATGAAAAGAAAATGTATCGCCAATTGATGGTGAATCAAGCAGATAGGCAGTTTCAACTTATGATGTGGCGTCCTTGAGATTATACAAGCTCAACACCGTAACATATGGTACTGGACCAGCCCCGTTTTTGGCTATTCGGTGTTTAAAAAGGTTAAGTGAGTCTGCCAAACTTTCTTTTCCTAGAGCTGCCAAGGTTATCGGATCCGACTTTTATGTCGATGATATGTTGACTGGTGCTGCATGCGTAGAGGAGTTAAAGACTATTAAGCCTAAAGTATCTCAGGTTCTTCAACCTGCAGGTTTTTAATTGACAAAGTGGTTTTCAAACTCACCTGACGTTACCGCATCTGAGATCACAGTTAAATCCATACCCATCTCGGACTCAGAGTCAACTAAGGCGTTAGGAATATCGTGGTTGCCTAACGAAGATGCCTTTAAGTTCGAAATTGACACTGCTGTCATGGGTCTCCGAGCGACAAAACGGAACATACCATTGGTGACATCGAAGCTGTTTGACCCCCTCGGCTTATTAAGTCCTATTGTAATTAGAGGAAAGATCCTATAGCAGGAACTTTGGCCAAATAAGTTAGATTGGGATGAGTCGATTCCTATTCATTTGGAAACAGCATGAAATATGATAAAAATTACACTGTCTAAATTAGAAGAAATTGTGACGGTTCGTCGCTGTCGGGTGGCTCAGGGATGGCCATGGTCTGTCACAAGAATTTGTTTGTGTCAGGCGTGGTTGCTGAAAGAGAGTTCCGACCCAGCCCAGAGTAGAAGTCGTGGGAAATTACTTAGTAATTGATTAGGACTAGGTTTTATTTCAGTAAATATCTTAACATCTGATTAACAACGAACGAGTTCTCCGATTTGACGGGGTGCCGCCCGTGCACGGGATGTGTTGCCTGAAATGAGAATGGGGTGCTTGGGGACCCTGAAGTCAGCCACGAGCGAGAGAGCGCTGCTTGGGGACCCTAAAGTCAGCCACAAGAGAGATTGTTTTGCTTGGGGACCCTGAAGTCAGCCACAAGAGAGAGAGAGAGTTTGTTGCTTGGGGACCCTGAAGTCAGCCACAAGAGAGAGAGAGTTACTTGGGGACCCTGAAGTCAGCCACAAGAGAGAGAGAGAGTTACTTGGGGACCCTGAAGTCAGCCACAAGAGATAAAGAGTTGCTTGGGGACCCTGAAGTCAGCCACAAGAGAGAGAGAGAGTTACTTGGGGACCCTGAAGTCAGCCACAAGAGAGAGAGAGTTACTTGGGGACCCTGAAGTCAGCCACAAGAGAGAGAGAGTTACTTGGGAACCCTGAAGTCAGCCACAAGAGAGAGAGAGTTACTTGGGGACCCTGAAGTCAGCCACAAGACAGAGAGAGTTACTTGGGGACCCTGAAGTCAGCCACAAGAGAGAGAGATCAGCCGGTGAACCGTGCCGTAAGGAGGTGTGATCCTAAAATCAGACGTCTCCGAGGGATACCTCCAGGAGGAGGGACTACTACTAAGCTAAGGAGCTAACTACTATGTCCGGTCCACCAAAAAGTGACTTCGCTGCTTACCACCACTGGGGAGTTGATCCTTCACCCTTAGACTGTTGGCTGCTAAGTGATCTTCTATGGCCCGTGGTCCGTCTTATATAGGGCTCGGCGAGATCTAGTGTGACCGTCGTCTGTGGGATTTGCCGGGCTAAGTGTGACCATCTCTCTTGGTCTAGTGTGCCCCTACATGCGCGATCGTTGGCGCGCGCGTTCTCGGTTTGAATTTGAGTTAAACGCTCCTTTCATTTAATTTCTCTAGTCTTTCTTTTATTTATAACTTGGTTTTGTGCGCGCAGCGTCACACTCCCCCCCCGTTATGGTTTTTAGTGGTATAGTATCGTGACGTATTTTCCTCTGTTCGATACCACCCGCCAGGTTGCTTCTCCGTCCTTAATAAGCCATCGCTGCTGTCTTCCACTTCTTTTTTTCGCCAGCTTCTCCCGTATCCTGGCTCTTGCCGTCGGTGACACTACCGCTCCTTCTGGTATTGTCCAGTTTTCGTCGCCGCGCTCCTCCTCATGGAGCTCTAGGATATCTCTGTCCGGTGTCTCGGTTGCTCGGCTCTCCTGGGCGGTTCTGGCTACCGTACTTATGGTTTGGCTGTTGCCCTGCCCGGACTGGATGTTCCTGGTTGTTTGCGGTGCCGTAGTCTTCTTCTTCGCCGGTGCCGTCCTCTTTCGTGGTTGGTATCGGCTCCACCAACTTGGCCCTAGTCTGCGCTGCTGCTTTCTTTGCATGTTTTTCGTGGAATCTCAGCGCTGCCTCCGCGAACTTGTTCATGTTTTCGTGTTCGTTCTGTATTGTATTTGTTCCTCCGTACGGCTTAATGTCTCCAATGTATACCCTATTTATTTTCCGTGTGCTCGGGACTTTTACTGCCACTTTCGTCCGCGTCTTCCTTGCTTTTTTCTGCTGCGATCCCTTGTACTTCTCCTTGATCCAGGTGTCCGTGACCTCTATTGCTTTCAACTCGTCCTGTGCTGCTCTGGGTAAGGCGTCTGCTACCTCGTTCCATTTTCCCTTTCTATACTGGACTACGCCTAAGTCCCTGGTATTCGTTTTTGTCTCCGGTTGGTCCACTTTGTCTCCGGCTGCTCTCATCTCTAACTCCAAGCCTCCACACCTCAGCGTGCTGCGCGCTCCGGCTAGAAAGTCCATTCCTAACAGTATTCCTCCTGCCACTTCTGTTAGTATCATGAATGTTACCCTGAACGCTCTTCCTCCAAATTGGATTTCTGCCGCGAATTCTCCTATCGCCTTCTGCGTTACTCCGTTGGCCATTGTTATTTCTGCTCGGGTTCCACACCATTTACCTTGTTGTTTCAGATCTTGATATCTGTTTCTGCTTATAGCGCTTCTTGATGCTCCTGTGTCCACAATTCCTTTCGCTGTCGTGTTTCCGACCCTTTTCCGGGCTACTATTTGGAACCCGTCGCAACACAGCTGTTCTCCTGCTGGTGGTTCCTTTATTGCAGCCTGAGCTGCCAGCTTCAACTGCTCAGGTCTCCGGCAGCACTCCTTGGTTTTCGTACCGTTTCTTCCACAGAGCCAGCAAAACAGCCTCGGCGGATTGCTGCACGTGCCGCATGTCCGGTTCCTCCGCAGCGCATGCATATCTCCGGTTCTAGTTGCTGCTGTGCAGGTTGGCTTGTCTGTGTCCGGTCATCTGCCTCTATTTCTTCTACTTCCTCCGCTAGTTTAAGGAACGCTGTCAATGAGTTGAAGCTTTATCTTGCTCCTGCTGTTTTTGTATACTCGGTCCAGTTTGGCCTCTTCTGAGAGTTTCGTGAATTGCATCAGTTTTCTTAGTCCCATCGCGTATTCTCTTACGGACTCCGTTTCTCTCTGTTTCATCTGTGCAATCTGAGTCTCCAACTGTTCCTCATACCTCGGCGGCAAAAAGTATTCCAGCAGTTCCGTTCTGAGCTGAGTCCACGTTACGATTCTGCTTGGCGTGGTGTTCCACCAATCACTCGCGATCCCCTCCAGGATGAATGGCATCGTCTGTATCAACTGGTCCTTCTGTATTCCGTATCCTCCTGCCCACTGTTCCATTTGGCTCAGGAACTCCAGTGGGTTTGTAGTTCCTTGGTACCGGATGCCCCATCCACGTACCCGGTCTATGACATCTGTTTCCATTTTTATTTCTGACTTTCCTTCCGTTTCGTCCCCTGGACTTGCTCCTTTGATGTCCATTATCTCCTCCTTTTGCCTGGTTACCACGATCGCCGGGCTTTTTTCTCTCTTAAATTTTTCCGACAGTTCTGCGAGTCTTTGTCTGACCGTTTCTGTGTGATCCGTTTTCTTTGCGAACGCTGCCAACAAACGTCTTAAATCCTCGCTTCTTTCTGCCGTTCCTAATCCGAACTCTTCCGTGTATTTCGTTAGTTCGCTCTTTGGTGCCAGATATACCCAGCTCGACATTACTCCGCTGGTGTCGGTTTATCTCCTGCAACCACTTTAACCTGCTCGGGCGCCACTGTGACGGTTCGTCGCTGTCGGGTGGCTCAGGGATGGCCAGGGTCTGTCACAAGAATTTGTTTGTGTCAGGCGTGGTTGCTGAAAGAGAGTTCCGACCCAGCCCAGAGTAGAAGTCGTGGGAAATTACTTAGTAATTGATTAGGACTAGGTTTTATTTCAGTAAATATCTTAACATCTGATTAACAACGAACGAGTTCTCCGATTTGACGGGGTGCCGCCCGTGCTGCCTTTGCTTCCTTCGTCCACTTAGAGTACCTGGTATCGGGGGCCGTTCCGCTGTTCGAGAGGACCAGCACGGGATGTGTTGCCTGAAATGAGAATGGGGTGCTTGGGGACCCTGAAGTCAGCCACGAGCGAGAGAGCGCTGCTTGGGGACCCTAAAGTCAGCCACAAGAGAGATTGTTTTGCTTGGGGACCCTGAAGTCAGCCACAAGAGAGAGAGAGAGTTTGTTGCTTGGGGACCCTGAAGTCAGCCACAAGAGAGAGAGAGAGTTTGTTGCTTGGGGACCCTGAAGTCAGCCACAAGAGAGTGAGAGTTACTTGGGGACCCTGAAGTCAGCCACAAGAGAGAGAGAGAGTTACTTGGGGACCCTGAAGTCAGCCACAAAGAGAGAGAGTTACTTGGGGACCCTGAAGTCAGCCACAAGAGAGAGAGAGAGTTACTTGGGGACCCTGAAGTCAGCCACAAGAGAGAGAGTTACTTGGGGACCCTGAAGTCAGCCACAAGAGAGAGAGTTACTTGGGGACCCTGAAGTCAGCCACAAGAGAGAGAGAGTTACTTGGGGACCCTGAAGTCAGCCACAAGAGAGAGAGTTACTTGGGGACCCTGAAGTCAGCCACAAGAGAGAGAGATCAGCCGGTGAACTGTGCCGTAAGGAGGTGTGATCCTAAAATCAGACGTCTCCGAGGGATACCTCCAGGAGGAGGGACTACTACTAAGCTAAGGAGCTAACTACTATGTATAAGCGGACTTGGATCGAATGATCCGGTCCACCAAAAAGTGACTTCGCTGCTTACCACCACTGGGGAGTTGATCCTTCACCCTTAGACGGTTGGCTGCTAAGTGATCTTCTATGGCCCGTGGTCCGTCTTATATAGGGCTCGGCGAGATCTAGTGTGACCGTCGTCTGTGGGATTTGCCGGGCTAAGTGTGACCATCTCTCTTGGTCTAGTGTGCCCCTACATGCGCGATCGTTGGCGCGCGCGCGTTCTCGGTTTGAATTTGAGTTAAACGCTCCTTTCATTTAATTTCTCTAGTCTTTCTTTTATTTACAACTTGGTTTTGTGCGCGCAGCGTCACAAAATATCTATTCGCCGGCTTGTGAATACCGATCCAATGTCACCGGTCCAATTACATGCCTTTGCTGACGCATCTTTAAGAGCTTATGGAGCTTGCGTATACATTCGTAGCAAAACTGCAGAAGGTTATAAACTATCGTTGTTGACTTCAAAGTCTCTCAAGGCTTGAGTTATATGCCGCTCACCTTGTCGCAGATCTCTGCCACAGAATCAAGCCCCTATCGAACGAATGGTTTATTGGTCGGCTTCTGAAGTTACGCTTCATTAAATCCGGTCTCATCCATCTTCATTGTCCACATTCGTATCGAATAGAGCTGCGGAGATTCAAGAGTGGTCAGGTGAAGCTACATTGCGGCATGTTCCAACGAAACAAGACCCAACATATATTGTAGGTTGTGACGTCGACGAAATCATACAGTCCATGTGGTATACTGGACCAGTGGGTTTGAAAGAGGAAGATGAAAACTGGCCTAAAATGCACACTTTGACCTGTAGGAAGAAGTCCTACCACAATAATCGAGGAAGCCTGCGGTCGGGCTGACCGCTGCTGTACGAAATTTGGATTTGGTAGATGTCATCGAGGGATTTTCGTCACACCTTAAACTGCTTAGGGTATTCGTTTATATGTGCCGCTATAGTATTTGAAAAAACTTTGTCGCCGACTGAATATAATGAAGCTTTTCTAAAAATTGTCGAGATATTACAGAAGCACGAGTATCATAAAGGAAAAAGTTCGAAAAGGCTCAAGAGTTGGCCCAAGTCTTTAGCGATTGAATCCATTCATCCATGACGACATAGGGACTTCCATTATTGTTAACAAAACGCTCCCAATTTGTGCAGAGCTATGTTCGGCACAATTTTCATGTTGGTCAGCACTTGTGAGTCTCCTTCGACAGCGTATTTGGATCGTTAACGCTCAGGAGGTCTGCTGTCAGAGAGTTCGATCATGCATACGCTGCTTAAAGTGTAAGCCTCGACTAATGACACAAATTATGGGAAATTTACCCGCAGATCGTCTCCGTGCTCTCCGCCCATTTGCTATATCGTCGTTGATTTCATGGCCATTTTCGTTCATCTATAAGTTGTTTCAGACTTAACCACAGATTCCTTTTTATTGGTTTTTCAAAGGTTCGTTGGCCGCCGAGGATGTCCACTACTCGTCCATTGCGACAACGGGACGAACTTCGTCGGAGCGAGTCACCACTTCCGGGCCCTTCGACAGAGAGTAGAGGAGACGCGATATGCGAATTCGCATCAAAAAGCGGATGCGAATTTGTGCTGAAAGCACCGCGGGCTCCGCACATGGGCGGACAATGGGAGGCAGGTGTCAAAACTGCCATGAACCTACTCCTACGAGCGGTGGGCAGCGCGCTCCTAAGCGCAGAAGAGCTGGGGACATTCCTCGTGAGAATCGAGGCAGTGATGAATTCCCGGCGGCTCGGAGCGATCAGTACAGACCCAAGCGACGGAGAGGCGCTGACTCCCGAGCACCTACTGACAGGCGGGCCGCTCCAATGGCTCCTCGGGAGAATAGTCGCCAGGCACGCAGGGGAGGACGGCATGGTCAGGGTCGTCGACGTCAGAACTAGCGGAGGGCGGGCCATTCACAATTTGGCTCCGCTTTCAGACTGTTGAAGCCGGGTGGGTGTTCAACAGGCCAGTGTTGGCTCAAGTTATGAAGTTTTCATGAAATTGTTAAAACTTGAACTTACACTAAGTTAATTTAGGGCGAAGGCGGGAGCACAATAAAGTTTTCTCGTGTAATTTGTCTAAATTTAGAATGTTATTCCTTGAAATTGAATTGAGCCGTAGAGACGTTTTTGAAATTGTATTTAACAGTAAGCATAACAAATCAGTTCGGTAACCATATCCTTATATATTATATAACAAGAATGCATATATATCGAGCAGCGAGCTTTAAACATATGTTTTCGCTCTCGCTGCCTACTCTTGTTCTTAAGTGTGTACTCGTACAATTACGAATTCAGTTCTATTATAACGATTAAACCATTAAGTACAAAGCCGCTTCGTTATTCTTTACCTGGGATAATCCACTATACCACGTGGTTATTTCTAACAAAGGTTATGTGCCCAGGAAACCGCCCATATATATTATTTTAAATACGGAGATTCGACAAAGTCATCTCGAGAACTCAAAAACTGTAAATTTGTGTTAAACTTCAAAAATCGTGATGCTTGTTTGGTTAACATAATGAGTGTGTCTGTTCAAATAAAAAAAATTGGGAGAAGACAACTATAGCCTATGGTCGATATCAATGCGGAGCATAATCACGCAGGATTTGTGGAGTGTTGTAAGTGGACGTATTACCAAGCCCCTAGGTAATGCGGAGTGTGCCACTTGGGAAATTATGACCAAAAGGCGTTGCCGTCCCTGATCACAGCCGACACAGTTGATGCATATTAAGCACTGCTCTAGTGCATACATGGCATGGCGGAAACTTCTAGAGATTCATGCAAAATAGGTACAGCTCTATCAAAAACTCGTGGGGCTAAATCTGCATAGCGGTGAAAGTGTCAACAGTTATATAAACAAATTTACGGAAACTATCGATAAGTTGGCCGAACTTCATAAAAGTCTCCAAGATGATTTGAAGGTCATCATGTTATTGACCAATTCGGGAGAGTTTCGTCGAAGCAATCGAAACTCGGGAAAAGTTACCTTGCTTCGATTCAGTTAAGGTAAAGCTTTTAGAAGAAGAAGCGAGAAAAGACGAGATAGATAAGAGAGAACGTACTGATCAAGCGGTATATGTGCACCGAAACTTACAAAAAATGGGTACAGTTTTCAAAGTCGCGGAAAAGCTAGCAAACACGAAAAGAAGTACAAAAAAAATTCTAAAAACAGCAATCGAACTGCTTAATGCAGATCAGTGTGTGTTACCAAAACCATTTTTTATGGTGTCTTGGTTCTGGTGCGACGTCACATATGTGCTGCACTAAAAACTTATTTAGTACATTTGTCGAAAAGAAATCAGAGATAATGCTTCGGCGGAAGATTATATAGAAACTTCGGGTTTTGGCACAGTTACGTTCTGCGCAGAAAACGTAAACATTCAGTTGGAGAAGGTGTTGTTCGTTCCAACGTTGCACATCAATTTTTTGTCAGTAAGCCAAGCCGCTGCTTACGGTAAATTCACAGTGTTCGCCAAATACAAAGCTGTTTTTCACTAGTAACGAAATGGCATGATCGGTTCGGCCACATAAACTTTCAGAGTTTAAAACAAAAAGGGATTAATATTCAACATGTGCCAACGAATATTAGCTGCGATACATGTAACATTTCGAAGATATGTGCGCTACCACACCCACAAAGAGCGGACATGATTTCAACAAGCGTGTTGGAATTGATTCACTCGGATGTCATCGGGACCATGAATGTGAAATCATTGGCCGGGAACCGTTACTTCGTTACAGCTGTTCAAGAAATACGTAGAATGCCAAAAAGGAAGGAAAATTAAACAGCTGAGGAGCGATAATGGCAAGGAGTCAATAATGTATTCACGGAATTTCTTAACTCTTGCGGAATAAACCGGCAATTGACAGTACCCTATACACCCCTGCAAAACGATGTCGCTGAACGGGCTAACCGCACCACCGCAGAGATGGCAAAAGGTTTGCTAATTTATGCAAATCTGGATGAATTTTTGTGGGCAGAAGCACAGCTGCCTATTTGAGAAATAGGTGCCCAACAAAATCACTAGAAAAAAAAACACCATTCGGGATGTGGAACAAGCGTTCACCACCAGTGAAGCATCTCAGGATTTTCGGCTCACGTGCATTTTCCCTGGACCAGACGTATTCTCCCAAAATGAACTCGCAGTCCGTCGGGGTACTGGAAGGCCGAAAATAAATAGGACGGGCAATCCTGGCAGACCGAAAAAGGAATTCCAAATACTCAACAATCTAAACAGCCTTCAAGACGCCAAGACTCCGAACACAGCGGACGAAGCACTGTCTGGCTAGTACAGCAAACACTGGAAGACGTCAATGCAAGCAGAGATGGATGCGCTCGTGGCCAACGGGCACTGAGCCATCGGATCAAAATGGGTGCTTCGCATCAAAAGAATCAATAATGGCTAAATCAAACGGTTTAAGTCTCGACAAGTAGCGAAAAATTGCGGAAAACAGTTTGGTATAAACTACTGGGAAATATATTCATCTGTAATCCGATATGAGGCTATACAAATGCGATTCGGTGTAGCCGTAGAAAAGCAGCTGAATATGCATCAGGTTGATATTTGAATGCCAAGCTTCATAAAGATGTGTATATGAAACATCATTCGAACTTTGTTGACAATCGCAACCCGAACTGTGTATTAAAGCTACGAAAAGCGATATATGGGCTAAAACAATCTGGACGTGCATGGAACAGCACCTGCAGAGCATTGGATCCAACAGAAACGAACCTTGATTATACATCAAAGAAAGTCAGAACAAGTACAGCTTCATAGCTGTGTACGTGGATGATTTTATCATAATTTGCCCAAGTGGAAGGACATCGCCGTGGTCAAAGGCAAGATCTCTACGGTCTTCGACATGCAAGACGGAGGTAAGCTAAATTACTTTTTGGGTCTAGAAATACACAGATATGGCGATACGGGATGTCTAACTTTTTAATAATTAATATCACTAAGTACCAATCACTAATCGGTTCTCTTATGTATTTAGCCGTTCTGAGCCGACGTAAAACTGATCCGCATATCGAACACGAGTCTACAGCTAAACACTTGTTGCATCAGCTAACATCATATTGCAAGAAACGCGATCCATCATATGCGTACCAAACAAAAAAGACCTAAAACATGTATATACAAAAGCGTCGAAAACGTTCGAAAAAATTAATAAGCGCGAGGTTTTGCGTTTCGCGTAAGCTAAAGTTTTAATTAATTACGCACTAACGATAAACAAATGAGTAAGAACGTGGATCAGCGCACTCAACGACAAAAACAACAAGACGAAGCCCGTGAAAAAATTCAGAGAGAGCAAGACAAATGTCGTCTCTCTTTGGCCCGTAACAACGCTTATTTTACGGTGACGAGTAATAGTCTAGAACCGAAAGTGCTTGAAGGTGCAACTTTACTGACCGCCGAAAACCAGAGAGCTAACTCTTGCTCTCCCGCCCTGCTCTTCACCGCTCAAACGCCATGGAGTGAGCAATGCAAGACTCCAACAGAGCTTCTGCCGCCTAGCGCAACAACAACAGAAACTACTACGACTACTACAACGGTGTTTGTCGCCAACAATGCAATAACAACTCCACCCTCTTCTTGTGCTGCGGGTAAAGCAACAACACAACCAAGTGCAAAAATCGGTGCAAACGGCAAAAACAAAGCTACGGTTGCAGAAATGACAATTCTGCAAGCGGGTTCGGCCATGCAGACAGGCATGGAACGCTACATTAATATCTCCAAGCGCAAGCTAACACCCAACAAAGGCCCTGTAAGTCCCGGGCCATTAGATGAAAATAGATTTTCCATTCTGGCGGAGCCTCCGAAATTACAGAGGCCTTAAAAGAAAACGTTTTTTGCGCAAAAAATGTTATAAACATTACGAACAAAAACAAGAAGCCGCAACCACTCTTCAAGGTCGAGCTGGAGCCAGACAGCAGAACTTTGAAAAAAACGCAGTGCACTCGATCTACAAGTTGCAGTACCTTCTGCTCCGTAGGATCACAGTGGAAGAGCCGCACAAACGGACCGGGCCAGTGCAATGTACAAATTGCCAGGAATAAGGACTTACCAGGGCTTACAGCACCCTCAGGTCAGTATGTGTAGCTTGTGAAAACTGCCACGGCTCCGAACCCTGCCCTGCCAACAAGGGATACTCTCTCACTAAAAAGTGTGTAAACTGCCAAGGAAACCACACAGCAAACTACACAGGCTGTCCAGTCTACAAGGCGATTAAAAGTCGGATGCAACGAGCGACAACGGTACGCTCCCTGAACACACAAAACACTTACATGAGATCACAAACGACACCGGAAGTTTTCTTCCCAAAAGCAGCCAGATCATCATTTGGCCCTTCAATTACCACCAAAGGAATTTCTTACGCTAGTGCTCTAGGATCAGGCACAGCTTACATAGAGCCGAATATTGATAGCATCCAGCAGGCCATGGGACAGCCACAAAGTAACATGGAATCTATGATGATTACTTTGCAACAAAATATGATGGAATTGATGTCCTTCATGAAAACCACCATGCAAACCCTTTTGCAAAACCAAAATATCTTGTTAGAAATGCTTGCAGCTCAGCAGTCAAAATAAACCATGCCTAGCCTTCGAATAACTCTGTGAAACGCCAACGGTGTTTCACGGCATAAGCCGGAAATAACTCAATTTCTGAACGAAAACCACATCGACATTATGTTGCTGGCAGAAACGCATCTCACCAGCAAATATAACTTTTAAATACGGGGATACACGTTCTACGGCACCGATCATCCAAATGGTAAAGCGCATGGCGGAACTGGAATCTTAATAAGAGACCGCGTCAAACACCACTTTCACCAACGGCTTGCAAAAAATCATCTGCAAGCAACATCGATAAAATTACAGTTGGGCAACTGCAACCTTGCCATTGCCGCTGTCTACTACCCACAACGCTTTACAGTCTCCGAAGACCAATTCATGGACTTCTACAATTCATAGCGATTCATAGCAGCATGAGATTACAACGCCAAACACACGCACTGGGGATCTCGCCTTGTGACCCCCAAAGGAAGGCAACTATATAATGCACTAATTAAAACATGCAGCAAACTGGACTACGTTTCACCAGGCAGCCCTACATACTGGCTTACAGATCCTAGAAAACTAACTGATTTAATTGATTTTGCTGTGACAAAAAACATTTCTCGCAATCTAATATCTGCAAAATCGCTTTTGGATCTATCATCGGACCACTCAACAGTGCTAATAACTCTTCTTCAAAGCCCGGAATTAATCGAGCACCCTCGCAGGCTGACGTCGCATCGAACCAACTGGCTGAGATTAAAAAAGTACGTAAGTTCCCACATTAAACTAACTCCATAGCTCAACATCAAGGAGGACATGACTGCTACGCCGATGCACTGGAGTCTGTACTCGTCGCAGCAGCCAAAGTCTCAACACCGCAAAGGAGGGATGGGCACACACACCAACACAAAACTAACCTTAAAATCGAACAGCTTGTTCTGGAGAAAAGACGTTTGATAAGTACTTTGCAAACCAGCAGATCGCCATCCTCCAAACAAAGTCTTAAAGAAGCTGGTCGCAGACTTACCAGGGCTCTAAGGCAAGAAGAAGAAAAAGCACAACGCCAGTACATTGAGAAACTTTCACCCACCAGCACTAAGCATCCCTTGTGGAGGGCCCACCCAAATCTAAGTGCGCCGGCCGAAACAGTAATCCCCATAAGAGACTCTTCAGGCAGCTGGGCCAAAAGCGACAAAGACAGAGCTTGTACATTTGCTTTACACCTTCGAAATGTTTTTCAGCCAAGCCCGGCAACTAATTCATTCGCACTACCGTCGCCGTCAATTCGAATTGAATCTGAGACGGAGCCAATTTTGTTTCAACCAAATGAAGTTGCAAAAGTAATCAGCGAGCAATTGAAACCAAAAAAGGCCCCAGGCGGTGATCAAATAACTCCCAAAATGTTAATCGAACTTCCAAACTGTGCAGTTGAGGTTATTTGTAAACTCTTTAACGGGATTACACGACTACTGCAGTGCGGTATTCCTTGACGTTGCACAGGCTTTCGACCGAGTCTGGCTTGATGTCCTTATGCATAAAATCAGAACTATCCTGCCGGGAAACACTCACAGGATACTTGAATCATACCACAACATCCGACGACTACGCTATAGAGGCTGGAGTTCCCCAAGGTAGCGCCCCTGGTCCAACTCTATTTCTCCTCTACACCGCAAATATTCCCACGAACGAGCGGCTAACTACTTCTACATTCGAATACGATACCGCGATCATAAGTCTGTCCAAATTCCCAACTCAGGCAACAGCACTAGTAGCTGATCATCTCGTGGTAGTGGAGAGGTGTTTATCAGACTGGCATATAAAAATAAATGCGCAGAAGTGTAAATACATAACGTATACTCTTAATAGACAAACGTGTCCCCCGCTAACCCTGAATAACACGCCACTTCCACAAGCTGACGATGTAACGTACCATGGCATCCACCTAGACAGGAGACTTACATGGCGGAGACATATCGAAGCTAAGAAAATTCACCTAAAACTAAAATCATACAGTCTCTATTGGCTTATAAACGCGCGCTCGCCCCTCTGCCTGGACTTCAAGGTCCTGCTCTACAATTCAACGCTTAAGCCTGTCTGGACCTACGGCTCCCAATTGTGGGGAAAAGCGAGCAGCAGCAACATCGACATTATTCAGCAAGCACAATAAAAAATCCTGAGAACAATCACTGGGGCACCTTGGTATGTTCGGAACGACAACATCCACAGAGATCTAGGCATTTTACCCGTAAAAGATGAAATATCAAAACAAAAAGCGTCCTACCACACCAAGCTAACTTCCCAAACCAGCTCGCCAGGGGCCTAGCCAGGGTTTCCAGCCGGACCCGTTTGCAACGCAATTACCTTCCAGCTCAGCAATAGTTATTAGAGCCCCTAAATTTCGCGCCAGTCACCTTGGCTGTCAGATAGTTATTTAATTTAAGATTCTATATTCTTATAGTTAGTCTCAATTCTGAGAAGATCCAATAAATAAAATGCAAATGTTAATGAAAAAAAAAAAAATGTATTTACAGAAGAAAATGTTGCAGATTTGTTAACAATGTAAGCAAAAGCTTTGTAAATTTGTTAGAGCCCTTGGACTAGTTGATTCCGAAAGCGCAGATAATGTATAGATTAAGCAAAAGTGTTGAAATTGTATTGAACAGTAAGCATAACAAATCAGTTCGGTAACCATATCCTTATATATTATATAACAAGAATACATGTATGCAAATAACATATGTTTTCGCTCTCGCTGCCTACTCTTGTTCTTAAGTGTGTATACTCGTACAATTACGAGTTCAGTTCTATTATAACGATTAAACGTTATTCTTTGCCTGGGATAATTCACTATACCACGTGGCTATTTCTAACAACCTTTATTCGCCAGTCGGCCAGCTATTTTTCAACAACAACTGGGTGATCTGCTAGTTGCGCTGATGATTTTTGTGGACATTTTGATCGACTAAGGATTGCGGGTTCGTCAGCAAACGTAGACGTTGTTAGTCGCCCGCTCGTGGGAATGCCGGAAGTATAGAGGGGCTAAAGTGTGGGGCCCAGAACACTGCCTTGAGGCTTCGATGTTATGGTCAGCAGATATGGTGCTGTTGCATTTCACCGCGAATTTCTTATTGTAAAGGAATGACTTTAGCAGTTTGTGAGTGCTGTTTTTAACTAAAATGCGATGCCGGAACGGTGTTAAATGAAAAGCCGAGAATATTCAATTTTATGTAAAAATGCGTTTTTTTTCTACAATGCTGCGACTGCGTTGCGAAAACGATAACGAGCGAATGGGAGCCATGGGACCCGAGCGCAGCGACTAAATGCGCTTATATCAGCTTTTTCGAACATACACTCGAATAATTCAGGAAGCTTTTGTTTACATTGTTGTTGTCAGTGATGCTGACCAAAATAAAAACAATTAGAGACTTAACTCGATTTAAGTGACTGCTGCCATACCTCCAAGTGAAGTGGTTTTCAGGGACAGGACCGCTAACATCCCCGTTGCCCGCTTGCATGACCCACAGTCAGTTCGGATTACTGCAACCCAGTCGACGCCATCCTCTCCGGAGACGGTTCTCTCCACCCTGCCGAGGCGCCACCGCAAGGGGGGTAGGTTGTCCTTCTTTATGAGTACTATGCTGACTGGCTTTACGTTGTGCTCGGGAGAGCGCCATTTGCTCCGCTCCTGCACCAACGAAAAGTAGTCGGTGCTTCATTTGCGCCAGAATGTTTGCTGCATTTGGCACATACGCTGCTACCGGCTCAGCCGATCGAAGTTCAGATGGGTGATGTCAGATTCGTTCATTGAGAAAGTAAGCAGGCGTCAGAACTTCGATGACATCTTGGTTTTCTGAAATGGGACAGAGTGGCGGAAATTTCACAAGCTAGAGTGCGCAGCTCATGAAATGTAAGAATCGAATTTCCAACAACGTGTACAAAATGGCATTTGGCGGATTTGACCGCGGCTTTCACCAGGCCTCCAAAGTGTGGGGGACGAGGTGGGATGAAATTCCACTTTAGTTCCATCGAAGTAAGGGAACTCCATAGCTCGCTGCTTTGAGGATCTGTGAGGAACAGCTGCCGAAGCTCGATATTGGCTCCCACGAAATTGATCGCGTTGTCAGACCAAATCGGTTGAGGCTTTCCCCTCAGACTTATAAATCTTTTTGGGGCTGCAATAAAATATGGCGTTGAAAGATCCTCGACTACTTCAAAGTGCGTAGCCTTAGTAGCGAAACAAACAAAAATGGCTATGTAGTATTTCCTAACTCCAGCGATGACAAATGGGCGCTTCAGCTAAACACGATCCCCTGGGAGCGGCGTCATGATGTGCTCTACTAGGTTGGTCATTAATCAAAAGCATTGTATGCACTTGCTGATGACAGCAGAAACCGTTTTTCGCTCTCTAATAGGCCAGAGTCTCTGCCGTAGAACGGCCAACAAGCTCTGGGCTCCTGCATGAAGGAACTTGCGATGGAAATGATTAATAATGGATAAGGTTACGAGATAAATCCATGCATTTCGCAGGATGAGTTCTGTTGTAAAACAAAGCGTGGAAACTTCAAGCAAGCAACTGTGACATGTGCTCTAACCATCCCTGTAAACCTTATCCTTTCATAGGTCCTTCATAAAAATCTAGAGCTTGGTGATGATAGGAGCTATTAATCCAAGGGGATCGTAAAATCCATCGATGGCCGACAGAATGCTGCGCTTAGTTGCGGGCTGGTCTGTCCACCCGCTTGAAAAGCTGAAGACAAAATTATCTGATAGAGTATCCCAAGCCAAACCCAACGCTTTTGCAACATCCGATCCGTCGTGGTACTTTAAGGTCTCTCCGACGCATCTACTCCTTCTAGCACCGCAGGCTCGTTGGAGCACCATTTGGGAATCGGAAAATATCCCCTTCCCAAGATCTCTTTAACTTGTTGCCCAATATGAACAACCTTGTCAATACTGTCTCCTCCTGAAATTAGATCATCCACGTAAAAGCTTGTGGGTATGATTTTGGCTGCTAATAAAAACTCCGCTTCTTCATCATATAATAGCTACTCGATTGAACGAATTGCCAAAAGGAAGGAGTTTTAGTGTCGTACGTTATGGTGTCAAGCGAGTATACTTGAATTTCATCTTCGGCATATTACGCCATAAGATATATTGAAGAAACTGGTGCGGATGCTTAATTCGAACGCAACGATACATTTTGCAGACGTCTCCGCACGATGCAACCTTAAAAAAATCAAAAACGAAGCAAGATAATGAAGACTTTTGGTTGAATGGAGGGACCTGCTGAAACATCGAAAACCACTCGCAATGATGGGGCAGATAATATTTATGCGCTGATGCGTTTCTAGATGCTAGAGACATGTGCCAAGGTTGAGGTATTCCTTTATAAAGGCTGTGTACTGCAACTTCAAATCTAAATTTCTAGCTAATTTAGCCCCGAGTGCCTTAAACCGAAGGAGCGCAAGATCGTATGAATTTTCATAGAACATCAAAACTAGTTTTGGCAGGAAGCAGAACGGAATATTCGCCAGATTCCAGCCGCGTGTACTGCTATTGAAATAGCTGCTCGCATGGAGCTTACTCCTTCGAAATGGTTATTCAAGAACCTTTGCAACTGTCGATTTCCCAAAATCTATTTAGTATATCAGAAATCGACTCTGACACCTACTCAGTGCTGGATTCCTGAATTAAATAAACTAAAGATGAGCGCATAGAGGCATACCTTTAGACACCCTGAGATTATCCAGCCAAGCCTGGTTTTCTGCAGGGTGGGTAAATGGTTTCCTAAACTAATTGGTGCAATACTTGGTCCAATAAGCAAGTCGATGCGTTGACTTTTGTAGAAGAGAGGGTCGGCGAGCTCGACATTTTACGGTAATTTCCATTCGGATGTGTTAAGGTCGAAATGTGGGTAATAATTAGTGATTGATTCTTTATACCGTTGAGTGGGAGTAAATGGGAGTAGGGTAAAAAACTGGCAATGTTGATTGTTGAGCGCAGCGGCAAACCACTCCGACTAAATAGAGAGTCAGAATCACTCATTTCTAAGCGGCTCCTCTTATCTCTCCATTAATTGGACTTCTAAGCCTGAGCCCGCCTCTTAACGCCTACGAATCGTCGCCAGCGCATACATTTTAGCCCTTGCATACATATAAACGTTAATAAACTGAAGTATTGAATTTATCTCGCCTTGTGATTTATTTTAAAATGGCTGACAAAAAGGCTTTTTAGCTCAACATTTGGAGGCCCCGGCGAAATTAAAAATTCAAGTTTGTGGAAATTCGTTTGTGCAAAAGAAACAGTGCACAAAGAAGACAACAAAACAACTGTTACATTAGGCTGGTTTTGCTTTAAGCTGGTCATAATAAAATATCGTACGTTATATAATTGCATAAATATCCGCGTATTTTGCAAGGTCTTATATACATATAGGGCGGTGGTTATTTTGTTGGATATCCTAGTTCGTTAATGCACAGTGTCTCGCCAACTGGTGACTGTATTTTCTTGCCGTTACAACAAAAACAAAGACTTCTGACAATTGTAACTGTAAACTCCCGAGTTGTGCAGTGCGTTTCGGTTTGCTTTATACAAATACATACGCGCAGATGAGTTCCGACGAAGGCAACACAGTGGCAGACCATAATATTATGACGGCTGAAAATAAAGTGCGGTTTTTGAAGTGCAAAGCCGAATCGGTGTACAATAGCTTAAAGCGCTAGATAAAGACGCGATTTGCCTGTTTGGGTCCGCGGATTTGACAGTTCGGCTGGAACTTCTTGAGCATACTCAAACCTCCTTCAGGCTTGCCCACAATGCGCTGGAGGAGCTAGACTATTCGGAAATCGGCAGTGAGCTTAGCGACAATTTTGAAATGCTCATGGTATCGGTGAAGTCACGGCTAAGGCTGCAACTTGACAACTGTCAGCTTCGAATGCCAACATCTTCCACTATGCACCTTGATCCCAGCCTGGATCAGTCAACTGTCATGGTTGATCGAGGGCATAGGACTCGCCTGCCCGAAGTAAAACTGCCTACATTCTCTAGTGGATACACCGAATACTCTGATTTCCTCTCCATGTTTACCTCGGTGATAGATAAGGACCCCTACTTGGCTGACATAGAAAAGCTTCAACATTTGCGGTCATGCTTAGCTGGAGCTGCGCTGGAGTCGGTTCGATCATTAGAAATATCTGGTGCCAATAATCGTGTGGCAATAGAAATCCTAAATAAACGTTTTAATAATAAACGTCTTGTTTTCCAGGCACACATCAATGAAATTCTTGGGCTCAAGAGGCTCGAGTCTGCGTCTGCTGTGGCATTGCGGGATTTTTCGGACAAAATTATTGGGCATATGCGAGCGCTTCAGGCCTTGGGAGATTTAAAACAAATCTCAGGCTGCATGGTTGTATACATGATAGTGCAAAAATTGGATGCAGCAACCCAAGCCAACTGGGAGGAAAGTTTGTCAACGGATATGATTCCAAGCGAGGAGGATTTGCTCTCGTACCTTGAAGGGCGATGCCAGAAACTGGAGAGCGTTCAGCATGCCTTGGCTTCCAACATGGCCCATGACCATCCAGCTCCAAGGCCTGCCAGAAGGACGTTACTTGGTGCCCAGGTCAGCCAGAGTAGCTGCGTTTTTTGTGATACTCCTGATCATGGAATATACTCCTGTAGCTCCTTCGCCGGTCTGTCTCCTAGTCTACGGCAAAGGGAAATAAAAAGACTTTCCTTGTGCTTCAATTGCCTAAAGAAGGGGCACCACACTCGAACGTGCAACTCCGGCCATTGCCGCACATGTGGTGGAAAACACCACACGCTGCTCCATCTACGCCCTGATGATTCACCACCCTCGCATCCATCTGCCTCGCTTGCGGCCCAAGGATTTCATTCTGATGTTGTGCTCTTGGCCACCGCTATAGTTCTTGTAAAGAACAGAGCTGGTTCCCCGGTCCTTGCCGAGTCCTACTGGATTCTGGATCTCAACTACACCTAATTACATCTCGCTTCGCCCAGGAGTTGCAGTTAAGGAAATCTCGGTGAGCAGCAACGGTAACTGGTCTTGGTGATACAGCTGTTTCTTCAGAAGGATCTACAGTCAGCATCTCCCTCCAGTCGCGTTCTTCTGAATACTCTGTGGCTCTAACGGCACTGGTCGTGCCAACGATTACGGACAGTCAGCCTAGTTACATCATTGATATCGCTGATTGGAATATGCCATCTAACATACAGTTGGCTGACCCTGCATTCAACTGTCCCCAGCGCGTTGACCTGCTCCTTGGTGCCGGCCTATTTTATGACCTGTTATGCGTGGGCCAAATTAAGCTGGTTCATGGATTGCCTCTACTGCAGAAGACTCGCCTTGGCTGGATCGTGACTGGTGGTGGAGATAGACTTCGCGGCAATACATCTCTATTAGCATCTCAAGGCTTGGAAAATGGAGCTACACTACATAATGTCCGCTTGGAGGATCTGGTTAGGCGATTTTGGGAAGTCGAAAATTTGGACAGTGGAGTCATAATGGCCAGCAAGGAAGCAAACTGCAAAGGAATCCCCATTTAAAGCGTCAATATGTGGCCTTTATTAAGGAATACTTGGAGCTAAATCACATGTCCAGAGTCAGCCCCGAGGCTGTGGGTCTTTGCAAGTATTTCCTGCCGCACCATTGTGTTCTAAAGGAGGATAGCACAACAACCAAGCTTCGCGTTGTTTTCGATGGATCGGCGTTAGCCTCATCCGGGTCGTCTCTTAATGATGTCCTTATGGCTGGGCCCGTTATACAGCCAAGGCTGTTTAACATTTTGATAAAATTTCGTACTTATCAGGTGGCCCTGACTGGAGACATTTGCAAGATGTATCGGTGCGTAAGGGTGAGTGAAACCGATAACTACTTGCAATGCATTTTATGGCGAGACGAACCGGACAAAGAGCTCGAAGTTTACAAACTGGATACAGTGACCTACGGAACCAAGCCTGGCTCATTCCTTTCTGTTCGTGCAATGCACCAGCTGGCCATTGATGAGAGGGATTCCTTCCCTGCTGGCTCAGTTGCTCTGCAACAAGATTTCTATGTCGATGATTTCATCTCCGGTGGAAGCTCTGTTGCTGAGGCTATTGAGAAAATGCGACAGACCACTGAGATACTTGCTCGAGGTGACTTCAAGTTACGAAAGTGGTGCACCAGCCACCACGAGGTTTTAAAGGATGTGTCAGATGATGACAAGGAGAAGTATTTGAAGTTCGACGATGGCAGCGATATAACCAAAACTCTTGGTCTTGCATGGGATCCGGCAACAGACGAGCTGCTGTTCTCTTTATCGTCTCTAGATCCCGGCTCCAAGGCCTGCCGACGATCTGTTCTGGCCACCGTTGCTTGTTTCTATGACCCGCTAGGCCTTTTTGGTCCAGTAATCACAAAGGCCAAGGTGTTTCTTCAACAACTCTGCAAGGATAAATTGGATTGGGATGAAAGTTTGCCCTTAGACCGTAACACCTGCTGGATTGAAATGTGCATCAGTTTTCAGAGCGTCCAACGCATATCATTCCCAAGATTTTTGCTTCTTTCAGAAACTGATGTTGAAATTCATGGTTTCTGCGATGCCAGCGAGGAAGCTTACGGAGCTTGCATATATGTGCTGTCTAGGGGCACTTCTCCAGCCAGCAGCCATCTCTTATGTTCCAAATCCCGAGTAGCGCCTCTCAAAACGATATCTGTACCTAAGCTGGAGTTATGTGGCGCCCTGCTTCTAGCCAAGCTGATGAATGAAGTTATGAAAATGGGTCTGTTCAATGGTCCTTTTCACTGCTGGTGTGATTCCTCTGTCGCGCTATCCTGGATCGGTAATGAGCCTTTCAAATTCAACGTCTTCGTGGCAAACCAAGTGACTTCTATACAGAAATTGAGTGCTGATATGGAATGGCATCACATTCCGACTGCACTGAATCCTGCCTACGTTTTGTCCAGGGGCTCTACTCCGGATTTACTGGCGCTTTCTGGGATCTGGTTTCATGGACCACCATGCTTACTTGGTGGTCGCAAGGATTGGCCTACGCGTCTGCATCATGGCGATCCGAGCCTTGAGTTACGTAAACAGGTGCTGATGGTCAAGTCTCCTCACGTTGATGTTACCCTTAGATTCAAGTGTTCGCGTACATTTACAAATTTTCTCACCGCTTGTGCCATCGTGGTCTCGAGGTATCTGATGTGCAACGTGCGACATATATGCTCTGGCGAGGCGTCCAATTGGCTCATTTATGGGAGGATATAAAGGAGCTTCGTTCAAATAGCATTGTTAAGAAATCAAATTCTATTGCTTCGCTCTTGCCCTTCATAGATGCATGTGGCCTCCTTCGAGTTGGTAGACGCCTCGAAAATTCAACACTTGCGTATGAGGCTCGCCATCCTTTAATAGTGCCACGTCGTCACCCACTCACCTTAGCGCTCATCATGCACTTCCATAAGATAAACCTGCAAGCAGGACCGCGCGCTCTGTTGGCAAGCATCCGACTACAATACTGGCCTATTGGAGGACTGCGAACGGTCTCAAATGTACTGAAAGGCTGTGTGGAGTGCTTCCGGGCCAGGCCCAAATTTCTGGAACCAATCATGGCTAATCTTCCGAAGGAACGTTTGGAGTGCGTACGGGCCTTTGCTGCTTCTGGCGTCGACTATTGTAGACCTTTCTTTTACAAATCAGAAGTTCGCACCAGGCCTCCCATCAAGTGCTACGTATGGGTGTTCATCTGCTTTACAAGCAAGGCTGTGCACTTAGAGCTTCTCAAGGATCTAACAACTGCTTCGTTTTTAAGCGCTTTGAAAGGATTCATTTCTACACGTGGAAAGCCTAGTCAAATTTGGTCGGACAATGCTACCAACTTTGTGGGAGCAAAAAATGAGTTGGCGGTTGATTCTCATATGCAGTCTGTTCAACAAGCTTGCTTGGCGGAGGGAATCGACTGGCAATTTATTCCGCCTTGCTCACCACACTTTGTGGGAGGCAGCAGTCAAGACGGCCAAACACCATTTCTACCGCTCTGTTGGCCGCCAAACGCTTAGTTTTGATGAGCTTCGCACTTTGGTTTGTCAGATTGCGTCAATCATTAATTCTCGCCCCCTTCTATCCATTTCAGAGAATCCAGATGTACTTGATGTTTTGACTACTGCCCACCTACTTTTTGGTGGCCCTTCTACTACTATCATTGAGCCCGATCTAACCAAGCTCAACTATAACCGCTTGGATGGATGGCACCTGCAGCAACTATTCTGGTCCCGATGGCAGAAGGAGTACCTTACTCATCTGCAACAACGCACCAAATGGCGTCTCCTGAACGAATGCTGAAGGTCAACGACGTAGTTCTGATTAAGGATGAAAATCTACCTCCCATGCGGTGGCCCTTAGCTAGGGTGAGCGCACTTATTCCTGGACGAGATGGCGTTTGCCGAGTTGCTGATCTGACACGGCCACGTGTGACATCAGGAGAGCTGTCAATAAGTTGTGCCTGCTGCCCATCAACGATTAAGTTGAAAGGGGGGGAGTATGTTGAGCGCAGCGGCAAACCACTCCGACTAAATAGAGAGTCAGAATCACTCATTTCTAAGCGGCTCCTCTTATCTCTCCATTAATTGGACTTCTCAGTCTGAGCCCGCCTCTCAACGCCTACGATCCGTCGCCAGCGCATACATTTTGTTGTTGTTGATTGCAAGCTGTGGTGTTCGCAAGGCCCGTAGCCCTTGCATACATATAAACGTTAATAAACAGAAGTATTGAATTTATCTCGCCTTGTGATTTATTTTAAAATAGCTGACAAAAAGGCTTGTTAGCTCAACATTGATGATGAAGCAATAATAGTGCTGCGATAAAAATTGGTAGCTACTCGTCCCACTTGTTTGCTAGGTGTCTGGTTTCCAAGTTTCCAAGTTTTCCATCATGCGGCATCAAAGGTCCAAAAATGTGGAAAATGTTTTCCCATTTTGGCAGCTCCTTCGCCGGAAACCCTCCTCCCACCCAGCTTCGAAGCCATGAGATGGATTAAAACACCAAATATCTCCTGCGTAGATGCCATAGTAGTAAGAGCGCAAGTGTGTATTTGCCTTGTCGCTCAACTGCCGCAAACTTATTGCGGATCCCTTCTCCACACCTGGTAGCTTGAATAATGACCGAACGTGTGCTTGAAAGTGTAACAATTTATTATCAAATCGCAAAGTTAATAATTCCAAGGTCCAGTCATAATTCCTCTCAGTGGGCTCCAGGGACCAAATTGTGTCAAACGCTGTGTGTTTTTTCACCTTTGTTAAGTCCTTGTTTGTTTCCACAACCATATTGAACATTGCATAAAAGTCCGGCCAATCGATATAAGCTCCGCTAAATCGCGGAAGCTGAAACTCCATTAGAATGGTAGGCCTCGAATTGCACTTGAAGGCCGCACTATTTAGATGGCGGCAGATTTTTCCTTTGGCTTCACAATACGCTGTCGTAAATGTAATAAGCGCATCGAATTCCATCTTCTAGATCACCAACCGTTCGAGGTTAAGTTGAGAGAAGTCGAAGTCGGAATTCATCCGATCGACTAAGTCCAACCGCACCTGCAACTCACTTTCGTCGAATTTGGCCAACTGCTCGTCAATCAAAAATGAATCTAATGTCGCGAATATTTAACGAACATGCGATGCCAGAACGGTGTTAAATGAAAAGCCGAGAATATTCGATTTTATGTAAAAATGCGATTATTTCTGCAATGCTTCGACTGCGTTGCGAAAGCGGTAAAGAGCGAATGGCATAGGAGCGCTTATCTCAGCTTATCCGAACATGCACATATATACATAGATAATTCAGCATAAAAGACCTGGCAAATGGTGAAAATTACGCATTGTAAAAGCTCAATAATAATTTTCGGAGTTATTAGTTAAATTCAATGAAATCGTGTTTGTTGTCGTCTACTCGTGGTTTTATAGGTAGCACGTCTGATGCTGTGTTTCGCTATAATCTCTGAAAAAGTGGTTTTCAAACTCACCTGACGTTACCGCATCTGAGAGCACAGTTAAATCCATACCCATCTCGGACTCAAATCAACTAAGGCGTTAGGAATATCGTGGTTGCCTAACGAAGATGCCTTTAAGTTCCAAATTGACACTGCTGTCATGGGTCTCCGAGCGACAAAACGGAACATACCATCGGTGACATCGAAGCTGTTTGACCCCCTCGGCTTATTAAGTCCTATTGTAATTAGAGGAACGATCCTATTGCAGGAACTTTGTCCAAATAAGTTAGATTAGGATGAGTCTATTCCTATTCATTTGGAAACAGCATGAAATATGATAAAAATGACACTGTCTAAATTAGAAGAAATATCTATTCCCCGGCTTGTGAATACCGATCCAATGTCACCGGTCCAATTACATGCCTTTGCTGACGCATCCTTAAGAGCTTATGGAGCTTGCGTATACATTCGTAGCAAAACTGTAGAAGGTTATAAGATATCTTTGTTGACTTCAAAGTCTAAAGTAGCGCCGCTTAAGACAAAGACACTCCCAAGGCTTGAGTTATGTGCCGCTCACCTTGTCGCAGATCTCTGCCACAGAATCAAGCCCCTATCGAACGAATGGTTTATTGGTCGGCTTCTGAAGTTACGCTTCATTAAATCCGGTCTCATCCATCTTCATTGTCCACATTCGTATCGAATAGAGCTGCGGAGATTCAAGAGTGGTCAGGTGAAGCTACATTGCGGCATGTTCCAACGAAACAAGACCCAGCAGATATTGTAGGTTGTGACGTCGACGAAATCATACAGTCCATATGGTATACTGGACCAGTGGGTTTGAAAGAGGAAGATGAAAACTGGCCCCAAAATGCACACTTTGACCTATAGGAAGAAGTCCTACCACAATAATCGAGGAAGCCTGCGGTCGGGCTGACCGCTGCTGTACGAAATTTGGATTTGGTTGATGTCATCGAGGGATTTTCGTAGGGTATTCGTTTATATGTTCCGCTATAGTATTTGAAAAAACTTTGTCGCCGACTGAATATAATGAAGCTTTTCTAAAAATTGTCGAGATATTACAGAAGCACGAGTATCATAAAGGAAAAAGTTCGAAAAGGCTCAAGAGTTGGCCCAAGTCTTTAGCGATTGAATCCAATCATCCATGACGACATTGGGACTTGGTGTCACTTTTCGCTGTTGCGAGTTGGGGACGACTATATCATACGATGCTAAGTTTCCATTATTGTTAAAAAAACGCTCCCAATTTGTGCAGAGCGTTGTTCGGCATCTTCACCATTCCATTTTTATGTTGGTCCAGGAGCTCTTTTGAGTCTCCATCGACACCGTATTTGTATTGTAAACGCTCAGGAGGTCTGCAGTCAGATAGTTCGATCATGCGTTACGCTGCTTTAAGTGTAGCCTCGACTAATGACACAAATTATGGGAAATTTACCCGCAGGTCGTCTCCGTGCTCTCCGCCCATTTGCTATATGTGGCGTTGATTTTTGTGGCTCTGTCTATACGACATTGAAAATTCGTGGTAGGCCTACATTGCGCTCTTCGTTTGTTTTGCGTCCAAAGCGGTTCATCTAGAAGTTGTTTCAGATTTAACCACAGATTCCTTTTTATTGGCTTTTCGAAGGTTCGTTGGGCGTCGAGGAATCGAGGCAGTGATGAACTCCCGGCCGCTCGGAGCGGTCAGCACCAACCCATGCGATGGAGAGGCGCTGACTCCCGGGCAGGTGCTGACAGGCGGGCCGCTGCTCGCCACATCAGCACTCCGGACCCCGGACCAGGAGGGTCTCAGTTGCTTGCGGCGATGGCGGCTTGTCTCGTCAGCCAGGCAAACGTTCTGGCGGCGATGGTCCCGGGAATAGGTCCTGGGCATGAAAATGCGGCACGTGGCACCAGCGGGAACCGAACATCCTCGAGGAGAGCGTGGCCGAGGACAACCTGCCGCCCCAACAATGGTTCCTGGCTAGAATAGTCGTCAGGCACGCAGGGGATAACGGCATGGTCAGAGTCGTCGACGTTAGGACTGGGGGAGGAGGCATTTTTCGGCGGGCTATTTACGAATTGACGCCGCTTTCAATGTGCTGAAGACCGATGGGTATTCAACGGGGCCGGTGTTGGCTTGAGTCAGTTAAGATTACAGTTTTATATGAAGTTGTAAAAATGGGAAGTGTTTAGGGCGAAGGCGGAAGCACAATTAAGTTAACCAACACAATACGTAGGTTGGAGGGAAGCTGTAGAAACTGCAATGAGTCTTTATAAAATTCAGAGTCAGGAAATATTTTATCGCTTATAGCTGCCCACAACGCTCTAATCACCACCATTTGACATTTTCAAGTATTCTGTTCTAGATTGGATTTTATATATAACGACAAACAACCAATTCATTTATTTGAGTAAGAATGAAGTATCCTACGACAGGGACGAATGACAGTTACCGAATACTATATCGAAGTCAATAAGTAAATGATCTAAATAAAAACAAAACAATAATGACATACAGAAAGGACAACATAATTACCAGGGAACAAACCAAACAATAAGGAGAAATGCTCTACGATTTTTTATCTCTGGACTAAATGGTTCAATCTCAGAAAACCCATTCTCATTAAACCAACCGGATCTGTCCAATTCTTTGGCACATGATCAGAAATTACAATCAAACAATTTCCGTGCTCAATTTGCAAACAAATTCGGCAAGCCGAAGTTTAAATACCCTTGCAGTTAGTATTAAACGGCTACTTTTCGATACCTACGCCTATATTACAAAGAACAATGAAACTTTGTCAATTTTGCGCTGCATTTTGCCATCGTTTCTATTACAGCTATATGAGTTTCAAGCAGCCTTAAAACTGAGGGACTAGCTTGCGTAGAAACGGACGGACGGAAGGACAGACGAACGGATAGACGGCTAGATCGACTCTCCTGGTGATGCTTATCAAGAATATATATACAAATACCTCCTTCACTGCGTTGCACATTTTTGTTTTAGAAAGACAACTTTTTGGAAAGTTTCAAGCAGATTTAAAGCTAGTGTAACGAACTGATTTTTACGGTCTGCTCGCTACGAGTATCGTGCGGCCAGCTCAGAAGATGTGTGTTGTTCGTCCCACCAAATTTATATTAGCGTGACCGCCAGATTGTCTAGTGAGAACGCACAGAATTTTAGAAAGTATTTACTATCTTTATTCGCCGACTTGGCCCTCGGCCCGGGACTAACGGTGACAAGCTGGTATCTCAACGCCTTCTCCGATGAGTCGTGTGGCTCCACCGTCGCTCTCCGCTGCCTCGTTTCTCGCTGGTGCGGAACGCCTCCGTTGTCTTTGGCCTCGGGGCTGTGAGGGTCAAGGGATGCGTCACCGTTCCCAGATCAGGGTGAACAGGCACTGGGCTCTCAAAGCATACGCCTTTCGTAGCCACAGCCTCCTGTCCCTGGATCCGTCCCGGCCGGTCACACCGGACGCCTACACAGTTTCTACCTGACGGTTCAGGCATACGCCGGAAGGCCGCCAATGCAGTCCCTGTGGTAAAACGCTAGGTTCAAGACGAACGCTTCCGCCCTCGCCTCTTAGGCGTAGACTGGATACGTTTGAATATGGCTTGGTTGCTGCTGGGCCTGCGATGACTGCCCGTCGTTTTTTGTGTCCTCGATATCCTTGCTCTGCTCACGGCGTGATCCTGGCTCCGTTGTCTGCGTGCTCTTGTGAGACTAGGTGCAGCGGGTCTTTGGCTCTCGCGACACCCGTGGTTCGGACGCGCGTCCTTTTTGGCTAGTCGCACCAGGGCCTGCAAAATTCTCGCCTGACCGTTCAGGCGTACTCCGGAATTCGACAAGGCAATTGTTTTCGCACGGCAGCTGGTTCTAGACAACTTCCCTTCCGAGCCCACGGTTCTCTGTCGAAGGATTTTTTTTATTCAATTCGGTCGGACTCGCCGAGCAATACGCCAAGCTCAAATCGCGACAAGAATTAGAACAAAGCGCCTGGACTTAGCCGCGTGATGCCTTAAGGACCTCAGCTACCTGTTTCTCAGCTCGCAGACTTCAACTCTAAGTCCCGAACGTCTTGATGTAGCGATCTTGCTCCTTGTTGACTCGGCGCGGCTCTGCTTCCTCCTGATGTTTAACTTGACTTGTGTTGTTCACTGATTTGCTGCTTGTCTACTGATCTCGATGGATTGACTCCTTGTGATCGACTGATCCCGCTTCCTGCGCTCGGCCTGCTTATATAGGCCGGCGTATCCCGTTAATTCTCGGCTTCTCCTTTTTCGTCTTTGCGCACGGTACTATACTAGGGTCCAAATTTCGCCGTCTTCTACCGTTATCCCTTCTCTCCAAACTCTCTCTCTCCTCGTTCTCTCCAAACTCTCACCAGCCGCATTCTCCAAACTCTCTTCAGCTGTATTCTCCAAACTCTCTTCTCGTTCTCTCCAAACTCTCTTCAGCTGTATTCTCCAAACTCTCTTTTCCCACAGTGCCGTTACTACGCGCATTCACAGCGTATCCAGCAACTGAAAGGCTTCGGTTTTCCAGATCTTCGACTTAATTTGTGCGGAGTTATTTAACTCCTCCCCTTTCTTCGGGAACGAAATAAGACATGCACCTCTTGTCCGGCTGTTATCGCTGAGTTCTCTCGATCCTCTGTTCAGGTTCGCTGATGATAGTCCTCCTTTCCTCGACGTCGCTTCTTCTCGTTCAACACAGTTCCCGCCCCAAGATGTTTTCCCCATAGACTTGATTTTCTTCTCTCCAGCTGTCTTCCTTGTAAATCCTTGTACCCTTCGAGTCCTTCCGCTCCTCCAATGGGTTCCCTCGACACTCACAGCTCGTTCCTGAGTTTCAAAGCGCCGATGCTCCATTCCTTTTCCCGCCCAAGATGTTTCTCCATAGATAAGTCTTTCAGCCGATCTCGATAATTAGGATTAGCACATCGTTGCCATCCGGTGGTAGTGATATTTTGTATGGTCACACGACCATTCCTTTGCCGACGTTTCCAATGTTCTGTGCCCATCGATCGACACTATCGTCCAGTGCCAATCGACCGCTTATTGATCGAAGCTCCCCCATCCCTTTAGATGTGCGACGTGACAAGAAATTTTCAATGGTAAGTTTTTTTCCTTTTTTTCTCCACTTTCACACTTCACCCTTCTCACTTTTTACTCTCTCTTTTAGCCTTTCGCCCTCCAGTCGCTCTTGGCCGTAGGGCCTCGATGTCGTGAACGGGAAGACCGATGCCGCCTGTACCCTTTTTTTGTTTTTGTGTTATTTATTTGCTTGTATTGTGCGCGTTTGTTATGTTTGCTGTGCCCGTGTTTTCTGTGTTCTCTGTGCCAGGGTTTTCTATGTTTATATATATGTTATGTTTTTATTTTCTTATTTATTATTGTTATTTTTTTAAGTCACTCGCATCGCATCGGGACCTACGGTGCAGCTCTGCTGTGCCGTCTCTCTATAATCTGTATATAGTCTACCAACGCTACGGGTTTGGCGTTGCTGCTCATGTTTTATAATCCTATTACACGCGTCGTATAGGCGGATAACTCGGGCGTATGCCAGACGCTGAATCCGACTGCCTCGTTGGGGTTTTTATGCGCCCTTTCTTTTCCTTAGGTACCCTATTTACGCGGCGTATATGCGGATGACTCGGGCGTATGCCCGACGTTTAATCCGACTACCTCGTTGGGGTTTTTCTGCAACCTTTCTTTTCTTTAGGTACCCTAATTACGCGGCGTATATGCGGATGACTCGGGCGTATGCCCGACGATGAATCCGTCTGCCTCGTTTTGGGGTCCTTGTCGGCCCTTCCTTGTATGTTCCTTGTGCTACGCGGCGAATAGGCGGATGACTTGGGCGTATGCCCGACGCTGAATCTGTTTGCCTTTGTTTCCTTTGTTTCCTTTGTTTTTATTGTATACACCTTATCTACGCGGCGTATCGATGGATGAGTTGGGCTTATGCCCGGCGCCGAATCTGTCTGCCTCGTAGTCGGGTTCCCTATGCTTCCTGTTTTATTCATGTCCTTGTGGCTTCTCCTTGTGATTGTCCTTTCTGCGTGGCGTATGGATGACAATCGCTTCGGCCTGACGCCTAATCCTGTTGCCTCGCAGTCTGGATCAATGTGAAATCCTTGTCCTAGTCCTCCGATGTGTCCTCCGTCTGGTCGTTTGCCGTTTCTGATTGTTGCTGCTTAAGCTCGCCAACGTGAACCGTCCGCTCTTTCTTTGAATGTGTGTGCCCTATTTTGCAGATCACTGGAGAGACGAAATCCATAACCTGGTAAAGACCATCGTACCTCGGGGCTAGTTTCGCAGCGAATCCCTCGGCTGCTTTGGATAGGTGGTGTTCTTAGCCTTCCATTACATAATCTGGATATTTTTGTGGTTGTGCTTTTATTTTCTCGCACATACTCCTGATCCAGCTGCAGCTATTGGTAGTTTTTGCTGATGCGTCTTTTATGGCCCTAAGTGTCTCCGGCAACGGTTGTCGGGATAGGGCGTCTGCCACTACGTTCAGCTGTCCTTTCCTGTATGCTATCTCGAAGTCGTACTGCTGTAATTCCAGGGCCCATCTTGATATCCTTCAAGACGGGCTTTCTATGCTGTTTAACCACTTTAAAGCCATGTGGTCTGTAACCACTTTAAAATGGTAGCCCTCCAAGTACGGCTTCAGCTTCCTGATTGCCCACACGATTGCCAAGCACTCTTTTTCAGTTGTGGAGCAATTTTTTTCCGCGCCGTTTAGTGTCCGGCTTGAGTATGAAATGACTCTTTCGCCGTCCTCTGTCTCTTGAGTCAGGATTGCACCTAACCCATAGTCGCTGGCGTCCGTCTGAAGGATGAACCTTTTCTCAAAATCTGGGCACGCCAGCACTAAATCGGCTACTAATCGTGCCTTTACCTCTTCGAAAGCCTGTTGGTGTTCCGGCGTCCATGTCCACTTTGTGCCTTTGCGTATAAGATCATTCAGTAGTTTAACGATACGCGCAAAATCTGGCACAAATCGTCGATACCATGAAGCTACGCCAAGGTATTGCCGTAGTTCGCGTACTGTCGACGGTGGCTCTAGTTCGGCTATGGCCGCTACCTTCTCGGGATCTGTGCCTATCCCTTCGCTAGTAACGCGGTGTCCTAGGTAAAGAAATTCTTTCTTGAAGAATTTGCTTTTATCGGCGTTTATTCTTAAGTTTGCTTCCTTGAGGCGCCTAAACACTTCCTTTAGGTTCTCCACGTGTTCTTTCAGCGTGCGTCCGATCACAATGATGTCATCTTGGTATGCAAACGCGTATTGTGACATCTCCGGGCCGATTACCTGATCCAGAGCTCTTTGGAACGTGGCCGATGCTGAATGTAGTCCGAAAGAAATTACTTTCCATTGGAACAAGCCTTTGCCGGGTACTGTAAACGCCGTGAATCGCCTACTATTTACCTCCAGAGGTATTTGCCAATATCCGTCTTTCAAGTCTACACTGCTTATGTATTTTGCCTCTCTGAGTTGGTCTAGGATATAATTGATCCACGGCATCGGGTAGGCATCTTTTATAGACTTTGCTTTTATTTGTCTGAAATCAACGCTTGCCCGTCTTCTTCTTCACCATTACAATGGGCGAGTTGTATGAACTTCACGAATGTTCTATGAATCCCATTTGTAACAGCTCGTCCAATTTTGAGTTGATCTCTCCTTGGACTGGATGCCCGGCACATTATATTTCCGACCTGACTCCTGTGAGGAAATTCCATCCCAGCACTAACTCATCTACTACTTCTGGAAGTATTAGAAGATTCATCTCCAATTGTTTGTTTCCAAACTCCACCGTGATCTCGAGCTGTGAGCTTATTCTGCTGCATCTGCCGTCTGCCAACCTTACTTGCCGTCTTGTCCTTGTGATCCTTCCTTTGTCAGCCAGTGTATCCGCCAGCTCCTCTTTAATGAAGCTTGACGTGGCTTCCGTGTCAATTGTGGCCTTGAAGGCGACACCTTCCTCGATCAGTTTGCCAGTTAGTTTGGAGAGGAGGCACTTTGCGACCCCTGTGCGCCTCTCTGCGACTGGGATCGCTGCCCAGTTCCCGCTTTGCGGCAGCACTCTACGCTCCTGATGCCAACTTTGCCGCACACCCAGCAGAACAGTAATCTTTGGTTTCTGCATCCTCGTGCCCAGTGTTCGTGTCCTCCACAACGGCGACTTGCCTCCTGTGGGTTCATTATGTGGGTTTGTGCATTGGTGGCTCTTGGTATTGGGTTGCGTGTCATCTGAGTGGTGTTTGGTGGCCTCCATAAGGTGTTCATTGGCTGTCTTTGTTGTGTTACATTGTCCGGTGTCCACTGGCCAAACATCTCCTGCATGTAGTTTGTGGTGGTGCTGCCGTAAAAACTTGTGCTCGCCGAGCAATACGCCAAGCTCAAATCGCGACAAAAATTAGAACAAAGCGCCTGGACTTAGCCGCGTGATGCCTTAAGGACCTCAGCTACCTGTTTCTCAGCTCGGAGACTTCAACTCTAAGTCCCGAACGTCTTGATGTAGCGATCTTGCTCCTTGTTGACTCGGCGCGGCTCTGCTTCCTCCTGATGTTTAACTTGACTTGTGTTGTTCACTGATTTGCTGCTTGTCTACTGATCTCGATGGATTGACTCCTTGTGATCGACTGATCCCGCTTCCTGCGCTGGGCCTGCTTATATAGGCCGGCGTATCCCGTTAATTCTCGGGACTCGTCTTTGCGCACGGCACTATACTAGGGTTTAAAGTCCGCCGTCTTCTACCGTTATTCCATCTCTCCAAACTCTCTCTCTCTTCGTTCTCTCCAAATTCTCTCCAGCTGTATTCTCCAAACTCTCTTCAGCTGTATTCTCCAAACTCTCTTTTCCCACAGTGCCGTTACCACGCGCATTCACAGCGTATCCAGCTACTGAAAGGCTTCGGTTTTTCAGATCTTCGCTTTGTTTTTGTTATTTGTGCGGAGTTATTTAACTCCTCACACTAGTTTGCGTTGAAGCGGATGGACGGACGGACATGGCCAGATCGACTCTGCTGGAAGGGTCGGAAATGTCTCCTTCTCTGTTTTGCAAACTTTTGGCTGAAATTATAAATTGATAATAGTGGCGAAAACACAGATTTATATTTTGTGGAAAATGGCGAAATTAATATGCAAGTTCCTCTTAGAACAGATATAAAGGGGAAAGTTAATCTAGTTCACGAACGACCAACGGTAAACAATATCCGTATGCTCTATCTGTCACCGACTTTGTGAATAGCGAAATCAGAAGAATACTATCAGGAGAAATAATACAACCTAATCGAAGTCCCCTCAATTCACCAGTTTAAATAGTCCCACAGAAAAGGCATAATGAAGACGGAATTCCTAAAAAACCCTCTAAGACGTAAGCCTGCCTGAAGGCACGTATTACGTTTTTGGCCTTCACAAATAAACTAATAGCTTTTCAATCGTTTAAATAATTTTTGGCGGTTGATAAAAAGCATACCAAGTTATGAGTCTCAGCTTTGAAAGCTCTCCGAAGCTTCTAACGGGACTTATCTTTCGATATACACAAACCATATGTTTTTTCGCTCTTAAAATTTGGTCTGCTGTATGTTGTGTTTTGCTGTTCAAATAATAGTAAATATATAAAACCGATCCAGCTCATAAAATTTGTCTTGAAAGGTATGTATATCTACTATTAAAATTAAGTTGCAGATTTGCAAATATATAAAAGACATGAGTTGTGACAGCGAAATAGCTCTACGTGCCTTGAGGCACGTTTGGGGATCCAAGACAACTTTTGTTGCCAGCTGCTAATTTTACAATTGATTGGAATTAATGTGTTTGTTTCTGTTGATAGAGTGATTTGAATTAATATAATTAGAAATATTATAGAAAATGGCAAACCGGGTTCGGTATAAGCTGTCCGACTTGACCAATGAGCAGTTGCTCAAGATATTTGACTCAGTTCCGTCGGATGAAGAAGTGTTAAGCTCAAGTGACAACGAGAACGACGACATTGCAATTATGGAGGCTCTTAATACTGCGTAAGAGGATACTAAGACTATATTATTTATTGAGAGTAATGTTAATGTAAATGCCTTGACCAAACCAAGATGAAAAGACATCCACATTTGTTGAGTTCCAGATGAAAACTTATTTTATTTTTCTAAGTCTTTGTTCAGGTAAATAACATGAGATTCTTATAATACGCTTATCTATGGTCTACATCTGTTTGCCTGAGCGGGAGCTTTATCAACGGTCTCCCGCAAGGCGACCCTTTGTGCAGTGTGAGAACTATAATTAATGTCAGGCTCAAGTGGCCTGTACTTAAGATTACAATTGTTCGGCACTGCACTCTTGTAGGTTTTAAGTTACAGATCGTTATTTACAGCTCTATTTTGATATTGACATGAACAGAGCTCGTAAAGTCTTAAATTTATGGCAATAAGTGTTCTTCTTGAACATGTTATTTATATGAATTCGTGTTCAGAGTGTCTGAACATTCCGCAAAAGGCCAGGAAAGGTTACGCTATATGGTACCTTACAATTTTTAAATTTCTTTTTGTTCGGTTTTCTTTAGGTAACCATGCTCTCCGGTATGACAATGCCATGCAATTGCCGTTTAAAATTTATTTTTCTTATAAAATATACAAATAGAATAAGAATAATTATTGTTACTAAAGTTAAAGATGTGTGTCCGGACAGTTGGTGAAATTGAAGTTATTTTATTTCAAGCTTGTGAGCTTTCAAATAATTTGCTTAATTTTTTAAGCGATTTATTTCGTCAGTATGATTAATAATTGGTGAGTCTAATTAATTCCAAATAATATTGGGTATTTCGCTAATGTCTCATATAAGTGACAAAGACAACGTTCCCTGATCTTTTGTTTCTATACAGTGCAGTCCGACCTTATTGTTAGAATTCTTTGTTCCGGCAAATCTACTATTTAAAAGCTTGTGGTGTCGCATTGTTCTCTAGCCTTTGTATTATCCTCAACTTTAAAGAGCCAAGTACTTTTTCTTTCTAACTCTATCCAATACGACCTGCTCTCGACAATTTGATGCTCTATTTGGTTTAAGAGGCTTCAATTCATAGCTGCCATCGCTAGCACAAACTCTTTTATTAGATTGCCACCTTTGGCACTTATTGAGGGTAGATTCTTTCATAACGTGATATGCATCTAACTTGAAGCTGTAAACTAAATATTGAACATCGACGTGTACCATTATCATGCGCTCTTCAATTCTAAAAGGTATTGGTACAACTTCAAATAATGATGATGCATGTCTACCAAACAAAGGTATCTTTGCATTTATTATAAGCTTTTTATCTACAAATAAGCCCCTAGCTGTTAGTCGAGTATAAACTTCTTTTGGCTCTGTGCCAGTTCTTCTCCCTGGCAAAACGTAATTTTTTGATAGACTGTCTTTTATTTTCAAAATCTCTTTTTTTAACTGACTGGGCTTCAAAATGTTAGTTTTAAGTCGACCATGATTAATGTCTATTAGTAAGCTTATGATTCCAGATTGTATTTGTTAGCGTACCACAGGAGTCGCTAAGCCACTTGATGCCCACAGACAGCGCCAGCTCTACCTGAGCTACCTTTTCTATTTTTACTAACCATAGCGTATAAACTACTTGTGTGGGAGACAATTATGATGACTCTGTACTTATGTATATCTTAGAACGTAAGCAATGCAATGTATTTTTAACTAACAACCCCATGCCACTTCTTTGCTATGGTGGCCCCCTTGACTCTGAAAACGTGTATATAAACCCGACCTTTTGCCCTAATAAAATCAGTACTCAAGCAATAATTGTGTATTCAACTACTCTGCGTTCTACGAGTGAGCATCGCTGTGTCTTTGGCCCTCATACGCATGATCCCTCCGAGTTAAACCAATTTAAGTGTTTGTTTAGCAACCTATCGTCACTAGAGTATGTTCTAGGGGCAACCATTCCTATAAATAATAAATAAAACTACAATATAATCCAATTTACTGGTGTCAACTAGGCGACTTCCAGAATAATTTATTTTCCAAAATAAAAGCAGTCAACACGGAGACTTTTCACTGGGAAACAACATATTCAAGTAGTCAACAAGGCGACTCTTGAATAATTCTGGAAGCGGTAGCATCCAAAAAATTAAAATGGTTTTTTAACAATGTAATCTGATTTACTGGAGTCAACTTGGCGACTCCCAGGATAATCGTCGATTAACGTTCGAGATTAAACAACAAGGCGGAACTCAACAACTTCAAGTAGTCAACAAGACGGCTCTTGAATATTTCTGGAAGCGGTTGCATCCAAAACTAAAACATTTATTTAACACACATATTAAAAAAAATATAAAAAATTTTTTTAATTTTTTAAATGTTTAAAAGTTTTTTAACTATTTTGTTGGCTCTTTTTTCTAATCCGAAAATCCTTACTTGTCTTTGACCATAAATCGGTTGCGAGTAGAAGCGTAGCCAGCTTATATAAGCAAATAAATCGTCTTCCAACGGGTCAGGCAATTGTTAAGGCAAAATGGAGGTTGAAAATTTGATTGCCATACAAGCCCAAATTTATTTATTTTGAAGACAGAAAACGACAAATTGCAGAGCATTGGAAAAAATTCGACCAAGGAAATAATAGTATCCTAGAATTATTAAAGGGTACTTCACATCCGCATGTGTATTTTGAAAAACAGTATTACAATCAAATGCAGACGATTGTTTACCAAGCCATCGAAGAATTTAACGAAAAAATTATTTAATTACCGGCAACAGAAACATCTTCAGAAGAGGTGGATCATATACAAAAGCTGATCAGACACCAAGCAGCGGCTCTGGAATCTATGACAAGAACCATGAAACATATATTTCCAAAAAACAAATTTACCTATAAATCGGTAATTGATAATTAATGGAAACAAATTGAAAGTCAAATACAAAAGCTGATCAGCGGTTCTGGAATCTATGTCACCATGAACCATGAAACACATATCTCCAGAAAACAAATTTACTTATAATCCGGTAATTGATAATTTATGGAAACAAATTGAAAGTCTTCATTTTGAAATCCTCAAATTATGTATAATACCTAAAGAAGTGGGCTATAGTAAGGAGCGATTTATCTCTGCGGAAGAAGCTATGTTGCAATTCTGTCATCCATATTCTGAACCTGTTTCAGTAGCCACCAATTAAGCGGTTTCGACAATCTCATCGATACAGTTGCCAAAAGTTTCCATTCCAAAACTTGATGGAAGCTATTTAAAATGGCAACAATTTCATGAAATTTTTAATAAAATCGTTCATGAATCAGGTATACCAAAAATACAAAAAATGTGGTATCTTATAGCTAATATTTCTGGAGAAGCAGAAAGGTTAGTCAGGCATTTAGAAGTTAATTAGGACACTGCCTGGACCATGCTTAAAGAACGTTTCAATAATAAGCGGGTCCTTTCGACTGCAATATTAAAAAAAATTTTGATCACCCTAATGTGACGAATGATTCTCAGTCAATAAAAAATCTGCATGACAATATCAATGAATCCCTGCAAACCTTGAAAAATATTGGAATAAAAACAGATACATGGGATCCAGTCCTCCTGTTCCATATGGCAAGAAAACTAGATCGGGTTACACTCACACTGTAAGAGCAAACTATTTTAGATACCAGGGAAATTCAAACAATAAAGGTTTCTAGAACAACGTTTTCTCGCACTCGAAGCCATCGGTGGAAAAATGCATAAAGTATAACAAACAAGAAAGGAAAGCTAACTTCGGGCGGAGCCGAAGTTGATATACCCTTGCAGAATACTCTGTAAATTATATTCTCCAAAATTATTCATATGATGCATTCTTAATACTCATAAAAAATCCCAACTTCCTAACTTTAAAAACACCAAAGTTATGGCATTTCCAATCGTTCAGTTATATGGCAGCTATAAGATATAGTCGGCCGATCCTTATGAAATTTGGTAGGTCGGGTTGATTGGCCAAATATAAAACCCATAGAAAATCCCAACTTTCTAACTTTACAAACACGAAAGTTATGGCATTTCCGATCAATCAGTTATATGGCGGCTATAGGATATAGTCGTCCGATCCTTATGAAACTCGGTAGGTCGGATAATTTGGCCAAAAATAAAACTCATAGAAAATCCCAACTTCCTAACTTTAAAAACACCAACGTTACGGCTTTTCCGATCGTTCAGTTATATGGCAGCTATATGCTATAGTCGCCCGATCCGGCTCGTTCCGACTTATATACTACCTGCAATAGAAAGACAACTTTTGGGAAAGTTTTAAGCAGATAACTTTAAAACTGAGGGACTAGTTTGCGTAGAAACGGACGGACGGGCGGACAGACGGACGGACAGACGGACAGACGGACAGACGGACGGACAGACGGACCTGGTGATGCTGATCAAGAATATATATACTTTATAGGGTCGGAAATGTCTCCTTCACTGCGTTGCAAACTTTTGACTGAAATTATAATACCCTCTGCAAGGGTATAAAAACAACAGCAAGTTCATTGGCATGCCTGTTTTGTCAAAAAGGGCATAGCATATACAAATGCGAGGAGTCAACTCCTACTGAAAGGCTGACCTGGGTTCAGCGAAAAAGGTTGTGCGTCAATTAAATGTAACAAAAAACACAACACATTGCTACATTTAGGTAACGGAAAAGCAAATACCGAACCTAAAACGTCCGCTTCTGCTGCTATGAAAAACAGTTGTGAGAACATATACACATTGTTAGCAACGGCTAGAGTCATAGTGCAAGGACTAAATAATCAAGAAGGAGATTTTCGCGCACTGCTCGATTCCGGATCACAAATTAAAATGCTATCAGAAAGACTCGTTAAGCAGTTATCTTTGCAACTACAACCAACAGAACTTCGCATTGAGGGAGTTGGAGGTCAGCCGCGAATAAGTAACGGACGCGTTAGTGTATTAATTAAATCAAAACATAGTGATTTCGAAACAAGAGTTGAAGCCTTTGTTCTTCCTCATATTGTAGCAGATCAGCCTACGGAACAAATAAAAGTAGCTGATTTAAAAATCTCAAAAAATATCCGGCTCGCTGATCCACATTTCGCCAAACCAGGAAAAATTTATATATTGCTTGGCGCAGAACATCACTTTTTCGTTATAAAACCTGAAAAAATTAGGTCTTATTCAGACAAACCTATTCTCCAGAACACCGAATTTGGTTGGATAATTGCTGGGCAAATAACCATGAGCACAAATATGCCACAAAATTGCATGCTACCATCGGCTCAGCCGAGGAAGCCAAATCATCGTTGGACAAATTCTGGAAACTGGACAACATGAAACCGATAAGGAAATACAGGACGCCAGAGGAAAGACATTGCGAGAAGCAGTTTTTGGTAAATCTACAGCATGCACAAGATGGAAGGTTTATTGTCAGATTACCATTTTCTGTAGATCCCTCAGCCCTGGGGAAGTCTTGCGATATTGCGACATGGTGTTTTCTTTCATTGGAACGAAGAACCAGCGCAGACATTAAAATGTTGTATAACGAATTTATGGCCGAATACGAAAAACTAGGTCATATGAAACAAGTATTACCTAGTCAAATACCAAAGGAACATTATTTTATTCCTCACCACTGTGTTCTGAAACCGGAAAGTACTACAACAAAATGAAGAGTAGTCTTTGATGCTTCCTGTAAGACATCTACAGGAAAATGATTAAATGATTTACTTTATCCAGGACCAGTTGTTCAAAGTGATCTGTTTTCGATTTTATTGAGATTCAGAATTCACAAATATGTTTTTACTGTGGATATAAAAAAAAAGAATCGGCAAGTTTGGATGAATCCAAAGGATCAATTCAACCAAATGATTGTTTGGCGCTACAATCAGTCCGAGGAAATAAAATATTATCGGATGAAAACTGTGACTTATGGCACAACGTCAGCTCCATTTCTTGCCACAAAATGCTTTGAGCATTTGACCAATACAAATTTGGAAAAATGGCCATTAGGATCAAATGCACTGAGAAACGATTTCTATGTTGATGACTGCCTAACTGGAGCAGACACAATTATAGATGCTACAAGGATTCAAGAAGAACTAAACAAAATCTTGATATCTTGCGGATTTAAACTAAGAAAATGGCTCTCTAATTCACACCATCTACTAAAGGAATTTGTACCTGAAGATATTGCGAGCAACATAAATCTTGGCACTGCACTGGAACATACCAGTGTAAAGACTTTAGGAATTATTCGGAGCTCTAAGGATGTCAATTTGTGTGGAAAGCCTCAAGAACATAACACTCAAATAATTACAAAAAGAGTGGTAGCCTCTGAGTTGGGTCAAATTTTTTACCCACTTGGTCTTTTTGCTCCAGTCATAATCAGAGCAAAAGTATTTCGACAAAATCTGTCAGTCCTTAAACTAGATTGGGACACAGAGATTTCAGTTTCCCTAAAGGAAAGGTATAAGGCCTTCAGACAAGACTTGCTATGTTTAAATAAAATGACTATTCCGAGACACATTTATGACGGAAAAATACCTAATAAGCAAGAACTACACATATTTGTGGATGCTTCTGAAAAAGCGTATGGTGCTGTTGCTTATATAAGAGCCATATATAGGAACAAACAAACGACTGTGCGCCTATTATGCGCTAAATCAAGAGTAGAATCTTGAAAAGCAAAGCCTACCACGACTGGAGTTATGTGCAGCTGTGTTAGGTGCAGAGCTTGCTGAAAAGGTGAAACTTACAATCAGAATCCATTAAATGTCATTACTGGACAGATTCCACAATCGTTTTATGTTGGATAAATGCAAAAGCATCAAATTTCCATACATTCGTTGCAAATAGGTTGCCGAAAATACAAGATACATTGTACATTGGCACACGGAAATTCATTCAATCGCTTGCCACGTATAATTGCATACATGTTACGATTTTGTTATCGTAAAAATAGAAAACAAACCGTCTTACTAGAGCTTGACGAATTAGAACAAGCTAGGCGGATAATAACACGTTGTATACAACAGGCTGATTTCACAAATGAATTTAATCACCTTCGACGTCATCCCGAACGCCCATTACCCAATAGCAGCAAGGTCGCATCTCTTCATCTTCATTTGGACGAAAACTCTATCATAAGAGCAGGAACAAGGGTGGAAAATGCCCCAATTTCCCGGGATGCAATGAATCCCTAGTTACTCCCATACAATGACTGCCACATGCTGCTACATAAACTTCATCAGGCTAATATGCACTGTGGTCAAAATACTTTAAAGGGTATGTAGCCGCGATGAAGCAGTTTAGTTCGGGCCAGAAAAAAAATATTCTTTAGGTTTTTGTTTGAGCTTAGCTTAGTTTCAGACCATAGATATTAGTAAGCCAATGGCCAATATAATAAAACATGAGTTCCGAATCTAATAAAACATTAAATTAACGAGTAAAGAAAAAAATATTATTTAACAAATATTAAGTACTTACAAATAAAAAAAAAATGAAAATTAGCTTGAATTTAATTTTGAATTTTAATCAAAATATTTTATTAATCCTAATTAAATTAAAACAAACAAATCAAATTAATAGCTCACCCTGAAACAAATTGAAATTCTAACCTTATCTTACAAAAACCATATATATATATTCTTATAATAAAGATTATCTACCTATGCCATTGTTTAAACATTATTACTATTTTTATAACTATTACTTTATTACGAGTTACTATTACTGAACTACTATTAATAATGTTTTCTTTTCCTGAATTTATTATAAAAATGGAAGATTAAATCCAAATTTTACTAAACTCAGCTGATGTTCTCACAGTCGTAGGGTGCACAAGGGGTCACCAGAGCCATGCTCTTGCGGCATAGGTAGGGAGGGCAACATGCGAGCACAATAACATCCGTGTCTTCGCTGCGTTAAGATTTATCTTTTTCTTTTCTTCCCTTTCTTTTCTTGAACCTTTAAATTCTATTTTTTCGAATTTATTTAAATTTCTTCCGGTTTAGTTAACTAACTTATAATTTTGTCGCAAGCACGCTCAATTCTTTGTCTGATAATAATAATGCGTAGACAGTGTCAGGGTCTGTATAAAGCAAGAACAACACCCCCAAAGCCGACGAGTTAGTGCCGGACCTTATAGCGTGCCGCGCAAGTACAGATCCCTCGATTCATAACACTTCAGTCGAACGTTACACGCTTCAGATATAATTTATTATTATTAATAAGAAAAAGTGGCGCTCAACGTGTTGGGGCCTTACTGAGTAATTTTTATTCATTAAGAATCACTGTTAAATAAATTCAATTTCTTTAAATCTTTATTTCCTATTTTTTCTTAAAAATTCTTTATTTTATTTTTTTAATTTCTTGGAAAACATGCTAAGATAACATAAGTATTCAAAACTGTCCGGAATTATAAACTAACTAAAGAATTTTCCTAAATTTAGCAGAGATGATGAGGTGTCTATTAGTCTGAGGAAAATTGTGGTTGTAGTTGGTTAGCGTTGGCGTAAAATTTTTTTGGGAAATTGTCCTAAGAATATTTTGTTATCTGTGTGCATTATGGGTGTGGACCGATCTCCGAATAAGGGGGCAGAAGGTGGCCCAGCTACAATTTGTCCGATATGTAAGCCCGATATGACCGTCGTCAAAATTTTCATAACCTCGTGTCAACATGAATTTCACAGGAAGTGCATAGAAGAGCATTTTAAGAAAAGCTCACAATGACCAGTATGCAAATCAGCTTGTCGGAAAAAGTGACAGAATTGATTCAAAGTTCATTGACAGACAATATAACAAGAGCTTTGCCGTCACAAATTAGTAGCAATGGTAACATTCAACAACCTGCTGCTGGAGGCATAGAAATTATGAATATTCAGTCCGATTTAACGATTGAACCACTGGAAAATTCCCGGTTTCTTACGGTCTCTCCTGGTTACCAAAGAAGCACCACGTCTGACTTGCTGAACCGACCGGATAAAGTTGTGCATATACTTAATGAATGGAAAATTAAATATTCTGGAGTAGGGGTGTCTGTCGACAATTTTATTTACAGAGTAGAGACACTCACGAAGGAAAGGTTAGAAGGAAATTTCACGGTACTTTGTAAAAATGCAAGCGTGCTTTTTGAAGGGAAAGACAACGAGTTCTATTGGCGATATCACAAAGCACACGGCGAAGTTGTCTGGAATGCATTTTGTGCAGGCTTACGTCAACAGTTTAGACCAAGTAGGGATGATGGGGATATAGAGGAATTGATAAGGAACACTAAGCAAAAGCCAATTGAAACTTTCGATTGCTTTTATGAGACTATATCAGGACTAGTTAATCAGCTAGAAGTTCCATGGACGCCGCATAAATTAGTACGGGTCATTAAGAACAACCTACGTCCCGAAGTAAGACATGAACTGTTAAATATCGAGGTTAAATCAGTTCCGGAATTAAGAGAGATTTGTCGTCGACGTGAAGACTTTTTTGCCGATATTAAACGATATTCGGGATACGCTCGAGGCTCAATACTCAAGCAGGAAGTCTCCGAGCTCAATAAAGAAAAAGAAGTCATGGAAACAGAAATAGAATCCGAAAATGAGGTAGATATCGAGTCTTTTTCTCTGTTATGTTGGAACTGTCGCAAGGAAGGGCACCGATATCAGGATTGTGTATCTGAGAGACGTATCTTTTGTTACGGCTGTGGAACGGCCAACACATACAAACCGAATTGTAGTAAGTGCTCAAAAAACTACAAAACCGGCATGTCGAAGTCGCCATTCAGACAGAAGGCTTTGATCACCGTTCGAAGTCAAGCAACAATGACCGACGAATAGATGACGGAGCCACAGTTGTGTCACTCACCTTCCCTGACGAACAAAAATTATCTGCTAGTCCTTTGCTGCACCACAAAATCCCAGAACTAAAAACAGTGGCTATCACGACCGTTGACCACACACCTGAATTGGAACAGCTTAAATCTCGTAGTTCGAAGCGAATAAAAGAATTTTGGAAGAATGTTAGGGGATGTAAACTCGGTGTAGCGTACCTCAGCTCTCTTTCTGAAAGGCCAAAGGATCCTCGCCCATTCTTGCCAATTCGTCTTCTCAGATAGTAGGACGATTAAAATTGGATGTTGAATATAGTAACGTCAAAAAGCCATTGACGATTTACATAATACCCTCACTGAAGCAAAATTTGTATTTGGGAATAGATTTCTGGAGGCTGTACGATCTGCTTCCAAAATGCTCAAATATTTCCGAGCTAGAGTCTATCGATAGTAACGGAAAGGTCGAAACCGATCAACATGATTTGTCCGAGGCTGAGAGAGCCAAACTAATAAACGTAATCAATTGCTTTCCCTCTTTTACTCAAGAAGGTCTCGGCATGACCAATTTAATTGTGCATTCGATCGATGTGGGTATAAACCAATAACACAACGTCATTTCCCTGTCTCTCCCGCAGTAGAGAAGGCTTTGTACGCCGAGATCGGTAGAATGATACAATTGGGAGTGATAGAGGAGTTAGAAAGTGCTTGGTCTTCTCCAATCGTAATGGTAACGAAACCTGGAAAAGTTAGAATTTGTCTGGATTGGCGTAAGGTTAACAGTTTCACCGAAAAGGATGAATACCCAGTATCGAGTCTTGATCTTAAGGACGCCTATTGGCAGGTGCCTTTAGATGTTGCATCTCGAGACAAAACGGCGTTCACAGTTCCTGGTAGACCCCTCTACCAATTTGAAGTCATGCCGTTCGGGCTGTGCAATCCCACGAGCACAATGTCGCGGTTGATGGACAAGGTCGCCCCGGCTCATCTCAAGAACGAAGTGTTCATTTACTTAGATGATTTATTGGTAATTTCTGCTAGTTTTGAAAGTAGTTTCGAAGTACTTAGAGTGGTAGCTCTTCACATAAGGCGTGCCGGTTTGACAATCAATATTGGCAAAAGTCACCTCTGCATGCTGCGTGTGCGCCTTATAATAGGTGACGGTGGAATACGCACCGACCCTGAAAAGATGACTACCCAGGACTATGCGCAGCTTGAGATGTTTATGGGTTTGTGTGGGTGGTATCGCAAGTTTGTTTCAAATTTTGCATCGCTTTCCGCTCCTCTGACTGATCTGATGACCACGAAACGGAGGTTTAGTTTGACTGATGAGGCAATTAAAGCTTTTGAACAGTTTAAACGGTATCTTAGTTAGGCTACGGTCTTATGTTGCCCCGATTTTTCTAAACCATTTGCGATACATTGCAATGCAAGTAAAACCGGTGTAGGTGCAGTTTTAGTACAAGTCTCTGAGGAAGGAGCGTCCTATCGCGTTAATTTCGAAGAAATTGAACAAGGCTCAGCGTAACTATACGGTCACTGAACAAGAATGGTTAATGTCTTATCATGACCTAAATTCTTGCTTAGCTCGATGGGCGTTAGCGTTGAAAAGGTATAATTTCGATATTGAGCATCTTAAGGGATCCCTTAACATAGTTCCCGATTCATTGTCCCGCGTTAACGAGGATACAGTAGCCGCCTTAGACTTGCGTGAAGGGTTGCTCGTTGATCTTTGTTCGGAACATTTTAAGTCTGCTGTGTATGTTGATCTTGTAGGAAAAGTAGCGGCGAACCAAGCTAGTTTTCCCGATCTTAAGACCGACAGCGGCTATGTTTATCGGGAAGCCGAACACTTGACAGGAGAGCAAGTTCACGATGAGTATTAGTGCCCGAAATCCTTTCGCGAGCGCATGATAGCCCTTGTCGTCACACTGTGGCATACACAAAACGATTGAGAGAGTGAGGCGATACTATTTCATACTAGTTCATGCTAGTAAAGGCACCCCGCCTTACTACATGGTTTTCGGCCAGCACATGATTACCTCCGGTTCCACTTACTCGTTGTTAAGGAAATTAAACTTATTAGATGATCGATCCTTAAAATGTAATCGGGAAGATTCTTTTGACATTGTTCGTGATAAAGCTTGTCAGCGAATGCAGGAAAAGTACGATGAGAATGAGAAGCGGTATAATCTTCGATCTCGAATCGTGTCCTTTGCCAAAGGGCAAGATGTATTTCGCCGAAATTTTAAGCAAAGTTGTTTTCGCGGGGGCTTTGTAGCGGCGACTGAAGCAACGAAATTTTTTTTTTAGTTCGGCCCAGAAAAAAAATACTCTTTAGGTTTTTGTTTGAGCTTAGCTTAGTTTCAGACCATAGATATTAGTAAGCCAAGCTTAATTAGTATTTTTTTTTGGGACTGCCAGAGGAGCTCTGGAAGGCTTAATTACCGCCATAGCGTGATTACCGGCTGCGATGCATTTCCGCTGGCAGCCTAGGCCAACATTTCCCGGTTCCGTTCTGTTTCTTTTCAATCGAGCAGTCGCGGCGTGAACATGCACTAAAAAATTAAGTTCCCAGTCCAACAAGTTCGAAGCTTTAACTCGGGTACGCATGCATCTCGCAAGTATTGTGATTCGATAGTGAGAAATTTAGATAATTTCCCGGCGAATTGGTTTTCTTTCCGTGTCGAACCTCCGGCAGTGTCTCAGGCAGCTAAAATGGGAAAACTTAGAGTCGTCCCAGCCGCGAGAGTGTGTCCCGGACAGCAGCAAGTTGTATTTTTTTGTTGGATTGGCGAGATTTCTGCCGGCAACGACCCGGAAAATCTTAAAAACCCCAAAACGTTTTCGGGGCACAATCGTAAGATGGATATGCTCGAGAACAGTGTCTTTTATTAGGTATTTGCTATAACCGTTCTCTAATCGTCAGGTTGTGCCCAGTTAGCAGTTTGCAGTGTGTAAAGTCGATGTGACGAGGAGCATGTAAGCCAGGTAGCACCAACGAAAACCCACACATATACAGGGTGCGCCATCTAGACAGGGCCTATTGAAATGTTTAATAACTCCGCCATTTTTCAGCCTATTTTGACAAGCCAGCCAGATTCTGAAACGTCAGCCTATGCCATTTTAGACATGGATCGACTCACAGCAAAAAATCGTGCTGAAATTGTAGCGCTGTACATCGAAAGCAATCGTTCAATTGTGAAAACTGTGCGTGCCTATCGTAAGAAATATGGGAGACATTCGGCACCTTCCTCGTTCGCCGGATTTGACGGCACCGGACTTTTTTCTGTGGGGCTACTTGAAGAGTAAGGTGTGTGTCAGCAAACCGAAGACTATTGAACAACTAAAAGCTAATATCAAAGCGGAAATTGCTGCTATTACGCCCGAAATGTTGTCAAATACAATGCGAAATGCCCAAAAAAGGGCCGCTTTTTGTGTTTCTAATGAAGGCGGTCATTTGATCGATATTGTATTCTGAGTGAATTGTCAATAAATGGCATTCTATACCCTAAATGAATCTTGTTTATTTTCCAAAATGGGCTAAAAAATGGAGGAGTTATTCAACATTTCATTAGGTCCTGTCTATATGGCGCACCCTGTACATCAACAGCAGCCTTATCCCAATGCACATAGGCGCAAATCTCTATTTCTTTGTATTAACTTTGGCAATTAACGTAATCACTTGCTCCAATTACGGGCATCATTAACCTACAACCATAGTGAACCCCATTAGAAAACATCAATGGAAAATTAAAAAAAAAAATGTAATGGAGCGAATCTTAATTAGTTTACTATAGATACTACCTAAATTTAAATAACAATTTTGCGCGTATGAAGAATCGAAAAAATGGCAAGAAAGTTTCTTTAAAAATCGTTTTCAAAACATCGAGTGTTCTTAAATTTACTTTAACCCTATGGTGCAAAACGCCATATGTTTTTTTTCCAGCAAACTTGAGTCGGGAGATCGACCTTTCGACGATGGAAAGTTGCCGTGAGTCTAAAAACTAATTGTTAATTTCCTATATCCACCTTTATTTTTTGAAAACTAAACAGAACTTTCATTCGAATGGCCAATATAATAAAACATGAGTCCCGAATATAATGAAACATTAAATTAACGAGTGAAGAAGAAAATATTATCTAACAAATATTAAGTACTTAAAAATTAACTTGAATTTAATTTTGAATTTAATATAAATATTTTATTAATCTTAATTAAATTAAAACAAACAAATCAAATTAATAGCTACCCCTGAAACAAATAGAAATTCTAACCTTATCTTACAACAAGAAAGGAAAGCTAACTTCGGGCGGAGCCGAAGTTGATAAACCCTTGCAGAATATTCTGTAAATGATATTGATTGGCTAAAAATAAAACCCATACAAAATCCCTCATTCCTAAATTTAAAAACCCCAAAGTAATGGCATTTCCGATCGTTCAGTTATATGGCAGCTATAGGATAAGTCGCCCGATCCCTTTTTGGTAGGTCGGATTGTTAGGCCAAAAATAAAACCGATAGAAAATCCCAACTTCCTAACTTTACGAACACCAAAGTTATGGCATTTCCGATCAATCAGTTATATGGCGGCTATAGGATATATATATCACGGCAGTTCCGACTTGCACATACTTATATCAACTCAGGACGCGATCCTGATCAAGAATATATCTACTTTAAAGGGTCCGCGATGTCTCGCGTTGCTCACTTTTCACCAAAATTATAATACCCTTTGCAAGGGTATAAAAACCATATATATATATTCTTATAATTAAGATTATCTACCAATGCCATTGTTTAAACATTATTACTATTTTTATACCTATTACTTTATTACGAGTTACTTTTACTGAACTACTATTAATTATGTTTTCTTTTCTTGAATTTATTATAAAAATGGAAGATTAAATCCAAATTTTACTGAACAAAAGGGGTCACCAGAGCCATGCTCTTGCGGCAGGTGATCATTGGTAGGGAGGGCAACATGCGATCACAATAACATCCGTGTCCTCGCTGCGTTTAATTTAATTATGCTCTGTTTAGCTGGAGCGCGAGGGTATATGCATGTACTTGAGTTCGGTTAAGCGACCTGCGCGTGTAACAGAATGCTGACACTTGCACTTTCTGTGAGCGCACGGATCGACTCATGTTTCGGCCGCATAGCTTTTTGACCGGGCTTTTGGTTATGCAAACACTGCAACAAAGTGTTACAGTGTATTTACTTTAAGTACTCTTGGTACAGTAGATATTATATATATGCAAACTACATCTCCCTCCTTTTGAAAAATAACGTAATATTATGAAGTTATTTTATTAGGATATTTTACTTAAGGGATCATTTTTAATTAACAAAGAATTTTTTTTATTTTTGTTGTGTTTCAATTTTGTTTCAAAGAAAATGGAATTGGGAATAATATTCGTATGTAAAGAAAAAGTATTTCTAAGCATGGCCACGCTAAATACAATTATGAAATAAACATTTTTAATCTATCCTATGAACTGTTTGTTTTTTGTTTTTTAGTATTCGTTATTACTAATGTCTTATGACCTGTTTCATTTCTTAAGAGGACTTGATCACCTACTGATATATCTAGGTTTTTTTATTTCCTGATCATATAGTATCTTATTATTTTTCTTATTTTCTTCTATATTTACTTTCCTTAGCATAATCATCTGTATTGTATATGGGTTCTATATTTTCTATACTATTAAATTGTTTTGGTAAATTATTTGTTTTGCTAAATACTAGCTCGCATGGACAATAATTATGTGCCATTGAAGGGGTCGTGTTGAAACAAAAAACGAAATATTGAAGCCATACGTCCCAATCAGTTTTATCAACTGATATATATGAGCGTATGTATTCATTGAAAGTTCTATGACTTCGTTCTATTGTTCCGACTGTCTGGTAGTGGTGTGCCGTAGATGTTATATTTTCAATTTTTAGGTATTTGCAGAAATCATTTATAATTGAATTCTTATTTTCTGTACCCATGTCCGTAATGAACGTCTTCATTGGACCGTACTTCAGAATAAATGATTCAAAATTGCTTTAGCGACAGTGTTCGCGTTCTTATTTGGAACTGGTATGGTATATTTAGTTAGATCACATATAAGAGTGACTGCATACTCATTGCCAGTTTCTGAAAGCATTTATAGGCGTATCAGTTATTATCAAAGGAGTCTTATTGTGCTTAGTTATTTTAGCTTTTTGGCATTTCTGACATTTTCGTATGTACTCAGTAATATCTCGAGTCATACCTTTCCAACAATAATGTCTTTTGACCTTGGCCAAGGTTTTTGTAATGCCAGTATGACCTCCTTGTATTGGATCGTCATGGAATTTAGACAGCTTCTTTTTCATCTTGTTTTTCTTGTTTTTCTTAATGTATTCAATATCTTATTGCCCATTTGTTTAAAATTATGTATTGAAACATGTTGAAAGATATTTTCCCACGGTGCCATTTTGAGTTGGCTGATTTTGTTTATACCGGCTTGCATTTCAAGCCTTTGGAAAAATTGACCTAAGTCTAGGATTCCATTGGTATATAAATCGCTAACATCATATCTTGCAGTCATTTTTCTTCCATGTTTAAATAAACATAGCATATTTTTTACATGCAAGATCACTATTTTGCGTACTTCGTCATTGTTTATGACTTCATATACGTTAGGCTTAGAAACTTTCTCTATAAATTGAGTAGGCAATTCTATTTCTTTGTTTTCCCCGCGGATTTTCTGTCTATTTTGATATCTAGTAGTGACTTTCATTATATTTCCAGTAATGTTTTGTAGATCTTTAATGGTTATTCTTGATAACGCATCAGCTACATAATTGTCTTTTCCCTTTAGGTATTCAACTACTCTTCGGAACTCGGATTGATCATTGATAATAGATATATTAATGGTCTGTGATCTGTTTGATTCCATGAGTTTTGTTTTTAAATACTGAAATGCGTTTTGGCATTCATCTGACCATTCAAAAGGAATATTCCGTGAATACTCGGCGAAATTTTTTATGAAACGCCTATAATAATTAATAAATGCTACGAAGCGTCTAGCGCTATCCCCATTGTGCGGCGCAGGGTAATTCATAATGACGTCATATTTCTTGTCGTCTGGAAGTATTTCTTTATCTGTGCATTTATGACCGAGAAAAGTCACCTCTTGCATAAAAAATGAACATTTTTCTGGATGTAACTTTAGATTGTATTTCCTATTGTAAATTTCTCAAAAACGTCTGTTAAGTTTTTAAGCATATGTTTTTCAGAACAACCTATAACTATTAAATCACCCATATAAAGGAAAGCTTGTGAAGGTTCTAATGCAGAGAATGCAATAGTCATCATTCTCTGAAATGAATTAGGCGCTATTTTTAATCCGAAAGGTAATCGCGTGAAGCGATACGAGCCATTGCTCGTTGAAAATTACGTTATACCTCTTGAACTTTTTTCGAGTTCAATTTGATTAAATCCTGACATTAAGTCAAGGCATGAAAAATATTATGCTCGTCCCAGTTGATCCAAAATATCATTAAATCTTGGAAGTGGAAATTTGTCGGACAGTAATTTTTTATTAATTTGACGATAGTCAATCACTAATCGCCATTTCTTTTGTTCTGAACCTGGAGATGGTTTTTTAGGAACAAGTAATAATGGGCTATTATATTCAGATACAGAATATACAATCAACAATCCCGTCGGTGATCAATTTTCCGATTTGTTTCTGTTATTCGTTCACCTGACTGTGTGGGCTTCTGTAATTTTGTATATACACTGGTTCATCATCTCTTAATCTCAGTTGTTGCTTATAAAAATTATTTGTGCTTATTGGTTCGGTTCCCAATCCGAATATATCATTACATTGGGTGCATAGGCTTGACAGCTGTGTTTTAAATTGTGGAGGAAAGTTTTTTGAAAGTTGAGATAATACAGATTTTTCTCTATTTTATACCCTTGCAGAGGGTATTATAATGTTGGTCAGAAGTTTGTAACGCATCGAAGGAGACGTTTCCGACCCCATAAAGTATATATATTCTTGATCAGGATCAATAGGGGAGTCGATATAGCCATGTCCGTCTGTCCGTCTGTTTCAATACCGTTTGCGAGCTCAGTTTAAAAGCTAGCGATCTGAATCTTTCACAGTTGTCCTAAAACATGTGTACGCAGATCAAGTTTGAAAACCGCCCCGATCCGATGTCTATATCCTATAGCTCCCATAAAAAAAGAACAATAGGGTAAAATCGGTCCAAATTTGATGTTTTTCAGAATATTTCGCGCAGTGTAAAAGCTATTGACATACATTTTTCCAAGTCTAATTTATTTACGCATATCTTGATCAGGGTATAAGCGCTTGCCGATCGGACGTCTTTATCTTATAGCTTCCGTAGGAAAAATTGTTAAAGGCTCCGAAAATATAACTTTTTTCTTTTTTTATATGACATTTTTGCAGTATAAAAGCTATTGACATGACATAAATCTAGTTTATTTATGTATACCTTATTCCTTTCGCTACCTTTTCAATTTGAGCAATTTCGGCAAAGTCTGCAAGGGTATTAAAACTTCGGCTTGCCGAAGTCCTCGTTCTAGATTAGTTTTGACTACTTCGTAGTTCGAAAGTGATTCATAAGCTAAATTATTTGTACTGACTACTTGATCTTTATTTGTGGTATTGAGTAGTCTTATGAAAGCGTTTTTAGATGTCGCTATGGTACTTGCTATATAAATACCATGCTTAATTTCTTGATTTGAAATTTAGTTAAATTTTTCTAATAACTTGGGCAGAAGTATTGAGTTGTTGCCAGAACTGTATGTTATTGGAACATAAATTGGAAATTTTAAGTTATTAGGTCTAATTACAAGTCAATCTTTAGATCGCTTGAAGTCTAATTGACAGTTGTATTTATACCCGTTACTCGTAGAGTAAAAGGGTATATTGTATTCGTGCAAAAGTATGTAACAGGTAGAAGGAAGCGTTTCCGACCCTATAAAGTATATATATTCTTGTTCAGGATCACTAGCCGAGTCGATCTAGCCATGTCCGTCTGTCCGTCTGTCCGTCTGTCTGTCCGTATGAACGCTAAGATCTCGGAAACTATAAAAGCTAGAAGATTGGCATTTTGCATGTAGATTTTATGAGTTCCTACGCAGCGCAAGTTTGTTTCAAAATGGTGCCACGCCCCCTCTGACGCCCACAAGCCACAAGCTGTGGCCACAGTTTTGATGCTATTATGAAAATTTTAATTGATATGTATTTGTTTCGTCAATACCTATCGATTGGCCTAATAAAAGTTTGCCACGCCCACTCTAACGCCCAAAAACCCATTAAACGCTTAAGTTTGGCTAGCGCCTACATTTCCGCCTTTCATGGCCCGCAGCGCCATCTAACGGATGACTTTGGAACAGCTGGCCAAGGTGCTAATTCGAGCGGCGAAAAACATACAAGAAGGCATATTTTAGGCACTTATTAGTGGTCTGTATCTCAATAGAAGTTAACCCCTTGGATTTGGTTTCCTCTTGACTTATTCCTCTAATGTCCATAATATAATTATCTTTTATGTTATGAAAGACATCAGAATTTTCTTTAACTATTGAAATATCTGCACCTGGTCTACTAAAAAGACAAGTTCTTTTCCTGTAGCCACATGGTTGAATGATACGCTCTCATTTTCTACTGTTGAGGATCTAAAGGGACTTGTGAGTTTTCCGATGTATTATTGGTTACTCGAACATAACCTTGGTTATTGTTGTTGTGGCCTCAATATGAGTTGCCACGGCCTCTATAGTTTCCTCTATAGTGGCCTCGTCCATTATTGTAATGGGTACCATTGTTGTTGTACTCTCCTGGTGAGGAGAGAGTTTCGAGCTCCTCCGCGGTCAAGAGGTTTTGGACGGTCGTCCGAAGGAACAGGTGCTTTGGAGACTTTACACCTGCCTCCCAAAGTCCGCCGAAGTGTGGTGCTCTGGGCGGTATGAACGCAAGCTCGCATCCTTTTTTTTGATGCGTATGTTTCTATACCGCCCCCCTGCTCATCCAGACGGGCTCGGAACTCCCTCATGTGCCGGTCGGCTCCGACAAAGTTGGTGGCGTCGTCGCACCACACCTTCTCCGGTATCCCGCGACGACTCACGAACCTTTGAAAAGCCAACAGAAAAGCATCAGTGGTTAGGTCAGACACTAGCTCCAAGTGGACCGCTTTGAACGCAAAACAGACAAACAAGGCCACGTACGACTTGTACGGTGGCCTACCACGGATACGATTCGTTGTGCTAAAGGGGCCACAAAAATCAACGCCACAGATGTTAAACGGGCGGAGAGCTCGAAGTCTATCTGCTGGCAAGTTCCCTATGATTTGTGTCAAGAGTTGCGGCTTACAGCAAAAGCAGCGAATGCACGATCGTGACAATTCGTAACGTGCAGGTATGACACGTATGATCTGATGAATTGTGAGCTTTTAGACAGCAGCAACGGGAATTTGGCTTCGTACGGGATAGGAGCATTCAATAACCGACCCCCAACTCGTAGCAATGTCGAGGAACACCAAATTAATTTATTCTCCTGAATAAAGGGGCTTAGCTTTTGAATATTCGTTGCTACCGGTTTATTTTTCCGAATTATACTAATATCGTCACTGGATTCGTGAAATTGGATAACTTCAACAATTTTCTCAAAAGCGAAATTCAGTTCTCTTGCCGAAATACTTTTTTCAAAGGTCTTCGTCCCTTTTCTGCACCTTTGAATAAAGCGGAGAACCCATACGAAAACTCTCAGAAGCTTCAGATGCGACGAAAAGTTTTCTATTTTCTGAAGCAGATAATTTGGCTCTTGGCTGACTACAAGAGCTAATGCCGATTTGCATAATTCCATCTACACTACTTCGGCTGGCAGTTCGAACAGAGGCCCGCCGAACCAGATGGACGTTGTAAGCTCCTCAACGTCACATCCACGGGATACTTTGTCTGCTGGGTTAACTTTCGTGGGAACGTGTCGCCAAGTTGCGTTCTCCGACCACTCCTGAATCTCTGCGACCCGGTTTGATACAAAAATATGTAATATGATCTCGGAGTCTGTCCATAGGAAAACATTCTCAATGGGACAATTTAGCAATGGCCTGACACGATTATACAGATCTGCTAAAAGGTGAGCTGCGCACAGCTCAAGGCGAGGCAAAGTTTTCGTCTTGAGGAGAGCTACTTTTGATTTGGCGGTCAATAAAGACACCTTTAAGCCTTCAGCAGTTTGAGTACGAACGTAGATGCACGCTCCATACGCTCGCATGGAAGCGTCAGCGAAACCATGTATTTGAATCCGCAAGTCGGATCTGTGTGGACGAATCGCGATACCTTAATTTTCGGCAGCTGCAGAAGTGTTGCTTTAAAGGTATCCCATGAAGTATGCAACTGCATTGGTCGCGACTCGTCCCAATCTAGCTTTCGAAGCCACAGCTCCTGCAACAACATCTTTGCCCTTGTGACACAAGAAACCAAGTGGATCGAAAAGTCGAGCAGCCACCGACAAAAGACAAGAGTCATCCAACCGAAATTGGAAGTAATCTTTAACCGGTAACCAAACCACGCCAAGGGTCTTAGTTACGTCTAGCATTACAGCGCTATCAGATGCGGATAACTCTGGGCAGTTTGAAAACCACTTTGCCAGTTCAAATCCTGCCTCTTGCAAGACCTGAGAAACTTCTTCTTGAAGGCCTTGCATGTCCTCAACGTATCCGGCGCCAGTCAACAAATCGTCAGCATAAAAATCTTTCTGAATATTCTGTGCGGCTTTTGGATAAGTTGCTTGCGCCATCTGTCCTAGCCGCATTAAACACCTGATCGCCAAAAAGGGTGCCGGCGAAGTTCCATATGTAACGATTTTCAAAGACTCAGAGGGATCTCGTCTCCATCCTATGAGCTGAAAGTTTCGGTCAGATTCGTCCACCATTACTTGGCGATACATTTTTTTTATGTCTGCCGTAGAACGCACTGGTGCGGAATGAAATAGTGCGGAGTGTTTGGAATTTTGTCATTGGTGGAAGACATGTGGCCCATGAAAAAATCATCTTTAACGAAGGGTCCTTTGACAAATTCCTTTCTAGCGACAAAAATCTACGCTTCGCAACTTCGTATGATGAGCCAAGAACGGCAAACGAACCGAAAATCTACCGGACGACAATCTTTGAGTATTTTTCTCAAAGTGTTGTTCACAAAGTTTCTGCTCAGGAGTATGAGCGTAGAAGCTCCGTAGGCCAGAGAAACAGTTATATCTCTTATTATCTTAGAAAGAACAGTGCGAGAGCACGGTCTTGTTCTCCCGCCCTACTCACACCAACTCCCACTTCTTGGAGCTTGCAGTGTAGAACCCCACCCCCAGCTTCGACTCACAGCTCACCAGCCACGAGCACTGCGACCTCGTTAATTTCTGCAACCGCAGCCACTGCAACAACAACATCAACGGTCGCCGTTAAAAACAACGCGATTTCGAATGCGTTTGCAACTTCTGCAGCGCCGAATATAACTACAAAGCCATTTGCAAGTACGAGTGCCAATATCGGCAGTATCAAACAACAACAAGTGGGTCCGGCTATACAGACTGGCATCGATCGTTATATCCAAATCAAACGGAAGCAAAGCCCGCAAAATAAAATGGTTGGAAATAAACCAAAACAAAATTGCCCAAATAAAGGCAGCGAACAACCAGGGCATCTAGTAACAACAGATTTGCCCTATTGTCGGAAATTGATATTAATCAATCCAAATCTGGACAGGCTGTTCAAAAGAAACCAAAGCCCCCACCAATTTACATAAGGGAACAGAACTCAAATGCCCTAGTAAAGAAAATTGTTGTGCTGGTCGGGAATGACAACTTTTATGTTACTCCTCTTGTTAAAGGGAATATTCATGAAACAAAGCTTCAAGCTAAAACTGAAGATCAATTCAGAGACGAGGCTAGGAAACCCTACTACACGTACCAGCTCAAGAGTAGCAAGGGCTTGCAAGTAGTGCTAAAGGGCATAGAGCCCGACGTATCCACCAATGAGATAAAAGAGGCACTGAAAGAAAAAGGATTCTTCCCCAAAAATATTATTAATATTATCAACAAAAATAAAAAGCCGCAACCACTCTTTAAGGTCGAACTGGAGCCAGAAAGCAGAGCCTTGAAAAAAAATGAAGTGCACCCGATCTACAAACTGCAATTCCTGTTGCATAGAAGGATTACTGTTGAAGAACCGCACAAGCGGAATGGCCCGCTGCAATGCACAAACTGCCAAGAGTATGAACACACCAGAAACAACTGCGGGCTTCGTTCAGTCTGCGTAGCTTGTGGTGGCTTCCACAAATCCGAACCTTGCCCTGCAAGCAAAACAAGCACGCTCCCAGAATGCACGAAATGCGTACGTGCAATCCCAAACCACACCTAATGTTTTCTTTGCGAAAGCAGCCAGATCTTCATTTGGGCCCCTCACCACAAATGGTGGAGTTTCATACGCCAGTGCCCTAAAATCAGAACTTGCCAATCAGACGGGGCTCCCACAAGCTCAATGCTCTGAGCAAAATACAATTACACCTCAGCAAGCAATAGGACAAATACCAAACAGCATGGAAACCATGATGCTGACTTTACAACAGGGTATGATGGAATTTATGTCCTTCATGAAAACAACAATGACAAACCTTATGCAAAATCAAAACATTTTAATAAATTTTGCTCACATCCCAACAATCTAAATAATCGATGTCTTGTCTTCGAATATCCATGTGGAATGCCAATGGCGTTTCACGGCACAAACTTGAAATAACTCAATTCCTCAACGAAAACCAAATAGATGTAATGTTGCTGGCAGAAACGCATCTCACAAGTAAATACAACTTCCAAATAAGAGGTTATACTTCATACTGCACAGATCACACGGACGGTAAGGCTCACGGAGGAACTGGAATCCTAATCAGGGAACGCATTAAGCACCACTTTCACCAGAGGTTTGCAACAAATTATTTGCAGGCTACATCTATAAAACTACAAGCAGTCTATTGCCCACCGCGTTTTACAATAACTGAAGAGCAATTCTTGGACTTTTACAATTCACTCGGAGATCGCTTTATAGCAGGAGGAGACTACAACGCCAAGCACACGCACTGGCGATCAAGACTCGTGACGCCCAAAGAAAGACAACTGTATAAAGCAATCATAAATTTGAGCAACAAACTCGACTATGTCTCCCCTGGCAGCCCAACATATTGGCCAGCTGACCCCAGAAAACTCCCGGACTTAATTGACTTCGCTGTGACCAAGAACATCCCAAGAAATCTCGTAAGCGCCAAATCGCCATCGGACTTATCATCGGACCACTCGCCAGTTTTAATAACTCTCCTTCAAAGCCCGAAAGTAATCGAGCACCCCTTCAGGCTGACCTCGACAAGAACTAACTGGCTAAAGTACAAAAAGTACGTAAGTTCCCACATTGAACTAACACCACAGTTAGAGAACGACAGTACTCGTGGCAGCAGCCAAAATCTCAACACCAGAAGAGACAATCGTGCGTAGCAACCAATACAAAACTAATCTGCAAATCGAACAACTGGTTCGGGAAAAACGACGTCTACGACGCGCTTGGAAATCCTGCAGATCGCCCCATTCGAAGCAACTCTATAATGATGCCACCCGCAGACTCACCAAAACACTCAAGCAAGAAGAGGAGCTTGCGCAGCGCCGGTACATCGAGAAACTGTCGCCGACCAGTACAAAGCATTTTTTGTGGAGAGCTCATTCAAATTTAAGCTCTCCGATAGAATCAGTCACTCCGATTAGAAACTCCTCGGGTACTTGGGCCCGCAGTGACGAAGACAGAGCCGAAACATTTGCTTTACACCTACGAAATGTATTTCAGCCGAACGCCGCCACAAACTCTCTTCAACTACCGCCGCTTAGCTCTGAAATTGCAATCAAGCCGATTTTGTTTCAAGTACCTAAAATTGCTAACGTCATTAGGAAGCAAATAAAACCGAAAAAGGCTCCAGGGGGCGACCTAATAACCCCAAAAATGATAATTGAACTTCCAAACTGCGCAGTGGATGTTATATGCAAGCTATTTAACGGGATCACAAAACTTGGCTACTACCCCAAAAAATGGAAAAAGTCCGTGGTTATAATGATACCGAAGCCTGGGAAAGACCACACAATTCCCTCATCGTACAGGCCAATAAGCTTACTATCGTGCCTGTCCAAATTACTGGAAAAATGCCTGCTCACGCGCATTACACCATATTTAAGAGAACAAAACTTAATCCCGGCACATCAATTCGGGTTTCGTGAAAGCCACGGAACCATCGAGCAAGTCAACCGGATAACTTCAGAAATTCGTACAGCCTTCGAACATCGGGAATATTGTAGTGCGATATTCCTCGACGTCTCTCAGGCATTCGACCGAGTGTGGCTTGAAGGCCGTATGCATAAAATCATAACTTTACTGCCAGAAAACACTCATAAGTTACTTAAGTCGTACCTCTACCACAGAGTCTTTGAGGTTAGATGCAATACACCGACATCCAACGAGTATAACATTGAAGCCGGAGTCCCACAAGGTAGCGCACTGGGCCCTACCCTGTTTGTCCTATACACAGCAGACATCCCTACGAACGAGAGGCTGACTACGTCCACATTTGCTGACGACACCGCAATCCTGAGCCGCTCGAGATGCCCAACTAGAGCAACAGCTCAACTGGCTGATCATTTGGTGGTAGTTGAGAAGTGGCTATCAGACTGGCGAATCAAAATTAATGAACAAAAGTGTAAACATATAACGTTAACCCTTAACAGACAATCGTGCCCCCCGCTAACTCTAAATAGTACGCAGATTCCCCAAGCCAGCGATGTAACATATCTCGGCGTCCACCTCGACAGACGCCTAACCTGGCGGAAGCACATTGAATGCAAGAAAGTACATCTCAGACTTAAAGCTAGCAGCCTACACTGGATTATACATTCTCGATCACCCCTGTGTCTGGACTTTAAAGTTCTTCTCTACAACTCCACCCTTAAGCCCATTTGGACCTACGGCTCCCAGCTCTGGGGGAACGCAAGCAACAGCAACATTGACATCATACAGTGCTCACAATCAAAAATCCTGCGAACAATCACTGGGGCACCATGGTTTGTTCGGAACGAAAACATCCACAGGGATCTGGGCATACCACCGGTCAAAGATGAAATAGCAAAGCAGAAAGCGGCCTAACCTAAGACGGGTTTCGAACAGAACTCGTCTGCATCGTAACGATCTACCAGCCCAGCAATAAATATTAGGGCCCGTTAGTCTAAATTCAGTCTACATGACTGTAAGTTAAGTTATATTCTTAAGATTTTATATACTTATTGTTAGTCTCATATAGAGAAGATTCAATAAATAAAGCATATATTACAAAAAAAAAAAAAAACAAAAGGAGTATGGACTTTAACCTTGGGCGGCAGGTCCTCCACAGACCAAAATTTCTGCAGGGTTGTGTCAATTGACTCCAACGCTTCCTCCTGGCAGCTGAGATGTACCATTTTGTTAGCCTTTATTTTATCCTCAGAGGCACATCTCCCAGACACTATCCAGCCGAGAACTGTTTTTTGTAGGATGGGAAGTTCAGGCCTCTGCTTGATCTGGCCAACAGATAAAACTTCAAAGAACGTATTTGCACCGATAAGCATATCTATTTTTTGGGGCTTGAAGAAGAATGGATCTGCCAACTGAATATTTTCAGGCACTCTCAACCCGCTGGTGTTCATCCGGACGATAACCAGAAATATTTTTTAGGACTCGTCTTTGACTTTCAAAGTGAACGGTCGTGTTTTTTTTTCTGCGCTTCGAATTTTGTATTTTTGTTTCGTTTATTCCCATCGGTGGGTTTTATCAAAACAATTTTCATTTTCTTCCGGTTATTCAATCAAACATTTAAACTCCGTTCGCTTCGCGAGTGCACTTGTAATTATACTAATAAATTGTTTTAGTTTTCGTAATTCTTATCTGTGTTTTCTTTTCTTATATCCCCGCTGTTTCTCTTTTGTGCATGCACTTTAACTAATTTACGCTCCCGCTCTCTTGCTCTCTTTGCTTTGAAAGTTCTAAGCGTGCAGTTTCTGCGCTCTTGCTGTACTTATAACTGCTCGCTTATAAATTTCAATTCGTTTTCTTGGTACAGTGGTTCCAAAGTCTGCGAGAATTTTCAGGAAATCCAGCGGAATTTAGTTCTTGGAAAAAGGAGTCGATAGAGTGCTAAAAACATATGAAAACACTGTAGGAACGGCTAAATATTTTGGTATTTTACACACTATTCGTAACAAAATAACGGGAAATGCAGACACTTCATTGGAATCCTACAACATTCCATTAAATTGGAATGCTATCTCGAAATGTCTAACCCTCCATTACGCAGATAAACGGGATATAGGAACCCTTGAGTACCAAATGTCGACGATTAGCCAGGGCACTAATCAGACTGTAGAAGAGTTCCATCAGGCGGTCTACAAACATCTGTCCCTGATACTTAATAAAATTGGCTGTATGGAATTAGGACCTGAAGCAGAACAACTGATGACCAAAATGTATAGGGACAAAGCCTTAGACACTTTTGTACGCGGACTTCGTGGCGACTTATCTCGCCTACTTGGTATGAAAGAACCTGCTGACCTTCCGGCAGCATTGCACCTATGCTTAAAGCTTGAGAATCAGGCATTCCGCGCTAACCACGCTACCAACAGAGGGCAACAATCGTCCTTCAAGAATGCACCTTCACGGTTCGTGCCACAAATGCAACCAGCTGTACCAATTTGGCCACAATGGTCAATCCCTACAGGGAACGCCCAGTTCCAGACTCCCTTTGCACAACCCAACTCAAATAGACAACATTATAATCTACACCGACAACCATTCAATGGCAACCAGAACTTACAAGTGGCCCCATGTGTAACGGCCCGGCCTTCAGGAAGCCAACCACCCCCTCGACCTTTGGCCGCAAAGCCACAACCACGACCTGAACCAATGGACATAGACAGGACTCTACAACCCAAACAGATAAATTATATGAATAAACCAGGACGCTTTGATACTGGCAAAAGACCACCAAATCCAATTAACGAGACAGAAAAAAAATCTGGGAACTTTAATATTCAATCAGCTACGGGTACTTCCACGGAAGTAAAAGAAGAATCACCATCACTCGAAGATTACGACCAAACTCTAAAAACTCAAGAGGAAACCCCGACCGAATACCATGAAACTCTTTCCGATTATTGTGACACAATAGAGCAGGCAGACCAGGAATACCCATATGACTACACATACCTTAATTTTTTAGAATAACCCACTCCTCATTACCATATTTTGAAAGTAAATTGAGGAGTGGAGAAACACTAAAAATTCTTATTGATACCGGTTCATATAAAAATTACATCCTACCTAAATTCATAAAAAATCCAGTAAAAAACAAATCCTCATTCGATGCCATATCGGTTGGCGGAAAAATCAAAGTCACACACCATAAAATAGCAAACCTATTTGACGAAACCGATACGAAAATCAAATTCTTTTTGTTACCAACATTAAATACATTTGATGCCATATTGGGAAATGACAGTTTAAACGAGTTAGGAGCAATAATCGATACCAACAATAAAACCATGTCATTAAAATCCGGCAGAGTCATAGCTATAAAAGAAGAAAAAATAGAAACAGTCAACCTAATTATTCCTCGGAAAGACCATCTTAAAAAGACACAAAAAAAGAACTACACCAACTCCTCCGAAAATACCCAAACCTCTTTGCTGAACCCGACGAAAAACTGACCTACACCACAAATGTGAAAGCTGAAATTCGTACAAACACTGACACTCCAGTTTCCTCAAAATTTTACCAATATCCTATGGCACTTAAAGACGAAATAGACCGACAGATAGAAGAACTTTTAGAAAACAATATAATACGACCCTCAGATCACCTTACAACTCACCAGTCTGGATAGTCAAAAAAAACCAGATAGTTCCAACATAAAAAAATACAGAATGGTAATGGACTACAGGAAATTAAATAGTGTAACAATAGCAGACAGATACCCCATACCAGATATTAATGGAGTTTTAGCACAATTAGGAAATAATAAAATGTTTTCTGTGTTAGATCTCAAGAGCGGGTTCCATCAAATTCCTTTAAAGGAAAGTGATGTGGAAAAAACTTCCTTTTCCGTGAACAACGGAAAATATGAGTTCACAAGACTTCCATTTGGGCTAAAAAACGCGTTATCCATATTTCAAAGAGGATTAGACGACATTCTTAGGGAACACATAGGTAAAATCTGTTACATTTATATCGACGATATAATTGTATTTAGTCCGGACGCTGAAACCCATTCCAAAAATTTAGAAAAAATATTTGAGACCTTAAATAATGCCAATATCAAATGCCAACTAGACAACTGTAAAAGAATTAAAAGCATTCCTTGGACTGTCTGGATATTATAGGAGATTTATTATGGGATACGCCACACTAGCAAAACCTCTCACGACTTTACTTAGAGGCGAGGACGGGCGTATTTCAAAAAAGGCTTCATCGAGGAAAACCATCCACCTCAACGATGAAGCTATGCAAGCTTTTGATAAACTTAAAAGCACCCTAATATCAAAGGACGTAATATTGCAATACCCTAACTTTAATGAGGAATTCGTACTAACAACAGACGCTTCCGACCACGCAATAGGAGCAGTACTTTCACAAAAGGACAGACCAATAGCTTTCATATCCAGAACCTTATCACAAACAGAAGAAAACTACGAAACAGCTAAAAAAGAAATGTTAGCCATCTTTTGGGCAGTAAAATCGCTTAGAGGATACCTTTACGGTGGAACCAAAGTTAAAATTTACACCGATCACGAACCACTTACACACGATTGTAACTGGAAAGGAGGAATCGCAAGAAGGAGATGGAAATCATACCTTGACGAATACAACAAAGAATTACTTTACAAACCCGGAAAAGAAAACGTAGTCGCTGATCCCAAAAACCAACGAAATTAATTCATTAACCATAACACAACATAGCGCTCAGAGTTCAGGCCACAATCTTATTTACAACGTAGAAGAACCCATAAATGCATTTAAAAATCAAATATTCATTCTTAAAGAAAATCCCCCTAACTATAAATTCACTATTCCATTCCCAACATTTCATCGGCACATTATCACTCAACCATACCTTCCAAAAAACACTCTTATAGAATTACTAAAAAAAATATCTAAATCCTTCAGTCATAAATGGAATATTTACAACGGAAGAAATAATGGGAGAAATACAAAGAATTTATCCGGAACATTTTAGATCTTTTAAAATCAGGTTCACACAGAATAAAGTAGAAGACGTAACAAACGAAAGTGACCAAGAAGAAATCATATTAGAAACCCATAAAAGAGCCCACTGAAATTCAGAAGAAAATAAAATTCAGCTTGCAGAAAAATATTACTTTCCTAAAATGAAACAAAAAGTAACAAATTTAGTTAAACAATGCAAAGTGTGTAAAGAAGGAAAATACGATAGACACCCACCTAACTCAGAAATTACAGAAACTCCAATTCCTGAATACCCAGGACATGTAATTCACATTGACATTTTTTCCACAGAAAGAAAATTAGTTTTGACCGCAATAGACAAATTTTCAAAATTAGCACAAGCAAAAATTATCAAATCTAAATCAACAGAAGACATTAAAAAACAGCTACACGATATTCTATTTTACTACGGTGTACCGAAATACGTTGTAATGGATAATGAAAAATCTTTTAATTCAGCAACCATTAATTTTATGATGAAAGATCAATTAAATATTACCATTTTTAGAGCCCCACCTTATAAAAGTTCAGTTAACGGTCAGAAAGAAAGGTTTCATTCCACTCTTTCTGAAATAATGCGATGCATTAAGACAAAACAAATTTACAATACTTTTGAAGAACTATTAAATAGAGCCGTTTTCGAATATAATTACACAATCCAAAAAACGACCGTTAGGAAAATTTTGAGGAAGAAACGTTACCTCTGATCCAGAAGAATGTGAAAAAAGCAGACGCGATAATATATAAAACCTCAAACAAAAACAAAAAATTGACCTCGAAAACCACAATAAAACAAGAAAGGAAAGCTAACTTCGGGCGGAGCCGAAGTTGATATACCCTTGCAGAATACTCTGTAAATTATATTCTCCAAAATTATTCATATGATGCATTCTTAGTACTCATGAAAAATCCCAACTTCCTAACTTTAAAAACACCAAAGTTATGGCATTTCCAATCGTTCAGTTATATGGCAGCTATAGGATATAGTCGGCCGATCCTTATGAAATTTGGTAGGTCGGATTGATTGACCAAATATAAAACCCATAGAAAATCCCAACTTCCTAACTTTAAAACAAGAGAGAACGCTATAGTCGGGTGCCCCGACTATCAGATACCCGTTACTCAGGTAAAGGGAGTGCGAGGGAGATGGAGATAGAAACTTTGATCACGCATAACTTTTTAACGAATGGTCCGATTTGAAAAATTTCTTCTACATTTCGATAGGTATTGATAAACACAATAAAACTGCATTTTTACTTTTCCGAAATATTTAACTTTTTAAAATCGTATATAAGCGATTGTGGGCGTTAAAGGGGGCGTGGCACCCTTTTGAAACAAACTTGCGCTGCGTAGGAACTCCTAGAATCTGCATGCAAAATGCCAATCTTCTAGCTTTTATAGTTTCCGAGATCTCAGCGTTCATACGGACGGACAGACAGACGGACAGACAGACGGACAGACGGACAGACGGACAGACGGACAGACGGACATGGCTAGATCGACTCGGCTAGTGATTCTGAACAAGAATATATATACTTTATAGGGTCGGAAACGCTTCCTTCTACCTGTTACATACTTTTGCACGAATACAATATACCCTTTTACTCTACGAGTAACGGGTATAAACACCAAAGTTATGGCATTTCCAATCGTTCAGTTATATGGCAGCTATAGGATATAGTCGGCCGATCCTTATGAAATTTGGTAGGTCGGATTGATTGACCAAATATAAAACCCATAGAAAATCCCAACTTCCTAACTTTAAAAACACCAAAGTTATGGCATTTCCAATCGTTCAGTTATATGGCAGCTATAGGATATAGTCGGCCGATCCTTATGAAATTTGGTAGGTCGGATTGATTGACCAAATATAAAACCCATAGAAAATCCCAACTTTCTAACTTTACAAACACCAAAGTTATGGCATTTCCGATCAATCAGTTATATGGCAGCTATAGGATATAGTCGGCCGATCCTTATGAAATTTGGTAGGTCGGATTGATTGGCCAAATATAAAACCCATAGAAAATCCCAACTTCCTAACTTTACAAACACGAAAGTTATGGCATTTCCGATCAATCAGTTATATGGCGGCTATAGGATATAGTCGTCCGATCCTTATGAAATTCGGTAGGTCAGATTAATTGGCCAAAAATAAAACTCATAGAAAATCCCAACTTCCTAACTTTAAAAACACCAACGTTATGGCTTTTTCGATCGTTCAGTTATATGGCAGCTATATGCTATAGTCGCCCGATCCGGCTCGTTCCGACTTATATACTACCTGCAATAGAAAGACAACTTTTGGGAAAGTTTTAAGCAGATAGCTTTAAAACTGAGGGACTAGTTTGCGTAGAAACGGACGGACGGACAGACGGACGGACAGACGGACAGACGGACATGGCTAGATCGACTCTCCTGGTGATGCTGATCAAGAATATATATACTTTATAGGGTCGGAAATGTCTCCTTCACTGCGTTGCAAACTTTTGACTGAAATTATAATACCCTCTGCAAGGGTATAAAAGAAAAGAAATAAAAACTTATTTACCAGGGCAAGAAATTTTTGTTAAACAAAATACGAGATTAGAACTATCTCCACGCTTTAAAAAAGAAATTGTCAAAGAAAATAGAAATACAACCGTAGTTACTGAAGCGGGAAGGATTGTTCACAAAAGTAATAATAAAGGATATTAGGTCCGACACTCCGTAGGGAAATTTTTTGTCCATCTTTGTCCGAAATTAAAAAAAAAAACCCATTACCCATAACTCTAAAGATGTTGTCCGCTTGGGGTTATCTGTCCGTTCGTGAGGGATCGGCCCATAACCCTAAAAAACCGATGTTTAATGGAAATTTTTTTTATTACAGGATGCTGTTCCTAACAATATTATTACCATTGGTAACCGCGACCACCGACATAACAAACTATACTGACGCTCATACCATAACAATCTACAAAGGAATAGGGAAAATACAAATATCATCAAAAAAACTTATCCATTTAATTAATCTAAGCCTTCGAGGTGGCTTAGAATTACTTCAAATAAGGGAACACACACAAACCAGATTAAAAAATAGCTATCTTTACCATACTCTAACACACGAAATAATACAATCACTCACAGCACTTAGTACACTTACAATAGAACCAAAAAACCAGATCAATAAATATGATCGGCTCAGCCTGGAAATACATCGCAGGTAGTCCAGATCATGAAGATTTAGTAATGATAGAAGAAAGTTTAAACAACCTAGCAATACATAACAATGAGCAAATAATAATTAATAACCAACTTCAGGACAGAATTAATAACTTAACCACAATTTCGAACATGTTAGCAAACACTATTCAGAATGACAATCGTTTTAGTAATGAAATTGCATCAAATTTACAAAATCAAGTTAGACTAATAAAAGAAGAAATAGGAAACATTAAATTCGCAATACAATGGGCCAAAATTAACGTAATAAATACCCTATTATTAAATGAATTTGAGTAAATTGAAATAAACAAGATATTCCAAAGAAATAATATCTCCTCCTTTTCCGTTGAAGAAATGTTAGAATTTGTTGATGTGTCTGTCTTACAAAATAAAACAACTATTATTTACATGATCAAAATTCCCGAACTTGAACCATGCAACTACGTAATTAAACCTGTTATTAAGAACCAATCAGTAGTACATTTAGATATTAACAAAATTTTTGTATCAAACAATAAAATATTAGCCTTACCCAAAAATTGTAAAGCATCCAACCTCATAAAAATTTGTAAGCAAGAAAACACAATAGACCTAAGAGAATCGAAATGTATTTCTAAATTAGTTCAGGGAAAGGAATCGCTGTGTAACTATAGTAACTCGGACCACATAGAGCCAATAGAGGAACTAGACGATGGCGTAATACTTCTCAACGACTTTGACGGAAATGTAATAGCAGACAACACTACTCGCAACCTAAAAGGCACCTTCATAATTCATTTTTTCAACGATACCATAAATATAAACGGAAATAACTACACAAATAAGGAAAAAACAATAACAAGATCTGAAATACCACGAATCCAGATAACACCAATAGAAGCCGAGCGTCTACAAATTCTGTCCTTAGAAGCCTTAAAAGCCCTACACATAAAAAATAAGAGATACCTACAAATATTAGAAAGCGATACGACCCTAAACCGAATCACAATTACCACTTTAGCATGTGTCATTGTTCTTGTTTTAATCACATTTAGAACCTGTTTCCAAAGAAAAGAAAAAGTAATTTTACAAGTTCAGGAAACACTTCCAAAAGTTCTAAATATCAAGACCAACACCATATCAACCACTAAAACAATAATACCTGAATTTAATAACATTCCATATTTCTAACTCCTCTTGAGGACAAGAAGGATTTTGAGGAGGGAGAGTTAACAACAGCAATATTTCCGCATATTTTTCTCCGAAAATATTGCAACATTGTCAAGCACAAAGTTGCAGCCGAAGTTCAATAACATAAAGTTCAATAACATAAAGTTCAATAACTTAAACACGAGCATCCGGTCAGCCGCAACTAAGTACGGAATACGAATTCTGCAGACCCTGCAGATTCTGCAACCCAGCAACACGAGCATCCGGTCAGCCGCAACTAAGTACGGAATACGAATTCTGCAGACCCTGCAGATTCTGCAACCAAGCAATTTTGTCAACGCTACCAACGCCGCTGCCAGCGCCTCTGCCGCCGAAGCCAACGTCGCTGCCCCAACCCACAGCTTTAAATAGGGATCGCTATGTAGAGTAGGGCTAGTTCCGATTTGTATCTCGAATAAATAAGACATCTTTATCCAATTTTTGAAGTTTTAATTATTTGGAAATTAACTTGTACAAGACAAAACAAAAGCCGATTGTAATAGTGTAAAGGTGGAAAAGTTTAAGTTTTCTTATGCTAGAGACATTTTATCTTTCAAGATAACTGTCCCTTTGCATCTCATATTATTGTGTTTACAGAAACCTGGTTAAAGCCGGAGATCTTTAGCTCCGAAGTTTTTCCAGGTAAGTACACAATATATAGGTATGACCGTCCCTCTAGACGGGGAGGTGGAGTCTTAATTGGAGTTGATTCAAACCTCCCGTCTGAGGAGTTATTATACCCTTGCAGAGGGTATTATAATTTTGGTCAAAAGTGTGCAACGCAGTGAAGGAGACATCTCCGACCCTATAAAGTATATATATTCTTGATCAGGATCACCTCCTGAGTTGATATAGCCATGTCCGTCTGTCCGTCTGTCTGTCCGTCTGTCCGTCTGTCCGTCTGTCTGTTTCTACGCAAACTAGTCTCTCAGTTTTAAAGGTATCCAATTGAAACTTTGCACACACCCTTCTTTCCTTTGCACGCAGTATATAAGTCGGAACGGCCGGGATCGGACGACTATATCCTATAGCTGCCATATAACTGATTGATCGGAAATGCCATAACTTTCGTGTTTGTAAAGTTAGGATGTTGGGATTTTCCATGGGTTTTATATTTGGCCAATCAATTCGACCTACCAAATTTCATAAGAATCGGACGACTATATCCTATAGCCGCTATATAACTGATTAATCGGAAATGCCAAAACTTTGGTGTTTGTTAAGTTAGGAAGTTGGGATTTTCCATGGGTCTTATTTTTGGCCAATCAATCCGACCTATTAAATTTCATAAGGATCGGCCGACTATATCCTATAGCTGCCATATAACTGAACGATTGGAAATGCCATAACTTTGGTGTTTTTAAAGTTAGGAAGTTGGGATTTTTTATGAGTATTAAGAATGCATCATATGAATAATTTTGGAGAATATAATTTACAGAGTATTCTGCAAGGGTATATCAACTTCGGCTCCGCCCGAAGTTAGCTTTTCTTTCTTGTTTTTTTATGAATTCAATACCATTGAATTTATTTGTGTAAAGTTATCGCTTGCTGGTAGCTCTATTTACATAACTTGCTCATATATTCCGCCGTCGTCTGAACTTCCTGATTATTTAAATCACCTTTCCGTTATTAAGTCTGTTGCAAATAAGCTTTCCGATAGAGATCAGTTGGTAGTTCTAGGTGATTTTAACATACCTGGAGTTACTTGGTCCACTGAGGATGGATCGAATGTCTTACTATCTATAGCACAGCATGATTTTATTGACGGCCTGCTTGACATATCTTTATCTAAACCAAGTTAGAAATTCTTTAGGTCGCCTACTTGATTTGTGTTTTGTATCAAATCCTGAAGGTGTGTTTCTGTCCAGAGTAGCACCACTCACGCAACCTTAAGATCCATATCACCCTACAATCGAACTTACATTTGACACGGGTAGAGTTATAGAAGAAAAATCAGAAAAATCAACCAAACGAATACATTGCTTTCGCAAGGCAGACTTTCTGAGGCAAAATAATTTTATTTCTGGCTTTAATTGGTGTGGTCTTTACTTATGCAATAATATGTCCGATGCAGTTAATGTTTTTTACACTGCAATAAACTCATTATACCCGTTACTCGTAGAGTAAAAGGGTATATTGTATTCGTGCAAAAGTATGTAACAGGTAGAAGGAAGCGTTTCCGACCCTATAAAGTATATATATTCTTGTTGAGGATCACTAGCCGAGTCGATCTAGCCATGTCCGTCTGTCCGTCTGTCTGTCCGTATGAACGCTGAGATCTTGGAAACTAAAAAAGTTAGAAGATTGGCATTTTGCATGCAGATTCTAGGAGTTCCTACGCAGCGCAAGTTTGTTTCAAAAAGGTGCCACGCAGGGGGCGCCCACAATCGCTTAGATACGATTTTAAAAATATTTTAAATATTTCGGAAAAGTAAAAATGCAGTTTTATTGTGTTTATCAATACCTATAGAAATGTAGAAGAAATTTTTCAAATCGGACCATTCGTTAAAAAGTTATGCGTGATCAAAGTTTCTATCTCCATCTCCCTCGCACTCCCTTTACCTGAGTAACGGGTAACTGATAGTCTGGGCACCCGACTATAGCGTTCTCTCTTGTTTTTTAATTCCTGTGTTCCGTGGAACTATCCGTCAATTTCCAATAAATCACCTTGGTTTAGCAAAGAGTTGACACACTTAAGAAATGTAAAGTCCATAGTTTTTAGGAAATATAAAAATACCGGTTCTCAATCTGTTTTTACTAGATATTTAAATGCTCGGTCAAGATTTACTGTGCTTAATGCTCAGTGTTATAATAGTTACTTAAACCGTTGTAAGGTCCAGTTCTCTCAGGACCCGAAACAGTTTTATAATTTCGTTAACACCAAGCGTAAATCTAATTCTTTTCCTTCCTCGCTATCGTTCGAAAACATGACGGCAACCACAGATCAGACAATAGCCGATTTATTTGCCCAATTTTTTCAAACGACTTACTCTACTTTACATTATTGATCACAGCCTTATTCTTACACCATGTCCAAGTCAAACCTTATATTCTGTCCCACTTTAACAAAAAGCTCTCTTCTTTTGGATCTTCTTCGTATTAAGCCTGTTTATTCGCCAGGGCCCGATGGCATTCCTGGGTGCATGCTTAAGTATTGCGCTAAGGCCCTGTGCAAACCTCTTCACAAGTTGTTTACCTTTTCTCTAGAATATTCCCAAATATTTGGAAGGAATCATTTGTTATTCCCCTTTTCAAAAAAGGTAACAAGTTAGAAGCCTGTAGCTACAGAGGTATTTCTAAGTTGTCAGCTATTCCTAAGCTTTTTGAAAAAATCACTACTCCTCATTTGCAGCACCTTTGTAGATCAATCATTTCTCCGTGTCAACATGGATTTATTAAACGTAGATCCACAATCACAAACCTTCTAGAGCTCACTACATTTATGATAAAAGCCTTCAATAGTAGTTTTCAAACAGACGTCATTTACACTGACTTTAGTAAAGCATTTGACTCTGTAAATCACTTACTTCTTATTCAAAAACTTGACTTGGATTTCAAGTTATCTGAATGGCAGGTCACAAAGGGTCCTTTTTTTAAAAATTCAATTTCTGAAATTCTCCGTGTTAACTCCGGTGTCCCACAAGGGAGCCATCTGGGTCCGTTACTTTTTACATTATTTATTAACGATCTTCCCTCAATTATAAGTCATTCTCGCGTACTTATGTACGCAGATGATGTTAAGTTGTGCCTGCAGTATAAGGACATTTCCTGCCATTTAGACTTGCAATCTAGATAATTTTCAAAACTGGTGCCGAGATAATTTACTAAACTTAAACGCATCCAAGTGCAAGCTGATGACTTTCTATCGGGTCAATCCGATATACGCGACTTACACATTAAGTGGCAGCTCTTTGGATAGAATAACTCTTGTAAACGATCTTGGCGTTCTCTTGGACCCTAGTCTCTTAGTCCGTCCGATTCTGGAGTATGGGTCTCCCGTCTGGAGTCCGCAATACGGAATACCTATTGGTCGTATTGAATCAGGACAAAAAAATTTCTTCTTTTTGCTTTACGGCGCCTAAACTGGGATGCAAATCTTAACTTACCTTCTTATTCTAGTAGACTTCTGTTGATTAATTTAGCCTCCCTAGCCAACCGTAGAACCATGCTTGGTACTGTCTTTATTTATAACCTTATACATGGTGATATTGACTCCCCCGACTTGGTAAGTCGGCTAAACTTTTCTGTGTTACTGGCTTAGTTAATGGCTTCTAACTTGTTACCTTTTTGAAAAGAGGAATAACAAATGATTCCTTCCAAATATTTGGGAATTGGGAAGTTTATAGAGATAAGGTAAACAACTTCTGAAGAGGTTTGCACAGGGCATTAGTGCAATACCTAAGCACGCACCCTGGAATTCCATCGGGCGAATAAACAGGCTTAATACGAAGAAGATCCAAAAGAAGAGAGCTTTCTGGTAAAGTGGGACAGAATATAAGGTTTGACTTGGACATGGTGTAAGAATAAGGCTGTGATGAATAATCTAAAGTAGAGTAAGTCGTTTGAAAAAATTGGGCAAATAAATCGGCTATTGCCTGATCTGTGGTTGCCGTCATGTTTTCGAACGACAGCGAGGATGGATAAGAATTAGATTTACGCTTGGTGTTAACGAAATTATAAAACTGTTTCGGGTCCTGAGAGAACTGGACCTTACAATGGTTTAAGTAACTATTATAACACTGAGCATTAAGCACGGTAAATGTTGACCTAGCACTTAAATATCTAGTAAAAACAGATTGAGAACCGGTATTTTTATATTTCCTAAAAACTCTGGACTTAACATTTCTTAAGTGTGTCAACTCTTTGCTAAACCAAGGTGATTTATTGGAAATTGACGGATAGTGTCACGGAACACAGGAATTAAAAAATGAGTTTATTGCAGTGTAAAAGACATTAACTGCATCGGACATATTATTGCATAAGTAAAAATCAGACCAATTGAAGCCAGAAATAAAATTATTTAGCCTCAGAAAGTCTGCCTTGCGAAAACAATGTATTCGCTTGGATGATTTTTCTGATTTTTCTTCTATAACTCTACCCGTGTCAAATAAAAGTTCGATTGTAGGGTGATATGGATCTTCAGGTTGCGTGAGTGGTGCTACTCTGGACAGAAACACACCTTCAGGATTTGATACAATACACAAATAAAGAAGGCGACCTAGTGAATTTCGAACATGGTTTACTTGAGATAAGGTATGTCAAGCAGGCCGTCAATAAAATCATGCTGTGCATTCGATCCATCCTCAATGGACCAGGTAGCTCCAGGTATATTAAAATCACCTAGAACTACCAACTGATCTCTATCGGAAAGCTTATTTGCAACCGACTTAATAACGGAAAGGTGATTTAAATAATCAGGAAGTTCAGACAACGGCGGAATATATGAGCAAGTTATGTAAATAGAGCTACCAGCAAGCGATAACTTTACACAAATAAATTCAATGGTATTGAATTCATCAAAAAATAACTCCTCAGACGGGAGGTTTGAATCAACTCCAATTAAGACTCCACCTCCCCGTCTAGAGGGACGGTCATACCTATATATTGTGTACTTACCGTTAGGGACAGTTATCTTGAAAGATGAAATGTCTCTAGCATAAGAAAACTTAAACTTTTCCACCTTTACACTATTACAATCGGCTTTAGTCTTGTCTTTTATATAAGACAATACATCAGAAGATGTTTGATCAGGGGAAAGCCGAGAAACGAAAAATTGTTTCTTTAGGCGAACCACTGAGAGGGATTTTGGTGGAGCAGACATTGTTTCTGCAAAACCAACTTGAGCCGGTTGTCCGGACTCAGTAGTCCCTTGTGGTGGTGATGCTACATTCTGAGAGATAGGTGGATCCGCTAATTGTGAATCCACTACGGACAAATCGGAATTCTTAGAAGTCTCTGGTTGCATGCATTCTGTTACGGATTTTTCGGATACCGAATCTTTTTTAGCTGCTGATCTTAGCAACATTTGAGGGTTTGCTGAAATCAGCTGTTGATCCGCCGGAATGTTCTGTTGTTCTTTTGATTTCGGTTGCGGGGTGTTCCCTTTTGCTCCTTACCACCAGCGGCCTTTTTGCGCTTAGGGGACTCTTCTAATAGCTTACGACTATTAAACTGCGAATCCAGCGCAGAGAGGAGATCATCAGCTCGGCGAAAACTATCTCTAGCAACTCCGAAACAGCTAATCAGCCCCATCAGGCCGCCTTTAGTTTGGCGCATGAACGATTTCATCTCGTTCGCAACCTCGACACAAGCGTCACAACAAAACTGCAAATTGGGCCCCTTTGAAAGGTCATCACTTGTCCGGCCAGTAAAACTGGCGCACTTGGTGTGCACCATATTTTCACACAGCCAGCAAGTCATATTAGACTGGTCAGCCCTGATTACGACGCTGCATTTTTTGAAGAAGCAGACTTAATTTTTATTATTCATTTTATCTATTGGAACCACTGTACCAAGAAAACGAATTGAAATTTATAAGCGAGCAGTTATAAGTACCGCAAGAGCGCAGAAACTGCACGCTTAAAACTTTCAAAACAAAGAGAGCGAGAGAGCGGGAGCGCAATTTAGTTCAAGTGCATGCAAAAGCAACACTAAAAACAGCACTACGACTTACGACGAACAACGCACAAAAGAGAATCGACGGGGTTACAAGAAAAGAAAAACACAGAACAGAATTAAGAGATTAAGACAATTTTTAGGTATTTATACAAACGTGCACAAAGATATTTGGATCACTCGCGAAGCGAACGGATTTAAAATGTGTGTTTAAATTACTGAAAGGACCCACCGATGGGATTAAATAAAACAAAAATACAAAATCGGAGCGCAGAAAAAAAACACGACCGTTCACTTTGAAAGTCAAAGACGATTTTTGACAAAAAAAATTGGCACAAAATTGATTACTATTACTCTTTTCCCCGGACTTTTACCTATATTTCCTTATCTCGCGTCTATCTTCTCGCGAATCGTGCCGTACGATACCTCGGTCGGTTGGGCGGGTAAGTGGGCCGTGGGACTCCGCGCGAAAAAAAAAAAAAAATCGGACGACAACTGGCTATTCCCTACTCGCGACCGTGTGTATTTTTTTTGTAGCTTGGGCATTAGTCCCAATGCCTCGTAAGCTCAAGCACACCTCCTCTCTTGAAATTTTAAGTCTCTGAGCGAGCTCATCGGTCACAAAGTTTATTTGTGATCCTGAGTCGAGCAACGCTCGAGCCAAGACAAATTCGCCACTTCTCGTTTGAACGCTCACAATAGCAGTTGCAAGAATGACTCTATCCGATGCAGTCGCATGCAAAACATGCAAAGCGGATGGAGTCCCCTGCATGAGCGTGGGCTGAGAAGGGGGTGGCAACGCGAGATTAGTGTTTGCGGAATATATGTGTAGCAACGTATGGTGTGAGGAATTGCACACTCTGCATCTGTTCGATTTTCATTTTTGACGGTATGTCCCTTTCGAAGGCAGTTAATGCACAAGGGTGCTCTTTTAGCGAAATCGAATCTTTGCTGAACTGTTAGAGCTGCGAAGGAAGTGCAGTTTCCAATTTAATGTTCAGCTGAGTTGCAATACACGCATTGTACCGTGTCGTTCCTGGCAGCGACAAACGAAAAACTCCTATTTCCATTCTTCTTAGGATTAGATTGGACTTGCTGAATAGTTTTCGGCTTGGAAGCCTCTTCCGCTACCATGTTTTGGTAACGCCTGTTTAATTTCGCCTCACAATCGCTCCAAAGAGGAAGAGAAGGATAGTTTAATTGTTCTTCCCATTTTTTTTTAGTTCCTCCATCGACCTTGCTCATTACCAAATTTATTAAAATAGCATTGGTAATGCGTCTATCATCCCCAATAGACAGCAAGGAGTCATAAAGGGCTGTGACTGTGTCGATGAGGGTTCTCAAGGCTGTAGCTGACGGCTGGGTAATTTTTGGCAAATTAAAAAGTGGCGATATCTTGTCAAAAAAAATAAGGCAATCATTATCGTACACCCTGAAATGCCCTAACTGTTCCTAAAGCGTCTCCAGCTAAACACGAAATTAAATGATTAAATTTCTCAATATCGTTTAGTGAATCATCTTTGTGAAGAAATGTTTCAAAAAGGCTTATAAAATTTTTAAAATCTGAGTTTTTCCGCTAAATGTTGGAAGCGCGACGCTCGGCAGGCGGCATTGATGCGGGCGACTTGCCTGCGGAGCGAATTTTTCTACAGAATTTCGTTTAGCGTTATTTAACATTGAAATCAGTAATGATTTTGTTAAAACTGCACACTCTTCCAACTCTTCGCGAAAGATATCTTTTGGATCTCTCACTTCTATTTGGTTTTGAAGAAGTGAAGCATTTTCAATGTGCGAATTTAGGATTTCTAATCGACACTTTAGCTCAACCGGATTAACAGAAAAATTGTATCGTCATTAAAGTTGCGATACGTTCGGTTTATACTTTTCATGCAAATATCTCGTTTAAGCTCTTCGATATCCTTGGTTGTCATTGCCTTTGGTTTTTAATATAAATATATTTTATTTTTTATTTATACTATAATAATATAATATAGTATAATTTAAACGACTAACGAGAAATATGCCGAACGCGCGCAGTGTAGGGGAGCTAAGTGCCGAGAGAAGTACAACAAAATCTTAATTAGAGTTTTTTAGAAATTTTTATGCCGATCGCACGCACTGTAGGGGAGCACACGTCAAAGCTCAAGCGTACCGAAAACCAACGAACAAGCGTTAAAGCAACCAACAATTGCACTGCTGCCGAGATCGAGAACGAAAACGACAAAGATAACCCGAAATCACGGCAGTTGTGACGGTGCACGTGTGTATGTGAACGCGGCTAGCGGCTCAACTCCTAGGCAAAGGCAAATGCAAAGGGAGAATGATGCACTGACCGATAACTAAGGGCAGCGAATATAAGCCTGATGCTGAAAGGCGCGGGAAAATAATGAAAAGCGCGGGAAAAATTATGAAAAGCGCGGGTTTTTGCAACGATTTTCTTAATTATTAAAAATTGCACTTTTTTTCCAGCTTTTTTAGCAATACCCTAAATTGGTGCTACGACGAAAATGGGGGAATTAAGTTTGCACTACGATTATACAGATCTGCTAAAAGGTGAGCTGCGCACAGCTCAAGGCGAGGCAAAGTTTTCGTCTTGAGGGGAGCTACTTTTGATTTGGCGGTCAATAAAGACACCTTTAAGCCTTCAGCAGTTTGAATACGAACGTAGATGCACGCTCCATACGCTCGTATTTGAATCGGGACTTGCGGATCTGTGTGGACGATTCGCGATACCTTAATTTTCGGCAGCTGCAGAAGTGTTGCTTTAAAGGTATCCCATGAAGTATGCAACTGCATTGGTAGCGACTCGTCCCAATCTAGCTTTCGAAGCCACAGCTCCTGCAACAACATCTTTGCCCTTGTGACACAAGAGACCAAGTGGATCGAAAAGTCGAGCAGTCACCGACAAAAGACAAGAGTCATCCAACCGAAATTGGAAGTAATCTTTAACCGGTAACCAAACCACGCCAAGGGTCTTAGTTACGTCTGAGCCTGCAGTAAGTGGCATTACAGGGCTATTAGATGCGGATAACTCTGGGCAGTTTGAAAACCACTTTGCCAGTTCAAATCCTGCCTCTTGCAAGACCTGAGAAACTTCTTCTCGAAGGTCCTCAACGTATCCGGCGCCAGTCAACAAATCGTCAGCATAAAAATCTTTCTGAATAATCTGTGCGGCTTTTGGATAAGTTGCTTGCGCCATCTGTCCTAGCCGCATTAAACACCTGATCGCCAAAAAGGGTGCCGGCGAAGTTCCATATGTAACGATTTTCAAAGACTCAGAGGGATCTCGTCTCCATCCTATGAGCTGAAAGTTTCGGTCAGATTCGTCCACCATTACTTGGCGATACATTTTTTTTATGTCTGCCGAAAGGGCAAACTTAGGCAATCTAAACCGAAGCAGTGTCGAGTACTGCTCCTCTAGAATGGTTGGGCCTACCATCAAGATGTCATTCAAAGATACCTGCGTCGATGTACGGCACGATGCCTCAAAAACTACTCTCAACTTTGTTGAAGCACTTTGTGGCCGTAGAACGCACTGGTGCGGAATGAAATAGTGCGGAGTGTTTGGAATTTTGTCATTGGTGGAAGACATGTGGCCCATGAAAAAATCTTCTTTAACGAAGGGTCCTTTGACAATTTCCTTTCTAGCGACAAAAATCTACGCTTCGCAACTTCGTATGACGAGCAGAGAATTTGGGTCAGATTTGAACGGCAAACGAACCGAAAATCTACCGGACGACAATCTTTGAGTATTTTTCTCAAAGTGTTGTTCACAAAGTTTCTGCTCAGGAGTATGGACTTTAGCCTTGGGCGGCAAGTCCTCCACAGACCAAAATTTCTGCAGGGTTGTGTCAATTGACTCCAACGCTTCCTCCTGGCAGCTGAGATGTACCATTTTGTTAGCCTTTATTTTATCTTCAGAGGCACATCTCCCAGACACTTTCCAGCCGAGAACTTTTTTTTGTAGGATGGGAAGTTCAGGCCCCTGCTTGATCTGGCCAACAGATAAAAGTTCAAAGAACGTATTTGCACCGATAAGCATATCTATTTTTTGGGGCTTGAAGAAGAATGGATCTGCCAACTGAATATTTTCAGGCACTCTCAACCCGCTGGTGTTCATCCGGACGATAACCAGAAATATTTTTTAGGACTCGTCTTTGACTTTCAAGGTGAACGGTCGTGTTTTTTTTCTGCGCTTCGAATTTTGTATTTTTGTTTCGTTTATTCCCATCGGTGGGTTTTATCAAAACAATTTTCATTTTCTTCCGGTTATTCAATCAAACATTTAAACTCCGTTCGCTTCGCGAGTGCACTTGTAATTATACTAATAAATTGTTTTAGTTTTCGTAATTCTTATCTGTGTTTTCTTTTCTTATATCCCCGCTGTTTCTCTTTTGTGCATGCACTTTAACTAATTTACGCTCCCGCTCTCTTGCTGTACTTATAACTGCTCGCTTATAAATTTCAATTCGTTTTCTTGGTACAGTGGTTCCAATAGATAAAATGAATAATAAAAATTAAGTCTGCTTCTTCAAAAAATGCAGCGTCGTAATCAGGGCTGACCAGTCTAATATGACTTGCTGGCTGTGTGAAAATATGGTGCACACCAAGTGCGCCAGTTTTACTGGCCGGACAAGTGATGACCTTTCAAAGGGGCCCAATTTGCAGTTTTGTTGTGACGCTTGTGTCGAGGTTGCGAACGAGATGAAATCGTTCATGCGCCAAACTAAAGGCGGCCTGATGGGGCTGATTAGCTGTTTCGGAGTTGCTAGAGATAGTTTTCGCCGAGCTGATGATCTCCTCTCTGCGCTGGATTCGCAGTTTAATAGTCGTAAGCTATTAGAAGAGTCCCCTAAGCGCAAAAAGGCCGCTGGTGGTAAGGAGCAAAAGGGGAACACCCCGCAACCGAAATCAAAAGAACAACAGAACATTCCGGCGGATCAGCAGCTGATTTCAGCAAACCCTCAAATGTTGCTAAGATCAGCAGCTAAAAAAGATTCGGTATCCGAAAAATCCGTAACAGAATGCATGCAACCAGAGACTTCTAAGAATTCCGATTTGTCCGTAGTGGATTCACAATTAGCGGATCCACCTATCTCTCAGAATGTAGCATCACCACCACAAGGGACTACTGAGTCCGGACAACCGGCTCAAGGTTGGTTTTGCAGAAACAATGTCTGCTCCACCAAAATCCCTCTCAGTGGTTCGCCTAAAGAAACAATTTTTCGTTTCTCGGCTTTCCCCTGATCAAACATCTTCTGATGTATTGTCTTATATAAAAGACAAGACTAAAGCCGATTGTAATAGTGTAAAGGTGGAAAAGTTTAAGTTTTCTTATGCTAGAGACATTTCATCTTTCAAGATAACTGTCCCTAACGGTAAGTACACAATATATAGGTATGACCGTCCCTCTAGACGGGGAGGTGGAGTCTTAATTGGAGTTGATTCAAACCTCCCGTCTGAGGAGTTATTTTTTGATGAATTCAATACCATTGAATTTATTTGTGTAAAGTTATAACTTGCTCATATATTCCGCCGTTGTCTGAACTTCCTGATTATTTAAATCATCTTTCCGTTTTGAAGTCTGTTGCGAATAAGCTTTCCGATAGGGATCAGTTGGTAGTTCTAGGTGATTTTAACATACCTGGAGTTACTTGGTCCACTGAGGATGGATCGAATGTCTTACTACCTATAGCACAGCATGATTTTATTGACGGCCTGCTTGACATATCCTTATCTCAAGTAAACCATGTTAGAAATTCTTTAGGTCGCCTACTTGATTTGTGTTTTGTATCAAATCCTGAAGGTGTGTTTCTGTCCAGAGTAGCACCACTCACTCAACCTGAAGATCCATATCACCCTACAGTCGAACTTTCATTTGATACGGGTAGAGTTATAGACGAAAAATCAGAAAAATCATCCAAACGAATACATTGTTTTCGCAAGGCAGACTTTCTGAGGCTAAATAATTTTATTTCTGGCTTTAATTGGTCTGATCTTTACTTATGCAATAATAAGTCTGATGTAGTTAATGTTTTTTATACTGCAATAAACTCATATTTTAATTCCTGTGCTCCGTGGTACTATCCGTCAATTTCCAATAAACCACCTTGGTTTAGCAAAACAGTTGACACGCTTAAGAAATGTAAAGTCCAGACTTTTTGGGAAATATAAAAATACCTGTTCTCAATCTGTTTTTACTAGATATTTAAGTGCTCGGTCAAGATTTATCGTGCTTATTGCTCAGTGTTATAATAGTTACTTAAACCGTTGTAAGGTCCAGTTCTCTCAGGACCCGAAACAGTTTTATAATTTCGTTAACACCAAGCGTAAATCTAATTCTTTTCCTTCCTCGCTGTCGTTCGAAAACATGACGGCAACCACAGATCAGACAATAGCCGATTTATTTGCCCAATTTTTTCAAACGACTTACTCTACTTTAGATTATTCATCACAGCCTTATTCTTACACCATGTCCAAGTCAAACCTTATATTCTGTCCCACTTTAACAGAAAGCTCTCTTCTTTTGGATCTTCTTCGTATTAAGCCTGTTTATTCGCCAGGGCCCGATGGTATTCCAGGGTGCGTGCTTAAGTATTGCGCTAAGGCCCTGTGCAAACCTCTTCACAAGTTGTTTACCTTTTCTCTAGAATATTCCCAAATATTTGGAAGGAATCATTTGTTATTCCCCTTTTCAAAAAAGGTAACAAGTTAGAAGCCTGTAGCTACAGAGGTATTTCTAAGTTGTCAGCTATTCCTAAGCTTTTTGAAAAAATCACTACTCCTCATTTGCAGCACCTTTGTAGATCAATCATTTCTCCGTGTCAACACGGATTTATTAAACGTAGATCCACAATCACAAACCTTCTAGAGCTCACTACATTTATGATAAAAGGCTTCAATAGTAGTTTTCAAACAGACGTCATTTACACTGACTTTAGTAAAGCATTTGACTCTGTAAATCGCTTACTTCTTATTCAAAAACTTCACCTGTTAGGTTTTCCAGTTGATCTGCTTAAATGGATTTCAAGTTATCTGAATGGCAGGTCACAAAGGGTCCTTTTTCAAAATTCAATTATTGAAATTCTCCGTGTTACCTCCGGTGTCCCACAAGGGAGCCATCTGGGTCCGTTACTTTTTACATTATTTATTAACGATCTTCCCTCAATTATAAGTCATTCTCGCGTACTTATGTACGCAGATGATGTTAAGTTGTGCCTGCAGTATAAGGACATTTCCTGCCATTTAGACTTGCAATCCGATCTAGATAATTTTCAAAACTGGTGCCGAGATAATTTACTAAACGCATTAAGTGGCAGCTCTTTGTATGGAATAACTCTTGTAAACGATCTTGGCGTTCTCTTGGACCCTAAACTAAAATTTCCAAACCACATTTCGTCCATGGTTTATAAAGACAGAGGAGTGCTTGGATTTATTAAAAGGTGGTCAAAAGAATTCGATGTTGCTTATTTATCTAAAACTTTATTTATTTCGTTAGTCCGTCCGATTCTGGAGTATGGGTCTCCCGTCTGGAGTCCGCAATACGGAATACCTATTGGTCGTATTGAATCAGTACAAAAACACTTTCTTCTTTTTGCTTTACGGCGCCTAAACTGGGATGCAAATTTTAACTTACCTTCTTATTCTAGTAGACTTCTGTTGATTAATTTACCCTCCCTAGCCAACCGTAGAACGATGCTTGGTACTGTCTTATACATAGTGATATTGACTCCCCCGACTTGGTAAGTCGGCTAAACTTTTCTGTGCCAAGTAGATTAACTAGAAATTATATTCCCCTAATATTAAATCATTTTAGATCTTACTATGCCTTGCATGAGCCTTTCAGAGTATTGTGTTCTGACTATAATAGATTTTTTCCTATATTCTCAAATCTTGACTCTCTGCCGCTCTTAAAACGATTAATACTAGCTTCATTGGGACAAAATTGATTACTATTACTCTTTTCCCCGGACTTTTACCTATATTTCCTTATCTCGCGTCTATCTTCTCGCGAATCGTGCCGTACGATACACGGCTGCGCCCCTCGGTCGGTTGGGCGGGTAAGTGGCCCGTGGGACTCCGCGCGAAAAAAAAAATCGGACGACAACTGGCTATTCCCTACTCGCGACTTCACAACCGTGTGTATTTTTTTTGTAGCTTGGGCATTAGTCCCACTAATGCCTCGTAAGCTCAAGCTTACCTCCTCTCTTGAAATTTTAAGTCTCTGAGCGAGCTCATCGGTCACAAAGTTTATTTGTGATCCTGAGTCGAGCAACGCTCGAGCCAAGACAAATTCGCCACTTCTCGTTTGAACGCTCACAATAGCAGTTGCAAGAATGACTCTATCCGATGCAGTCGCATGCAAAACATGCAAAGCGGATGGAGTCCCCTGCATGAGCGTGGGCTGAGAAGGGGGTGGCAACGCGAGATTAGTGTTTGCGGAATATATGTGTAGCAACGTATGGTGTGAGGAATTGCACACTCTGCATCTGTTCGATTTTCATTTTTGACGGTATGTCCCTTTCGAAGGCAGTTAATGCACAAGGGTGCTCTTTTAGCGAAATCGAATCTTTGCTGAACTGTTAGAGCTGCGAAGGAAGTGCAGTTTCCAATTTAATGTTCAGCTGAGTTGCAATACACGCATTGTACCGTGTCGTTCCTGGCAGCGACAAACGAAAAACTCCTATTTCCATTCTTCTTAGGATTAGATTGGACTTGCTGAATAGTTTTGGGCTTGGAAGCCTCTTCCGCTACCATGTTTTGGTAACGCCTGTTTAATTTCGCCTCACAATCGCTCCAAAGAGGAAGAGAAGGATAGTTTAATTGTTCTTCCCATTTTTTTTTAGTTCCTCCATCGACCTTGCTCATTACCAAATTTATTAAAATAACATTGGTAATGCGCCTATCATCCCCAATAGACAGCAAGGAGTCATAAAGGGCTGTGACTGTGTCGATGAGGGTTCTCAAGGCTGTAGCTGACGGCTGGGTAATTTTTGCCAAATTAAAAAGTGGCGATAAGTTGTCAAAAAAAATAAGGCAATCATTATCGTACACCCGCTACAGGCTAGCAAGGGCTTTGGGATAATTTTCCGCAGTGACTTGAAATGCCCTAACTGTTCCTTAAGCGTCTCCAGCTAAACACGAAATTAAATGATTAAATTTCTCAATATCGTGTAGTGTATCATCTTTGTGAACAAATGTTTCAAAAAGGCTTATAAAATTTTTAAAATCGGATTTTTTTCGCTAAATGTTGGAAGAGCGACGCTCGGCAGGCGGCATTGATGCGGGCGACTTGCCTGCGGAGCGGATTTTTCCACAGAATTTCGTTTAGCGTTATTTAACATTGAAATCAGTAATGATTTTGTTAAAACTGCACACTCTTCCAACTCTTCGCGAAAGATATCTTTTGGATCTCTCACTTCTATTTGGTTTTGAACAAGTGAAGCATTTTCAATGTGCGAATTTAGGATTTCTAATCGACACTTTAGCTCAACCGGATTAACAGAAATTGTATCGTCATTTAAGTTGCGATACGTTCGGTTTATACTTTTCATGCAAATATCTCGTTTGTGTTTAAGCTCTTCGATATCCTTGGTTGCCATTGCCTTTATTTATTTATTTTATTTTTTTTTTTGAATCCAAGAAGTTTTTAAAATAAATATTTTTTATTTTTTATTTATACTATAATAATATAATATAGTATAATTTAAACGACTAACGAGAAATATGCCGAACGCGCACAGTGTAGGGGAGCTAAGTGCCGAGAGAAGTACAACAAAATCTTAATTAGAGTTTTTTAGAAATTTTTATGCCGATCGCACGCACTGTAGGGGAGCACACGTCAAAGCTCAAGCGTACCGAAAACCAACGAACAAGCGTTAAAGCAACCAACAATTGCACTGCTGCCGAGATCGAGAACGAAAACGACAAAGATAACTCGAAATCACGGCAGTTGTGACGGTGCACGTGTGTATGTGAACGCGGCTAGCGACTCAACTCCTAGGCAAAGGCAAATGCAAACGGAGAATGATGCATTGACCGATAACTAAGGGCAACGAATATATAAGCCTGATGCTGAAAGGCGCGGGAAAATAATGAAAAGCGCGGGAAAAATTATGAAAAGCGCGGGTTTTTGCGACGATTTTCTTAATTATTAAAAATTGCACTTTTTTTCCAGCTTTTTTAGCAATACCCTAAATTGGTGCTCACTACGACGAAAATGAGGGAATTAAGTTTGCACTAATTTAGGTCGAATTTTTTGTTTGTGTTTTAATATCCAAAGCGATTCACTTGTATAGTTTACATATTTATGTATGTATGTATATATATTTGCCAAAATTAAAATTGTTAGTACATGCACAAATTTTTTATTTTCTTGGTTAGAATGCTCACTATGTACCGATTTTTACACGAATGCAAAAAGTTGAAAGATGGGCCAAACACAATTAAAAAACGCCACAGATTAGCTTTCAACTTTTCGCACTCTATACCTGCTTGGCCAATTCGGGGCTTGAAACTTCCTTTGTTTCCATCTCAACAGCAGCAACAGAGGGAGGGGTCGGCAGACTTCCAACGCAGTTCCAAACGAAAAAAAATTAGTTGCCGTACCGACGCGAGTTTTTTTTTGTTCTTGGTGAAAATTACTTTTCTCAATCGCGAAAATCCAATAAATCACGTCGAAATCAATTTGACGACGAGAGCGACGAAAGGGAGTGCGATGTTGATCGGGTTCGACTTAGCACTTGCTTTAATTTCAATTATGATCTTTTATAGCTATGCTTATCTAAAGGGGGGGCGAGAGACGGGGCGAATTCGCGAGAGCGAACGAAAGCTTTATTGGCTCCCGCTCTCGCCTTAAAACTAGATAAAATTTACAATTTGAATAAACGCGCCAAGTGCGCCAACAAGGACAGTGTTTGGCTGTCCGGTTGCTTCTGTGCAACTATTAACAAATTTTGATACGGCATCTTTCATCGTATTGAAGGTACCATCTTGCATGATAAGTTTTACCTTATCGATTGCACAATTTTTAGTCATTGCTTTGACTGCATGCTGAGTGGAATAACTTCTGGCTAACTCTAGGGGTAAGCCGTCTGTTATATATGCATCTTCTTTTGTCATCTGCTCAACCTCTTGCGTGTACTGGTTAACAGTTTTATTGCGTTGCTGGAGGTTCATCAGCTTTGCTGACAATACTTCTACAGTTTCGCCTTTGACGTTGCTTTTTAATGTGGAAATGACTTCAGTTATTGTTGTTTCATTTCCGATCGGATTCCTGGCGACACCTTTTAGCTTTGTTTTTATTCCCTTGCAGAGGGTATTATAATTTTGGTCAAAAGTGTGCAACGCAGTGAAGGAGACATCTCCGACCCTATAAAGTATATATATTCTTGATCAGGATCACCTCCTGAGATGATATAAGCATGTCCGTCTGTCCGTATGTCTGTTTCTACGCAAACTAGTCTCTCAGTTTTAAAGATATCGAAGTAAAACTTTGCATACACCCTTCTTTCCTTTGCACGCAGTATAAAAGTCGGAACGGCCGGGATCGGCCGACTATATCCTATAGCTGCCATATAACTGATTGTTCGGAAATGCCATTACTTTCGTGTTTGTAAAGTTAGGAAGTTGGGATTTTCTATGGGTTTTATTGTTCCCAATCAATCCGACCTACCAAATTTCATAAGGATCGGCCGACTATATCCTATAGCTGCCATATAACTGATAGATTGGAAATGCCATAACTTTGGTGTTTGTAAAGTTAGAAACTTGGGATTTTCTAAGGGTTTTATATTTGGCCAATCAATCCGACCTACCGATCTTGATTTAATTTTTTTCTCTGGCCATGTATTAGTATTCGTGCTTCATTAAAGCATTTTACTAATATTTCTAAATGTTTTTTAATAGTATTTTTTTGAATTGGCTTGTTTTGGGTAAGTGACTTATATGATTTGTCAAAGTCAATTTGTATGTTGTTTATTTTCATTCCATTCCATTATATTATGGATATGAATTATTTCTTAAAGACCATTATCACTATTGTTCTACCTAGTATTGGGTGATCGTCTAATACTGATCTAACTAGGGAAACATCTAAACTAAAGGTTTCAATATATACATTTTCTAAGTCATAAATGCTTACTGAAATCGCTGAGACTATTTGGAGAATTCTTTCTTTAAAATAAGGGTCCCCATCAAATGTTTCTCTAATTGCCTTTAGTGTAGCCATATTTTATTTAAAATATTTTTATTTATATTTATTTTTTTCCATTTTCTTAAATTTTAAAAGTTGATTACAGAGTTATTTTTATACCCTTGCAAAGGGTATTATAATTTTGGTCAAAAGTTTGTAACGAAGTGAAGGAGACGTTTCCGAGCTAAGAACTCCATAGTCCAGCTGTGCAATGCGAAGGGTGTTTAATTTAAATTTATTCCACCGAGATCCCCTCACTTTGGTGGATTATGGGAAGCTGCAGTAAAGTCAGCAAAAACGCTACTATTAAAAAATGTGTCCACTGAAAACCTCACTTTTGAGCAGTTGAGCACTGTCATTAAATTCTCGGCCACTTAATCCAATGTCAGATGATCCTAATGACCTTAGAGTCCTTACACCAGGTCATTTATTGATTGGAGAAGCACTAGTCGCTCAGCCAGACCCAGAACCACTTAGAATAAAGTTGCTACCTGAACAATGGGAACTGGTGCAGCGACTCAAGCACACATTCTGGATGCAATGGCCCAGAGAAAATTTAACAAGCCTGCAACAACACTCCAAATGGAAACAAGCCCATAAAAATGTAAGAGAAGGCATGATGGTTATTGTCAAGGAAGACAATGTACCTATGGTTCAATGGCCTATTGGACGAATACAAATTTATCCAGGTCAATATGGATATGTACGAGTTGCAGACGTAAAAACTGCAACAGGAGTATTCAAAAGAGCAATTCATAAGCTTGCTCCACTATTCCGTCAAGAAGATCCAGAAGAAAAACGCAGCTAAATTAATGAAGAAGATGCTGAAGAAGAGTCAACGGAAGATCAAGAGCCAAAAAGGCCGAAAAGCCCATCCTTAACAATGCTATCGATGCCATTATTAATCCAGCTGCTGCTATTAGCATTAGCTACCGCCGGTCCGATTAACATAACCAGGTTTGGTTCGAGGCCAGGAATTTATTACGAGAAAATTGGATCTACTCGACTAGCAACTGCATACTGGACAGTCAGAGCTTATTATGATTTAAAGCCGTATCTCGAAAATGTAAGGACATTTTACACAGGGACACTTCAGGTTGGTCAAAGGTGTTCACATATACAATTAGTCCAAGCATGTACTGCTGTATATAATACTTTTCAACACGTTAATGAAGAAATAAAAACTGAAAATGATTTGCTCCACATGTCAAGAATGCCCTTGGACATTGTTGGAAATATTGCCAACAGCTTATTTGGCGTATTAGACACAGAGTATGCCAAGAGGATGTCATCAACTATTCAAAAAGTGAAATCGAATGAAGATTACATTTTAGAATTAGTTAAGAATCAAACTTTAATAATTGATAATGATTGATAACGATAAACATCATGAAACGAGATTAAGCTACCATCGACAAAAGAAATAAAATAATGACTCAGCAAATGGAGGATATAGCTAATGCTCGTCCAGATTCTCTCAAAGCCTTTCAATGGTATATTGCATTGACAAATCGAAAACAAAAATCAGACAGAGATTTCACATGTTCTGAAAAACGTTCATCACAATGAAATTAGCCCACTGCCGTTTCTCCCAAGCAACTTCGACAACATAAACAACAAATAAACTAAAAATTCACATGCCTCAAGGAAAAATGCTCCCTCTCATCAACAACGATGTACTTCAATTATATAAGTTAATAAGGGCAGAAGCAAAGGTGGTAAACTCCTTGTGTGGGCGACAATTATGATGACTCTGTACTTATGTATATCTTACAACGTAAGCAATGCAATGTATTTTTAACCAACAACCCCATACCACTTCTTTGCTATGGTGGCCTCCTTGACTCTGAAAACGTGTATATAAGCCCGACCTTTTGCCATAATAAAATCAGTACTCAAGCAATACTTGTGTATTCAACTACTCTGCTTTTTACGAGTGAGCATCGCTGTGTCTTTGGCCCTCATACGCATGATCCCTCCGAGTTAAACCAATTTAAGTGTTGGTTTAGCAACCTATCGTCACTAAAGTATGTTCTAGGGGCAACCATTCCTATAAATAACAAGGACGGAAGCTAGCTTCGGCAAGCCGAATTTTTAATACTTTTGCAGACTTTACAGAAATTGGTACACATAAATAAACAAGATTTGCATAGTTTCATGTCAAACTGCAAAAATGTCAAATAAAAATAGAAAAAAAGTGATAAAGGGATAAAGGGATTTTAATTTTTCTTACGGAAGCTATAGGATATAGACGTCCGATTGGCAAGCGCTTTTACCCTGATCAAGATATGCGTAAATAAATAAGACTTGGAAAAATGTATGTCAATAGCTTACACACTGCGCCAAATATTCTGAAAAACATCAAATTTTGACCCATTTCACCTTATTGTTCCAATGGGAGCTTTACGATATAGACCTCCGATCGGCACGCGCTTTAACCCTGATCAAGGTATGCATAAAAAATACGATTTGGAAAGATTCATGTTAATAGATTATACACTGCGCGAAATATAAATTAAATTTTATGTAATTATATAAAAAAAAAATTACCAATATGTAACCAATTTAATTATTAAATGGCAGCTGTAGTATATAGTTGTCTGATTGGCAAGAACTTTTACCCTGAGCAAGGTATACATAAATTAATAAGATTTGCATAGTTTCATGTCAATAGCGTTTATACTGCAAAAATGTCATATACAAATAGAAAAAAAAAAGATGTTTTCACAGCTTTTAACAATTATTCCTATGAAAGCAATAAGATATAAAGGTCCGATCGGCAAGCGCTTTTACCCTGAGCAAGGTAAGCGTAAATAAATAAGACTTGAACAAATTATGTCAATATACTGCGCGAAATATCCTAAAAATAAACTAAAATGGACCGTTTTCACCCTATTATTCCTAAGGGAGCTATAGGATATAGACGTCTGATCGGTACGCGCTTTTTCCCTGATCAAGGTATGCATAAAAAAATACGATTTGGAAAGATTCATGTCAATAACTTATATAGTGCGCGAAATATCCTGAAAATCATTAAATTTTAAACGATTACACCCTATTGTTCCTATGGAAGCTATAGGATATACCCAACCGATCGGCACGCGCTTTTCCCTGATCAAGGTATGCATAAAAAAATACGATTGGAAAGATTCATGTCAATAACTTATATAGGCGCGAAATATCCTGAAAATCATTTAATTTTAACGGATTTCACCCTATTGTTCCTATGAGAGCTATAGGATATAGACGTCCGATCGGCACGCGCTTTTACCCTTATCAAGGTATGCATAAAAAAATCAGATTTAAAAAGACGCATGTCAATTGCCTTTGCACTGCGCGAAATATCTTCCATTCTTAAAAGTTATATCCGATTGTTCCTATGGGAGCTATAGGATATAGACATCCGATCGGGGCGGTTTTCAAACTTGAAATGCGTACACATGTTTTAGGACGACTGTGAAAGTTTCAGATCGCTAGCTTTTAAACTGAGCTCGCAAACGGTGTTGAAACAGACGGACAGACGGACATGGCCATATCGACTCCCCCATTGATCCTGATCAAGAATATATATACTTTATGGGGTCGGAAACGTTTCCTTCACTTTACCCTTTGCAAGGGTATAATAAATAAAACTACAAACACTTGGTCTCCTATTTTGGATTGAACATCTTTTACTTTCCTATCATACAATTCCTTATTTTCAGTTTTATTATCTTCTATCATTAAACTAGCTCTTTGATAAGCTACTTCTAACCTATACTTTGATTTCTTAGTTATGATATTATGATATTAAAATGTATTGGTAAGATCGTTGATTTACCGAATACTAGCTCATATGGACAGTAATCGTGTGCCATAGAGGGTTTCGTACTGAAACAGTATACGAAATATTGGAGCTATAAGTCCCAGTCTGTTTTATCTACTGAAATGTAGGATCGAATGAATTTATTGAATGTTCTAAGGCTTCTTTCAACTATTCCAACTGATTGGTGGTCGTGTGCAGTACATGTTTTATTTTTGATTTTTAGATGTTTGCACAATTCGTCCATTATTGAATTTTTATATTCTGTTCCCATGTCCGTGAGGTCTTTATTGGACTGAATTAGAGACTTTTAATATATTTCCAGTAATTTGATTTAATTGTTAAATGTTTATTCTTGATAACGCTCGGCAACAAAATTATCTTTTCTTTAGATATTCTACTGTAAAGTTATATTCCTCAAGTTCAAGTCTCATTTGCGTTAGCTTTTTTATCATAGAGGTATGGACTTGGATTTATCATAGAGGTATGTCAGTGGCCTGTGATCATTTTTGACAGAGAAGTGTCTACCATAAACATATGTTCCCAAATAAGTTATTGCCCAATGAATTAATGCCAATTCTTGTTGTGATTTTATTACTTTCGCCCTTACTATCTTGATGCACATACAACTGGATAATGGAGGCCATTTTTGTTTTGAGTTAAAACTGCTCTTGCGCTGTCCGCATCATGTGGGACTGGGTATTTTTTAATTACGTCGTTTTTTTTGTCGTCTGGCAAGATTCGTTTATGTGTGCATTTGTGTCCCAAAAATGTGACTTCATGCATGAAAAATTAATCTTAACGTAGTCGTCGAAGGTTACCAAATTTTTTATTGAATTTTGGTAGCAGCATCTTTAATAATGAGTATGCTGTCGTCGATTGTTGTTATAGGACTACGTCGGGCCTGGAATGGTGCTTCATTGGACGACAGTTTCTGAAATCTATTCTTGAGCGCATATAGAGGAGTCAGATTTTCTGCAGAACGTGGTGTTGTAAGGCGTAAATATAAATTGTAAATACTTAGTTAGGCTTGGAGTATTTTATATCATTATTTAGAAATGCTTTTGTCTGAAATACTTCTAAAAGATCAATAATGCTAAAATTTCGGAGCTTTTCGTGATTGATTTCTTTAATATCAATTTAGCTTTTGTCTCTTTCGTATGATTTGTAAATAGCGTTTATCAATTTGGTTAATTCGTTTAAACGTGTTGAAACTCTAGAATATATTTCTACCGGATTAGTCTCTAATTCTAATTTTTGGTTGTCATTAAATTTGACCTGCAATTGCCTTTAAGGCTGATCCTAACATGTTAATGCTCACTGCTTTCCTATGATTTACCAACTAAAGAATCCATCGGTCCGACATTCACAGCCAATATCGGTCTATTGTGGTCTTGTGTAAAATTGTCAATTGGACTGTTTTCAAGTAAAAGTTCATTTGAAATAAAATTAGTGGAGTGTCCAAGAAACTTAAATGCGGCCCAGAGTCCGAATGGGAGTTGTCATTTATCTTTAATGCAGTGGCCGAAAAGGTCATAAACAGCAAACAGTCCAAAGCCTTAACCTAAAACAAGAAATAAGTAAAGATAAAATCATTATTTAAAAATAACTCTAGAAAAAGCATTTGTGATTTATTTCAAATTGTCCTTATGGACCACCCTTTCATTAATAAGAACTGTCGTCACCAGGTCTGTCTCAATTACTTCTTCGGAGCATAGGGGAGACAATTTGTCGCCGACCTGATAAGTTTTATAAATCCTGTTTTTGTTTATTCCGTCTAAGCTTTTCTCCTGGGCCTGTTGAATTTTTGTACCATATTCGATAGGGATCGAATTCCGCTGATCAAGAATGTATTACTTTAATAGGCGTTTTATTAGACACTGTGGGGATGGTTTTATTATATCTATTTGTCGCTAGTAAGATAAGAATAATGTACTAATCTCTCTCTCGGATTTCGCTTATCAAGAGTGTATTACTTCAATAGGCGATTTATTAGTAACTGAGTGGATGTTTCTATTATATATATTTGTCGCTAGTAATATAACCTCCATAATGCACCTTTTTTAATTTTTTGGCAGCGTGCTATTTCTGCAAGGGTGCTGGGGAATCATTCCGTTCGAGGTGCTGTGCAAGGGGATGTAATGTTAATACTAAAATTATTTAGTTACATTGATTTAATAGTCTCGAGGTTTAATGCTCTTGTGTCTAGTGTTATCTCTGTTGGTAGCCGAAGTATCTTTGGGAAAAAATAGTCTTGCAGAATCATTTCTTGAGCTGCTGATTGGCTCTGATATGTTTTAAAGTTACGATTTCTTTGTTCTGTTCGGTCAAGAAAATGTCGCCGAATGAAATGCCTCGATTAGTTTATGCTGAATAAAAGCAAGAATTGGCAGTTCCGAGTGAATGGCTGAAAGGGATAACGACCTGATTCTTTATTTCTTGCTCGCTACGTAAACGTTCGGCTAGCTCAGAGAGGTTGTGAGTTCGTTCCACCAAATTTATAATGAGTGACTGCCCGTGACCAAGGGATAACGCCAGAAAGGAATAGGTTGGTGCTGTTGCGTCGCTTCTGGCCTGATGCTGCGTCGCTCCAGCTTGCTGCTCCGGGTGACTGAGATCGGGACGGCTCCACCGAGACCCCGCTTGTTATGCGAACTTCCCTACCGGGCCGGCAAGGTGTGTCGCCTAGCAGGTGAAACAATGTTTCGCCTTATCGCCTAGCCACCTTTATCGCAGGCTCGCGGAGTTCAGTCAGGACTTTTTCGGCAAGGTGTATCGCCTAGCAGAAAGAACTGGGTTCTCCCTTATCGCCTAGCCACCTTTATCGCCTGACACCGCGCAAGGACTCCTTAAGTTCGATTTGACAACGACCTAGCACGGTTGGATCTCAGCGTTGTAGCCTAAGCGTTATAGCCTCAGCCTTATCGACTTGTCGTCGTTCGGCGTCTCGACTTTGTGATCTTGATCTTTGGGCACTTGGGTTCCGATTTTACTTATTCCGCGTTTACGCACTCGCTTTGATTCTCGCACTCGTACCGTCCCTGTGCTGCGCTTGCCCGTCCTTTTATAGGCGCTGGAGGTGCCGTTATTTCCCTCCCTTGCGTTTAAGACTCCTTACAGAATCTAGCATGAAATTCTTCCTGGTCTTACCTGTGGCCTACGCAGAGGCCGCGTCTGCCTGAGCGAGAGAGGTATCTTTTAACACCCGCACATTGGACTGAACCTTATAAAGCCAACTACTTTTCTTTACCATATCCTTTTCCTCGGTAAGACTTAATTTTCAGACAAACTGTATTTTATTTTGGAGATCTCCTCTTTTTTGTTTTTTAATTTTCGTTTCTTTCTCAGAGATATACAATGGTCTTGAATTGCCTGTTTCGTTGAATCTCCTAAGGTGACAACATCTTTAAATGGAATTGACACAATCTATCGTCCATCTGAACCTTTTTTTGTTGTTTTTATGAAATGATTTTCACATATTTCAGATTCGATATCATTTTTTTCTTCTTTCTCGACTTCCCAACACCGACTTTAAATTCGATGGTGTTTGCTACATTTGGGTTTTGGATTTCTTGCAGCCAAAGACAATCCACCCGAAATCGGTTTTTTGACCGAGGAGGCCATTTATTTTGAACACTCCATTCTGCAGAATGTAAGTGTCTGCCCCAATTATCAGATCTACACGACCCGGCTTATTAAAGTCTGGATTAGCCAAATTATACTTCTCCCACTTTGATTTGTAATTTCAACTTTCAGACTTTTTTTGGAATTATTTATTTTAATTGAAAGATTTATCTTGTGCTTCGAGATGTACTTTCTCTTTTTGAGACCGAATTTTGGGTAATTTCAAAATCTGCGCGTGCCATAGCTAAAAACACTTGTTCTGACGTCCACTCGGATTGACCTTTTCATTTGCCTTTTCAGTTTTTGGTCTGTTTCAGAATTTACATACATGTCATGATTTTTCTTGCAAATCGAACATAAAATATCACTTTGAAATTTTTTATTAAACGAGATCGGCACGCGCTCCGATCGGCACGCGCTTTAACCCTGATCAAGGTATGCATAAAAAATACGATTTGGAAAGATTCATGTTAATAGATTATTCACTGCGCGAAATATAAATTAAATTTTATGTAATTATATAAAAAAAAAATTACCAATATGTAACCAATTTAATTATTAAATGGCAGCTGTAGTATATAGTTGTCTGATTGGCAAGAACTTTTACCCTGAGCAAGGTATACATAAATTAATAAGATTTGCATAGTTTCATGTCAATAGCGTTTATACTGCAAAAATGTCATATACAAATAGAAAAAAAAGGGATGTTTTCACAGCTTTTAACAATTATTCCTATGAAAGCAATAAGATATAAAGGTCCGATCGGCAAGCGCTTTTACCCTGAGCAAGGTATGCGTAAATAAATAAGACTTGAACAAATTATGTCAATATACTGCGCGAAATATCCTAAAAATAAACTAAAATGGACCGTTTTCACCCTATTATTCCTATGGGAGCTATAGGATATAGACGTCTGATCGGTACGCGCTTTTTCCCTGATCAAGGTATGCATAAAAAAATACGATTTGGAAAGATTCATGTCAATAACTTATATAGTGCGCGAAATATCCTGAAAATCATTAAATTTTAAACGATTACACCCTATTGTTCCTATGGAAGCTATAGGATATACCCAACCGATCGGCACGCGCTTTTCCCTGATCAAGGTATGCATAAAAAAATACGATTGGAAAGATTCATGTCAATAACTTATATAGGCGCGAAATATCCTGAAAATCATTAAATTTTAACGGATTTCACCCTATTGTTCCTATGAGAGCTATAGGATATAGACGTCCGATCGGCACGCGCTTTTACCCTTATCAAGGTATGCATAAAAAAATCAGATTTAAAAAGACGCATGTCAATTGCCTTTGCACTGCGCGAAATATCTTCCATTCTTAAAAGTTATATCCATATAAGTTATATCCATATCGACTCCCCCATTGATCCTGATCAAGAATATATATACTTTATGGGGTCGGAAACGTTTCCTTCACTTTACCCTTTGCAAGGGTATAATAAATAAAACTACAAACACTTGGTCTCCTATTTTGGATTGAACATCTCTTACTTTCCTATCATACAATTCCTTATTTTCAGTTTTATTATCTTCTATCATTAAACTAGCTCTTTGATAAGCTACTTCTAACCTATACTTTGATTTCTTAGTTATGATATTATGATATTAAAATGTATTGGTAAGATCGTTGATTTACCGAATACTAGCTCATATGGACAGTAATCGTGTGCCATAGAGGGTTTCGTACTGAAACAGTATACGAAATATTGGAGCTATAAGTCCCAGTCTGTTTTATCTACTGAAATGTAGGATCGAATGAATTTATTGAATGTTCTAAGGCTTCTTTCAACTATTCCAACTGATTGGTGGTCGTGTGCAGTACATGTTTTATTTTTGATTTTTAGATGTTTGCACAATTCGTCAATTATTGAATTTTTATATTCTGTTCCCATGTCCGTGAGGTCTTTATTGGACTGAATTAGAGACTTTTAATATATTTCCAGTAATTTGATTTAATTGTTAAATGTTTATTCTTGACTAGCAAGGTAGCCCGCAGCTTCGCCTGCGGAAATTAAGATTAGCAATTTCCTAACTATATCGCTTAAAACTATACTTTTGATTAACTTTTTTATTTGCTACTTTATTTAAACTAAAACCATTCCACATTTCCACAACACCATAGAGGTAGAGGTTTTGGCGCGTTTTTTTTTTTTTGGTTTCCCCATGAGGCCTATTCCACAGTGCATTTTAATTAGAAATGTTTAACATTTTTGCAAGACTTCTCTATAAACGATATTTTTTGATTTTCCTTCTGGCGCTAAAATAATTAAAGACTCAGAGGAGCTAACTCCTGAACAGGCCACATAAAACTGACCATGAGAGAAGCAATCGTCCCTTAAATCTAGTCCAGCTAGTTTTAAGGTCTGACCTTGCGATTTATTTATCGTTATTGCAAAGCAAACTTTTACAGGGAACTGAAGTCTTTTAAACTGAAACGGTAGATTTGATGGTATAAGGGGTATTCGTGGTATAAAAACAATTTCTCCTTTGGCACAGCCAGTAAAAACCACAGCTTCGATTAAATTGTTATGAAGAGCTTTTACTTGCAATCTTGTACCGTTACATAGTTTTGGAGGTCTTAAATTTCTCAACAGCATAATTGGTGCACCAATCTTAAGCTTTAGAATGTGTAAGGGAAGTCCAGGTGGATTTTGTTGGTTGAGAAATTCAACCGGAAAATGAACTGCTTCATCAACTTCAGTGACTGAATCAATAGACTTATACGTAACTTCAATACCATCAAATGATTTTAACAGTATGTTATTTATTACCACAGCTCTATCATTTCTAGCAGTTAATATTGCTCTCTCCGAAAACCAATCTAATGATTTGGTTGAGATTTTTGAAATTTCCGGAAATATATTTGATGTGAGCTCCTCAAGGGAAGTTACAACAGTTCCTAAACCTGAAGGAATAATTATTTTTCCTTCGACAGTTGGAAAAAGACCGTCTCCAATTCTCAATAATGTATGTGCAAAAATTCCAGCAGTTGTATCGCCTTTTAAATGCACACGCATGTTTTTTGTTAGGCACAATTTTTGAATAGTAGGCCAAAGAAATGATGATTTTAAGCAGGCTTGTATTTCATCTGCCCTTGTTCCTCGAGGAACTACAGGAAGCGTTTGACGAAAATCTCCAGATAATAAAACCGTCATACCTCCCATTAGAAAATCATTACCACGAATATCTTTCAACATTGTATCCAACGCTTCAAAAGCACTCTTATGAGCCATTGTGCATTCATCCCAAACAATAAGTCTACATTCTTGAAAAACCAATGCCATATTACACCGTTTAGATATTGAGCAACATGGTGTTTCTACATTTATTAAATCCAATGGGAGTTTAAACACAGAGTGGGCTGTGCGTCCCCCATTTAACAGCGTAGCAGCTATACCTGAAGAAGCAACAGCCAATGCTACATTATTATTATGTCGTAATTTTGCTAACAACAAATTCAATAAAAATGTCTTGCCTGTGCCACCGGGGGCATCCAAAAAAATATTTCACCGTTTTCATTTTGAACACTTTGTAATATTTTTTGAAATGCCATTCTTTGCTCATCGTTAAGGGAATTTTCGTCTTTACTTAATTCGAATTCATTAATATTGTAATTTATTTCGTTTAAATATTCCTTATTTTGAAGTGGTCTACTAACTCTAATCGGTTCGGGCAAACCATAGTCTAATAGACACGTACCTCCAATGGACAGTGTTATAACTTCGATTAAAATAAGACATTTATTAAACACTCTATCCAGTAGATCTTGATTGACTTCTGCCACTATTAGAGAAAACTCGTACAAAATGTCTTCTGAAAAGCTTTCTTTATACATTTCCCAAAGATGTGCGGCATCAGCCATTTGACAATTTACTAACATCACCGTAAATAAATCACGTAATTGAATTGGCGATTTACATAAAGCTGCTTCCTTTAGGGTATATTCCCAGTGTGTGTCATCTTCTAGTAAGCCCAAAGCCTTACATGCCAATTGAAATGTAGCATACGTAATGTTATTAACTGTTTTAAGAAATAAGAATGAGGTTGGTCCCCGCACTTCATGAAGAAGTAGTCTTAGGTAATAGCATTCACTATTTTTAGGGTGTATGGTATACACTCGACCTAAAACATCATCCATTCTAATTCCAGGAAAACCAGGTACAATATTACCTCTCTTTCTCCTTTGGAACTTTTTATTGTTCCACGTGAAATAGGAAGGTACTTCAACATAAAGAAGGGTCCTTGCAAATGAATCCGTTTTACAAAGTTCGAAAAACCCAGTCAGTGTCGTTATTGAAGCGTTGGTTAACTGGTTAACTAATTGATTTTGATTATTAGGATCAAAATATATCCGTTGACCATTTTCCAAATGCACGGCCAAATGTACAATTGCCGGATACCTTTCATGTATGGGGAATGCAAGAATTCTCCACACTGCTTCAGAACTACTGATATATCGACCGCTTTGATATAGTTGAACCTCATTAGTAGGGCTTTCCACAGTAAATGTAGCTTGATCACTGCCCTTATTGATGTATTTGCAAACGTATTTAATGGATTTAATTGAACTACAGAGCTCTACATTAATATGAGCCTCAAAGGTCCGCAGGAGAACACAATTATAGGGCACTACCCACCTATTGTGAATTATGTTTCCATTAATTTCCATGGTGAAGCCACCATCTTCAGGTGCTCTTCGCCTATATTTAGGGTAACCATCTTTTCCAGTAACAGTTTCATTAAGCAACGATCGCGGAAACTTTTTGGAACAATTGCCCTCGTTCATACAGGGCGATTTTAGGTTTAAGCGGCCACATGGTCCATGAATCATATTAGCCTTAACAATCTCATATAGGAGAGGATCCTTTTCAGAATCTGGAATTTCTGCACATATAATTGAATCAATTTGTTGAGGCGTGATCTTAGACTTTAACCAAATCAGTATATGTGCATGTGGGAGACCACGTTTCTGCCACTCTATCGTATACATAAAGCATTGCACTTCCCCAAACCAACTATGACTATTAATTAAAGACATTATAGCTTTGACCTTTAAATGAAAGACTCGAGCAATGATATCATGCCGATCGTGAGGCTTCTGCCCTAAAAATAGTGCACTTTTAATTTCTTTCCATTTAGGATTACAGGTAAATGTAATAAAAAGATCAGGACGACCATAATAACGAACATATGTCATGGCATCTTGAGTTTTTTCGTGCATGTACCGTGGCGAGCCAGTAAAGGATGAAGGTAAAATTACCATCTGTCCAAACTGTGCTAAATCTACATCATTCCTACCTATAGCATCTTGAAGATGTATGTAGCTTTCTGCTCTCAGCTTTTTTTTGATTTAGCCGAATAAAATTAAGCCTTTCTGTTTCTATTTTAGCATACATATCAACCAAAAATTGACTAAAGAGAGCTCTAAAATAGTGCAGGTGATTCCATACATTTTCTCTAAGCATTATTCGGAAACTGTAAAAATCTAACGCTGAGACTGTTTTCTTAACGTTTTTTTTTGAAACGGGGTCAATTTTGGGTATATCTATAGTGTAACCATCTTCTCCATGACAAAACATTAATGGATATTGTAGGGCGTCATAAGATCGGTGAAGTTCACTGATTCTTTTTAACTGATTATTATAACCCTCAATAATAATGTCCCTTTTTTCAAATTGTTGGTCAACTAATACCAAAGCGACCTCATTTGCTTGGGGTGCGTTATAACGACCTCTATGAGCCCTAACAGGCTTTTTATTGGCGTGAATAACCATTTTAAATTGGCTACAATTCTTCGGAACTCTTTTAAGAGCAGTTTTAAAATCCTTAACATATGAATTACTTTCATGCAGCATCAACTGTAGTGATTTAACTAACGCATTTTTAACTCCAGGACTGTTTTTACACCTGAAATCGGCTTCTACATTGTCCTCACCAATAAAATAAATTTGGAGAAACTGAGCTTCTTCTTTAGAAGCTGGCAAAACGCTACCAACTAAGTGGTAAACTTGCCCCTGTACTTTAAATGTGGGCATATAACCTTCATTAATAACTTTTGTCGCACCAAATGAAGTCATTTGAAAACAATTATTATATTTTCTGGTAAGCCCCATAAAGAAGTATGCAAAAGAAAAAGATTATATTAATAATAAAGACAGGTGGGGGACGCCGTGAATCAAATTGTTTAAACATTTGCATTTGTTTAAACAATATGAGGCACGTGTAATAAAGAGCGTGAGAATCAATTGGTTTGAATATTTAATGTTCTTTTAATATTATCAATGCGATTTGAATTTTAAATGACAAAAATCGGTTACAAAATGTCTTAAATCTGTTGTGGAAATGTAAATTAAATATTCTTTTAGCAAAAGGATATCAGTATTATCTTGATTTTTTGGATATACATATTTCGTGCGTGTGTGTGTACATAGCAGAGCGAATCATTTTTTATTTTTGTTTTTTACAAATCCAAAGTTTGTAGATAACTCAACATTTGAAAACAAATGAAAATTTTTTTTAAATTTTTTGTGACTGGTATTTTCATTTTTTCCCCTGCGCGGTCACACTTAAAATGCTACATACACTCATTTACAGAACATACATACAAACATATGTGGAGGCCGTGACGTCACGCATAAGAGAATTGGAAAATTATTGGGGACTTGGTTCAGGAGGCTGAATTTCCAAAAAAATTTAAATGCAGTTGGTTGCGGCTATGCCATAAGATTATGATCATAATTTTTTTAAACCATTTTAACAACATTTATAACAGAAAAATGGCAAAAGAAAGAATTTAAAAAAAAACGAATCGAATTTTGGGGCACTTTGGGGTCGTTTATTGTTTTAATTTGTACCTCACACACGTCTCCTAATTATTTCAGAATTATGCGGATTTTTCTAGATTTTTATGTCAATCCGCTCTGGTAGGAATTTACCACTGACCCATTTTTTATTCGAAGACTTTTATATAGTAGTTTAGATAAAGACAGGTGGGGGACGCCGTGAATCAAATTGTTTAAACATTTGCATTTGTTTAAACAATATGAGGCACGTGTAATAAAGAGCGTGAGAATCAATTGGTTTGAATATTTAATGTTCTTTTAATATTATCAATGCGATTTGAATTTTAAATGACAAAAATCGGTTACAAAATGTCTTAAATCTGTTGTGGAAATGTAAATTAAATATTCTTTTAGCAAAAGGATATCAGTATTATCTTGATTTTTTGGATATACATATTTCGTGCGTGTGTGTGTACATAGCAGAGCGAATCATTTTTTATTTTTGTTTTTTACAAATCCAAAGTTTGTAGATAACTCAACATTTGAAAACAAATGAAAATTTTTTTTTAAATTTTTTGTGACTGGTATTTTCATTTTTTCCCCTGCGCGGTCACACTTAAAATGCTACATACACTCATTTACAGAACATACATACAAACATATGTGGAGGCCGTGACGTCACGCATAAGAGAATTGGAAAATTATTGGGGACTTGGTTAAGGAGGCTGAATTTCCAAAAAATTTAAATGCAGTTGGTTGCGGCTATGCCATAAGATTATGATCATAATTTTTTTAAACCATTTTAACAACATTTATAACAGAAAAATGGCAAAAGAAAGAATTTAAAAAAACGAATCGAATTTTGGGGCACTTTTGGGTTGTTTATTGTTTTAATTTGTACCTCACACACGTCTCCTAATTATTTCAGAATTATGCGGATTTTTCTAGATTTTTATGTCAATCCGCTCTGGTAGGAATTTACCACTGACCCATTTTTTATTCGAAGACTTTTATATAGTAGTTTAGATAACGCTCGGCAACAAAATTATCTTTTCTTTAGATATTCTACTGTAAAGTTATATTCCTCAAGTTCAAGTCTCATTTGCGTTAGCTTTTTTATCATAGAGGTATGGACTTGGATTTATCATAGAGGTATGTCAGTGGCCTGTGATCATTTTTGACAGAGAAGTGTCTACCATAAACATATGTTCCCAAATAAGTTATTGCCCAATGAATTGTTGCCAATTCTTGTTGTGATTTTATTACTTTCGCCCTTACTATCTTGATGCACATACAACTGGATAATGGAGGCCATTTTTGTTTTGAGTTAAAACTGCTCTTGCGCTGTCCGCATCATGTGGGACTGGGTATTTTTTAATTACGTCGTTTTTTTTGTCGTCTGGCAAGATTCGTTTATGTGTGCATTTGTGTCCCAAAAATGTGACTTCATGCATGAAAAATTAATCTTAACGTAGTCGTCGAAGGTTACCAAATTTTTTATTGAATTTTCGTAGCAGCATCTTTAATAATGAGTATGCTGTCGTCGATTGTTGTTATAGGACTACGTCGGGCCTGGATTGGTGCTTCATTGGACGACAGTTTCTGAAATCTATTCTTGAGCGCATATAGAGGAGTCAGATTTTCTGCAGAACGTGGTGTTGTAAGGCGTAAATATAAATTGTAAATACTTAGTTAGGCTTGGAGTATTTTATATCATTATTTAGAAATGCTTTTGTCTGAAATACTTCTAAAAGATCAATAATGCTAAAATTTCGGAGCTTTTCGTGATTGATTTCTTTAATATCAATTTAGCTTTTGTCTCTTTCGTATGATTTGTAAATAGCGTTTATCAATTTGGTTAATTCGTTTAAACGTGTTGAAACTCTAGAATATATTTCTACCGGATTAGTCTCTAATTCTAATTTTTGGTTGTCATTAAATTTGACCTGCAATTGCCTTTAAGGCTGATCCTAACATGTTAATGCTCACTGCTTTCCTATGATTTACCAACTAAAGAATCCATCGGTCCGACATTCACAGCCAATATCGGTCTATTGTGGTCTTGTGTAAAATTGTCAATTGGACTGTTTTCAAGTAAAAGTTCATTTGAAATAAAATTAGTGGAGTGTCCAAGAAACTTAAATGCGGCCCAGAGTCCGAATGGGAGTTGTCATTTATCTTTAATGCAGTGGCCGAAAAGGTCATAAACAGCAAACAGTCCAAAGCCTTAACCTAAAACAAGAAATAAGTAAAGATAAAATCATTATTTAAAAATAACTCTAGAAAAAGCATTTGTGATTTATTTCAAATTGTCCTTATGGACCACCCTTTCATTAATAAGAACTGTCGTCACCAGGTCTGTCTCAATTACTTCTTCGGAGCATAGGGGAGACAATTTGTCGCCGACCTGATAAGTTTTATAAATCCTGTTTTTGTTTATTCCGTCTAAGCTTTTCTCCTGGGCCTGTTGAATTTTTGTACCATATTCGATAGGGATCGAATTCCGCTGATCAAGAATGTATTACTTTAATAGGCGTTTTATTAGACACTGTGGGGATGGTTTTATTATATCTATTTGTCGCTAGTAAGATAAGAATAATGTACTAATCTCTCTCTCGGATTTCGCTTATCAAGAGTGTATTACTTCAATAGGCGATTTATTAGTAACTGAGTGGATGTTTCTATTATATATATTTGTCGCTAGTAATATAACCTCCATAATGCACCTTTTTTAATTTTTAGGCAGCGTGCTATTTCTGCAAGGGTGCTGGGGAATCATTCCGTTCGAGGTGCTGTGCAAGGGGATGTAATGTTAATACTAAAATTATTTAGTTACATTGATTTAATAGTCTCGAGGTTTAATGCTCTTTTATTATCACAGTAAGCTATTTATTTATATTTAAAATTGGGGATAGCTCTTGTGTCTAGTGTTATCTCTGTTGGTAGCCGAAGTATCTTTGGGAAAAAATAGTCTTGCAGAATAATTTCTTGAGCTGCTGATTGGCTCTGATATGTTTTAAAGTTACGATTTCTTTGTTCTGTTCGGTCAAGAAAATGTCGCCGAATGAAATGCCTCGATTAGTTTATGCTGAATAAAAGCAAGAATTGGCAGTTCCGAGTGAATGGCTGAAAGGGATAACGACCTGATTCTTTATTTATTGCTCGCTACGTAAACGTTCGGCTAGCTCAGAGAGGTTGTGAGTTCGTTCCACCAAATTTATAATGAGTGACTGCCCGTGACCAAGGGATAACGCCAGAAAGGAATAGGTTGGTGCTGTTGCGTCGCTTCTGGCCTGATGCTGCGTCGCTCCAGCTTGCTGCTCCGGGTGACTGAGACCGGGACGGCTCCACCGAGACCCCGCTTGTTATGCGAACTTCCCTACCGGGCCGGCAAGGTGTGTCGCCTAGCAGGTGAAACAATGTTTCGCCTTATCGCCTAGCCACCTTTATCGCAGGCTCGCGGAGTTCAGTCAGGACTTTTTCGGCAAGGTGTATCGCCTAGCAGAAAGAACTGGGTTCTCCCTTATCGCCTAGCCACCTTTATCGCCTGACACCGCGCAAGGACTCCTTAAGTTCGATTTGACAACGACCTAGCACGGTTGGATCTCAGCGTTGTAGCCTAAGCGTTATAGCCTCAGCCTTATCGACTTGTCGTCGTTCGGCGTCTCGACTTTGTGATCTTGATCTTTGGGCACTTGGGTTCCGATTTTACTTATTCCGCGTTTACGCACTCGCTTTGATTCTCGCACTCGTACCGTCCCTGTGCTGCGCTTGCCCGTCCTTTTTATAGGCGCTGGAGGTGCCGTTATTTCCCCTCCCTTGCGTTTAAGACTCCTTACAGAATCTAGCATGAAATTCTTCCTGGTCTTATCTGTGGCCTACGCAGAGGCCGCGTCTGCCTGAGCGAGAGAGGTATCTTTTAACACCCGCACATTGGACTGAACCTTAAAAAGCCAACTACTTTTCTTTACCATATCCTTTTCCTCGGTAAGACTTAATTTTCAGACAAACTGTATTTTATTTTGGAGATCTCCTCTTTTTTGTTTTTTAATTTTCGTTTCTTTCTCAGAGATATACAATGGTCTTGAATTGCCTGTTTCGTTGAATCTCCTAAGGTGACAACATCTTTAAATGGAATTGACACAATCTATCGTCCATCTGAACCTTTTTTTGTTGTTTTTATGAAATGATTTTCACATATTTCAGATTCGATATCATTTTTTCTTCTTTCTCGACTTCCCAACACCGACTTTAAATTCGATGGTGTTTGCTACATTTGGGTTTTGGATTTCTTGCAGCCAAAGACAATCCACCCGAAATCGGTTTTTTGACCGAGGAGGCCATTTATTTTGAACACTCCATTCTGCAGAATGTAAGTGTCTGCCCCAATTATCAGATCTACACGACCCGGCTTATTAAAGTCTGGATCAGCCAAATTATACTTCTCCCACTTTGATTTGTAATTTAAACTTTCAGACTTTTTTTGGAATTATTTATTTTAATTGAAAGATTTATCTTGTGCTTCGAGATGTACTTTCTCTTTTTGAGACCGAATTTTGGGTAATTTCAAAATCTGCGCGTGCCATAGCTAAAAACACTTGTTCCGACGTCTACACGGATTGACCTTTTCATTTGCCTTTTCAGTTTTTGGTCTGTTTCAGAATTTACATACATGTCATGATTTTTCTTGCAAATCGAACATAAAATATCACTTTGAAATTTTTTATTAAACGAGAGTTTAAGACATTTAAAACACAATTGTGCCTTCGTGACTGTTTCCACCCTTTCAGATGGACTTAAAGCCTTACATTTTGGACACTGAAATGTTAAATGTCCCGCACTTTTGCACATGGGACAATTGTTAGTAGACAATTCTTTGATATTTTTACTAAAGACTTTTAAAAAGTTATTTAACCTGAACTATGCTACTCGAACGTCGGACAATGCCTAAATTTCTTTTGTTTTTTAACGTAGCTTTAATTCAGGTGCTGAGCTTCTTTATTAAGCTTTCGTATTATTATGTGTGCAAATACAATATATACCTCGTCTGAAATTTATGCCTTTAACTTGATCATGTAAATTGACTAATTTATCATGACAATTAACATTCTTAATTGCCGAACCGAGTTTACATTTAAATTATAAAGCTCAAGAAGGCGATTAAGCTGATTAAAGAAATGTTATTTTTATTTTCATTCCGCTTGATTAATAATTTGCCAAGCGGCCTCTTAGTTTCCCCTGATTCCAACAACAAGTGAGAAACCACATTTCAGGCTTACCCTTAAGTGAGATTTTAAGTTAATTGAATTTTAAGGTAGGACTAAGACCCTCCCTTAAATGTATGAGCTCGTGAATAACTCATAAAATAGATCTCCATCTTTGGAATCTCCAAAGAATGTAGCTACCTACATTGTTGGTAGCGTTGGCAAATCATAATGACTATATCTGACCAAATTTCTTAAGGATCGGACGACAATATCCTATAGCTGCCATATAACTGAACGATTGGAAATGCCATAACTTTGGTGTTTTTAAAGCTAGGAAGTTGGGACTTTTTATTGGTTTTATTTTTGGCCAACCAACATAATTTACAGAATATTCTGCAAGGGTATATCAACTTCGGATCCGCCCGAAGTAAGCTTTCCTTTCTTGTTATACCCGTTACTCGTAGAGTAAAAGGGTATATTGTATTCGTGCAAAAGTATGTAACAGGTAGAAGGAAGCGTTTCCGACCCTATAAAGTATATATATTCTTGTTCAGGATCACTAGCCGAGTCGATCTAGCCATGTCCGTCTGTCCGTCTGTCTGTCCGTCTGTCCGTCTGTCCGTCTGTCTGTCCGTATGAACGCTGAGTTCTCGGAAACTATAAAAGCTAGAAGATTGGCGTTTTGCATGTAGATTTTAGGAGTTCCTACGCAGCGCAAGTTTGTTTCAAAATGGTGCCACGCCCCCTCTGACACCCACAATCGCTTATATACGATTTTAAAAATTTAAATATTTCGGAAAAGTAAAAATGCAGTTTTATTGTGTTTATCAATACCTATCGAAATGTAGAAGAAATTTTTCAAATCGGACCATTCGTTAAAAAGTTATGCGTGATCAAAGTTTCTATCTCCATCTCCCTCGCACTCCCTTTACCTGAGTAACGGGTATCTGATAGTCGGGGCACCCGACTATAGCGTTCTCTCTTGTTCTTTTTTTAATTTTTTGTTGATACTGGGTCACATTTTGTATTTTATTAAAAATTACTTTTAAGTCCCTGTCTAGGACTCTAACATAAAATTCTTATCGTGGTCTTATGTGTGGCCTACGCAGAGGCCGCGTCTGCCTGAGCGGGAGAGTTATATTTTAACCCTGTTCAGACGAACACGAATATAAATACATCTAAATAAGAATTTTTGTGCTCTGTGTAAAGGAGTCATAAATGTACTTGAAATAAACAAATGAAATTGAACACTTGACATGGGTGCAGTGCACATGTAATCTGAGTGCACGTCGCTTATCTAATAAGATGTTCCTCCGCCTCCTAAATGTGTCCCTTAGTGGGAGACCACTGATAGGGTCCTCGCCGCTCGAGATATGTAGATGTAGACCTAGATACGGCGGGGGTTATTTACTTAGGCCTCTGCGTAGGCCATGTATTAGTATTATTTGATTCTCATGTAAGCTATTTAAAACGAAGATATTTCTAAATAAAATCAGTTTCTAACAAAAACTCAATGAATGAAGATCGTTTCTGTTTCCTCTTTTCATTTGGTCCTTCGACAACTCTGCAGTTTTCCCCCTTGTGATAAGAGACTCAGAGATAAGGCCAGCACCTTAAAGTCCTGCGAAGTGGTAACACTAGCAGCTACAGGTTGCTAAAAATAATTGACTCTTGATTTCCCCACCAGTGGTAAGAATCAGAGTATAAATTTATAAAGCAAAAGATACAAAAGAATCTTTATTGTTTAAAAACCTTTTTTCAATTATTGAGAACATAGAAAAATTCTTTGTTTAAAAAAAAAAAATCGTGGTCGAAAAATAAAATCGACAAGATAAAAAATTCTAAATTTTGCTATCAAGCAAATTATATTTGGGCGTATTCGAGGCCAAGACATCGAAAAAGTGGTGACAAAAAAAAAAAAAAAGGAGATAAAGCATCTACCCCGAAATCTGTAAAAAAAAAAAAATCCTACCAAATCAAAAGTTTTTCCAGTTTTGTGACAGTTCCATTAACTAGCAGAAAAGATAAAAAAGTGGCAAGAAAATCAAAGAAGATATAAAAAAAAAAAAATTTTGTAAAACAAAAAATAACGAGGGCGGAAGCTAACTTCGGCAAGCCGAAGTTTTAATACCCTTGCAGACTTAGCCGCAATTGCTAAAATTGAAAAAGTAGCGAAAAGAATAACAAATGTGTAAAATAATAAACCCGAAGTCTTCTTAATAAAAAACATCAAATTTTGACCGATTTCACCCTATTGTTCCTATGGGAGCTATAGGATATACACGTCCGATCAGCACGCGCTTTTACCTTGATGAAGGAATGCATAAAACAATACGATTTGAAAAAATGTATGGCAATAGCTTTTACACTGCGCGAAATATGCTGAAAAACATCAAATTTGGACCGATTTTACCCTATTGTTCCTATGGGAGCTATAGGATATAGACGTCCGATCGGCACGCGCTTTTACCCTGATCAAGGTTTGCATAAAAAAATACGATTTGGAAAGATTCATGTCAATAGGATACGATTTGGAAAGATTCATGTCAATAGCTTTTACACTGCGCGAAATATCATCAATTCTTGCTAGATATACCCGATTGTTCCTATGGGAGCTATAAGATATAGACGTCCGATCGGCACGCGCTTTTACCTTGATAAAGGTATGCATAAAAAATTACGATTTGGAAAGATTCATGTCAAAAGCTCTTACACTGCGCGAAATATCATCAATTCTTGCTAGATATATCCGATTGTTCCTATGGGAGCTATAGGATATAGACGTCCGATCGGGGGGTCCGATTTTTAAACTTGATCTGCGTACACATGTTTTAGGACGAGTGTGAAAGTTTCAGATCGCTAGCTTTTAAGCTGAGCTCGCAAACGGTATTGAAACAGACGGACAGACGGACAGACGGACATGGCTATATCGACTCCCCTATTGATCCTGATCAAGAATATATATACTTTATAGGGTCGGAAACGTCTCCTTCACTGCGTTACAAACTTCTGACCAAAATTATAATACCCTCTGCAAGGGTATAAAAATCATCAGCCCACAATATCTGCAAAAATTATAATAAAAATAAGAAAATAAAAAAATATCAGAAAATTGAAGACGACATCAACAACAGCAACTGAGAAGCAGCAGCAACAACAGCTGCAAATTCAGCAACAACAACCACAGCAACAAGGTGTCGGCGAGTAGCAGCAACAACAGCAGCAGCAGCAGCAGCAGCAGCAGCTTCAGCAACTAAAACGACCACTGCAGCAACGTGTCGGCGACAGCAACGACAACAACTACAACTATAGGGCAGAGTCGGCGAAGCAGATAAGTCAATTTTAAGATATTTTAATTTAATTAAATTAAGAAAATGTTGTCCGCACAAACGATTGCCCTTATAAAAAGGCAAAAAAAACGTTTGACGCACTTAAAGCCGAGTGTATAAATAATCACTCGGCTCTTATGAAAATTGGAGTAATCGATCACGATTACTTCAAAAATAAGCATTTTGAGCAGATGATGTTAGGGTTCGAGAAAATTAAGACACGCATAGACGAGACATTAGACCGAACAGATCAAATCAAGTTAGACCCAGGCGCAGATAACAGCAGAGAAATTAAAAAATATCAAATAGGTAACTCTAGCAGACTGGAAAAGGCTATAAACATTTGATGACATTAAAGAAAATAAATGGAATTCATTTGAGATTAGGATTGAAAAATTGGATTTTTATTGGAAGAAGCTTGTTGCTTTAAAGGAAGTCGAAATGACTGATGTCACAGATAGGAGGTTTGATGAAATTCTAGATTAACTAGAATTGGATATTATTACAGTCACGAAAAATATGTAAAAGGAAATTCTTAATGTGCCTAGTAAAGTAGAAGGCACAAGTCAAAAAATTGACGAGTTGCCGACGCTACCTAAAATACAAGTACCCACATTCTTTGGGGACTCCAAAGATTGGGACTTATTTTATGAGTTATTCACTGAACTCATACATTTAAGGGAGGACCTAAGTCCTACCTTAAAATTTCATTATTTGAAAATCTCACTTAAGGGAGAAGCCCGGAATGTGGTTTCTCACTTATTGTTGGGATCAGGGGATAATTACGAGGCCGCTTGGGAATTGATAACCAAGCGGTACGAAAATAAACGGAAAATATTTTCCGATCAATTGAATCGCCTTCTTGAGCTTCAATGTTTAAATGTTGACTCAGCCAGTCAATTGAGAGTGTTTATTGACACAATTAATGAGTCAATTCACATGATAAAATTAAAGGCACAACTATCCGATGAAGTGGATATTATCTTTGCACACATTATAATTAAAAAATGTAATAAAGAAGCTCTACAATTATATGAGAGCCATGCAAAAAAAACAAAGGAAATACAAATATTGTCACAGAATTTTTAGAGCAACGACTAAGTTCGATAAGCTCGCTTCAGGATGAAAAACCTGTTAAAAGAAATATATTTAATAACAATTCAAAAGAATTGTTCACAAATAGTTGTCCCATTTGCAAAGGTGTGGGACACACTATAACTTATTGTCATAAATTTAAAGCGTTAAATCCATCAGAAAGGATGGAAAAGGTTAAGAAAGCTTTCTTATGTTTTAGATGTCTAAAACACACATATAATAAAAAATGCACTAACGAAGTAACGTGTTCGCTGTGCAAAAGAAATCACCATAGCATGCTACATATAAACTTTAAACAAAATAGTGAAAAGGTGAACACTTGTATGACGTCGGAGCAGGCTTTAATAGCAACTGCACGAATTAAAATAAAATCTTCTTAAAGAAAATTTGAAAATTTTAGGGCTTTGATTAACAGCGGGTCACAAAGCACAATTATTTCAGAAGAATCAGCACAGATTCTGAAGTTAAACAGAGTTAGAGCTCAAACAGAGATCAGTGGAGTTTCATCCACAGGAAAGTGCATCTCCAAGCACAAAGCTATTATTGAGATTAAAACCCAAAATTCTCAAAAAACGTTAAAAATTGAAGCTTTAATACTTCCCAAGCTTATGAAGGCTCTTCCAGTCAGCACAGTTAATGTTGACAAAGAAAAATGGGAGAGCTTCCAATTAGCTGACCCCGATTTTGATAAACCAGGTCGTATTGATCTAATTGTTGGAGCAGACTTATACACTCACATAATACAAAATGGAGTTGTAAAAATAAATGGGCTGCTTGGGCAAAAAACTGCTTTCGGGTGGATTGTTTCAGGATGTAAAAAATCCAAAGGAAACAAAACAATCGTACCAACAACGATTGAACTAAAAGATTTAGATCGATATTGGGAAGAAGAGGAAGAAGACAAAAATGATTTCGAATCTGAGTTTTGTGAAAATAATTTCACAAAAACAACAAAAATAGACTCAGATGGGCGATACATAGTGTCAATTCCTTTTAAACAAGATGTCACCTTAGGAGATTCAAGGAAGCAAGCTACGGCACGTTACATGAATCTGGAAAAGAAATTAAATAAAAATGAAGAATTAAAGGTTGAGTATACTAAATTCATGAATGAATATATGGATTTAGGTCATATGGTTGAAGTGCAGGATGAAGGAAAGTATTTCTTACCGCACCTGGCAGTGATAAGAGAATCAAGCCTGACAACCAAACTAGGGGTAGTTTTTGATGCTTCAGCAAAAACTACTAACAATAAAAGTTTGAACGATATAATGTGGGTTGGGCCACGAGTTCAAAAATATATTTTTGACATTATCATTAAATGGAGAAAATGGGAATTCGTTGTAACAGCGGACATTGAAAAAATGTACCGTCAAATAAAAATAAATGAAGATGACCAAAAATATCAATATATTTTATGGAGGAATTCTCCAGATCAAAAAATTAAAAATTATAAGTTAACAACAGTTACTTACGGTACTGCATCTGCACCATATCTAGCTACAAGAGTTTTAGTAGATATTGCAGATAAATGCCAAAACAAAACCGTAAGTGAAATAAATAGGAATGATTTCTATATGGATGACCTAATGACTGGAGCTGATTCGTTAAAATAAACAAATACCTTGATAAAATTAATTTCACTGGAACTACAAAAAGTGGGATTTAATTTGAGGACATGGATTTCCAATAATTTTGAAATTTTGTCAACTGTGGAGAGGACACAGGTGATAATAAGGTGCTTAGTATTGTTGAAAATGAGAGTGTAAAAACTTTGGGACTCAAATGGGAACCTCAAAATGATTTGTTCAAATTTAATTTAAATTGCACTGAATTCAAGGTCACTAATAAAAGGGTAGTGTTATCAACACTATCCAAAATATACGATCCATTAGGATGGTTGGCACCAGTTACTATTTTAGACAAACTTTTTATTCAAAAACTTTGGATAAATAAAAGTGAATGGGATCAGGAGTTGTATAAAGCAATCCAAGAAAATATAATGATTGCAGCACAGCTGGAAAAGAATAGGATTGATTGGCATTTTATTCCCATATTCGGGTCCAATGCGGCAATTCTAAATTAGAGATAGTCGATTTACCTGAACAAGGAATTTTTACGATAAGGTCAGACTGCACTGCTCGAACAGATAGCGATATATTAGTTGCTCATCACAGTATTCAGGTAGAAGATCAAGGGACGCTATCTATGTCTATATCGGTGAAATAACTGAAATACCTAAAGTAGTTTGGAACCAATTAGGGTCTCCAGTAATAAATCATACAGAAGAAATAAAAAATTTAATAATTAAAATAAATGACTTAAAAACCAATAGATTAAAATTACATGAACTAGATTTTCATCACGTCACTGGCCATACATCTTTAATGTTGGTAATTATTATTATAATAATTTTAATAATATATTTTGTAAGAAAAATAAAAATACGAAGGCAATTACAAGCCATAGCTATACCTAGCGGTATACTTAATGTTTAAAATAAATAAAGATAATTTGTCAAAATAAATAAAATATGTTATGTTAAGAAAATTAAAAGATAAAATAAAAAATTGTAAAAAATATGTATAAAACCAAAAACGGCCGTTACAAGATGTAAGTTGCAATATAAATTATATCGAATTAAATAAATACAGTCCACTCCTTTGTATTGCCACTAATTAAAATGTACACCTAATCTTGCCGGCCCTTGGCAGAATGTTCAGACGAACACGAATATAAATACATCTAAATAAGAATTTTTGTGCTCTGTGTAAAGGAGTCATAAATGTACTTGAAATAAACAAATGAAATTGAAAACTTGACATGGGTGCAGTGCACATGTAATCTGAGTGCACGTCGCTTATCTAATAAGATGTTCCCCCGCCTCCTAAATGTGTCCGTTAGTGGGAGACCACTGATAGGGTCCTCGCCGCTCGAGATATGTAGATGTTCGGCAGCATGGGACCTAGATACGGCGGGGGTTATTTACTTAGGCCTCTGCGTAGGCCATGTATTAGTATTATTTGATTCTCATGTAAGCTATTTAAACCGAAGATATTTCTAAATAAAATCAGTTTCTAACAAAAACTCAATGAATGAAGATCGTTTCTTTTTGAACCCTCTTTTCAAACCCTTTTTGCAGCGCGAGAAACACCTTAACTAGACCTCTTCAAATTTTGACGATTTTCAATGGGCTGGTTAATGTACATATAGTATATTATTATTATTTTTTAGGCTTGTAACTTTGCATCCATTTATTTTAAGTCTTAAAAAATAAGAAAAAAATTGTACATCTTTTTATACCCTTGCAGAAGGTATTATAATTTTGGTCAAAAGTGTGCAACGCAGTGAAGGAGAAATCTCCGACCCTATAAAGTATATATATTCTTGATCAGTATCAATAGGGGAGTCAATATAGCCATGTCCGTCTGTCCGTCTGCCTGTCTGTCTGTCTGTCTGTCTATAAGTCGGAACGGCCGGGACGGCCGACTATATCCTATAGCTGCCATATAAGAGAACGATCGGAAATGCCATAACTTAGGTGTTTGTAAAGTTAGAAAGTTGGGATTTTTTATTGGTTATATACTTGGCCAATTAATCCGACCTACCAAATTAAGGATTTCATATTTTTCATAAGGATCGGCCGACTATATCCTATAGCTGCCATTTAACTGAACGATTGGAAATGCCATAACTTTGGTGTTTTTAAAGTTAGGAAGTTGTGATTTTTTATGAGTATTAAGAATACATCATATGAATAATTTTGGAGAATATAATTTACAGAATATTCTGCAAGGGTATGTCAACTTTAACTCCGCCCGAAGTTAGCTTTCCTTTCTTGATTTTTATTTAATTCGAACCTTTAACTATTCAAGAATGTTCCTTTAAAATTTCAAGTGAAAATTTTAAAAACTTTTGAAGATATAGCCGAATTGTGGAAGCGTCAGGCGACGACGAGAGCTTCTCAAAACTTCAAACGCGTATTTCTCGTAAAAGTATTTTTACGACTGGCGCTTGAGGTTACTCAAAAACTATTAATTCAATCGGTTCCACATTTTGTCAAAGAATTTCGCGGTCAGTCACTTGAATAATGAGACTGAGAATAAAGCTTTTCGTATATGGGAAATCTGATTCTTCGATGCTTATCTGATTACGGAAAAAATTAACAAGTTTATCTACTGACTCTATGGTGTACGTTAGAAAATCTTCGCTACGAACGCTAGCGATATCTGATTCGGAGTTGTCCCGTAAAGGATTCGCATTCTGTCGTGAGAGGGCATCAGCAACCACATTTTGTTTGCCTGGTTTTTAGAAAATTTTTGTGCTATAAGTACTGTGGTCCGATAAGTACTTATCGTCCAAAAGAAAAACCAAAGTTTTGGAAAAGTGGCGATTTATTTCTCAACATAATCTCCTTTTAGCTCGATACACTTGACCCAGCGATGCTTCAACTTCTTTAACCCGACAGCAAAATACGTTTTCTCGAGGTCTGCAAAATAGGCCTCTGTGGCGGCGAAGACCTCCTCATTCGACGCAAATTTCTGTCCAGCGAGTGACTTTTTCAAGTTTGGAAACAGAAAGAAGTCACACGGGGCCGAATCTGGAGAATATGGTGGATGGGGTAGCAGTTCGTAGCCCAATTCGACCAATTTAGCGAGGGCGGAGCCGGTGCGTTGTCATGATGGAAGAGCCCTTTTTTCTTCGCGAAATGGGGCCGTATTTTCTGCAATTCGGGGGCAAATAGGCCCAATAATTCGGCGTAGTACAGCCCTGTGACCGTTTTGCCCTTCTACAGGTATTATTCACACCTTGTGAATCAAAAAAAACGGTGGTCATCACCTTTCCGGCCGATGGGACAGACTTCGCCTTCTTCGGAGCAGGTTCGCCGGGTGAAGTCCACTGTTTCGACTGTTTCTGGTGGGTCTCTGGTGTGTACCAGTGGATCCATGTTTCTTCGACGGTCGCGAAACGACGCAGAAACTCTTTCGGATTGCGCTTTAACAGCGTCAAACACTGCTCTGAAGTGGTCTCAAGGTTGCGTTTGTTGTACGGAGTGGGCAAACGCGGCACCCATCGCGCCGTCAGCCCTCTCATGCCCAAAATTTCATGCAGGATATGACCCTCGCTGTCTTTTGACATGCCTACTGTCTCAGCTACCTCACGTATCTTCAATAGGCGGTCTGCCAATACGAGATCGTGGCTTTTTGTCACGTTATCCTCCGTGGTAGCCGTTTTCGGGGCACCTGGGCGTGGCTCATCAAAAACCGACGTGCGACCACGTTGAAACTCGTTAAATCAATTTTTGACGGTCGCCATCCAAGCGCTCTTTGATTTCGCTGCGCGATTTCCCTTCCAAAAACAAGAATCGAATCACAGACCGAAATTGCTCTCTCTCCATTTTTTCTAAAATCCGCGGACACGTCCGATTCCACACGCAGTCAAAACAAAACTAAGAGTCTGATTCGGCTGAAATTTCGACAGTAGCCGTCTACGTGAATGTACTACACGATAGTAAATTTCTCTTGCGATTGTGACGCCATCGGGCGGTGAGGCTAAGTACTTATCGGACTGCCCTCGTAGATTTCTGGTCAGACGTTCTAACCCCTAGGCTACGCGGACAGGGTTAGAACAATCTTATGGACAGAGTGTGATATTTTAGAAAATGCTTTCTATGTTATAGAAAATATTTCTATATTTTGGATTTAATTTTTATATTTAAGAAAATATTTTTATATTTTAGAAAATATTTCTATATTTAAGAAAGCGATTCTATTTTTTAGGGTTATCTGATTTTTAAGGTTAATTTGAGAATATTTTTCTATTTTTTAGGGTAAATAATTTTTTAGGGCAGAATTCCTCATTGTAAGAACAAGTACCATTTGTTAATTGTAATTTTGAATATAATTATCCTCGCACAAGTTTTTGGTTGAGGTTTTTCACAGATTTTATTTTGTATTATTTTTGTTCGTCCGTGGGTTCGTGTTAACTCGGTTGGGCGCCAGTTAAGAGAAGACTATTTTCACATTTTATTAATAATCTTTATTTGTCGGTATTATTTAACATATACCCATTTACTCTGAGATATAGTCATTTTAGCCGTTTTCAGAAATACAGTTTGACTTTTATAAAAATCGGACGACTGCTACAGCAACATTCGAGAAAAATGAAATAAAATTTGAACTTGTTGTTCTTTCTTATATACCCATATAGTCATATAGTCATTTTTAACGATTTTCGAATTACGGGTTTGCTCTCATTACGACTATATTATATAGCTGCCATAGGAACGAAGTTGGTTTTCCTTTTTGTTTTGAATGACAAAAAGTCAATAAAATTTCGCTGAAGAATCATAATAAAGGCTGCATTGTTGCTATGTGACTGCCCCACTTCCTCCTTCATGACTCCCATGGTCGGCTGGGGATCTTAGGATCTGGCTGATTTTTAAAGAAGACGTCAGGCTACATTTGATAGCTATCCAAAATGTTTTGTTTATTCTCAATGCGTGCTGATGCTACCCGTCGCATTCGATTTTTCAGCTTCTTGTAGACTGGACTTTATCAGCCAGAAATTTCGAAACTCTATTATGTCACTCTGAGACAAGGTAGCGGTCACTGCTGACATTGCAGTTCGGTGGATGGCGCCCCCTAAAAACAGATTGTTTGTCGAAATGCGACATCAGCCGGGGGTATATGTAATTGGTTTGTCAACCAGTGTAGTTAACATGAGATTCTCATACTAGTTTTTTCTATGGTCTAGTCAGCGTCAACATTTGCTAATGTAAGGGTTTTTACCCTTACCATTACCCTTCCAGCGAGAATCTGGACTTGTAGGTAAAGTGTTAAGTAATATTTATGACTAAGTTCTGAGTGAGCTGCCGTATAGATACATAACTTCTAGTACTAAGCCTATCAAGGTGTAATGTTAAACAATTAATAACATGAGAAAATTTTAGGTGTAAAAATGCGTTAAATCCAAAATTTGGATAGTTCATGTTTCCCTTCACTTATTTGCTTAAAAATTCAAGTCAAATTAACTTTTAAATTAAAAAAAAAACTTAAAGCCCGAATTTAAAACTAAAAGATTAAAAACCCGTTGTAACCCGGAACGAAAACAAAAACCATCTGGTCTCAATTCAAAAAAAAAACAACAAAATTGTATTAAGATTCTTCGATTTTAAGTTGTCAATAATGCAATTTATTTTAATTTTTTGAGTGAGCTAATTTATTTAGTCAATAGCACAAAAGTGCTGAGCATTTTTGTTGATTGTAATGCAATCGTCGACCTTTGTTGGAACCCATCATCTAGAGCTTTTTCAAATGAAAGTCAGCACGAGACCATGATGAAATTAAAAAATATTTGTTTTTAAGTGATACAGATAAAACCATAAATAAATTATGAAAATTTAGTCATTTTATAGTCTGTTATCTTTATTTGATGTTAAAGTTTTTGGATAAAGCAGATAATGGTATGTTTACCATACTTTTATTTTTTCTTGTATAGCCAAGTTTAATAATATTAGGTAAGTATATATGTATAATTGCTTGAAATATTCCCAAAAGTTGTCTTTCTATTGGAGGTATAAGTCGGAACGAGACGGATCGGACGACTAAATCAACAAATTTTTAAAAATAAATATAAAATAAAATTTTTATTTTGCTGTTTTCTTTTTTTATTAAAATATTCTTTTGAGATATTGTAATTATTTACTATATTAGAATTACGCTTTTAGTTTTGTCAAAATCGGACAACAATAGCTACCATAGAAACGATGGCAAAATGCAGCGCAAAATAGACATGGCTGCACTGTTTTTAGTAATGTAGGCATAGAAATCGAAATGTAGTCGTTTTGTTATAACTGCAAGGGTATAAAAACTTCGGCTTGCCGAAGTTTGCTTCCATTCTTGTTTATTTATGACTTTTTGCGATAGATGGTAGCTAATGTATTTTTGTTTCACTGTACTAACACATAAGGTAAACAAAATTAAGTATATACATTCTACCATAACACAAAATCGTACAATTAACTTAAGGTTTGATTGTAATTATCCTGCATGTTCAAAATAGATAATATATATGGTTGTCGTTCGCAAGGACGAATATTACAACGTAAGGCTATCGTTTATAACATCTCTGCCGTTCCTCATTTTTCCCTTGTAGGCTCAGGAGTTTCCACAGCTTTAGGACTTAAGAATTGTGCAAAAATTTCTGACACAAAGAACCAACATCAAATTAGATCAAGAGTAGGCTCCACAAATTGTGTTTTAATAGAACGCAACTCCATCGGCGCAAGGCCTTTGGAGTGGACACAAACTATGGATGTCAGATTAAAATGGTGCTCCTAGCATGTCTATTCCAAACATTATACAGGAACACAGAATAGAAGAACACTCGGACGCTGCAAATTTCCATATGTGAAAATAAGATAATTGTTAAGGGTTCAAAGTGAAATTGTGTCAGAGATTCAAGAATAAATGGAAGTTGTCGTTACAGACACCAGGATTCCATTTTTGCCTGGGAATTATTAAGATATTTAAATTTTAAGTTAGTACAGGCTAATAACAATTGTATACGGAAAAATATGATATATTGATAAAGAAACTAAAAGAAAATTCGAGAGATATTTAAAACTTACCTACCATTAACTTGGAAAGCTAATTCACCAAATTAGATCATAGCAATGAACAGCTTAATTTAGAAGAGAAATCTAAGCTGCACTTGCATTTCTCTCAAGCTCAACAAAAGCAAATTTAATATTTTCCTAATAACTGCAAGGGTATATAAACTTCGGCTTGCCGAAGTTTGTCCCTTTCTTGTTTTCTTCGTCTGCTTGCGTTTATTCAAGCCCTTGCGCGATGCAGTGCCTTGAGGCTCTACTTGTTATATCCATTTTCTTTTTCCTTCCATAAAACACTGTGCTGAAGCTAACCGAAATTCCTGCGCGATGCAGTTATTTCAACCAACAGCATACAGTCAACCTGTGATTTGCACTGCATTATATTTTCACACACTTCCGTCTTCCAAGCAACATAACATATTTTAGGGCATTTAATCGGCGAGTAGTTTCCGTCACCAACTCTGACGAACATCACGTTGAGGACGTGTTGCCAACCGCCCTGGTTCGACTGTGTGTTGCGTTGCGTTGAACCTTTCTTTGGAACCTGCTGCACCAACCATCTTTGTTCGATGGAATTTCTACCCCCTTTTTTAAACACATCTAATAGCCTCACTTTCAACACATATAGTCTTGGAACTTGCTGCACCAACCATCTTGGTTCGATGGTATTTCTCCCCCCTTTTTTTACACACATCTAATAGCCTCACTTCCATCACATATAGTTTTACTCACTGCCCAATTAAAACAATCAATCCAATAATTATTTTCCAAGGTCCTCCTCAGTTCTTCGTGTAATTCGTATTGACTTCTTCTTACTGTGGCAAATTGGTCTAAATGGAATCTCAGCCCGGAAATCTTGTATGTGTGCAATTACATTTGTGTTAGTTCTTCAATGTTAGTTAACAATGCTACAACAGTAGTTTTTGGTGTCCTTTGCTTTTGACCTTCTGCTGACGATGCAGTTTTGCCATTTCTTATCTGGGGCGATGAACGGCAAGTTGCCGGTGATCATCCAGATACGTGGTAGCACGGGAAGGTACCGGTAAGGTAGCTCGCGCCCGGGCAAACAATTGGCCATCAATGAAGGCAGCACTGACGATGTGTTTCAAGTATCATACGAATTCCTAATTAAACATTATAGCAAAGCAAGTTTATCAATAATCTTAAAAGAGATCTTGATAAAAAAAATTTTATTTTTTAAATTTTTTTTTATTGTTAGAAAAAACTACACTCAAAACAATCTAACGATCTAAAACAAGTGTCAATGGAGTAGGGGCTATTTGTGTAAGTCCAATTGAAAAATACAATCAAAATTAGAATTTCACAAGTACACAAAACTAACTGATCTAAATCTGAATGTTTTTACATCTGATGCTATATATTGATATATAATATTGGCATAGGCAGTGTGGTCTCAAAACCACAAAGTGTGATCTCAGAACAACAAACCAATTTGTTACGCAGAACCCTAGATGAACATGAAATAAATTTTGCCACAATAGAGAAAGAACTTTAAGCGAAAGTTTGGGCGACAAAATATTTCCGATCATGGAAGATTAATCGAAATACTAAGTGATTACAAACCCCTTGTGATCAAAGAACATAACATGAAATTACATCGTTGGAAAATCAAATTAAATAAATTTGACTATGACATAAAATGCCTTCCAGGAAAAGAAAATTACGTGGCAGATAACCTGTGAGGAGTTAAAAACTCCGCACAACTGAGGCAAGGAGTATGTATGAATTCGTCCGTAGTAACGGTACTGCCGCGAGAGAGTGCAGTGCCGTGCGCACATAAAAATACAGAATAAGATAGAGCGAGACGACGATATCGGAGAGTCCAGGTGCCGTGCGCAACATAACGGTACGGCATGTACTTTGGAATCTACCGTGGTGCCGTACGCAGAGGGGGAAAGGTCGAAAGGTAAAACCGTCGAGTTTGGTCGAGGAGTCAAGGAGACGCCCAGCAATAAAGGGATACACAGGCCGAGCACTGGAAGCTAAATCAGGTTCACCGCCAGAGTGAACGAGCAGACAACGCAGGCCCAGTAGCAAGCAAGCTATACTCCTACATATTCCGTCTGAACCTAGCTCCACTGTATAGTGGAGAACGCTTCAAGTCCCTACTTTGTCAGCCCTGGGCCAAGTCGGCGAATAAAGATTTTCATTTATATAGAATTCAACCTTCTGTGCGTTTTCACTAGACAACTCAGCGTTCACCTTTTATATAAATTTGGTGGGTTGTACACACACAGCTACTGAGCTAGCCGCACGGCATTCGTAGGCAGCAGAATATAAAAAAAAAAGTTCGTTACAGCTGGCGCTTTAAAACGTGATTGTCCAGGGTGTGAGGTGGATGGTCTATCAAATTCAATTGCACTGGAATTTTTAGAGCAATATGAATATGATTCGACATAAACATATTTCCTGCCAAGAGGGTTTTTCTTAAAGCTCGCAGATAGGAGTGAAACAGCGTAAAAAGGGTTTCAGGAAGCCGTTCAAAGACTACATGGTCGACATGCAGACAATGATAAGGCCACTCGGTTACCCACCAAAGGAAACCATCGCGATAATCAAGGATAACTGCACACCTGACCTGAGGTTTTCGTTGAGAACATACAATATAGAGGACCTAAACACACTGATGATCCTGGCAAAGAGCGAGAAAAATTCGTACACGAGTACAAAAATTCGCAAAACAAACGACTCCTCCAACACAAATTAAATGCAGGAGATGTGAAGACAGTGCCGTAAACCAAACACCGTCTAACGGCCAGTGGACACCGACTAATGTAATACAGCAATGCCGAAACCAAAGATTACTGTTCTGCTGGGTGTGCGGCAAGGTTGGCGTCAGGAGCGTAGAATGCCGCCACAAAGCGGGAAATGGGCAGCGATCCCAGTCGAAGAGAGGCGCACAGGGGTCGCAAAGTGCTACCTCTCCAAACTAACTGGCAAAATGATCGAGGAAGAGCAGCAGTTGTCCGCGACCATGGAAATTGGAGGTGTCGCATGCAAGGCCACAATTAACACGGGAGCCACGTTAACTATCATCAACGAAGAGCTGGCGGACACACTGGCTGGTGAGGAAAGGATCACAAGGACAAGACGGCAAGTTAGGTTGGCAGATTGAAGTTGCAGCGGAATAAGCTCACATCTCGAGGTCACGGTTGAGTTTGACAACAAACGAAAGGACATGAATACTTCCAGGAGTGGTGGACGACTTAGTGCTGAATTGAGAATACCTTTAAGAAAACTGCACAATGGATGGCTCGGAGAAAGGTTGTCGGTGGCGGTAGTTCAACCCGTAATTGAGGAAGAGGAGATTGAGAAATTCCTCGACAAACAGCTATCAGAATTCCGCACCATGACAAGAACATCTTTTCTTAGCCGAGCATAAACTCACCAATAGGGTGATGAACCCAAGGGGAGATCAACGCAAAGGCAGTCGAGCTTCTACAAATGGGATTTATATAACATTCAAGAAGTCCATACAGCTCTCCCATTATCATAGTTAAAAAGAAGGCGGGCAAATGGAGACTTTGCGTTGAATTCAGACAGATAAACGCAAAATATATAAAAAATGCCTACCCAATCGACCAATTATAGCTTGGACTAACTCAGAGAAGCAAGATACATAATTGATATTGGCAAATTCCACTGGAAGAAAATAGAAGGCAGTTCACGGCGTTTACAGTACCTGGAAAAACCATTCGGGTTACACTGTACTCCACTCGGCCACGTTCAAAAGGGCTCTTGATCAGGTAATTTTCCCGGAAATGTAATTTTACGCGTTTGCTTATTAAGATGACATTATTGCAATCGGACGTACGCTGAAAGAACACGTATATAACTTGAAGGAAGACGGCTTAAGGAAGTGCAAATTCTACAAGCAAAAGCTCCTGTACCTCGGACAGCTATAGCCGAACGACGACAATACCCAGGCTTAGCTTTGTGGTACCGACGATTTGTGCCAGATTTTGAGCGGATAGTAAAACCACTTAATGACCGGCTAAGCAAAGGGAAAAATTGGATATGGACGGTGAAGGCAAGACTGATTTTAAGATAAGGTTCATCTTGCAGACGGACTCCTGTGATTACGGTTTAGGCGCAATCCTCACACAGGAAAAAGTCATATCATACTTAAGCAGGGCCCTAAACGGCGCGGAAATGGTTGAACAGCTTCGTGGTGGGACAGCTAAACGTGGTAGCAGACTTGCTATCAAGACAACCTTTGTCAGAGATCCTTAGGGGCATGAAAGATACATCGGCTGCAGCTGGGACAGAACGATGTGCGAGAAGATACGAGCTTATCAACAAAAATACCCAGACTACGTAATGAAATTCAAATCACTTCATTGGCGCATCCCAAATAGAGCGGGCAGTCATGGCATAGAAACAGTGGGTACACGAAAACCAAATTATTTTGATATTAATTGACCTGTTTTCCAAGTGGCCGGTTCTTAAAATGTCTCTCAGGGAAATGTTAATAAATGCGCCCTATACACCGCATGAAAACCCAACATGAAAGCTCAGTTCGCAGGGATGGACCAAAGGAATCGGGACGAGAATTGGCCAGAGATTATGCTAGCAGAAAACTCGAGCATATCTAAATCAACTGGATACTTCCCAGCATTTCTCACACAAGGCCGGAAACACCAGTTGCCAAACACTTTATACGACAGGGAATTGGTAGGCTCGAGAAGGAACACAGAGACTTCAGACGCTAAGTTAAAAAAGATCTTAGAGGTTGTACGTCGAAATATGGAAAAGTCCGCCCAGGATCAGGCTAGGTATTACAATCTGCTAAGGAGGCAGTGGAAGACAGAAGCAAACTCACGGCTCGGACGAGCTACAACAAGCGGATAACACGGATCTAGCATACGCCAGATTCAATATAGTGGCGGACCAAAGGACCCCGACAACGAGGCAGGCGGACTCATCGTAGGGCATAAGCCACAGACATTTAACTATACGCCGCGTAGAACAAGTAGTTAAAAATGCTCTGTGCGCCGTAACTTTACGGAAGGCAACATATATTGGCGGCCGAAGAAAGGGAAGAGACGGCACAGCAGAGCTGCATCGTAGGACCCTGCCAGATGAGCGTGCACTTGGAAAACATTCTGCAAAAAAAAAAGCATTAATTGGAGCCTGCAACAACAAACAGCTGGGCGCTCATTCATGATAATTAATGATGGAGGAGGGGTTCCTGCCGGTCGGGCCGTGCAAGCGGCATCGTTTCCGACATTGAGATTCTGTGCCCAAAGGTAAATGGAGAGCAAAGGGCTGAAAGAGAGTGGGAGAGAGTAAATGAGAAGGGTGATAGACGAGAAAGAATGGAAAAAGAAACTTACCAGAGAAAATTTCATGTCACGCCGCACGTCTAAAGGGATGGGGCGCTTCGGTCGATAAGCAGTCGATTGGCACTTGACGATAGTGTCGATCGATGGGCAGAAGACACTGGAAAGATCGGCACATGGAAGGTCACACTACAGAACATCGCAACAATCGGATGGCAACGCTTCTATACGTTGAGATATCGATATCAGCCAAAAAGCCAATCCGGACAGCGGTAGCGGTAACCAGGCGATTGAAGAAAGGAGTTACCAAGAACGCGAAACGTCAATGGGGGAAACGTCTTGGGGGAAAAATTCAAGAGGAAAGGATATACCAAGAACGCGAAACGACTGTGGGGAGACATGTTGGGGCTGGAAATTGAAGAAGAAAGGAGATGCTAAGAACACGAAATGTCTGTGGGAAACATCTTGGACGGGAAATTCAAGAGGAAAAGAGGATCGGCTCTACTCAAGAAAGAGGATAAAGAGAACTCGAAGGCTACAAACCTTACAAGAATAAAAGCTGGAGAAAAGAAGCAAATAAATTCTATGGGGAAACATCTTGGGCCGGAAATGAATTAAACACGAGGAAGCGACGTCGAGTTAAAGAGGACCATCATCTGGGGACTGGGAGAAATGATCGAGAGTACTTAAAGGCTAGAAGGATCTTCAAGAATAATAGCCAGAGAGGGAGACGAGTCTCATTTTGTTTCCGAAAAGAGGGGAGAATGTGAAAAGTTAAGTAACTCCGGACAAATGAGGCAAGTGGTGTGAATAATCGCCAAGGTGGAGGCCTCTTGCCAGGTACGCATCACGCGGCTAAGTCCAGGCGCTTTGTTCCAACTCTCGTTGCGATTTGACGTATTGTTCGGCATGTCCGGCAGAGTTGAAGTATAATGTATCGCTCAGTTTTTCCCAAGTCCAAAAGAAAAGAAGTGTTCGTTTTATTTCGAGGTTTCTTTATTAATTGAATTAGCTTATATCTAACAATATACTTTAGATCTTAGGCAATAAAGTTACGCTGCCGTGAATGCCGGCAGCAGCGCGGCAGCAATTATATATAACTTATATATATGTATATGATCCTCGCTACTAATAGCGGGTAGCTCGAGAGAATTAGTACGTGGAATATATATGAAGTCGAGCAATAGGAACAAACTGACTTTTGCACAAGTGTTATTCAAGGCATAACTCGGCTGATCGTATTACGTTCAGCTCCAACCATGCCTTGGGTTTACGTAAACACTGCAACAAAGTGTTACAGTGTGTATCCCTTAAGTACTCTTGGCAGAATGGGCATTGTTTATATGTATAGATACCATTACAGTCAAAAGTTTGCCATGCAGTGAAGGAAACATTTCCGACCCTATAAGGTATATACATTATTGAACAGCATCATCAGGAGAGTCGATCTAGCCATGTCCGTCTGTCCGTCCGTCTGTCCGTCCGTCAGTTTCTACGCAAATAGTCCCTCAGTTTTAAAGCTATCTGCTTGAAATTTTCCCAAAAGTTGTCTTTCTATTGCAGGTAGTATATAAGTCGGAACGATCCGGTTCGGCCGACTATATTGTGAGGAGTTAAATAACTCCGCAGAAATTAAAGCGAAGATCTAGAAAAACCGAAGCCTTTCAGTTGCTGGATACGCTGTAAATGCGCGTAGTAACGGCACTGTGGGAAAAAAAAGTTTGGAGAATACAGCTGGAGAGAGTTTGGAGAGAACGAGAAGAGAGTTTGGAGAATACAGCTGGAGCGAGTTTGGAGAGAACGAAGAGAGAGAATTTGGAGAGATGGAATAACGGTAGAAGACGGCGGACTTTGCACCCTAGTATAGTGCCGTGCGCAAAGACGAAAAAGAAGAAGCCGAAAATTAAAGGGATACGCCGGCCTATATAAGCACGCCGAGCGCAGGAAGCTGGATCAGTCGATCACAAGGAGTCAATCCATCGAGATCAGTAGACAAGCAGCAAATCAGTGAACAACACAAGTCAAGTCAACATCAGGAGCAAGCACAGCCGCGTCGAGTCAACAAGGAGCAAGATCGCTACATCAAGACGTTTGGGACTTAGAGTTATAGTCTCCGAGCTGAGAAACAGGTAGATGAGGTCCTTAAGGCATCACGCGGCTAAGTCCAGGCGCTTTGTTCCAATTCTTGTCGCGATTTAAGCTTGGCGTATTGCTCGGCGAGTCCGGCAGAGTTGAACAAAAAGAGTCCTTCGACAAAGCTGCCGTGCGAAAACAATTGCCTCTACGAACTCCGGCGTATGCCTGAACCGTCAGGCGAAAATTGTGCAGGCCCTGGTGCGACTAGCCAAGAAGGACGCGCGTCCGAACCACGGGTGTCTCGAGAGGCGTATGCGTCGAGAACACAGTAGTTCAACGCCAGAGTCCTAGAAAGGCAACGAACCGAATCCCGAGAGCCAAAGACCCGCTGCACCTAGTCCAGCAAGAGCACGCAGAGAACGGAGCCGGGACATCGCGCCGAGAGCAGAGCAAGGACATCGAGGACAGAAGAAACGACGAGCAGTCATCGCAGGCCCAGCAACCAGCAAACCACACCCAAACGTACTCAGTCTACGGCTAAGAGGTGAGGGCCGCTTCAGGTAGAAGCGTTCGTCTTGAACCTAGCGTCCTGCCACAGGGACTGCATTGGCGGTATTCCGGCGTATGCCTGAACCGTCAGGTAGAAACTGTGTAGACGTCTGGTGTGACCGGCCGGGACAGATCCAGTGACAGGAGGCTGTGGCTGCGAAAGGCGTATGCTTTGAGAGCCCAGTGCCTGTTTACCCTGGGAACGGTGACGCATCCCTGGACCCTAACAGCCCCGAGGCTAAAGACAACGGAGGCGTTCCGGACCAGCGAGAAACAAGGCAGCGGAGAGCGACGGTGGAGCAACCACGACTCATCGGAGAAGGCGTTGAGATACCAGCTTGTCACCATTAGTCCCGGGCCGAGGGCCAAGTCGGTGAATAAAGATAGTAAATACCTCCTAACATTCTGTGCGTTCCCACTAGACAGTCTGGCGGTCACGTTTATATAAATTTGGTGGAACGAACAACACACATCTTCTGAGCTAGCCGCACGATACTCGTAGCGAGCAGATCATAAAAATCAGTTGGTTACAATATCCTATAGCTGCCATATAACTGAACGATTGGAAATGCCATAACTTTGGTGTTTTTAAAGTTAGGAAGTTGGGATTTTTTATGAGTATTAAGAATGCATAATTTTGGAGAATATAATTTACAGAATATTCTGCAAGAGTATATCAACTTCGGGTCCGCCCGAAGTTAGCTTCCTTTCTTGTTCAATATACATTTATATTGTGTGATTATAATAAGAAAGAATTTATATTTCTTTATGTATTTTATTTTTTTTAATTTTTTTATAGAATTTATGAAGAGTATATTTTAATTTATTTGGTTGGTCAGACCATTACTATTTCTTTATTTAACATTTATTAATAAAAATTCTTTAACCTATCCTTATGTACCTTATGTGTTTTATTTCTATCATTAGAGATTATGATGTTATCTTTTTCTCCGATGTCTTTAACAGTATAGGGGCCTGTATATTTAAAATATAACTTATGTCCCGTTTCGTTTTTAAGCAAAACTTGGTCTCCTATTTTGGCTTGAATATCTCTAATTTTCTTATCATATGCCTTGTTCAATTGTGTCTACTACTACTCTGTCGAAAGCATTCATTGGTGTTTCGGTTAATGGTGCTTGGTATGCTTTGTTGTTTTAGCTTTTTGGCATTTTTGACATTTTCGTATGTACTCAGTAATATCTCGAGTCATACCTTTCCAATAGTAATGTCTTCTGACCTTGGCCAATGTTTTTGAAATGCCTGTGTGTCCTCTTCTTATTGAATCATTATGACATGTACACGATAAAGCTTCTTTTTTTATTTTCTTCGTTGATTTTAATGACTTCGTATACGTTGGGCTTTGAAGCTTTTGGTAGAGATTGCCTAGGCAATTCGATTTTTTTTGTCCCTGCGCAGGGTTGTTATCTACTAGTTTGTGTTGTAGTGACTTTTAATATATTACCATTAATTTTTTAACGCATCGGCCACAAAATTATCTTTGTCCTTCAGAAATCCGACTGTAAAGTTATATTCCTCAAGTTCATGTCTCTTTCGCGTAAGATTTTAGCTTTGGTTTATCATAGAGGTATGTGAGTGGTTTGTGATCTTTTTTACATAATCGACGAAATTTTGGATTTCCATAGAAAGGAAAGCATTCTCTAGAATGAATTTGGCGCTATTTTAAGCCGAATGATAGTCGCGTGAAGCGATATGAACCATGGCTTGGCGAGAAATATGTAACGTCCCTTGAACTTTTTTTCCGGCATGTTCGGGAACCTGTATTTAGTCTTTTTGACAATAAGGATTTCTTTAATTTTTTATATACACGAACTCGACGTCCTTCAATCTTAGTTTTTGTTGTAGAAATTATTGGTTATTGATTCGGTTTCGAGTCCGACTATATCACTTAATTTGGTGCATATCTCTGTTAATTTTGATTTGAATGGTGGGGAAAAGTATTTTGTTTGTCGACGTAAGACAGTTTTTTCGCTTAATTCGGGATTCAAATTTTAAATCATAATTATTTATTATTTGATCAGTACTGGTTGTATTCAGTAATCAACAGTATTCAGTATTCAACATAAATGCCAATTTGAATTTCTTGGTTGGGAATAAGTACACTATATTCATTTGATGATAGGTGAATTTTTCGGACCACTTGCTGGTAATTATAAACAGAACTGTATGTTATTGGAACATAAATTGGGAAAGTCAAATTTTTGGTTTTGTTATAAGCCAATTTATGAAATCAATATCACATGGTTCTGCGAAATGCAAATCTACTATATGAAAATCCTGTGGACTTATTTATTTATCTGTCTGAATCTCTATGGAAATTAATCCTTTGGTTTTTATTAATTTTTGGACTATGCCTTATACAGTATTTTTATCATTTTCCTGAATATCATGATGTATAATATGTCAGAATTTTCTTTTAATATTGCTATGTCTGCACCAGTGTCTACTAAGAAAACAAGTTTTTTACGAATGCGTTGTTACTAAGATTGATGGTGTGAACCTTGTGGTTTACTGTTGTGCATCTAAAGGGTGTTGGGAGTTTCCCGAGCTGATTTGTGTTACTCTTACATTACCTCGGCTATTGTTGCTGTTATTTTAGTTATTTTTGGTATTTTGTTTATAATTTCAACGACCTCTATTATAGGTTATTATAATTGTCTGGTTATTATAATTGTCCGTTGTTTCGGTGGCAGCCCTTGTTTTGGTAGTGACCTTTGTACTGATAAATACGGAATTCGCGTTGCCTTCAGTACTACATTGAATGTACTTTGTGACGGCTTCATTCACGGCTGTGAAGTTACTAGGTTTTCAATCTACCATGTTCACAATTTTTAACCATTGTAGTAATGGCTTTTTTTGTGCTGAATCTATCAGCGTGTTTAGCTGATAAGCCCCCATCGATTTATGAAGCTCCTAGTAGCTTCCGTAAATGATGGATTTCTGTCGTGCCTTATTTAGCAGTTTTGGCCATCTGAATAGTTTTTTCTTATTTTTGAGTTAGTTTGAGTGTTTGGGTTTGCCTTATTTAGCTGGAGACTTGATTTAAGGTGATCAAGCTCCGCTTGTAGTTTTTGGGCTGTTGTCCTGGCAGAGGGAGGGTGCCTTCTCCAGTCTTTATCTTCTTTTTAATTTGGGGTTTTTTTTTTGGAAATTATTTATTACTAGCAGGGTGCCCGCAGCTTCGCTTACGATGGATAACCCGAATATCCTAATTTTCTTATGTAATAGGTTTGCAGTAGAACTATGTAATTTTGCATTTTAGATGTTACTTTAAATATATTTGTAGTTTTGGCTGAAACTTTAATTAACCCTCATTTTCACACCACCCGGAGGTAGAGGATACGGCGCGTTTTTTTTAATGTGGTTTCCCCCAAATAGGGGGATCAACAAATTTGCACATTCAATAGAAAAAAATTAAAATTCCGAGAAAGGCGAACTAAAATAATAATATTATTGCTAACATACGGTTATACACCAAAATACACGGTTATGCAAAGACATTTTCCAATTAATTAGGCAAAGAGTAGGAGGATCACATAAAAACACAACTCGCGGCAAATTTTCTTGATACGACTCTGACCAAATTGAAAGTTTCCCCGTTAACTTCTTCTTTTGCGCACTTGCTACACTCTTTCCTCTCTCTCTATCTACTGCGATCTCCCGCTCTTATGTTTCCTAACAGCGCGTGGCAAAAAAAACACCGCAAAAAACAATTTGAATGGCATATTTTTACTACACCATCAAAAACCGAATAGATTTTCGTCATTTTGCGTCTTTTGCGTATTCTGGCAGCAATAACTTTAAATAGCACTCAAAAAAACATTCCAAAACCATTTAAGTTGTTATAATTTTTAGGTCCATAAAGGCGCACTGGAAAAATGTAACCCAAGATCTTTACCGTTGCTTTCGCTTTTTTGCTTAAATATAAAAGAATATGCATGTTAAAGATCTGACCCACACTGCCATGAATACACGACAGCACTTTTTTATTTTTTGCTGAAATAAGAAAGAAATAAAAGCAGAGACAGTTTTAATTTTTAAATTTTTGGTTTTTATTTGGTGCCATAAAGTGCCGATTCCAGTCGGCTAAGTCGGATATACAATTCGTGTGTATCCTGCCTAGCTTTAAATAATTTTTGTTTTAAATTAAAAAATATATATGCAAGCGTATGCTGGATAAGACAGCTACTTTTTAATCGGGTATTAAAAATAGTAAAAAGTTAAAAATTAAAGCCGTCATATTTTTTATACATTTATTATGCTTTTAACTATTTTTTAGCGAAAACACGGTATCGATTGGTTTAACGGTTTAGCGAACAGGATTTCATATTCTAATTGAATGAGTTTGGGGCACTTTGGTGGGGGGTGGGTCACCAATAACTATAAACTAAAGTCTACAGAAAATAAAACCGTATTAAAGCTTATTTTATATTTTAAAGGAAGCGCAGGGAAATGCAAGGCAGAGAGAGAGGGAGGGAGACGGAATCATTTGTTGACAATTTGTATGAAAATGCAGAGAGAGAGAAAGCAATATGCAGGCAGAAAACGTATGATGCTTCTGGAGACACTTAAATTCGATAATAGATCGAGTTTTTGCTTAATTTCTTTGTTTACAAGATAGCTAGAGCTTTGGTGAAATTATCAAATGAATCGTTAAAGCTTAAGGAAAAATTTTACAGAAGGAATTTTTGATACTCAGTTTAGAGGTGCCATTTTTCGACGTTTGAAGAGATTTTTGGCTAAATTGTAATTTTAGAACGTTTGTTAAAAATAGTAAAAACCCTTAAATCTAAGCGGTCAAATTATTTAAACATTTTTAATGTCTTAAACTATGTAAGGACTTTTTCATAGGCTGGGATAGACTTCAGTCCGGCCAGAGTCCTCCAGGGACTGGGAGTTGCCGCCGGGATTTTATGTTCGGGATCACCTGGCCTGGGTCTCCTCCTCTACGTAGGGTAGATCGCTCGGAGGCGTAACGTAAACTGTGCCGACACCAATTAGCACCCGGGGTCTCAGTTGGGAGTGAATACGCGGGTGCACGTGGGGTATTGGCGATACTTTACGCATTTCCCAGTTCGGCGGGCGTTCGTATTGCGGAAGCGCAATACGGGAAACTTTTCCGCCGCGAATGAGTACGTGGACAGCCTCGTCGTCCGTGTTGCGTACAGAAAACAAACCTCGGAAACGCAACACGAAAACGGGACCGCCACAAATTAACTCACGAGGGATTTCGACTGGGCCGGGGAGCGGGCGATCGACGATAGCTTTTCCTGTTCGACAAGCGTTCGTATTGCGCGGAGTAAGCCTCGGAAGCGCAATACGGGAACTTGTCCGACGCGAATGAGCACGTGGACGGCCTCGTCGTCCTCGGAAACGCAACACAAAAACGGGACCGCCACAAATTAACTTGCGGGGAATTTTGACTGGCCCAGAGCGTGGGCGATCGGCGATAGCTTTTTCTGTCCGACAAGCGTTCGTATTGCGCAGAGAAACAAACCTCGGAAACGCAATACGGAAACTTGTCCGACGCGAGCACGTGGACAGCCTCGTCGTCCGTGTTGCGTAAAGAAAACCTCGGAAACGCAACACGAAAACGGGACCGCCGTGGATGGGCACGCGGGCAGCTTTGGCGTCCGCGTTGCGTAGAGAAAACAAACCTCGGCAACGCAACTCAGCAGCCTCACTGACCCGAAAAAGCCCCCTCCGCGAAATTTACTAAATCTTATTAGCCAGGCCTGGGGTTTTAGATTTTCACGAAGTTTGCCTTCCTTTTCTCCAGTCTGGTAAGCGTTCGTATTGCGTAGAGAAAACAAACCTCGGAAACGCAACACGAGAACTTGCCCGACTTTGAGTAGTACGTGGGTAGCCGACCCGAAAACACTCCGCAAAGTTCACTAAATTCTAGTAGTCAGGCTTGGGGGTTTGATTTCACAACTTTATCTTCCTTTTATTCACTCCTTTTATTCTCCCTAACCTTCGCACTCAGTATGTCGGTTTCTGATCTCTGCTTCTTATCTTACTCTAGAGCTTGGTATGGCGTTGCCGTCCGCGAGGTTTTTTCCTTCTGCTAGTTTTGGACTCCTGGTCTGTTCAGCTCGGCTGCCGCAAAAGAATGAGACCGATCTCAGCCGATCGCGGTTCCACGTCGACACGCCTTTGCCGTTTACAGCACGCTTGCGCTATTAACAGCACTAAGCTTGCCCTTAATCGCACGTTCTGCGCTTAACAGCACGCGCGCCCGTTCACGGGTGATTGCGATAACTTATCGATACTGTCGGTATTCGCCCCGACTGGCCAGCTGACCGATCCTGCTGATCAATACTGGTAACCTTGCGCGCGCATATTTGAAACTAGGATAACTTAGGTTTCAGGCTTAAATATATATTTGGAAACTTAATCATCTAATCAGACCTTCAGTGGCTGGTACTTAATATTGCCTTCAATGGCTGAAATACTGGATAAGTGTTTGAGATGAGAGGCGCCTTTAAGCGTCCTCACACCCCCCCTTTACTTCGGGGTGGTCAAAGAGATGGACGGAGGGCCACGCTGACGCGAAACTTCGCCCCGTCTACGTGGAGTGGTGGTCCTGACCCTGCAGCCATGCGCCCACCAGGACGTGGGTGGTCGATGTCCCGGGCTCTTCTCCGTCGTCTACCTGTAGCCGGGCCAGGCGTGCAACCGTGGGGGTGGTTGGCTCCTCCTCCTCGTCGTCTCCGGGTGGGGGCTCGAATACCTCCGGAACGTCACCGCTGACCGCAATACTAGCGTCCGGAGACCTAGCCTGGGTCGACACGAAGTCGGTGTTGTCCGGAGGAGTGCGACCAGCGGGTCCTTCTGGCGTTCTCATGCCTCGCCATGGGGGTGGCGAACGGGGGTGGAGTCGGGCTGCGGGTGGACAAAACCGAGTCGTGGCCTTGGGACTCTCCGCTACTATTGGCCGTAGAGCCTTCTCGGTGGTCGACGGGTCGGTCCGCTCCCTCCACACGATAGGGGTCCATCTCTTGAATGCTGTTGTCTCTGAAAGGTGTCCATATTGTTAGCCTAGTACTACGTTTTTCCTAACTTGCCTACCCTGAGTGCGAAGATCAAACTATCTTTAACTAGCCTATTCGATACAATTTTCCCGCTTAAAGGTAGCTTTTTGACTGGTACGCCACTTATGTCTACCCTTGTAGAGATGTAACGGGCACGTCATCAGGTGCGTCTTGAGGATCGCTCCAGATGGTGAAGACGGACTAGCACCTGTGAGCCTAGTTGGGGCCGCCACTCCCGTCGCCTCAGGTTGTAGTGTCGACTTTGTTCCTGAGAAGCTATCTGGTTGGTTTCCAGGGGGCGCGGAACGCTTCTTGAAGCCTTTTGGCTCGCTCCGTCGGGTCCAATGGCGAGGCAAGCAAGTCGGGTGCGACCGCATCGAAGAGGGCACCTGGCAACCTAGGCTCCCGACCTTGTACTAGGTAAGCCGGACTAAACCCCGTGCTATCTGAGATGCTGGTGTTGATGGCGAGGGAGATCTCGGGCAGTAGCTGGTCCCATTTCCGGTGATCCTGACTCACATATTGTGCTAACATTGTCTTGATAGGGGAGTCTTGATTTTGCTGGGGAGAGTACGGAGCGGTGTATTCCAGTTGAATACCGTTGTTCCGGCAGAACGCCCGGAAGCTTCGGCTGGTGAATTGCGTGCCATTGTCGCAAATCAACCAAAGCGAGATAGGATCCTTTCTCGGAATCCGAACTCCAGTTGGGCGGCAGTGGCTTTCTTCAATGGGATGAGCTCCACCCACTTGGAGAATATATCGATGAAAACCAGGAGCTTGGTGTTTCCTCGCCGGGTCCGGGGAAGGGGTCCAACGAAGTCGGCTCCGACGAGCGCGAACGGCTCCGTAGGTTGGCGAGTGAGCATCTTGCCGGGTGGTTTACACTGGCTAACCTTGTACTGTTGGCAGGTCAGACAGCTAGTAAAATACCGTACCACGTCCCGATGAAGTCCAGGCCAGAAGTAACGCTGGGCGATCCTCCTGAGCGTCTTCCGGATGCCCAGGTGCCCGGCGGAGGGATGGTCGTGGCATTCTCCTAGCACGCGTTGACGCTGTTCTCGAGGCACGCACAGCTTCCAGGGGTTGCCTACTCTGACGTCTGTGGGATGCCCTATGTGTCTATAGAGCTGTCCATTATCCTGCATCTTTTGTACCCATTTGCAGTGGCACTTAAGTTCCGCGAGTAAGTGGAGTCTTCCGAGTGGTTGCCGGGAGAGGGCGTCGTTCCAGGATATGGTTGATGCGCGGAAGCGGGTACGCGTCGGGTATGGAGTGTGCGTTGCGTTGACGATAGTCAACGCACATCCGCATGTCCCCTGTCTTCTTTCGGACCAACACCAGCGGTGCGCTGTGCGGACTTCGAGAGGGTTCGATTCGTCCGTCCTGCAGCAGTTCGTCCACCTGCTCGTTGCTGATACGCTGCATGGCCGGGTTCTTGGGATAATACCGCTGTTTCAGCGGTTTATCTCCCCGAAGGGTGATGGTGTGCTCGGTTATATCCGTAGTTCCTTGCAGATGGTCGAAATGCCTAAGCTCCTCTTGAAGGAACCGGAGGGTTACTGCGTCGAGAGGTTCTTCAGACACTAGCGATCCCGGCGGGGATTCCCCGACTGTGGCCAGGTGTCCGTGGAACAATGCTTCCGGAACGGATTGCGTCTCTGAGCGTCCTCTGTATCCGGTTGGGCGAGTAGCTGGTACTTCCCGATTCCTTGCGGGCTTCCCGGGGAAGATCGTGGCGTATCCGGGTCGTCGGGGGACGTTCGTGTCGTTGTGCTTGCTAAGCGGTCCTGAAAGGGTTCCTCTTCTTCCACAGCGGCATCAGGTAGTGGCTGGAGGCTGTACTTGCCTTCCTTGACGGTGACATCGGTCTTTGATTCCCGTGGTAGTGTCGGGGAGGACCGGTGGTGGCGAGTGCTCCGATGGAACTGGGGCTGGGTTCCGTCCCGCGGTCGACGTGATGTGCTGCCTTGGGGCGGCTATGGGACCCGTTCTGGTCTCCTCGTTGGTCCTTGTTGTCCGCCGGTTAGCTGTCGGAGGGTACGAAAAGTGGGCGACTGCCGCTGTGGGCGCCGCTTGGGTGGCTGGGCCTGGTTCGGCTCTTCGTGTGGCAGGCAGAGTCAGCTGGAGGCACACTTGCCCGGATGCCGCAGAGGAAGTCAAACCCGAGGATCACCTCGTCCAATATCGTTGGCAGGACCAGGAGGGTCATGCGGACATGTTGTTGGTCCAGGCGCACTTGTGCGTGCAGGGCCTTGGTGACTTCCTTCGGGGATCCGTCCGCCAGGGATATTTTGTGTGCGAACTTCTTTGATGTTTCGACCCGAATCGAGCCAGTTGGCGAGCGCTTCGCTGACAAAGCTTCTGGAGGCCCCCGTGTCGATGGTTAACGAGAAGAGTTGCCCCTCGATGGTAACCGTGGCGACGATCCGGCCTCCCGTCAAGCGGAGCGGTGGATCTAAGGGTGGGGGAGCGCTGGGTGGGTCGTCGCCTGCTCTCTGTGTGTGCGAGGACCCCGGCTGTTTCCCGACTGGCGGCAGCAGTCAATGGTGCAAGTACCACGTTTCCCCCATTCCCAGCAGTATAGGACTGGTGGGTTCTGGCATTCCCGGACGAAGAGTCCCCCCTCAGCGCAGCGAGTACAGGCTCGGGCCACGTCGACGGGTGTTTCGGCCTCCTGGGAAATCATCCGGTTTGATATCACTGGATTCGGTGTGCCGAATGGCGTCGTCGCTGGTCGTATGGGCTCTCGTCGGCGAGGGCCGGGCGGAGGGCTGCTCCTCGTAGTATAGCTCCCACTGGCGGGTGGAACTAGTGCTATTTGCCGTACTGGGTCTCGGTCCCGGGCAATTTCGAAAGCGGTAGCTAGTTGCGTCAACCCTTCCAGCGAGGAGAATTCATGGCGCCTTATGAAGAGTTGATACTCCGGCAGCAGGTTCTCGTAGATCCTTTCGAGCTCCTGTACGAACGAGTAATTCGCCCGCTGCATCATCAGGCGTAGTTCTACCAAATAGAACTTGAAAGGCTCGCCGCCTTGCTGGTGGCGGGGCCTGATCGCATCCTCCAAGCGCTGGTAGTACCGTGGAGGGAGGAAAAACTCCAAGAACTCCCGCTTGAAAGTTTCCCAGGGCACGGCGTGCATCTGGTAGGCTCAGTACCAGCCTTTGTCGCGGCCCGATAGCAATCCAGCGCTGTATGCTGTGGCGCCTTCCTCGACTCGTTCCATGAAGTGCAGGGGGTCGGCTTGCCCATCGAAAAGGACGCCCAATTGACCTTTTTTCCAATTGGAAGCGATTGGGGTCACTTGGGGAGCCCCAATAAATCTTAGCAAATCAGTTTAAAGGATTTAAAATGTAATAAAAATGCATATTAATATTGTTAATCAGTGGATTTGGCTGTGCGTTGATTCCTAGTTTTCTTAGTGATAGAGTTATATATATAGATTTATATATAGATGAACTGGGTGGCAGAATATGATGAACATACATACATACATAACAATTAAATAATTTAGGTAAATATTAAGTTTTTATAAAAAAATGAATGAATTCTGTGTTGGCTGTGGCTGCGTACCGACGGAGCCCCAATCTTCAGCAAAATATGATGCGGCGCACAGAGTGATTGTCCACCTGTGGCGGCGTTGGAAGTTCCTCGGAGTGGCGGTCTGTTTCCCAAGGTCCCAAATAAGAAGTCGAGAGGTTCCAAAAATGTGCGTTTGATTCTGAATAGATTGACTGTCGCTCGCAGAATCATTGTCGGTTTTACATTTCGTTTTCACCGAAGCTGCAGCTCTCCAAATTATGTATATACATATGAACAAATTAACTGTGATCTGGTTCGATCTTTCGAACAAGACTACGAATAAAGGCAAAGAAGAATGTCTGTAACTAGAGAGCTTACAGTGTCGTCAGTTACACTGCAAGTTCTCGTGTTGACAATATACAGTCCAAACAAATTCCCTTGGTTGATCGAATACGTGTGTGTATTTCTGTATGGGCTTTTGCATATGTATATTTCATTCTTTTGAGTGTATTTTGTTTTGAACATATTCAAGAAATTACTATTTGGTATTGGGCCAGCGAAAATGTAGTTAAAGCAACTTTAATTATTTTTTGTAATGGTATTTCGAAGAAAAAAACAAGAGAGAACGCTATAGTCGGGTGCCCCGACTATCAGATACCCTTTACTCAGGTAAAGGGAGTGCGAGGGAGATGGAGACAGAAACTTTGATCACGCATAACTTTTTAACGAATGGTCCGATTTGAAAATTTTCTACATTTCGATAGGTATTGATAAACACAATAAAACTGCATTTTTACTTTTCCGAAAAATTAAAATTTTTAAAATCGTATCTAAGCGATTGTGGGCGTTAAAGGGGGCGTGGCACCTTTTTGAAACAAACTTGCGCTGCGTAGGAACTCCTAGAATCTGCACGCAAAATGCCAATCTTCTAACTTTTATAGTTTCCGAGATCTCAGCGTTCATACGGACAGACAGACGGACAGACAGACGGACAGACGGACAGACAGACGGACAGACGGACAGACAGACGGACAGACGGACATGGCTAGATCGACTCGGCTAGTGATCCTGAACAAGAATATATATACTTTATAGGGTCGGAAACGCTTCCTTCTACCTGTTACATACTTTAGCACGAATACAATATACCCTTTTACTCTACGAGTAACGGGTATAATGACAATCATAAAGCAGAGTCAGGGGGTGGAAAAGAGATGGAGATATATATATGCCAGCGTATGCTGGATAAGACGGCTACTTTTTTATCGGGTATTAAAAATAGTGAAAAGTTAAAAATTGACCCGTCATATTTTTTAAACATTTATTATGCTTTTAACTATTTTTAAGCGAAAACACGGTATCGATTGGTTTAACGGTTTAGCGTACAGGATTTCATATTCTAATTGAATGAGTTTGGGGCACTTTGGTGGGGGGTAAGTCACCAATAACTATAAACTAAAGTCTACAGAAATTAAAACCGTATTAAAGCTCATTTTATATTTTTAAGGAAGCGCAGGGAAATGCAAGGCAGAGGGAGAGGGAGGGAGACGGAATCATTTGTTGACAATTTGTATGAAAATGCAGAGAGAGAGAAAGCAATATGCAGGCAGAAAACGTATGATGCTTATGGAGACACCTAAATTCGATAATAGATCGACTTTTTGCTTAGTTTCTTTGTTTAGAAGATAGCTAGAGCTTTGGTGAAACCATCAAATGAATCGTTGAAGCTTAAGGAAAAACTTTACCGAAGGAATTTTTGATACTCAGTTTAGAAGAGCCATTTTTCGACGTTTGAAGATATTTTTGGCTAAATTGTTATTTTAGAACGGGTGTTAAAAATAGTAAAGAGCCTTGAATCTAAGCGGGCAAATTATTTAAACATTTATAATGTCTTAAACTATTTTCGGGCGAAAACACGGATTCGATTGGTTAAACGGGTTAGCGTCCAGAATTTTTGAAAAGATAATTGACCTTTTTTCCAATTGGAAGCGATTGGGGTCACTTGGGGAGCCCCAAATTCAGTACATTGTTGACAAATTAAAAGACAAGTACCCGGCTTAAGAATCTCTAGGCGTAGTAAGAGAGGTCTTCTTAATATAATTGGATCAGCATGTAAACATCTTTTTGATACTTTAGATCAGGATTATAAAGATTAATAAAAAAGGAACTACCAATTTAGGTGAAAACTCCGTTCAGAACCACGATTTAAACTTAGTAATTGATGTTTTCAATAACGGAATTGAAGTAATTTCAGAACTTAAAAAAAAACAACAATAGATCAACAAATGACAGTTCTTATCTTTAATTTTCAGCAGTTCGCTGAACATCGACAGATTAGGTATTTTCAATCCAAAATTACTTAAACTTGATTATTTGTAACAAGTAAATACAGAGAAGTTGTTAATATTTAAAACCTAAAAAGATTGTATCCCTTATTCCAAATTAAATATTAAATAAACACAGATTTTGTTCAATTCTATATCCTTCTACTGAAGTTGTGATGAATTAGGTCTTCGACATAACTGTAAGACGTGTTCACCCCCTAGAAAGTGGTGTAAAAGATTTTTTTTTTTTTTTTTTTTTGAAAAGTTGCATTTTATTTATTGGATCTTCTCTGAATTGAGACTAACAATAAGTATATAGAATCTTAAATTAAAAAACTATCTGACAGTCAAGGTGACTGGCGCAAAAATGTAGGGGCTCTAATAACTATTGCTGAGCTGGAAGGTCATTGCGTTGCAATCGGGTCCGGATGGAAGCCCTGGCTAGGTTCCTGGCGAGCTGGTTTGGATGAGAAGTTAGCTTGGTGTGGAAGGACGCTTTTTGTTTTGATATTTCATCTTTTACGGGTAGAATGCCAAGATCTCTGTGGATGTTGTCGTTCCGAACATACCAAGGTGCCCCAGTGATAGTTCTCAGGATTTTTGATTGTGCTCGCTGAATAATGTCGATGTTGCTGCTGCTCGCGTTTCCCCACACTTGGGAGCCGTAGATCCAGACTGGCTTAAGCGTTGAATTGTAGCGTAGGACCTTGAAGTCCAGGCAGAGGGGGGAGCGCGCGTTTATAAGCCAATGGAGACTGTTTGATTTTAGTTTAAGGTGAATTTTCTTAGCTTCGATATGTCTCCGCCATGTAAGTCTCCTGTCTAGGTGGATGCCAAGGTACGTTACATCGTCAGCTTGTGGAAGTGGCGTGTTATTCAGGGTTAGCGGGGGACACGTTTGTCTGTTAAGAGTAAACGTTATGTGTTTACACTTTTGCGCATTTATTTTTATACGCCAGTCTGATAACCACCTCTCCACTACAACGAGATGATCAGCTAGTAGTGCTGTTGCCTGAGTTGGGCATTTGGACCGACTTATGATCGCGGTATCGTCTGCGAATGTAGAAGTAGATAGCCGCTCGTTCGTGGGAATATCTGCGGTGTAGAGGAGAAATAGAGTTGGACCAAGGGCGCTACCTTGGGGAACTCCAGCCTCTATAGCGTAGTCATCGGATGTTGTGGTGTTGCATCTCACGGCGAAGGCTCTGTTGTAAAGGTACGATTCAAGTATCCTGTGAGTGTTTCCCGGCAGGATCGTTCTGATTTTATGGATAAGGCCATCAAGCCAGACTCGGTCGAAAGCCTGTGCAACGTCAAAGAATACCGCACTGCAGTATTCCCGAAGCTCGAATGCAGTCCTTATTTCTGTTGTTAATCTGTTGACTTGCTCTATTGTTCCATGGCTTTCTCGAAAGCCAAATTGATGTGCTGGAATAACGTTGTGCTCTTTCAGATATGGAATGATGCGCGTCAAAAGGCATTTTCGAGCAGTTTTGACAGACACGAGAGTAAACTTATCGGTCTGTACGAAGCTGGTATTGTGTGATCTTTCCCTGGCTTTGGGATCATTATGATTACCGATTTTTTCCATTTTTTTGGGAAATAGCCAAGTCGTGTAATCCCGTTGAAGAGTTTACGAATAACCTCAACTGCACAGCTTGGAAGTTCGATTAACATTTTGGGAGTTATTTGATCACCGCCTGGGGCCTTTTTTGGTTTAGAAAAATGCCTCCTTACACGCCTAATACCATACACCATACACAATGTTATCCCGGCACATACAATCGAACAAGTTAACAGAATTACATCAGAAATCCGCACTGCCTTTGAGAATCGGGATTATTGCAGCGCAATGTTCCTCGATGTATCTCAAACTTTCGATCGAGTCTGGCTCGATGGTCTCATGCATAAAATCAAAACACACTTGCCTACATACACTCTAAACTACTTAAGTCGTAGCTGTACAACAGAGTCTTCCCAGTAAGGTGCAACACAACAACATCTGACGACTACATTATCGAAGCTGGAGTCCCGCTAGGAAGCGCACTTGGGCCTACTCTGTTCTTCCTATATACAGCGGATATTCCTACAAACGAGCAGCTAACAACATCTACGTTCGCTGACGACACTGCAATCCTAAGTCGTTCGAGTAGCCCAGGCCAAGCAAAAACACAACTAGTCAATCACCTCATCGTACTTGAGAGGTGGCTATCTGATTGGCGTATTAAAATAAATGAACAAAAATGTAAACACATAACGTTTACTCTCAACAGGCAAACATGCCCTCCTCTATCTTTGAATAGAACGCCGATTCCCCAAGTCAACGAAGTAACGTATCTCGGCGTCCACCTCGACAGACGTCTGGAGAAGACACATCGAATGCAAGAAACTACATCTTAAACTTAAAACTAGCAGCTTTCACTGGATATTAAACTCTCGATCGCCCCTACATTGGACTACAAGGTCCTGCTCTACAACTCCACTCTCAAGCCTATCTGAACTTATGGCTCCCAGCTACGGGGGAACGCGAGCAGCAGCAGCACAACCGAAAATTCTGAGGACTATCCCTGGCGCACCGTGGTATATTCGCAACCAAAACATTCACAGAGACCTCGGCATTCTTGCAGTAAAAGATGAAATTGACAAACAAACGACGACCTACAAACAAAAACTCTCCGTGCACCCAAATCATCTCGCAAGAGGCTTGTCACGGGTTTCCAGCAGAACCCGTCCTTAACGCAACGACCTTCCAACCCAGCAATAATTCTCAGGGCCGCATTACTCAGTACCAGTCTTATGACTGTTAGTTAGATTACTATAAGATTTGATACACTTATTGTAAGTATTCGAAAGGAGAAGATTTAATAAATAAATAGCTTTGCTATAAAAAAAAAATGTTATATTATTGGCGTTTTTGAGGCCTTGAACATCGAAATGATTTATTTAAAATCTGGCCGATCCTTATGAAATTTGGTAGGTCGGATTGATTGAAATTAATAATAAAACCCATAAAAATAGCAACTTCCTAACTTTAAAAACACCAAAGTTTTGGCATTTTCGATCAATCAGTTATATCGCGGCTATAGGATATAGTCAGCCGATACCGGCCTTCCGACTTATATACTGCGTGCAAAAGAACGAAGGGTGTGTGCAAAGTTTCAATTTGATATTTTTAAAACTGAGAGACTAGTTCGCGTAGAAACAGACAGACGGACAGACAGACATGCTTATATCAACTTAGGCCGCGATCCTGATCAAGAATATATATACTTTAAAGGTTCGGAGATGTCTCCTTCACTGCGTTGCACCCTTTTGACCAAAATTATAATACCCTCTGCAAGGGAATAAAAACGCGTATTGATGAAGTATTACTTCAAACAGACAAAGTCGAGATAAATTCAGGAGGGAGTAGCAGTAGGGAAATGGCAAAAAAGGAGATAGTTGGTAGTAGCAGGTTAGAGAAAGCTATAGAGCAATTAAATAATTATTAAGAAGAGACGTTAAAAGATATAAAAGGAGATAAATGGAAATCCTTTGAGAACAAATAATTTTTATTTAAAAAACTAGTAAGTGTTAAAGAAGTCGAGATGACTGATGTCAATGATAGGAGGTATGATGAAATTCTAGATGATCTAGAATTTTATATGTTAACAATCACAAAAAAAATCATGGAAAATGTGACAACTAAGGTAGAAGTGACAAATCCAAAATTTGACGATTGGCCAACATTGCCTAAGATTCAGGTACCCACAATCTTTGGAGATTCCAAAGATGGGGACCTATCTTAAGATTTGTTAAATAAAATCATTCATTTAAGGGAGGAAATAAGTCTTACCCCAAAATTTAATTATCCCAAGATTTCCGTTAAGGGAGAAATGTTAATTTATTTATTTATTTATCTAAAGTTAACAATAAGTATTAAACTAAGAGCTAACGTTTCGTTAGAGCCATAGCAGCTTAGGCCTTCAGCTCGGGGCTTAGATAGGTTTATGGATCTAATATAAAGTCTGAGACGGGTGATAATAATTTGTTCATGAATTGGAAGAGTTGTTGGAAAATTATAGGAGGAGTTGTGTTTTTGTTGTATTTTGAAAGGGAGGTGATGTTAGACATGCTAAATTTTTTACAGGTTTTTTTGGAGTTGCAGATTTGCAGATTTAAGTTTGGTGAGGGTTCTTAAGGGGGTATCTTTGGCTTGGATGAGGTTCTTGGAGAGTTTTCCGGTAAGGAAGTCTATTCTGTTTTCTATAGTACTAATACCGGATTCTGTTAGTAGGTTGTTAATGGGTGTGGAGCGGAATGCTCCCGGTGGTGATCGTATTGTGGAGTTAAGAGAGGTTTCCAGGCGATTGAGTTGGGAAGTCTATTTTAGAAACTATAATTGATTTGATTATTTGGATTACGTTTGTGGAATTTGTGCTGTTTTTGAAAGAGGATAGGTTTTTAACTATACCTAGGGGCTTGGCGAGGTCAATTGAGTTTGTGGCAAATATGTAAGATTTGGCATTTTTCCACTGAAAGGACGGAGCCCGATTGTAAACACCATTCGTCTATGTGATTGAAAAGGTTTGTTAAGTTGGATATAGGGTTTTTTTGCTTATTGTGTTGGATGAGGAGGTGGAAGTCGTTGGCCTAGGAGCAAAATGTAATTTAATTTGAGATTGATAGGGTGTTGGAGAGGGAATTGTAGGCAATAAGGAATAGTATGACTGATATAGGTGAGCCTTGTGTGATGCCGTTGTTAAGGGGGAAGGTATTTTCCTGATGTGACGACCCAGCGTCACAAATAATAAAAGAACATTCCAAAAACAACACACAATGATCTTTAATTCTCCCTACGCTACACCACATTCAAAACACACGCCAAAATCGCGCACTTTTAAAACGCGCGCCCAAAAACATTAAATCGGTCACACTAATATACCGATAGTCGACTACCATCGCTATATTTCGTGACCCGATAACGAGTTATCGAGATCGGGATTATCGTCATCGACCACTCTGGGCACACTCAACGGGGCCTATATAAGCAGAGGCAAGACCCCAGATCAGTCACTTGCGTTCCGACGATCTTCGAGGAAACATCAGCAACAAGGTAAGTGTTCTGGTAGATAGTCTTGGTAGTAGTAGTGGATCCGTAAGAACGCGGTTTATAATTCGGTTCTACGACCTGGACAGGATCACTGGCGTCCCGGTGTGGTTTCCTAGAAATCAGCCCAGACCCAGTCGTGATCACTGAGGCGGCCCGGTTTTCGTAATACAGGCCCACCTCAGTGAGTTCCCCCAGAAGTCACGTTTCCGGCTCCCGACCCGGAAACGAAACGGATGTAGAAACGGCAGTTCGAACCTAACGATGCCCGGCAGACCGAAACTAACGATGTCCTACATTCCCGAATCCCACTAGAAACCAAGTAGATCTTTCCCAACGACCCAGAACACTTCGACCCGACGTACGCACGACAAAGCGATCACTCGGCCCATCCGCAGCGCCGACACTCGCAACAAGCAGTTCATCACTCGGCCCATCCGCAGCGCCGACACTCGCAGTAAGCAGTTCATTACTCGGCCCATCCGCATCGCCGACACTCGCACACCGGATCACGACAGCAAGCAGTTCATCTCGGCTTTTCCGAAGCGCCGAATCGACAGAACAAGCAGTCCAGACGCATCTACACACCACTGCACGATTATACGATTACTTTGAAATACACGTCTCTAGTTTTACCCATCTGTGTCATTATTGGGGAAAGCGAGGTAAACCGATATGTAGAGGAATAAATATAAATATCTGTCACGAACCCTGACCACGGCGAGCTATACCGCCTCCCAAAACAGGGTCGTTACAGTGGCGCCCGAACAGATTAAAAACAAACAGATAGAAACCTCAAAATACCAACAAAGATCGTTTACCCTCTTCCTCAACACAGCAACACAGCAACATGGAAGACAAGCTGACTCGAAGCTGGATCAGCAATTGCAACAAGGCCCAACTGGAAATCTATCTGAGGGAATTCGACATCAAGCCAGAAACGCGGTGCGAGGACATGCGGAAACAAATGTCGGAGTTAATCAAGAGCGGTGCACACAGCGAAGAAACCACCAAACGTCTCCAAGACCTAGCACAAAAGCACGCGAGAACCCCATCACCAGCACCCGACGGAATGGAGAAAAACCAGAACTTGTTACAGATACCAGACAAATAAGAGACAAGCAACGGAAAACCCGCACCCGAGCCCAGAAAGACCGACAAAGTGGCCACAATGGGAGTAATACGAAGCTGGGGAGAATTTTACGACGGCACGGGCGACCCGACAGAATTCATTTCTAGAATGGAAGAGCTGGCAAAGGCCTATGGGATAGAGCTCGACCACGCAGCAGGAGCTATGGTAATTTTGCTCAGAGACTGTGCCCTGGACTGGTGGCACACCCATCCTACCGCAATGCCATCGTGGGAAAACTTTAAAAAGGAATTCCTGGGATACTACAGACCACGAAGAGAGAGCGATGGAAAACATAACACGCAGACACCAGGGTACAAACGAGCCAGCAAAAGACTACGCGCGGGAACTACGGAAGATTATGAGATTTACCACACTCACGGAAGGAAAAAAACTAGAGTGGGTCTACCGGAACAGTCGTGTGGAATTTAAAAAGTATGCTAAACGGGGAGAATACCGAACCCTAGCAGAATACCTGCAGTTAGCAAAGGAATTCGAGGCCCTCCAGCCACAGGAACGCACAACACAACAAACACCGGAGAATCACTGGACACAACAGCAGCGACCAGGAAATTTCGGGAGACAACAGCAAACATCCGGAAATTTCGGGAGACAAACAAGAAACAAATGGAGACCCCAGGAACAACCACAAACACTGAACCGAGGAATCACAAGATCATTCAGCATGAATAATAGATATTCAAGGTGCAAAGAAGAAGGACACATAGGACAGCAGTGCAACAACACACCAAGAATATATTGCTGGATATGCGGACATGATGGAATACGCACAATCCATTGCTGTCGACGGAATGAAACGGCGGGAAACGCCAGAGGCCCAAGGGATCAGAGCGGGCACCCGGGCAAACACCACACCCGCAACAACAATAAACTTCAACGGCCGACGACTGATTGCACAAGTGAATATAGGCAACACAAGAGTTCGCGGGGCCATAGACACGGCAACAACACGGCAAACGATGGCGACACCAACAACCAGGGAAACGACCACGGCAACAACACGGCAAACGGTAACAACACCAACAACCACGAAAACGACCACGGCAACAAAACGGCAACCGATGACAACAACAACAACCAAGGAAACGACACGGCAAACAACGGACAACGAAGCACGACCCCTCACGCCCAGGACAACAACAGGAACAAAAAGGAACGAGCTGGCTGATTTCCAACGACCACAAACAAAATGGGTAACCCCGCGGCGGCTCTCTTCACTCGACCATCCCGGAACAAAGCGGTTCAAACCAGCAGAAGAAAGTGAAGAGGACTGGGAACCAAAACCGCGGGGATACGACGATCACATGAAAAGGGTGGAAGAAGCGGTCACACACCTAAAGGCAACCTGGCGCAGAGGAAACAGAAGATCTAGACTGGTGGTCTCGGACAACCTCACGACCCGAATCCGGATCGGGAGAAGTGGACACATCCAAAAAAACACCGGGGAGACACCAACATCCTAAGCGGGGGGGGGGTGTGACGACCCAGCGTGACAAATAATAAAAGAACATTCCAAAAACAACACACAATGATCTTTAATTCTCCCTACGCTACACCACATTCAAAACACACGCCAAAATCGCGCACTTTTAAAACGCGCGCCCAAAAACATTAAATCGGTCACACTAATATACCGATAGTCGACTACCATCGCTATATTTCGTGACCCGATAACGAGTTATCGAGATCGGGATTATCGTCATCGACCACTCTGGGCACACTCAACGGGGCCTATATAAGCAGAGGCAAGACCCCAGATGAGTCACTTGCGTTCCGACGATCTTCGAGGAAACATCAGCAACAAGGTAAGTGTTCTGGTAGATAGTCTTGGTAGTAGTAGTGGATCCGTAAGAACGCGGTTTATAAATCGGTTCTACGACCTGGACAGGATCACTGGCGTCCCGGTGTGGTTTCCTAGAAATCAGCCCAGACCCAGTCGTGATCACTGAGGCGGCCCGGTTTTCGTAATACAGGCCCACCTCAGTGAGTTCCTCCAGAAGTCACGTTTCCGGCTCCCGACCCGGAAACGAAACGGATGTAGAAACGGCAGTTCGAACCTAACGATGCCCGGCAGACCGAAACTAACGATGTCCTACATTCCCGAATCCCACTAGAAACCAAGTAGATCTTTCCCAACGACCCAGAACACTTCGACCCGACGTACGCACGACAAAGCGATCACTCGGCCCATCCGCAGCGCCGACACTCGCAACAAGCAGTTCATCACTCGGCCCATCCGCAGCGCCGACACTCGCAGCAACAGTTCATCACTCGGTCCATCCGCATCGCCGACACTCGCAGCAAGCAGTTCATCACTCGGCCCATCCGCAGCGCCGACACTCGCAGCAAGCAGTTCACCACTCGGCCCTTTCGCAGCGCCGACACTCGCACACCGGATCACGACAGCAAGCAGTTCATCTCGGCTTTTCCGAAGCGCCGAATCGACAGAACAAGCAGTCCCGACGCATCTACACACCACTACACGATTATACGATTACTTTGAAATACACGTCTCTAGTTTTACCCATCTGTGTCATTATTGGGGAAAGCGAGGTAAACCGATCTGTAGAGGAATAAATATAAATATCTGTCACGAACCCTGACCACGGCGAGCTATACCGCCTCCCAAAACAGGGTCGTTACACTGATTTGACAATAATTTTTCTCTTTGTCATAAAGTTTGTAATGTAGTTAATAATTATGGGACCTACTTTCCAATTGTGCAATTGCTAAATAATTGTGTGTATTCCTTTTCTATTGAATGCTTTTGTAAAGTCAAGTGATATTATCGACAGGTGTTTTTTGAGGGCTATGGATCTGGAAGCTAGGTGGTCTCCGTAGAGTAGACTGTCTAGAACAGATTTGCCTCGTTTAAAGCCGAATTGGCAGCTGTGGATGAGATTGTTTTATACAACGAATCACCCCATCATTATACCCTTGCAGAGGGTATTATAATTTCAGTCAAAAGTTTGCAACGCAGTGAAGGAGACATTTCCGACCCTATAAAGTATATATATTCTTGATCAGCATCACCAGGAGAGTCGATCTAGCCATGTCCGTCTGTCCGTCTGTCCGTCCGTCTGTCCGTCCGTCTGTCCGTCCGTCCGTTTGTACTCAAAGTAGTCCCTCAGTTTTAAAGCTATCTGCTTAAAACTTTCCCAAAAGTTGTCTTTCTATTGCAGGTAGTATATAAGTCGGAACGAGCCGGATCGGGCGACTATATCATATAGCTGCCATATAACTGAACGATCGGAAAAGCCATAACGTTGGTGTTTTTAAAGTTAGGAAGTTGGGATTTTCTATGAGTTTTATTTTTGGCCAATTAATCCGACCTACCGAATTTCATAAGGATCGGCCGACTATATCCTATAGCTGCCATATAACTGAACGATTGGAAATGCCATAACTTTGGTGTTTTTAAAGTAAGGAAGTTGGGATTTTTTATTAGTGTTAAGAATGCATCCCATGAATAATTTTGGAGAATATAATTTACAGAATATTCTGCAAGGGTATTTGAACTTCGGCTCCGCCCGAAGTTAGCTTTCTTTTCTTGTTTTAGACATAATTTTGTCTAATACTTTGGCTAGACATGGGCTTAAAGAGATAGGTCTGTAGGACTTTATTGACGTTTGTGCGGCCTAACTATGGGTAAGACAAGACTAAGTTTAATCGATTGGGGAATGTGGGAAGAGAGTATGTTGTTAAAGTGGTTAATTATTTCATGTTTAACTGGGATAGGTAGATTTTTAATCATGGAGTAGGAAATTCGGTCAAAGCCTGGTGTGTTGCCTTTTAAGGAGTTCAGAGCTGACGAAGATTCAATAAAGGAGATATTTTTTTCTATTTCTAGTGCTGTGTTTAAAGGGTGGTAAGTTAGGTTTGGGTTCAGTAGTTGTATTGGGGGAAAAGTTACTGAATTCGCCTTGTTCAGACCAAGTTTGGCCAAAAGCATTTGCGCTTTCAGTTTGGTCTGTTATTTCAGAGGGGTTGCTAATGCAGTGGATATGTTTTTGCCGGAAAAGGCTGCACAGTCGTTTTATGTTGGCCAACGTTTTCGTAGGGTCTGTAAAATTTTTTTTATAAGCTTATAGAGATTATATTTCATTATACCCTTGCAGAGGGTATTATAATTTTGGTAAAAAGTGTGCAACGCAGTGAAGGAGACATCTCCGACCCTATAAAGTATATATATTCTTGATCAGGATCACCCCCCGAGTTGATATAAGCATGTCGGTCTGTCCGTCTGCCTGTCTGTCTGTCTGTCTGTCTGTCTGTCCGTCTGTCTGTTTCTACGCGAACTAGTCTCTCAGTCTTAAAGATATCGAATTGAAACTTTGCACACACCCTTCTTTCCTTTGAACGCAGTATATAAATGCAACCCACATCTCCCCACAAAAGACTGGAAAGTCGTTAAGGTGGAGGAGCACGTAGGTGACGTGAACCAAGCGATTGTGGTACTAAATAAGGAGTCGGTCGCTCCCATAGAGGCTGCTCGGGGAACGCTCAACTATGGGTTCAGTGCCATACACATCAAGATATATAAAGGGGACTCTAATTCCACGGGAAGTCCTGCCGGCAACCCAGCTGAGCAGGTGCTTGCGGAGGAAGTGGAGGCCACTGGTGTGCCGGAGGACGGCTACTCAACCGACTCATCGCTGAGCAGAGAGATGCGAGCGATGGGATCGGCAATCGATTAAGTGGACCTGAGCGATTCGGAGGCCGACGTTACTGTGGTGGAGGTTGCAGCTGTGGATGTCGCTAAGACTCCTGCAGATCAACCTACATCACAGTAAAGCAGCGTCCGCTGCTCTTCTGCTTCGCCTGGCCAAAGGCGAAGCCGACGTGGTCTTAATTCAGGAACCCTGGGTAGCAGGAGGCAGGGTTGCTGGACTAGGAACAAAAGACTACAAGCTTATGCTTGACCCCAAACAAGGTAAAATTCGAACCTGCATTTTAGCCAAACGGCACCTTAGTACATTTCTGCTTCGCAACTACAGCAACGGAGACAACACAGCAATAAGCCTGGAGCTGCAAAGCGGCTCTTTTAGGATGCTATCGGCCTACATGGCCTTTGAAAAGATAGACCCACCAGACGCGCTAGTCAGAGGACTGGTACAGGAATGTGAAGAGCCTAAGAAAGGTTTGGTGATAGGATGCGATGCAAATGCCCACCATACTCAGTGGGGCTGCCCTATCAAGAACGACAGAGGTGAGTCTTTATTTGATTTCATTCTAAATTCGAACTTATTTCTTTGCAATAGGGGCAATACCCCTACTTTTATAACAAAAACGTGCCAAACGATCATAGATCTAAACATGGCATCAGATTCACTTATTAGCACAGTCACAAACTGGGCTGTCTCCGACGAGCACTCATTTTCAGATCATAGGTTTATAGAGACAACTTTGTCCCTAGTGTCACCTGCGCCGGTCAGCTTTGCCAACCCCAGGCGGGCAAACTGGAATAAATACAAAGAAATTCTGTCGAACTTCCTCCCCAGGGAGCCACCAGAAAGCACTCTTTGCACTCAGGAGCTAGATAATATAGTAAACAAATTCACAGATGCATGCAACGCGGCATTCACAGCTGCATGCCCGTTAGGGAAACCAAGAGGACGGAAAAAACCTCCTTGGTGGACCCAGCAATTATCAATCCTCAGAGCCAAATGCAGAAACCTGTTCAACAGAGCGAAAGCTGCAAATGAGGACATAAACTGGCAAAGCTACAAAAAGGAACTAGCCATATACAAAAAGGCCATCAGAAAAGAGAAGAGAACTGCGTGGCAGAACTTCTGCTCGGATATTGAAAGGACAACTGATGCCGCAAGGCTCAGAAAAATACTTTCTAAGACAGCCGCATCCTTGGGCTATCTCCAAAGGGCTGACGGATCACGGTCGGACTCTAGTGAAGAATCCCTAAACCTACTCCTAGACGCTCACTTCCCAGGGAGCCTGCAAACAGGACATCCCCCAGGAAGACACACTGGAGAAGGAATAAACTTAAATCTCCTACTATCAGACCGTAATATAAACTGGTCCATTCATAGTTTTAAGCCATACAAATCGCCGGGACCGGACAATATAACACCGGCACATATTCAGCAAGCAGGAGAACTAGCTATAAACTGGCTGAGAAAAATCTTCCAGACCATTCTTGCAGTAGGAGAACTACCTACAGCGTGGTGGGAAACGAAAGTCGTTTTCATCCCTAAGGCAGGGAAAGCCACCCTTACCACAGCGAAGGATTTCAGACCGATAAGTCTGACATCATTCCTGCTAAAAATCCTAGAAAGACTGATAGGTCTACACATTAGAGACATCATTGACCCGACGCAGATATCAGAGGCGCAACACGCATACACCAAAGGTAAGTCGACCGAATCGGCGCTACACTTGGTAGTAAGCAACATCGAGAAATCACTCAGTATACAAGAATACACCTTGATCGCCTTCCTTGACATAGAAGGAGCTTTTAACAACGTGCTCCCCACGGCAATAACAGAATCCCTCACTGAACTAGGGGTTGAGCCACCGCTGGTGGGGCTGATCCACAAATTGCTGATAAGCAGACTGGTCACGGCCACACTAGAGGCACTCCGCAAGGAGGTGTACTATCACCCCTCTTATGGAATATCGCGGTAAATAAACTACTGCGGATTCTTGAAGGAGGAGGCTGTAAAATAGTGGCATACGCAGACGATGTCGCCATCATCTTTAATGGCAAGTATACACAAACGTTATGCGATCTTATGACCGTAAAACTAAGAACACTATCGGAATGGACCACAAAGAACGGACTTGGGGTAAATCCCTCAAAAACGGAACTAGTCCTTTTTACAAATAGATACAAAATCCCAAAACTTAACCCACCCACTTTAAACAACTGTAATCTCTCTTTTAGCGAGCACGCAAGATACTTGGGGTTAGTATTAGATAAGCGTCTTAAATGGGGCTTAAACAACCAAGAGAGAATCAAGAAAGCGACCATTGCACTTTACTCTTGTAAAAAAGCAATCGGGCTAAGATGGGGTATGTCCCCTAAAATCGTCAATTGGATATACACAGCGGTAGTCAAGAAAATCCTACTATATGGAGTGGCTCTGTGGTGGACCGCTTTACACAAACAATGTATCTTAACTCCCCTTAACAAAGTACAGCGCATGGCGGCTTTGTGTATTAGTGGAGCCCTTCGAACTACCCCAAACGAAGCGCTGAATGCGATCTTGAACCTCCAGAGCCTGGACTTAGCAGGAATGGAAAGGGCGAAATCGGCAGCCATTCGACTAAGGGATACAGGGCAATGGAAAGCCCAACTGCATGGTCAGGCTAAGATTCTTCAGCATGACAAATTGATCCCGCCAAAAACGGATCTATGTAAAACCCGTGAATACAATCACACACCCTTCGAAGCTCTGATCCCAGGCAGGGAAGTATGGGATCGGGGCCGACCGGACGCAATCTGTTTATATACAGACGGCTCCAAACTAGACGGACACGTAGGTGGAGGCATATACTCCGAGCAATTAGAGATCAGGCGGTCATACAGACTTCCTGACCACTGCAGTGTCTTCCAAGCGGAAGTGTATGCTATAATGGAAGCACTTGTCTGTTTAAGGGACTTAAACACCCAGACACATAAACATATATAGTGATAGCCAAGCGGCTATTAAATCAATCTACTCGACAAATACAAACTCCCGAACAATAGCAGACTGTCGCAAATCTCTCCACGAGATGGCTAGTCAGTTTACTGTCAGCCTTATATGGGTTCCGGGTCACCGGGATATCGTAGGCAACTGTATAGCAGACGAGCTAGCCAGGCAAGGCACCACCATACCTCTCCTTCCAGGAAAGGAGAATGTTGGCATGCCTATGGCTACTTGCAAGCTAGTTATTAAAAACCCTTTCAGCAAATTAGACAACACTCATTGGCAAAACACACCGCAATGCCGAATCTCTCACCAGACATGGCCTGCAATAAGTAATAAGAAAACATCAGAACTACTCAATTTCAGCCGCACTGAGTGCGGCATGCTAATTCGAGTACTCACAGGCCACTGGCTCGTTGGCGCACACGCCGGCAGGCTAAAAGCCCCAAAAAATGATTTTTGTAGGAGCTGCAGGGATGGGAAGAAAAGGAAACGGTGGAACACCTACTCTGTTCATGCCCAGCCCTATGCAGGCTCAGACAGAAACAATTGGGATACCCATTCATAAATGACCTGACCGAAATATCGCAGATTAACCTGAAGAGTATAAGCTCTTTTATTAAATCCTCCGGATGGGGGACTTGCTGGTCGACCAACTTACAGGCTGACTCTTAACGGATAGGGGACCCAAAAATAGAGATCATACGGTATCACAATGGACCCACAGAGGTCTAAGTCTATAGTCTGGCAGCCGTCCTAACCTAACCTAACCTAACTTTAAACTGATTTGCTAAGATTTATCGGGGCTCCCCAAGTGACCCCAATCGCTTCCAATAGGAAAAAAGGTCAATTATCTTTTCAAAAATTCTGGACGCTAAACCGTTTAACCAATCGAATCCGTGTTTTCGCCAAAAAATAGTTTAAGACATTATAAATGTTTAAAAAATTTGACCGCTTAGATGTAAGGCTTTTTACTATTTTTAACACCCGTTCTAAAATTGCAGTTTAGCCAAAAATATCTTCAAACGTCGAAAAATGGCTCTTCTAAACTGAGTATCAAAAATTCCTTCGGTACAGTTTTTCCTTAAGCTTCAACGATTCATTTGATGGTTTCACCAAAGCTCTAGCTATCTTCTAAACAAAGAAACTAAGCAAAAAGCCGATCTATTATCGAATTGAAGTGCTCTTTACAGTTATTGCTGCCAGAATACGCAAAATACGTTTTTTTACTGTGTTTTGCCACGCGCTGTTAGGAAACATAAGAGCGGGAGATCGCAGTAGATAGAGAGAGAGGAAAGAGTTTAGCAAGTGCGCAAAAGAAGAAGTTAACGGGGAAACTTTCAATTTGGTCAGAGTCGTATCAAGAAAATTTGCCGCGAGTTGTGTTTTTGTGATAATTTTCCTATTAATTAGGCAAAGACTAGGCTTTTTGGGGGAAACCACAATAAAAACAAGAAAGGAAAGCTAACTTCGGGCGGAGCCGAAGTTGATATGCCCTTGCAGAATAGTCTGTAAATTATATTCTCCAAAATTATTCATATGATGCATTCTTAATACTCATAAAAAATCCCAACTTCCTAACTTTAAAAACACCAAAGTTATGGCATTTTCAATCGTTCAGTTATATGGCAGCTATAGGATACAGTCGGCCGATCCTTATGAAATTTGGTAGGTCGGATTGATTGGTCAAATATAAAACCCATAGAAAATCCCAACTTTCTAACTTAACAAACACCAAAGTAATGGCATTTCCGATCAATCAGTTATATGGCAGCTATAGGATATAGTCGGCCGTTCCGACTTATATACTGCGTGCAAAGTTTCACTTTGATATCTTTAAAACTGAGAGACTAGTTTGCGTAGAAACAGACAGACGGACAGACAGACGGACAGACAGACGGACAGACAGACGGACAGACAGACGGACAGACAGACATGGCTATATCAACTCAGGAGGTGATCCTGATCAAGAATATATATACTTTATAGGGTCGGAGATGTCTCCTTCACTGCGTTGCACACTTTTGACCAAATATAATACCCTCTGCAAGGGTATAAAACGCGCCGTATCCTCTACCTCTGGGTGGTGTGGAAATGAGGGTTAATTAAAGTTTCAGCCAAAACTACAAATATATTTAAAGAAACATCTAAAATGCAAAATTACATAGTTCTACTGCAAACCTATTACATAAGAAAAGTAGGATATTCGGGTTATCCATCGCAAGCGAAGCTGCGGGCACCCTGCTAGTACTTTATAAAATTGTAAATCGATCTAGAGCCATAAACTATTGGTAATTTAATTCGTACAAGGGAGCGGTGTTAGCTCTTGTAATCTCTAAGTGCAGGTCACTTACCCCCCATTCTCCCCCCCATGACCATCTGCCTGTCGGTCTGTCTGTCCATCTGTCTGTTTCTACGCGAGCTAGTCTCTCAGTTTTGAAGATTTCGAATTGAAACTTTGCACACACCCTTTTTTTCTTTGCACGCAGTATAAAAGTCGGAACGGCCGGGATCGGCCGACTATATCCTATAGCTGCCATATAAGTGAACGATCGGAAATGCCATCGATTTCATTTAGAATAATGTGTACTTATGGATAAAAATTAAAGCTATTTATATGTTATATTTAATTGGTATATTGTTGTGGAGTTTTGGATTCGATATTGGAAAGAGATTTAAGTTTTTCTCTAGTTTGAACTGAGCTTTGGTCGTTTTTTAAGCGTCGTTTGGTCCTATTCGAAGCGTTTAATGGGAGAAATTTTGCTGATTTTTTTATGTCGTTTTTGAAAGTGCTTGGTGTTTCCGATCCTGATGACAAGGGTTCGTCTTGGGTGAGGTCAGTGGCGATGGGAAGGTCGAATTCGTTTGATCTGTAGCTTACTGTTAGTTGATGGTTGTGTTTGTTTGCCGTTTTTTGTGTTGAATTTAGTTGTTGAAGAATGTAGGGAGCCTTCGTGATGCCGTTTTGCCTTGTTGTGGTTTGTTTCCGGAAGTTTTTGGGTGGTGCAATTAATGCAGTTTGATTGGTTTAGGCATATTTCTGAGTTCGCGTGGGCTGCAAGTCCGCAGTTTTCACAGGTTGTGGCATTTTTGCAAAACCTTGCGGTATGACTATAACGATAGCATTTGTTGCAACGCATTGGAGGCGGGATCTAAGGGCGTACCTGGACTCTCTCGTATCCGATGAACAGACTTTCTGATAGGTTGGTTGTTTTAAATGTGATTTTGATTAGGTCTGTTTCATTTTCTTTCTTTTTATCAAGTGGTTGTCCTAGGATAAATTTGTAGTTTTTTTTCACAGCTTCTACCTTTTGTGGTTTCTTCAATTCCTCTTAGGTCATTTGAATATATAATTCCATTAAAGGTGCGATGTTCGGTGATTTTAATGGGAATAATAATGTAGTGATTATTTGTTGGCATTCGAACATGTCGGGGTCAACAAACTATAATATAAGGTTGTTTAAAGTTGCCGAATTTGTCTGTTGCACCGCTCGAAACTTAGATAAGAGGTCTGTATCTTTTCGTTTGCTTTGTGCTTAGATGCTGCGCTACGTAGATGTCTCGCGGAAGAACGAGGGTGAACTAAGGGAGAAATGTCGTTCCTCTTTTATTATTGGTGTCTGGGGATAATTATGAGGCCGCTTGGGAACTTTTAACCAAGCGGTAAGAAAAACAAACGGAAAATATTTTCCGAATAATAAAGAATGTATGACACTGTAATTGAGTCGATTCACATTATAAAATTAAAAGCAGAAATTGCCGATGATGTTGATATTATCTTTGCAAATATAATTAATTGAAAAGCCTGTTAAAAAAAAAACATTTGTAACAGTTCAAATGAATTGTTCACTAACAGTTGTCTCATTTGCAAAAGTGTGGAGCACACAATATTTTTGTAACAAATTTAGAGATTTAAATCCATCAGAAAAAATGGAAAAAGTTAGAAAAGCGAAATTTGATGTTCGCAATGCAAAAATAACACTATATCATGCTACACATTAATTAATTAATTAATACTTGTATGACGTCAGAGCAGGCATAATTAGCTACGTATCCAAATAAAATCCTCGAATGGAGATTTTAAAAGTTTTAGAGCTTTGATAGAAAGTAGTTCAATAAGCACAATAATTTCTGAAGAATCAGCGCAGATTCTGAAGTTTCAAAATCTCAAACAGAGCTAAGTGAAGTATCTTCCACAAGAAAATGTAATTCAAATAACAAAGTAAATACTTGAATAAAAGTAATACTTCTGAAATAATTTTAAAAGTGGAAGCAATAGTACTCCCCAAATAAATGAAAGCTCTACCAGTCAGTTAAGTTGATGTTGACAAGGCCAAGTGGAATAGCTACAATTTAGCGGACCCTGACTTTAAAAAGCCGGGCCGTATTGATTCAATTATTGGAGCTGACTTATACACTTACGTACTACACAATGGAGTGAGTGGGAAATATAGCAAAAAAGACAGAAGCGACATCGAATCTGAAATATGTGAAAATAAGTTGATAGAAACTACCAAAAAAGATTCAGATGAACTATTCATTTTGTCAATTCCATTTAAAGATAATGTCACCTTAGGGAATTCAAAGAAACAAGCAATGGCTCGTTTTGTAAATTTGCTAAGGGTAGACTTTACTAAAATTCATGAACAAATACATAGATTTAGGAGAGAGTGTCAAGTGCGACATGTACAGGCAAATACAGCCCAACAATTAATGGGCAGAGTTACGATGTCGTACCCATTTTTAAATACTCGAATAGATTACGTATGTCCATATGTCGTTAAATGATCTAAGAATCGTAGAATAAAAAAATACAAAGCATATGTTGCCGTATTTGTTTGTATGTCCACCAACGCCATTTATTTGAATAGGTAAGTGATTTAACATCGGAAGCATTCTTAGCAGCGCTCAGAAGATTTCTTGCAAGAAGAGGTAAATGTGCAAATATACAGGGTGCGCCATATAGACAGGACCTAATAAAATGTTGAATAACTCCTCCATTTTTTAGCCCATTTTGGAAAATAAACAAGATTCATTTAGGGTATAGAATGCCATTTATTGACAATTCACTCAGAATACAATATCGATCAAATGACCGCCTTCATTAGAAACACAAAAAGCGGTCCTTTTTTGGGCATTTCGCATTGTATTTGACAACATTTCGGGCGTAATAGCAGCAATTTCCGCTTTGATATTAGCTTTTAGTTGTTCAATAGTCTTCGGTTTGCTGACATACACCTTACTCTTCAAGTAGCCCCACAGAAAAAAGTCCGGTGCCGTCAAATCCGGCGAACGAGGAAGGTGCCGAATGTCTCCCATATTTCTTACGATAGGCACGCACAGTTTTCACAATTGAACGATTTCTTTCGATGTACAGCGCTATTTCAGCCCGATTTTTTGCTGTGAGTCGATCCATGTCTAAAATGGCATAGGCTGACGTTTCAGAATCTGCCTAGCTTGTCAAAATAGGCTGAAAAATGGCGGAGTTATTAAACATTTCAATAGTCCCTGTCTAGATGGCGCACCCTGTATACTCAGATAACAGAACAAATTTAGAAGGTGCTTCAAGAAAGTTAGACCAAGAGCTAGTTAGGGCAATCAAGGAAAGCACAATTGCAGCGCAACTTGAAAAAGGTAGGATAGATTGGCATTTTATTCCCCCGGCATGACCTCACTTCGGAGGTATTTGGAAAGCTGGACTGAAATCCAAGAAACCACATCTGAAAAGGGTAAAAAATATTCTGACATTTGAAGAGATGTCGACACTTTTATGTCAAATAGAAGCATGCTTAAACTCAAGACCATTGTATACCACAGAAAAAAAGAGGAAATATTGACATATTGAAATTTTTGGGTAAAGTATAAGGACGAATATTTACAACAAGAGTATTTACAATTTAGAAGAAGGATAAATTTTACCATTAAAAAATGAAAATAGCCATCCAGGCAGGAAGACATTGGGGTAAGGGGAAAAGGTCCATATAGTCAAGGATGCAAAGGACCGACTGGTGGATCTTAAAATATATGGATACATCTCTAGACCTGCTAAAAGTTGTCCCTTAGAAGGCATAAAATCTGTCGACAAAATGGAATCTGATTTGGAAGAGAGAAAACGAGAAAGACAGAAAAGCGAGAATATCTAAACTTGGTATTCTAAAAGCTATGCTATTATTTAAATTCTGCCAATTTTCTATTGCTTCAGCTAAAGTTGATCAGCTTAAATATGCGATACAGAATTTAAAAATATTTTATAAAGTGGACGCATACTTTGAAAGTATGCCGAAAGCTAACTTTGGGCGGAGCCGAAGTTGATATACCCTTGCAGAATATTCTGTAAATTATATTCTACAAAACTACTCAAGTGATGCATTCTTCATACTCATAAAAAATCCCAACTTTCTTACTTTAAAAACACCAAAGTTCTGGCATTTACAATCGTTCAGTTATATGGCAGCTGTAGGATATAGTCGGCCGATCCTTATGAAATTTGTTAGGTCGGATTGATTGGTCAAAAATAAAACCCATAGAAAATCCCGACTTCCTAACTTTACAAACACCAAAGTTATGGCATTTCCGATCGTTCAGTTATATGGCAGCTATAGGATTTAGTCGGCCGATCCTTATGAAATTTGGAAGGTCGGATTGACTTAACTTTACAAACACCAAAGTTATGGCATTTCCGATCAATCAGTTGTATGGCAGCTATATGATATAGTCGGCTGATCCCGGCCCTTCCGACTTATATACTGCGTGCAAAGGAAAGAAGGGTGTGTGCAAAGTTTCACTTCGATATCTTTAAAACTGAGAGACTAGTTTGCGTAGAAACAGACAGACGGACAGACAGACGGACAGACAGACGGACAGACAGACAGACGGACAGACAGACGGAAAGACAGACGGACAGACGGACATGCTTATATCAACTCAGGAGGCGATCCTGATCAAGAATATATATACTTTATAGGGTCGGAGATGTCTCCTTCACTGCGTTGCACACTTTCGACCCTCTGCAAGGGTATAAAAATGAGAGCTATTTGCGAAAGACTTCATGGCTTTGAGGATCACTGTCTTTTAGTTCTGAATGACACAGAACGGCAGATCTCAGACCTAGAAGAAAATAATTAACTTTTTATGGCTCAGGGTAATTCAAGAATTAAACGAGCTCCGTTGGGATTCATCGGATCGCTTTATTACATTTTATTTGGGATAATGGATGAAGACGACAGGATACAGATCGATATTAATATGAAGAACCCTTGAAGCAATAAGCAAAGCCTTAACAAGTTAAGTAGAGAGCAAACCTCCTTGGTCGATTCTACGACAATATATTGATAAAAACGACTAATGAGGTTAACTCAAATTTTAATGGAATGAACAAAAGAATTGCGAATATGACGATTGTATTACAAAAATCTTCTTATGTGTAGAAGGAGTCAACTTTTTTATGATAACCAAGCAATTAAGTAACGTCATTGTCGATTTTGCTACCGTCGTCGTTGTCGCCTAATCATCCATCATTTGACAAACTCTTTTTTTCCAGTGTAACGAATTTGCTTAAGCTGGTGTTGGGATGGGAATAGACAGGCGCACGCATAATTCTCCGGCTATTGCTCGTCGGCTAATGGGGTGGTATTTTTGCCGTCCTTTCCCTGAGGTGCCTAATTTTCACATTATTATTCTCGATATTTTGCGTGCTACGACAAGCTATGTACATCGGGTGGACCACAACACAACACAAACACATCAAACTTAGTCTATTGGACATACAAGATCGGACGACTATTTAACCCCCAGATGTTGTGGGATTACGGATGCCCCTCCCTGCCTTGGCCATTCTCTGCATTCCCCTAGTTATATGGAATTTTAAAATATTTCTTTTGGTGAATGGCCCCTTTGGGTTTCACAGGTCGATCTTACTAGCCGAAGGCAAAACTACTCGGTCTTAGAACATTATAATTATTTTATTCCTTAGTAGCTAATAAAAATGGTTAAAATTAAACATGATGTGAGTAAATGAAGTAGTAAAATATGATGTGCGTGCAATGAGTATATGTATGTGCGTAACAAAGAAACAATAAACGTGAAGGTGTTTAAATTGGACATAAAAAATTGTGTACGACAAAAGAGAAGTTAAAATCGCATTGTGTTTTGTCAAGTAAGAGACATTTAATAAGTAGACTAACGCAAACGGATCAAAGAAAAGGTTGGCAAGTTTTGTTGCTGCTTTTCTTTAGATTTTTAATATGTTGTTTCAATTTAAATATTTTTTTTTTTTTTGATTACGCGTTTAGAAGAACCTTTTTTTTTTTTGTTTTTGTGTGCATTTTGCCTTTAGTTTAAATATTTAGGTAGGGAAAATAATATATCGGAGCCTAAGCCACCGAGTCACTCACCCGAACAATTCGTAGACATCCAACGGAGAAAGCGCTTTGGCCGTGGAGATCGAAGCTGTGGGGTTTAAAATTTTATACAAACAAATTCTCTAAACGTAAGGCTAACACCAAATCTTCTTTTTTTTTTAAATTCGACAAGATCATTTACATTTACATTTTTCTTCTCTTTGACGGACTCTTATTTATCTCTTTTGTTTTTCCAACGACGCCTATCGCACTTTCGCTTAGATTACTAAGATATAAAACAAAAAAAAACAAGAGAAAACGCTATAGTCGGGTGCCCCGACTATCAGATACCCGTTACTCAGGTAAAGGGAGTGCGAGGGAGATGGAGATAGAAACTTTGATCACGCATAACTTTTTAACGAATGGTCCGATTTGAAAAATTTCTTCTACATTTCGATAGGTATTGATAAACACAATAAAACTGCATTTTTACTTTTCCGAAATATTTAAATTTTTAAAATCGAATATAAGCGATTGTGGGCGTCAGAGGGGGCGTGGCACCTTTTTGAAATAAGCTTGCGCTGCGTAGGAACTCCTAGAATCTGCATGCAAATTGCCAATCTTCTAGCTTTTATAGTTTCCGAGATCTCAGCGTTCATACGGACAGACAGACAGACGGACAGACGGACATGGCTAGATCGACTCGGCTAGTGATCCTGAACAAGAATATATATACTTTATAGGGTCGGAAACGCTTCCTTCTACCTGTTACATACTTTTGCACGAATACAATATACCCTTTTACTCTACGAGTAACGGGTATAACTATTCTAATCTTAAATTACTTTTAAACATTTTTTTTTTCAAATATTCTTTTTTTTTTTTTTTGTGCCTTTCGGCTTTACTTCTTTGATTGCTTATATATGCACAGACAAATTAAGTTGCGAGCATTTTCGCCATCCATTTTACGTAGGGCGGCTTCTTGAGACACGAAGAAGAAAAGGCAATTGTGAGGCTTTTCTTATTGGCCTATATAGACGGTGGACGGCTCAGATATTCATCATTTTTGACAACTACTGCGGCTAATTTATCTGGGTGGGACTTCGGCGTTTACGTCCTCATTGCCAAGACCTTGCTTTGGCCGGCAAACCTTCGCGCAGGTGAATTGTTGGCACTTCTTTTGCCGCCTGTTGCTAATTCCTCCGCCGCTGTCGAAAAACAGTTTAGCCGAACCCTAATGGCAACAAAACTCTCTGTTACTGACTATATTTTTTTTTTCCATTTAATGTCTCACCTTTTCTGAGGGCTGGGCAACACAAATTTTAACACAATTCACTTCCCGGGCCAACTGAGGGATCACTCGCGAAATGACTGACTTCTAGCCAGATTCTATCTAAACGCCAGTCTTTCTTCACTCTTGTTTTAATTTTTTTAATCACTGAGCTGACTTGACTGGATCCTCTGGCCGACAAAAGGGAATAGAACGAATGGACGCCCTGAATTAAGCGGGAACCCATGTCGCTCTCCCAAAGGTGAATTTTCCCTCCGGAGAAAACCTGACATTCGGCCCTGTTAAATAACCCTTCTAATTTGACCGACGACCTCGACTTCGAACATCTCTCTCCTAGATGGCGCCTGCAACCTCTGGTTTTTCTCTCATAGAGGGCGGGACTCTCAGCTTGTTTTGCTGGGACAAGCGTTACAAAAAACCCCCCACGCAAGATCAGACTTGGGGGTCAGACCTCCAAGACTGATACCACCAAAGCTTGGCACAGCTATTGCTTGAGATCTTTCGCATGGTAGCGACCCACAGAGCGACCCTGCAAATCCTCAAGATCGTAATAGGAATTACCTATCTTTTTCCTTATCCGCGCCTTCAAGTAAGCTGGACCAAGTTTAGCGTTATACCCTGCCTGAAAATTGCTCTGCTTGAAATTTTTCCTGAACACTTCCTGTCCCTCGGCATACGACACTTCTCGCGACCTCAAATTGTAAGCCCGCTCATTTTTGACTCGTTGCTTCGCCATCACCTCCAAAGCCTTGCTTCTTACCAGATCCAATGAATCTTCTTTTGCAAGCATTGTCGATCTGTCGTCTAACAGGCGAAGAGCTCTTAATAACTTGTATGTAGCTCCTGAGCCGACAAACTGCTGTCCAAACACCATATAATACGGAGAAGTTCCTATACTGGAATGCACTGCCGTCCTTAACGCGCAACAAATGCTACTGAGCTGTTCGTCCCAGTTCTTCTGATCAGGCTTCACATATGAGCGTATTGCTGCGATTACCGAACGATTAACTCTTTCTGAGGCATTAGCTTGAGGAGAATATACCGCCGTCAGAGTGTGCGATACCTTGTTAATTCTGAGAAAATTTTATTGGCCTATATAGACGGTGGACGGCTCAGATATTCATCATTTTTGACAACTACTGCGGCTAATTTATCTGGGTGGGACTTCGGCGTTTACGTCCTCATTGCCAAGACCTTGCTTTGGCCGGCAAACCTTCGCGCAGGTGAATTGTTGGCACTTCTTTTGCCGCCTGTTGCTAATTCCTCCGCCGCTGTCGAAAAACAGTTTAGCCGAACCCTAATGGCAACAAAACTCTCTGTTACTGACTATATTTTTTTTTTCCATTTAATGTCTCACCTTTTCTGAGGGCTGGGCAATACAAATTTTAACACAATTCACTTCCCGGGCCAACTGAGGGATCACTCGCGAAATGACTGACTTCTAGCCAGATTCTATCTAAACGCCAGTCTTTCTTCACTCTTGTTTTAATTTTTTTAATCACTGAGCTGACTTGACTGGATCCTCTGGCCGACAAAAGGGAATAGAACGAATGGACGCCCTGAATTAAGCGGGAACCCATGTCGCTCTCCCAAAGGTGAATTTTCCCTCCGGAGAAAACCTGACATTCGGCCCTGTTAAATAACCCTTCTAATTTGACCGGCGACCTCGACTTCGAACATCTCTCTCCTAGATGGCGCCTGCAACCTCTGGTTTTTCTCTCATAGAGGGCGGGACTCTCAGCTTGTTTTGCTGGGACAAGCGTTACAAAAAACCCCCACGCAAGATCAGACTTGGGGGTCAGACCTCCAAGACTGATACCACCAAAGCTTGGCACAGCTATTGCTTGAGATCTTTCGCATGGTAGCGACCCACAGAGCGACCCTGCAAATCCTCAAGATCGTAATAGGAATTACCTATCTTTTTCCTTATCCGCGCCTTCAAGTAAGCTGGACCAAGTTTAGCGTTATACCCTGCCTGAAAATTGCTCTGCTTGAAATTTTTCCTGAACACTTCCTGTCCCTCGGCATACGACACTTCTCGCGACCTCAAATTGTAAGCCCGCTCATTTTTGACTCGTTGCTTCGCCATCACCTCCAAAGCCTTGCTTCTTACCAGATCCAATGAATCTTCTTTTGCAAGCATTGTCGATCTGTCGTCTAACAGGCGAAGAGCTCTTAATAACTTGTATGTAGCTCCTGAGCCGACAAACTGCTGTCCAAACACCATATAATACGGAGAAGTTCCTATACTGGAATGCACTGCCGTCCTTAACGCGCAACAAATGCTACTGAGCTGTTCGTCCCAGTTCTTCTGATCAGGCTTCACATATGAGCGTATTGCTGCGATTACCGAACGATTAACTCTTTCTGAGGCATTAGCTTGAGGAGAATATACCGCCGTCAGAGTGTGCGATACCTTGTTAATTCTGAGAAAATTTTGAAAAATCTCCGCCTTAAATTGGGATCCGTTGTCCGAGATTATGGTCTCCGGAACTCCGAACGTGTGGAACAAATCTTCCTGAAGATATTTTATCACCACATCCGCCGTCAGTTTCTTCACAGCTTTCAAAAATACAAATTTGGAATAGTGGTCTAGAACAATAAACATGCCGATGTGCCCACTTTTCGACCTGGGATACGGACCCAAAAAATCAATATACAACTTTTGGAAAAATCTTTGCGATTCTGCAGGTGCTCCCATAGGCGGTCGCTGAATCTTATTCGCAGCCTTAGTCGACTTACAAACCTCGCAAGCCAGCACATGAACCTTTACGTCTTTAACCAAACTCGGCCAGTAATAATATTTACGCACCCGCTCCAACGTTTTGTGGATGCCTCCGTGCGATGCTAAGGGCTGATCGTGTGCTTTGTTTAACACTTCCGGTACCAAATCTTGAGGAACCCATAGTTTCCATATGTAATTGTCGTGTAAAACTTCACCCGTAGCATGTTCGGTTTTTCTATATAAGCGCTCGTCCACAACCTTGAGATCCGGTAGTTTATCCTCATTTGCCCTTATTCGCTCCATCAACAACACATAATCACTTGACCTGAAAGCTGGCGACTCCAAGTCGACCAGAAGACCTTGACTAGCTTCTATGGCCGCCACGCTATCCTCATTCATCCTGGAAAGAGCATCCGGTACAACGTTTAATTTGCCACTTCTATGCTCAATCTTAAAGCAAAAGCCTTGCAATTTTAGAGCCCATCTTGCCAAACGTGAATGCAAATCGGTCTGTGTCATAAGCCATTTCAAGGATGCATGATCAGTTATGACCGTGAATTCATGCCCTTCTATATAAGCCCTGAATCGTTTTATGCACACCATCACAGCCAATAGTTCTTGTTCAGTGACTGAGTAGCTTTTTTGCGCCTTATTTAACTTTTTGGAAACAAACGCTAAGGGATATTTATCACCCTCGACTGTTTTCTGTACCAACACACCGCCAACACCGGTTTGACTTGCATCGCAATGAATAAAAAATGGCTTGCTGAAGTCAGGACTACGAAGTACTGGAGCGACACATAGCATTTCCTTTAGTTTTTCGAATGCTTGCTGGCCTTCAGGAGTCATGGCAAACTTTTGTTTGGGCTTTATTAAATCTGTGAGCGGAGAGGCTACAGAAGCGAAATTGCCAATAAATTTCCGGTACCAACCAGCCATCCCCAGAAATCTTCTTAACGCTTTAAGAGTCTTGGGCAGTGGGAAATCGACCATAGCCGCTATTTTCCGGATCTGTACGGATCACCCCCTCTCCAACAATATGCCCCAGATATTTTACCGAGCGCCTACAGAATTTACTCTTCTCCACGTTCAGAGTGAGTCCCGCAGCTCTCACTTGGTTTGCCACTGTTTGCAAAACCCTCAAATGTGATTCGAAGCTGTCAGACACAATCAACAAGTCATCTAAATACACGAAAACCTCATTCCGAAGCTCGGCCGGGATGACCTTGTCCATCAATCTGGTCATAGTTTGGGAGGCATTCGTTAACCCAAATGGCATGACATTATACTGGTATAAAGGCTTTTCCGGGATTGTAAATGCTGTCATTTCACGAGACTTTGGATCGAGCGGTATCTGCCAATAAGCATCTTTCAGGTCTAAACTAGATATGTACATAGCCTTTGGAAGTCTACCCAAAATTCCATCTATTTGCGGCAGGGGATACGCATCCTTCCTAGTCACTGCATTAACTTTCCTACTATCCAGACACAATCTTACTTTTCCCGGTTTCTGCACCAAAACAACGGGTGATGACCATGCACTGTCCGATTCTTCAATCACCCCAAGCTTGAGCATTCTGTCTACCTCCGCATACAATAATTTTTCTACCGCCGGTGACACGGGAAAATGCCTTTGCTTAACTGGCTTAGCATCCCCAACATCTATCGAGTGCGACAAAAGTGATGTTTTTCCTAGCCCAGACACAGCAAACGAAGGAAATTTTGCTATGGTATTCTGCAATGCTTCTTTTTGGCTAGGCGACAGGTCATACGAGTCAGCTGCGATTTCAGAGATCACCATTTCAGGCGGTAACAACCCAAATGCTGTCCAAAAATCTATCCCAAGGTACAGGTCTTGGCTAAGGGATGGAATGATGTGCAAATCGAGCTCTCTGACTTCCTGATTATACTGCACGGGAGTCCTTAATCTACCCATTACCTCTTGGTTCTTCCCATCTGCCGTGGAGGCAGCCAAAATTCCTCGCTTAAATTTCACCTTGCTTCTAATCACTTGCTGGGCTAAATTTCCTCCTATCACACTTATAGCAGCGCCTGTGTCTAACAATCCTAGGACCACTCTGTCGAGAACGCGAACTTCCGCATAAGGCCGTTTATCTGGTTGCTTATATCGGATTGCATTGATAGCTTTAGCTGCTTTCCAAAAATTCCTCATCCTTTTCGCACTTCGGGATTGTGAACGTTGCCGAGTTAAACGATTATTTGGTATATAAATGGGTTTTAAATTTAATGATGTCGGCCAGAAACGTGGTTTACCGGACATACAATCGGACGAAAACGGATTTTTGACCGATGAAACATTAGCAATTTGCTCTATCCGTTCGCGTCCTGATTGATCGTCGGCCGGCGACGTGGAACACACGGTGGCTGACGGGACTGTGTGTTCGACTTCCCGTTTTTTTGGCATTTACCACATGAAGGCTTATATACGTTTGGAGTACCACAGCCATAGCAAAAGATTTTTCTCTTGCTTTCGCAGTCCTGATACCGGTGTCCCTCTTTGTGGCAATTCCAACACACTAATGCCAAAGCGCCGATTACTAAATCTCCTTCTTGATCCGAAAACTCGGAAGCCTCATCTGACAACGCTTCCTCTAGCAATTCTGCCACCTGTTGGCGAAAAGGTGCTCCTTTATGATATCCGTGAGTCCGCTTCACATCTTGCAAGAATGCTTCCCTACGCCTGCATATCTCCCGGATGCTGTCTACCGTTTCTATGGTCACATTTAATATTTCGTGACGGATTTCAGGCCTTAAATTTCTTTTTAAAATGTCCACTATAGTTCTTTCTGACAGTGGGGACTCTAGGGTATCCATTAACTGGACAATTGAGTCATAAAATGAATCAAAGGATTCCTTTTCCCTTTGTTTTCGATCCCGAATGGCTTCAATTATGTCCACATCAGTCCTAGTGTCGCGAAATTGCTTTCGCAATGCCTCACATAGAGTACCCCAGTGAACCTGCCTTTTTGCCTTGTGGAACCTCCAAAAAAATTCACGGGCCTTGCCATCGAAGAGAATGTTTGCGTTGTTGCATACTAATTCAAATCTACTCTCCAACGTTTGGTGGGTTAGTGATTCAACTCTATAGATAAAGTTATCTACACTAATTCCGTCCGCGCTGCCATTAAATTTTAATTTCCACCCGTTCATGATGTGGCCGACTTTATCCGGTCTCTGCATTAAGTCACTTCTGTGAGTCTCCGCCGCATCGGACATTATTGATCCTCGCCGCTCTACATTATGCACAATGGGGTCTGGAGTCGGATCCCTGTTTACGTGCCCTCCTGCTAACGGACCGAGATGTGCAGCTACATTGGACTGAATTAGTTGAGCCATCTGCTCCGATAATTGTGTCAAAATATCGTTTTGCATGGACCTAACTGCCTGAGCAACTATTGTCCCTATTGCTTCTGTGCTGACTGAAGCCTCATTAACCGCTGCAGCTTCTGAGACAGGTTGATCTTTTCTAGCCGTCGCCATTTTTGCCTTTTGACTCGTCCCAGCCGCTGATCCTTGCCCTTCAAAACACACAAAACACTGCCCAACCAAACATCTTCACCCCATCAACAACCACTCCTGGTGTCTCCTTTGCCAACGCACTCCGCTACCCTGGAATCTCACAAACATCTACCGCCCAACCTGCAGCATTGCGTCCACAGCCACCCATATCAAACCTAAATGATTTTCCGCTCTTAAGCCAAAATGGCCAAACAACAAGTCAACCTTCTACGCAGCAAAACCAAACTCTTCCCCCACAAATACTTAGCGGTCTAGAATCTACACTAGCTACTCTTGCAAACGTCATGATGACGATTCAAAGTTCCCTTCAAGAACTACTGCGAAACCAGAGTCTTCTAATGGAACTGCTGATCAAACAAAAGTCCGTATAAATGGACTCCTTAAGAATATGCTTCTGGAACGCAAACGGCGTTTCCCGGCACAAAGACGAACTCCTACAGTTCCTAAACAGCCACAATATCGATATCATGCTACTTTCTGAAACCCATCTAACTAATAAAAACTACTTCCATATCATCGGATATATATTCCACGCGACCAACCACCCGGACGGTAAAGCACACGGAGGTACCGGTATACTCATAAAACAACGCATAAAACATCATCCCTTGGAGACATTCGCTACTAACTACCTGCAGGCCACATCCCTACGTATAAACCTAATTGGCGGCCCACTTACCCTATCCGCCATATATTGTCCCCCACGCTTCAGTATTGCAGAAAATGAGTTTATGAATTTCTACAACTCACTAGGACGCTGCTTTATAGCTGCCGGTGATTATAACGCAAAGCATCCCCACTGGGGATCTCGTCTTATCAACCCCAAAGGCCGCCAATTATACAACGCTATTATCACTCCTGGTAATGCGCTTGACTTTGTCTCACCAGCTAGGCCTACATACTGGCCCACAGATCCAAATAAACAACCTGACATTATCGATTTCGCTGTTATTAGAAGAGTCTCGCACAGGCTGATAAACATAAAAACCTTAGAAGAGCTCACATCGGACCATTCGCCAGTTCTCCTCTGTCTATCTGAACAGCCGCAGCTTCTGGAACGCCCCCAACATCTAACATCAAACAAAACAAACTGGCTGAAGTACAAAAAATATGTAAGTGCACACATCGAACTTGATCCTGAAATTTCCTCTGAATCTGACATTGACAAGTCGCTTAAACACCTCACGGACGTAATGTCCTCTGCCGCCAAACATTCTACGCCAGAACCCTCATCCACAAACCCGCTAAGAACTGGACGCTCAAGTATCCAGATCGAGTCTCTCCTACTTGAAAAACGTAGACTTCGCAGAGACTGGCAGACTCATCGGTCCCCAGCTACTAAGAAAAGACTTAATGAAGCATCTCGAAAATTGTCGAAGGCCCTCTCTACCGAAAAGAACCAGGCCCAACGGGCCTACATTGCGAAACTATCCCCGACGGGTAATAAATTCCCACTATGGAGAGCGCACCCAAACATGCAGCCACCAATAGATCCCGATTGGCCAATTCGATCACAAACAGGTGCCTGGGCGCGCAGTGACGAAGAAAGAGCTAACACCTTTGCCCATCACCTGGAAAACGTCTTCAAGCCCCACCCGCCATCCAACCAATTCACTCTACCGAATGTCTCGCTAGCGTCGCCGTCCTCCCCAGTTACCCTTGAAACCAGCACAATACTTAAGGCTATTAAAGAACACATAAACCCAAAAAAGGCTCCTGGTCACGATTTTATTTCTCCAAAAATGATAATTGAATTACCTGCTTGCGCAGTCAGATGCATCGCATTTATATTTAACTCAATATTGAAATGGGGCTACTTTCCTGACCAATGGAAAAAGTCTGTCATTACAATGATCCCGAAGCCAGGAAAAGACAAATCCCAGCCTTCCTCGTACCGGCCCATCAGTCTGCTCCCATGTCTATCAAAGCTATTTGAAAAACTGCTTCTTGTTCATCTAGTAACACATCTTCAAAACAACAGAACGATCCCTCTGCACCAATTCGGATTTAGGGAAAAGCATGGAACTATCGAACAGATAAACCGCTTAACATCTGAAATTCGCACGGCTTTCGAACACAAGCAATATTGCAGTGCCTTATTTCTGGACGTATCACAGGCATTTGATCGCGTCTGGATCGACGGTCTGGTATACAAAATCAAAACCCTCCTACCAGAAAACACTCACAAGTTGCTTGAGTCATACCTCAGAAACAGAGTTTTCACCGTGAGATGTAAAACCTTTACTTCAACCATCCGTAACATCGAAGCTGGAGTACCCCAAGGAAGTGTGCTTGGACCAATCTTGTACATCCTTTACACGGCAGACATTCCAACAAGCCGCCAGACCCTCATCTCAACCTTTGCTGACGACACTGCCATTGTCAGCCGCTCGAAATGCCCAAAAACAGCTACAGCCCATTTAAAAGAACACCTGGTAGCTGTAGAAAAATGGCTCGCAGACTGGCGTATCAAAGTCAATGAGCAAAAGTGTAAGCACATTACATTTACACTAAACTTGTCGAAATGCCCACCACTGACGCTAAACAACAAGCCGGTTCCACAAGCAGACGAAGTCACCTATCTCGGCATACACCTAGACAGGAGGCTTACCTGGAGAAAGCATATAGAAGCAAAGAAGACCCATTTAAAACTAAAGGCCAGCAGCCTTCACTGGCTCATGAACTACCGCTCCCCCCTTCCACTCGAATATAAAGTACTACTGTATAACTCGTGCTTAAAGCCGATCTGGACCTACGGTTCCGAGCTTTGGGGAAACGCAAGCAGCAGCAATATAGAAATTATTCAAAGAGTACAATCAAAGACCCTACGAACAATAACTGGAGCCCCCTGGTACATCCGCAATGCAAACATCCAGAGAGACCTGGATATAAATCCCGTAAAAGAAGAAATTGTTTCCAGAAAAATTAAATATGAAGCCAGATTATCAAATCACCCAAACCTGCTTGCAAGACAACTCAACCGGCTAAGCTATCATTCCCGTCTACAGCGGAATGATTTCCCATCCCTTTTTCAATAACATAAGTTAACGTAACATAGATTAAGATTTGAAAACTTATTGTTAGTCTCTTAAGTAATAGAAAAGATCCAATAAATAAGAACAAAGTATAAAAAAAAAAAAAAAAAAAAAAAAAAAAACACACCGTGTTGCAGGTCGGACAGGTTGCTATTGCTTTCGAGTGAGCCGCTATACAAGACTTGTGGAACTCGTGTCCACATTTGGTTTTGTACAAAACTCCAGTGCATAAATCTTTCCCACAAAGATTGCAATTTGCGGCTTTGCCCTGCCCATCCATCTTTACAATGCGCTCTTCCGATCTAAGTTATAGAGAGTTTCGCTAGTGATGCTCCCAGCTTAAGATACTTTAATCAGAAAGCTTAAACACTCTCTTTGGCCTCTCTCTCACCTAGGCTATTCCAAAAGAGTCAGTGAACTCTGAAATTCTGGTCACCTGATCAGCAATTTACAAAACTCTAATTTAATTTCTCTTCTTTTATTTGCTGTCGCGTGAGAGTAAAAGCGGTCAACGACCTGGTACAGCGAAACGCTGCTCTGATTGCTCTTTTCTAATTGCCCAGACTCTCTGTTGTAAAGCCAACTTGTTGCGCTGGTCAGTAATTTTAAAACAGAGAACAGAAACCTAATCAACTACCTAATATGAACATAATCTTAAATGCAATATTTAAACAGAAATATACGAAATGACATAAATATAAACGATAAAAAAAACAAAAATGTAAATATGTGTAAAAATCAAGCGATCAAAAGAAATCATAAAAAAATTGTTTGCCTTCAAGCATAGTAGATCTCCCTTTCAAACCTTATCAGTAAATCTGTCGTCAACGAAATGCATGCGAAAAGAGAAACAAAACTGCATTAGCAGCGACGATCCGCTTTAACAGAGCGCAAGTGCCAAAAACAACGCTCGACAGTCCGCGTGTGCCTTGCCAAGCGACAAGACGACAATCGTTACGCCGCATTGTTCTGCTAGGCTGCTCTGTTTTTTTTTTTTTTCGCGATCGCCGGTATACGCAAGGTTTTTTTGACTAAAACTAATCGCCTCCCTTGCTTTTCCCCCTTCTGCTTAACTTTTTTCGTCACACGTGGTCAGATCCCCTCTTGTAAAAAGAGTGTTTGGTCTGCTTATCCAAGCGCTTGACAAAAAAGTTTTTTTTTTTTTATTTATTTTGTTGTGAAGTGTAAATTAAAGACAAATGGTGGAGTTCTAATTTTTATTTCTCAGCCGTGGTCAGGTGATATGCCTAAAGCATTATCTAGCCTGCAATTTCCTAAGCGTCTGACAAACAAAAATTAAACTTCCCTATTTGAAAACCATCACCTCGCTTTGCTTACACCGTAAACCGTGGCCAGACGATCAACTGCGAGCAGTAAAATCGCTGTGAGTCCTATGCGTTTTAACAATGTATTTTAGCGAGTGAGTTTGTTATTATTTTTTTTTTCTTGTGCAAAATTTGATTTACATTTGTGATCAGCAACCGTTGCTTGTGGTTCAGGCAGTCAGCTGAAATTCCAAAAGCCCACTGATATTTATGTGTGTTTGCTACTCTGTAAACTGTTTAATTGTTGAACTGTGGATGTATGAGTGTTTGTGTGTGTTTTAGCCATTGATAATATTATGGCCTAAATTGGCCCTGAAGTTGGGCGCCAGATTATAATAATGTTATTTATTGATTAATTATAATTGTAACGAATTTGCTTAAGCTGGTGTTGGGATGGGAATAGACAGGCGCACGCATAATTCTCCGGCTATTGCTCGTCGGCTAATGGGGTGGTATTTTTGCCGTCCTTTCCCTGAGGTACCTAATTTTCACATTATTATTCTCGATATTTTGCGTGCTACGACAAGCTATGTACATCGGGTGGACCACAACACAACACAAACACATCAAACTTAGTCTATTGGACATACAAGATCGGACGACTATTTAACCCCCAGATGTTGTGGGATTACGGATGCCCCTCCCTGCCTTGGCCATTCTCTGCATTCCCCTAGTTATATGGAATTTTAAAATATTTCTTTTGGTGAATGGCCCCTTTGGGTTTCACAGGTCGATCTTACTAGCCGAAGGCAAAACTACTCGGTCTTAGAACATTATAATTATTTTATTCCTTAGTAGCTAATAAAAATGGTTAAAATTAAACATGATGTGAGTAAATGAAGTAGTAAAATATGATGTGCGTGCAATGAGTATATGTATGTGCGTAACAAAGAAACAATAAACGTGAAGGTGTTTAAATTGGACATAAAAAATTTTGTACGACAAAAGAGAAGTTAAAATCGCATTGTGTTTTGTCAAGTAAGAGACATTTAATAAGTAGACTAACGCAAACGGATCAAAGAAAAGGTTGGCAAGTTTTGTTGCTGCTTTTCTTTAGATTTTTAATATGTTGTTTCAATTTAAATATTTTTTTTTTTTTTGATTACGCGTTTAGAAGAACCTTTTTTTTGTTTTTGTGTGCATTTTGCCTTTAGTTTAAATATTTAGGTAGGGAAAATAATATATCGGAGCCTAAGCCACCGAGTCACTCACCCGAACAATTCGTAGACATCCAACGGAGAAAGCGCTTTGGCCGTGGAGATCGAAGCTGTGGGGTTTAAAATTTTATACAAACAAATTCTCTAAACGTAAGGCTAACACCAAATTTTCTTTTTTTTTTAAATTCGACAAGATCCGTGCGCATTTTTTTTTTTTCTTTTACATTTTTCTTCTCTTTGACGGACTCTTATTTAACTCTTTTGTTTTTCCAACGACTCCTATCGCACTTTCGCTTAGATTACTAAGATATAAAACAAAAAAAAACTATTCTAATCTTAAATTACTTTTAAACATTTTTTTTTCCAAATATTCTTTTTTTTTTCTTGTGCCTTTCGCTTTACTTCTTTGATTGCTTATATATGCACAGACAAATTAAGTTGCGAGCATTTTCGCCATCCATTTTACGTAGGGCGGCTTCTTGAGACACGAAGAAGAAAAGGCAATTGTGAGGCTTTTCTTATTGGCCTATATAGACGGTGGACGGCTCAGATATTCATCATTTTTGACAACTATTGCGGCTAATTTATCTGGGTGGGACTTCGGCGTTTACGTCCTCATTACCAAGACCTTGCTTTGGCCGGCAAACCTTCGCGCAGGTGAATTGTAGGCACTTCTTTTGCCGCCTGTTGCTAATTCCTCCGCCGCTGTCGAAAAACAGTTTAGCCGAACCCTAATGGCAACAAAACTCTCAGTTACTGACTATATTTTTTTTCCCATTTAATGTCTCACCTTTTCTGAGGGCTCGGCAACACAAATTTTAACACAATTCACTTCCCGGGCCAACTGAGGGATCACTCGCGAAATGACTGACTTCTAGCCAGATTCTATCTAAACGCCAGTCTTTCTTCACTCTTGTTTTAATTTTTTTAATCACTGAGCTGACTTGACTGGATCCTCTGGCCGCCAAAAGGGAATAGAACGAATGGACGCCCTGAATTAAGCGGGAACCCATGTCGCTCTCCCAAAGGTGAATTTTCCCTCCGGAGAAAACCTGACATTCGGCCCTGTTAAATAACCCTTCTAGTTTGACTGGCGACCTCGACTTCGAACATCTCTCCCCTAGATGGCGCCTGCAACCTCTGGTTTTTCTCTCATAGAGGGCGGGACTCTCAGCTTGTTTTGCTGGGACAAGCGTTACACTTTTTAAGTCCACCGTCGCCCAGACATCTATGATTTTGTCTTTGAGACAAATCTCCTCAATTTCTTTTTTGGTTTCGCCGAAAGAGCATTTCGCAACTTGTCGACGCAAATGCATTAAAAATTCAGTAAAGCCTTCACCTTCCACAGGAACCATAGTTTGGAACATGTGCCTCTCGAGAACCGAGTTCCACCCAGCCCTTAGCAACTTATTTCGCTTTTTGTAAACAGAAGTTATCTCATCTGACTCTATGTAGATGTAGCCATGTCTCCCACTCATTTATCCACAACGCCTGGTCAAATGTTTGAAATAGAAATGGTTTTAGCTCCGTCATTTCGGTAGATTACTGAATAATACATAATTACAATCAACTTTTTTTTCAGCTCCAATAATAACAATTCGTTGTTATTATCATTTGCTTCATGTTCACCTCCACCCCGCTCCTAAACATGCTCTCTTGGTATGCCTTTTTTGCATTCGCCCTTGCATTTAAATCTCTCTCTCATTTTACCACCACCTCTTTATCATCTCTTAAGATCTGCAGGAATTTAATCCGCACACTTGCTTTACCCACCTATTTTTCGTGGCGTGATCAAAACTTTTTCCGTTTCCTTTTAATTTCTTTTTTTTCTCTTCATCAGCCTGAATTTAATTGACGCTTTACCCAGTTACTCGTTTTCTGGCGTACCAAGCTTACATACCCATTCACACATGTTTCGCACGTAGATGGGCGTTGTGCGTGCAGGAATATATACATACATATGTATGTACCTCTATTCCCTTTTCCCCCGCTTATGCATTTTCTCTTTACCTGAATTCGGCAGACGACAGCTTATTTTATTAATACTAAGTAAGTTTCCTTCCTTATCCGTCAGTAATTCTGCAATAGTCTTTAATCCTCGTCGCCATAATAGCACGTGCTTTTCGGTTCAATATATTTATTTGCACATTGACTGCTCGCTTTCGTTGCTTATCTTCGACACCTTCTTGAACTCAACATACGGCGGAATCTACCTCGCGTCGTGATGAATTTATGGTTTCCGTGTTGGGCTCGAATTCCGATCAGCTGACACAGGTTCCCACAGCCTTAAAACTGAGGGACAAGTTTGCGTAGAATGGGACAGACGGACAGACGGACCGGCGGACGGACAGACGGACAAACGGACATTGCTAGATCGACTCTCCTGGTGATGCTGATCAAGAATATATATACTTTATGGGGTTGGAAATGTCTCCTTCACTGCGTTGCAAACTTTTGACAAATTATAATACCCTCTTCAAGGGTATAAAAATAACAGACATCAAGACTGACATTAAACTAATGGGCCCTAATATTTATTGCTGGGATGGCAGATCATTCCGATGTAGGCGAGTTCTGTTGGAAACCCGTGTTAGGTTCCGTGCGAGATATTTGGGTGCACGGTAAGTTTGTTGTGGTAGGACGCTTTCTGCTTTGATATTTCATCTTAAAGATCTTTATTCCAAGATCCCTGTTTTCGTATGTTTTCTTTGCGAACATACCACGGTTCCCCAGTGATTGTTCGCAAGATTTGTGTTTTTGAGCGCTGCATAATGTCAACGTAGCTGTTGCTCGCGTTCCCGCAATTCTGGGAGCCTTAAGTTGGGCATCTCGAGCGGCTCAGGGTTGCGGTGTCATCAGCAAATGTTGACGTAGTCAGTCTCTCGTTTGTGGGAATGTCTGCTGTGTATAGGACCAATAGATTTGGGCCCAGTGCGCTACCTTGCGGAATTCCAGCTTCAATGTTGTACTCGTTGGATGTTGTTGCATTGCATTTGACCGCGAAGATTCTGTGGTAGAAGTAGGATTCTCAAGTAACTTATGAGTGTTTTCTGGCAGTAATGTTATGGTTTTGTAAGGGCTTTAAGCCACACTCGGTCGAATGCTTGAGAGACATCGAGGAATATCGCACTACAACATTCGCGATTTTTAAAGGTTGTACGAAGTTTTGATTTTATCCATTTGACTGGCTTGATGGTTCCGTGGCTTTCTCGAAACCCATATTGATGTGCCGGGATTACATTTTGAGCTCTTTGGAGAGACACGTTAATAAACTTATTTGCCTGTACAATGAGGGAAATGTGTGGTCTTTTCCTGGCTTCGGTATAATTATGACAACAGCCTTTTTCAATTTTTTTGGGTAGTACCCCAGTTTTGTGATCCCGTTAATTAGTTTGCATATAACATCCACTGCACAGTTCGGAATTTCAATTATAATTTTGGGGGTTATTATTTAAGTTCTCGAAATACAATCGGCTCAATTGCAATATTATTGCTAAGCAACGGTAGATCAAAAGAGTTTGTAGCGGCGTTTGGCGGAAATACATTTCGTGGGTGTTAATCAAATGTTTCGGCTCTGCCTTCGTCTCCGCGGGCCCAAGTACCCGAGGAGTTTCTAATCGGAGTGACTGAATCTTTCGGAGAGCTTTAATTTCGGCGATAATTTCTCAATGTACTGGAGCTGCGCAAGCTCTTCTTAATGCTTTAGGGTGTTGGTGAGTCTGCGGGTGGCTTTGTTAAAAAGTGGCTTTGAATGCGGCGATCTGCTGGAACATGCGCGAGCATGTTGTTCGATTTTATAGACCATTTGGTGGGCTGCAAATTAACACTCATTATCAGCCATTTAGTTTAATTTGATATATTTTTACTTAACCACCTCCTAGATGATTTAATGATGCTGCAAGGTGTGCAACTACTTCTATGAGTTTTACTTTATAATCATTTGTTTTATATAGTTTTCTAATAATATAACAATTACCTTGATGTATTAACTTTTTTATACGGGATAGACTTTGGTTTTCTTACTATCTAATTATGAAACTGGGAATCTTATCTGAGCCTTATTGCTAGATACTCCCAATTGTCTGCTTTTTAATAACGTTTTTTTTGTGTTAGCGTTAATATTATAAATAGTTTTTCTAGGTATGTTATTCTCATTCTACTTTCTGCAAGTATTGACTGATATAAAAGTTCAGTAGTCCTATTTTTTTCTGAATTGAATTAAGTTAGTTGCCATACTTCTGTGGTTCTTGGGACATAGTTTGTTTACTATAAATATCTTTATTCCACATAAATAAATGAACACACCCCTAAACATATATGTATGTGGGATCCGGTAGTGTTGGTGATGAGACCAGAGTTACCAGGAGCGGTCTCACCTATTAGTCTTTGTCTCCCTTCTTTTAAATATACTGAAAAGGAAGAATTCAACTGCAGAAAATAATGTCTGGCAACTCCTCGCTAAATCAATCGCCGCAAGAATCTCAACTCGATCGGACGTTTTGCGCAATAACATAAGTTTTGTTAAATTTAAGCTACAAGTTGAATGGAATAAACAATATCAGTAATTTAAAGCCAGTGTTACAACTTTATTGAAAAGAGGACACTGCATTTTTGGGGGCTCAACCAGGGATATTGCCCACCATTCGACAGCTTGGACCTTAAATTGAATATTTCACACACGAGAAATATATCAAAGTATTGTGTAGTGCGGAGAACAATTTAAATCTGGTTAAGAGTTTTTAAAAGGAAAGGCAAATAAGCAAAAGTGACAGAGACAGCGATAGAAGCCGAAAAGAAGTTCTTCAGATGGAATTTCGTCAGAAGCGAAAAAGAATTTCATCAGAAGGCGAAACGAATTTCGTCAGAAGCGCAAAAGAATTTCATCAGAAGGCCAAAATACAGACACATGGGCGAGTGAGACGGAAGCAGCGAGTGGAAACGACGAGATCGAGTGACGGTGATTCAAAAAGAAGACGCATCTAATCAGGCTGGTAAAAAGCAAGGATTAGAGAGCAGCGGAGCAGGCTGGAGACAAACGAGAACAGGCAAGACATTGGAGCTGGTGGCGTTAACGGAGCGTGCGGGCAAGAACGTGTTGGCCAGGATTGGAACACGGAATTGAAGGCAGACGTAGACGGCCAGTTGATGCCAATAGAGTTCAGACTCGTAGAGGCAGCGGTATAGAAGGCTGAAGTTCGAGAAGCAGAAGATCGGCTGGAGGAAACAGAAGGAAGACGAGATCAAGCAAGACATTGGAGGCAGACGTAGACGGCCAGAAGGATTTCAATTGAGTTCAGACTCGTAAAGGCAGCGGTACAGTTGCAGAACAGCGGCGTAGTAGGCTGGGCAGTTAAGAAGCAGCGAATCCGGCTGGAGAAGTCAAAAGGCAGACAAGCAGAGAAGCAGACGAGAGGAGCAAGAGCAGAAGCAGCAGAGCATCGTCGGTGCGTGCGAACGGAACTTTGTTGGCTAGAGCTGAGGCACGTGCCAAAGCTGATTCCAATTGGAGGCAAAGCAGTATCGGTGCGTGCGAAGAAGAAAGGAAAAGAGGAAGGACGCTACAGAAAGCAGTGAGCGCGGAAAGCAGCGAGACAGCAAGAGACGAAGCAGGGTCGTCGCCGGTTATATTTGGTTTGAAGACTTGTCCGTTTGATTACAATTGTATCAAAAGGAATTAGAATTAAAAAAACAATTTTGTCATCATATTAACTGTAATTTTTAGCAGGTTACTTTTGTAAAATGGAGAGAGGTGAGATCATGGCATTGCGAGTGGAAGAGTTGCGACGGAGGTTGTCAGAACTGCAGATGAGTACAACCGGACGAAAGTCTCAATTACAACAACGTTTGCTTAACCATTTTGGGTTGATGGATGAGGGTGAGCCCGCAGATTTTAGGTCTACATCGTCCACACCTGCCGTTCCCCATAGCAGAGCAGAAAGACAACATGGCCAAGTAGCGCAGGGACCGTCTAGATCATGGTTTATATTGAAAGACGTAGAAGGAAGTGTTTCTCAGTTTTCAGGCTCAGGAGTCCCAAATATAGATCTGTGGATTGAGAAGTTAGAAGATTGTGCGGCTACTGTGGAGTGGAGCCCGCTGCAGCAGTTTGTTTATGCAAAGCAATTACTTAGTGGAGCAGCTAAAATGTTTGTGCGTAGCCAGAGAGACATTAAGGACTGGGAAAGTTTGAAGTTAGCCTTGAGTGCAGGTATCTACAGCCGAGATTCATCGCAGGTTGGGAAAGCGTCGTCAAAGTAAAGGTGAATTATTGCAGGAGTTTTTATATGCATTAATGGAGATGAAAGTCTAATTGAGTACTTCGTAGAAGGTATCCCAGATTCAAGATCGAATAAATCCATTCTGTATCAGGCTAGAAATCTGAAAGACTTGAAGTGGCAGATCGAGGCATAGCAAAAGGCAAGAAGCACTTATAAGCCAGAAAGCAAGCCTACTTTTCAGGGCAGTAAGGTAGCCAATGAGTCAGCCAAGGAAAAGACAACAGAGTCAGTTAGGAAATGTTTCAGATGTGGAGATCCATCTCATATGAAGAGAGATTGTCCAGTGCAAGAAAAATGTTTTAAATGTAATCGGCCAGGAAACCGAGCAGCGCAGTGTAAGGCAGAGGTTCAAGTCAAAACAGAAGAAAGAACCAATGTAGTCCAGGCAGAGAAAGTAATCCCAAAACAATCTCATGCACCAGTTGCTTGTGGTTTGGAGGTAAAATCTGTTTTCTGTTCGAATGTTGAATTCAAAGGCCTTGTAGATACAGGAGCAGAGCTGTGCTTAATGCGTGGGCGTGTATTTTTAAAACTAGGCGTAGGCGTTGGCAGTTTGATGGGCAGGCAAAGAGTTTTGACAGGAATTGGAGAAAGTCAGGTGGTAACTTTCGGCAGCTTCAAAGCGCCAGTGAATATCTATGGCATAGTATTGTGTATCGAATTCCACGTGATTCCAGACGAAGACATGAAGTTTGATGCAATCTTAGGAACAACTATTTTAGAAAACGTCGACATGATGGTTACGAAGAGAGGAACCGTGTTTTCGAAAAGGGTTCAGTGTACGCAGCCACAGGAGGAACGGATTACAGAAAGTTCCTGTGTGCAACTAATGCAAGAATTTGATAGCCTTTGTATGCTAAGTACCGAAGACAGTAAGCCAGGCTTAGAACTAGATCATTTAAGTAAGGGTGTCGCTGCAGAAGTAGAGTTATTGGTGGAGAATTATAAGCCGATAAGAAATCTCAGTTCGCCAGTGGAGATGAAGATTTTGTTGACAGACGAGTTGCCGGTATATCAACATCCAAGGCGTTTGGCCTATTGTGACCAAAAGATAGTCGATGATCAGGTGCAGGAATGGCTTAGGGATAAAATAATCAAGCCAAGTACGTCCGAGTTTGCTTCGCCAGTTGTTTTGGTGGATAAGAAGAATGGGAAGAAACGTTTGTGCTGCGATTACCGCAAGCTGAATGAAAAGATAGTCAGAGATAATTTCCCAACAGCACACATGGATTGTGTTATTGAAAAGCTTCAAGGTGGAGAGATTTTTACAACTCTGGACTTGACAAATGGATTCTGTCACGTTCTTGTGTCACCAGAATCTCAAAAATAGACATCGTTTGTAACCATGAGTGGGCAGTACGAGTTTATGTTTGTACCTTTCGGCATCACGAACTCCCCAGCGGTGTTTACCAGGCTTATATTAGCAGTCCTACGAGATGTGATATAAAACGATGATGCAGTAGTGTATATGGATGATGTTGTGAGGCACCGTAAAAGCTGCCCCACATTCCCACAAATATTGGTAGACAATAAGTTAATAATGATAAGATAGTAATTTAAGATGTACATATTGGTAGACAATAAGAAAAGAACTAGTACTAAGATAGGATAGGCCACAGAGGCAGGCAAGAAGCCAAAAGAGCCGTTAAGTTCAAAAGAACTTCGGCCGTTAGCCGGTAGTTCAAACAGGCGTTATTTAATGTAGGATCTCAGCTGATCAGGCACTCTACTCAGCGAGTTAGGCGATCTACACACGATCGGATTAGGCGACCTGCGCACGGTTTCAGTGTTGAGAAGCGAGGACCCGGCTGGCTATATAAACCCGGCGGCTGCTAGCCCAGCTCTTTTTTTTTCGCCACCAGTCAAGGAACAAGCATCGAAGCCAGAGGAAACCACGCAAAAGGACACGCAGGACACAAAGGACCCGCAGGACATCAAGGATCAGGACGAAGAACCCTAGTGAGTAGAGTGCGAGAGAGATAGGGAGAGACAGGGAAAGAAAATAGTGCGGCTGGGGAAAATATACAGATAGAAAAGAAAAAAAAAACGAAAACACGGACAATAAGAAACACGTGCAAGTACGGGTTTTCTCTCCGCTTGCATAGCTTTCCGTCGCGATTCCGGTCGACACACCCAAGCCTCAAGTAACCCGAACCCGACCCGCGTGTGCCAAACAGTGGCCCAGGCCAAGCCGGTTGCGTTTTCGAGAAGATTCCTCTGCGCAACTGGACTTTGGTGGCAACCACGTGCACAGACGTGAAGGCGTGCAAGTACGGGTTTTCTCTCCGCTTGCATAGCTTTCCGTCTCGGTTTCGACCGACGCACACCCATTCCGAACAGTGGGAGCCTGTCCCAGAACTGGGAACGCTGACTTCTGTCCATGTTTAGAGACGATTCCTCTGCGTGGGCGTGAAACAGCGCCCCAGGCGACGGGAGTTTACACAGTGGTACGGACCAATTCCCCCACTGTACGTGACGGCTTTCACTCGTTCGCGTCTGGCCCAAATCCGAGTCCCAAATGCCTGATCTGACCCACCAATAAGGCTCACCGCGCGCATCGGCGACTGCGTCCAGATTGCCCGCCTCAACTCGTCCCCGCTTATTTACAAATTCGATTGTAAAGGATCCTGGGGAGACTGAGCTCCATCCCAGCCGTAGAAACATCCTTACAGTCTGGCGCCCGAACAGGGACGAGCGGAATACGAGCCGGAGTCCACCAAATTTATGGCCTAAAGACCCATAAGACGCCGCTGGCCGTCGCCGAGCCGCCCGGCCACCCAGAGCGCCCGGCATCGCCACAAAACCCACCCCGGCACGCGTGCCGATCACGGCAGCATATATAAATCCTGGCCAGACACCGCTTAAGCCACCAAGGGGCAACGAAAACACGGACAATAAGAACAGCGAACATACCCCGAGTTGGATTTATTTCTTCCCGGACCCTCAGAGCCCTGATCCGCGTGTGCTAAAACAGTGGCCTAAACCGAGCTGGTTGCGTTTTCGAGAAGATTCAAGCCACGTGCACAGACGTGAAGGCGTGCAAGTACGGGTTTTCTCTCCGCTTGCATAGCTTTCCGTCGCGATTCCGGTCGACACACCCAAGCCTCAAGTAACCCGAACCCGACCACCAGCAGCGACGCTAGGAGCTATTTTTTCGCCGCAGACAGGGTCGTCGCACACGTCAGACGCACGCCAGCTCAGCAAAACAGACAGGGTCGTCGCACACGTCAGACGCACGCCAGCTCAGCAAAACAGACAGGGTCGTTACACGCGCCAAGCACCAGAAAAACCAGGGTCGCAAAAACCAAGCAAACACACACGACAATAGGAAAACAATTTTTGATACGCACACGACTGCCGCCATAGTTTTGGTTGGGGCTCTCTCTCCTCTATTTGCAACGGGGGGCTTTTATCGTTCCGTTTAAACGTGGCCGTCACCAACGACACCACCGATCCTCGCCAAACCTCGGTTCGGCCGCACAGCACCGTCGCCAGCCCTTGTCCCGGCCATCGACTCCTCGGATCCTCGCCGGATTGGGGTCCAGACCGCTCAACGTCGCTCCAAGGTGGTCGAGAAGCCTCATCGACGCAGCGCAGCGCCGCCAGCCCCGTTCCGGCCATCGAAGCCACCGATCCCTGCCGGATTTGTGGGCGAGGCGACTCAGCGCCACCCACGTGGTCAAGCATCGCCACCGACGCAGCGCCGCCCCGACGCATAGCCATCACCTTGTCAGCCCTCGTTTCGGCCAACGACGCCGCTGATCCCCACCGGATTCCGGCCAAGCCGCCCAGCGTCGCCGCCAACGTGGTCGCTGGCCATCAACGTCACTGAGCCGCACCGGATTTCAGCCAGGCCGCTCAACGTCGCTCCAAGGTGGTCGTGGACCACCACCGACGCAGTGCAGCTTTGCTAGGCCTCGTTCCGGCCGCTTCATGCCACCGCCAACGTGGTCGCTGGCCATCAACGCCGTTCAACATCGCCACTAAGCCTCGTTTCGGCCACTCTACGTCGCCGCCAACGTGGTCGTTGGACACCGACGCCAAGGATAAAGGAACTGGACATCAAAGACCACCCGGAAACCCACGCCGGACGACAACCTGGAGGAATTAGTCGTAGCAACCGGATGTGAGGAAAAGCCGGCCACCATGGGCGTTCGCTGGATCTCATATCGCCGAAAAGAGGAACTGGAGGGACTCCTCAAGGAGTTCGGATTAGAATGGCAGGAACGGTAGCCGAGCTGCGAACACGACTAGCCGACTTTATCGGGAAGACAGAGCATGGCCAGGCTACGCTGTCTCGACTCGCCCAGCTAGAAGCCCTCTATCCCGAGGCACCATCCGCGAAGGAAGTGCAATCACGGTCCACGTCCCCGATGCCGGAAGCAGGGGGCATGGAGCTGATCGTACCCGGGCGGTCATCCTCACCAGGACGCATGACCACCAGCGCGGAAGCCCAGAACGCAACCACGGCCTCCACTGACCGAGCACCGCGCGATGCCATATCCGCAGCAGTACTGACCGAGAAGCTACGGAGCTGGGGAATCCTCTTCGACGGAAGACCCGGTCCATTTCGTGGAACGAGTCGAGGAAGGAGCAGCCGCCTACAACGTCCGTATCAGCGACGTACCCAGAGCCATCTCCGGATTACTATCTGGAAGAGCGGAAGGCTGGTACCGAGCCTATCGCATGCACTCCGTGCCATGGCTTCTATTTAAGACCGAGTTTTTGGAGTTCTTCCTGCCTCCCAGGTACTTTCAAAGGTTGGAGGACACGATCCGCACCCGGTATCAACAGCCGCAGGAGCCATTCAAGAACTTTCTTGTGGACCTGAGACTCATGATGCAACGCGCGAAGTGCACTCTGGCAGACGAGCTCGAAAGGATATATGAGAACTTGTTGCCAGAATATCAGCTCTTTATCCGTCGCCACGAGTTCTCCACCCTCGAAACGCTGACACAGCTCGCCACCGCATACGAGATCGCACGGGATCGGGACTCGATCCGGCACGCCGCCCTCGCCCACTTCGCCACCATGGGGTCGGACCAAGCACATAGGTCACCATCATACCATAGGACTACGACTGCAAGAGAACCCAACGCCGTCCCCCTGCCCATCGGGGTTACGAATCACATGATCTCCGACGAGGACAGCCGGGCGGTGGACATTCAGCGTGCCTGCCGCCGCTGCGCAGAGGTAGGCCACTTCGCCAAAGAGTGCACTCGGCCGCCCCGCCTATTCTGTTGGGATTGCGGACGCAGAGGCGTGCGGACAGTAAACTGTTGTCGGCAGTCGGGAAACGGACAGCATCCCCGCTCGAATTGGGAGCGACCGGGGACAGCCAGCACACTTCCCAACCCGTAAAGCCACCACTTCGGCTGAAGGACGGGCGGATAGTAGCGACGATTAGCATCAACGGACGACCATTCCTGGCCACGCTGGACACGGGAGCGTCGCGCAGCTTCGTAAGCGAGCGAGTGGCCCAAACTCTGGCCACCACCACCAACAGGAAGGCAGTGCGAACACGAATCTCCTTTGCTGACGGCTCCTCTCAAGAAGTCACCAAAGCCGTGTGGGCACGCGTCAAACTGGATCAGCAAGAGGCCGAGCTACCCCTCCTGGTGTTACCCACGATCCTGGACGACGTTATCCTAGGGATCGATTTCTTGTGCGTCATCCAGGCGTCCCTGATCTGTGGTCGCATTTGCTTGTGACTCCTCCCGGCGCCCCCTCGAGATGCAACGACGGCAACCGAGCCCGAGACACTGCCTGCAGACCCGACAGCCATGAACCCACCCCGAGCGGGTGTCGTAATCGGTGGACACCCACGGGATCCACTCCAGCAGTCAAGTGACGCCACAGCGTCAGCGGGCTCTCGAGCCATGTCATCGTCGTCCAGGGCCTCCACGGCCACCTCATCGTCATCGTCATCATCGCCAAGGGCCACCACGGCCACATCATCGTCATCGCCGCCTCCTAGGACCAGACCAGTCACCTCAGCAGCGGGCTCTCGAGCCATGTCATCGTCGTCAAGAACCACCACGGATGCATCCCCATCGCCATCGTCATCGTCGCCAAGGGCCACCACGGCCACATCATCGTCACCGTCATCATCGCCAAGGGCCACCACGGCCACATCATCGTCACCGTCGTCTCCAAGGACCAGACCGGTCGCCTCATCGTCATCGTCATCGTCGCCAAGGGCCACCACGGCCACATCGTCGTCGCCACCGTCCCCGAACTCTCGGGCGGTACCTGCCCCACCCTCCCGGCCTCCAGGACGACTGGGCCCAACTATGTCATCCGAGCTCCCGCCGCCTGCGGTTACCGAAGGGGCCAGCAAGTACGGGTTGACTCCACTAGCGGATGCAGAAGTGGCCCGTGAGAGGAACCCGTTCCGAAACCAGACCAGTTACGATAAGCTTACGGCAAATCTCGCCGCCATCGCCGAATGTCTGGAAGAACAGCAGCCACAGACACTCACCGGCGAGCCTATGGAACCCCGAACCCTAGCGTTCCTCGAGGAAGAGCTGAAGCAATTCGACGGATTGGCCGGGGTGACCCACATCGCGGAGCACCAAATAGTCATGCGGGACGAAAAGCCACTGAAGCAGCGGTATTTCCCAAAGAACCCGGCCATGCAGCAGATCATCAGTGATCAAGTCGATGAACTACTCCGGGATGGGAGGATAGAACCATCACGGAGCCCGCATAGTGCTCCCATTGTCCTGGTGAGGAAGAAGACTGGGGAAATGCGAATGTGTGTCGATTTCCGGCAGTTAAACGCACACAGCGTGCCGGATGCGTACCCGCTTCCGCGCATCAACCACATCCTGGAGCGCCTGCGGAACGCGCGCTATATCTCGACGCTGGACCTGAAAAACGGCTACTGGCAGATCCCAGTGGCGCAGAAAAGTCGCGCTTGTACCGCATTCAACCTCAAAACCTCAAGGAGGTCTTCAAGCGGCTTCGGAATGCCAACCTACGGCTGAATCGGGCCAAGTGCAAGTTCTTCTGCCGAAGCCTAGTATACTTGGGGCATGTGATCAGTGAGGCTGGTATCCAGACCGATCCGGACAAGATCGCGGCCATAAAGGGGCTACAACCCCCCACAAATTGCAAGGAGCTGCGGCGATGTCTGGGAGTCGCTTCATGGTATAGGCGATTCGTACCCAACTTCGCCGTCATAGTGCAGCCGATGTCCACGTTGCTACGGAAGGGGAAACGATGGCTCTGGGAGGAACCAAAGCAACTCGCGTTCGAAGATCTGAAGAACAAACTCACCGAAGCGCCGGTGTTGGCATGCCCGGATTTCACCCGGAAGTTCCAGTTGCAAACTGACGCCAGCGACTACGGGCTCGGAGCAGTCCTGACGCAGCAAGCCGAAGAAGGCGAACGAGTGGTGGCGTACGCTAGCCGGCGACTGGTGAAATCCGAGGAAAACTACTCGGCCACCGAGAAAGAATGCCTCGCCATCGTCTGGGCCATTCGGAAACTCCGGTGCTACCTGGAAGGGTATCGGTTCGATGTTATCACGGACCATTTAGCCCTGAAATGGCTGAATACCATTGAAAACCCGACCGGGCGTATCGCTCGCTGGGCGCTGCAACTCCAGCAGTTCCAATTCGACGTGCACTACAGGAAGGGTAACCAGAACGTGGTCGCTGATGCACTGTCGCGCCAACCACTGGACACGCTCCACCAGCTACAGGAAGCATTATCACCATGCAAGTGGATCCGAGCCAAACTGGAACAAATCGACGCCCAACCGGAAAAGTTTCCGGACTACGCCAGAGAGAACGGACAGCTGTACCGCCACCTCGGCGATCCAGCACCCGACGAAGGCATCAGCCCATGGAAGCTGTGCGTTCCCACGGAGCACCGACGACACGTGCTGGAAGAGTGCCACGACCACCCTTCGGCAGGGCATCTAGGGATCCGCAAGACGATCCGACGAGTTGGACAGCGCTATTTCTGGCCCGGAATGCATCGAGACGTTCGACGACACGTAAGGTGCTGCGAGACCTGCCAGCGGTTCAAGGTGAGTCAGCTCAAGCCCGCGGGGAAGATGCTCACCCGTCGCCCAGAGGAACCCTTCACAATGGTCAGCGCAGACTTCATCGGACCCCTACCCCGGTCTCGTCGCGGGAATACAATGCTGCTGGTCTTCCTGGACGTCTTCTCGAAATGGGTCGAGATCATACCGCTGCGGAAGGCGACGACGGCCCAGCTGGAACTGGCGTTCCGAGAGCGCATCCTCTCCCGATTCGGAACCCCACGCACGCTGATATGCGACAACGGCGCGCAATTCACGAGTCGAGGGTTCAAGGCACTCTGCAAACGGGCCGGCGTCCAGATTCAGTACACGGCTCCGTACTCGCCGCAACAGAACCCGACCGAGCGTGCGAACCGGACGATCAAAACGATGATCGCCCAATACACCGCGGCCGACCAGCGATCCTGGGACCAACTACTGCCAGAGATCTCGCTCGCAGTGAATTCCAGCATCTCGGACAGCACGGGATTCAGCCCCGCCTATTTAGTCCAGGGCCGCGAGCCACGCCTGCCGGGGGCCTGGTACGACAAGGTGACGCCGAGCTCAAGTACCACCCCACAGCCACCCGAAGACCGGGCTAAAGGATTACAGGAGGCATATGCCATCGCACGAGAGAACAACGAGCGGGCATCCCAGGAACAGCAACGGTACTACAATTTACGGCGGCGCGCTTGGCGACCGTTGGTGGGATCATGGGTGCTGGTCCGTACCCACCACCTGTCCAAGGCCAGCGAGGGATTCAACGCCAAGTTGGCTCCGAAGTACACCGGACCATACAAAGTGGTGAAGTTCCTGTCACAGAACGTAGTGCGCCTACAACTGCGGGGCTCTAGGAAACGGCGGACTGCCAGTCTCCCAGATCTCAAAGAGTACAGGACCGGAGAAGCCGACGACGAAGAATATACAACGGACAACGAGATAGAGCCTTACACAGAAGCGTTCGCCTCCGAACCCCCGAACGTGGATCCAGAAGACTCCCAAGCTCTGGGCGACCAGCAGGAGACACTCGACCAGGAGAACAACCAGGATGTCCAAGTCACTGAGCAGCGTACCCAGCCCAAGAAAGCCACCCCTCGACGAGTACACTTCGAATAAACCAACATCGAGCGGGGTCACGTGAGTCAAGAGGGGCACCCGCGCTGCCATAGTTAGGTTAAGCCGCCAAGTAAGCTAAGAACTCTGAACTTGTAATCTAGAACCATAAGTATCTCAGCCGCACTATAGGTAGGATTCACACACAAAACCTAAGCTAATACGTTACATTTACTAGCACGCCTTCGCCATGTCCGAAAACGAGGAGTATGAATACCGCCCAGGGAGCGACTCCACCCGCTCTCCCTCACCACCAGCTGCCACCAACAGCACCGACTCCGGGCTATCGGAGTACGCGGAGCGCATCGCGTCGCCGCCGTGCGACCCGGCCGGGACACCGCCGCCCCCACCTCTTGTCCGCGACGGAGATGCCGACTCCCAGTCCACAATCCCAGTCGACCCGTCGTACGAATGCGAGGTGAGCAGTGGATCAAACGATCCACCAAGGCAGGAGGAGGAGCCAACAGCTCGAGATGTTGAGCCCGACACCAGGGGACTGACTACAGCGAGGCTGGCGCGGTTAAACGTCGCAGGATTCCCAGCAGTCGGGTACAGCACGTCCTACTACTTAATGACCGCTTGGCTGGAGAGCGTAGTGACGCCGGCGTTCGCTGAGGGGTTTGAGGAGAGATGCGTCCAGGAGAGTCAGACCTGGGTACCACACCCGGCACCGTCAACAGACGACTCGTCAGTCGGAGGGGATGGCCGCTTCGCGACTGGAGGCCCACCCGTGCCTCGCCAGTGCTCACTAGCGGAGGCCAACGACGCTTGGGCCGATTACGCAGCACGGCCACGCACCCCCACCGCCTCGACCGCCTCGACCGCCTCACGGGAAGCCGATGCCACCGGGGACTCGTTTATGGGTACCTCGGTGAGTGGATCCCTGAGCGACGACGCCGACGCGGAGGCCGTGGCTGCCGAGTCGCCCCAGATGGACGAAGGCGAGGAAGGGACGGATCCCACACCGGGCTGCCCGACGACGCGGGACACGCAGCAAGCAGAAGCCGAAGCCAGGACCCCGAGCCCCCAGACGCCCGCAGCACAAAGCGAGCCACTTCCAGCTACCCCGGGAAGGGGAATCCCCGAGGTTGGAAGCTCGGGTGCTCAAGACCGGCACCCCGAGCGGGAGGGCAGGCAAGCAACGCCACTGCCCGCCTCCCCTGAGAGCCCTCGGACACCGAGTCCTAGAGAAGCCACCGTGGACGGACTAATCCCACTCACTCCAGGGAGCAGCATCCCGTGGGTAGAGATGATCAGCTGGCTCGATCTCCACCCGACGGGACCGGAACTGGGTAGAGACAGAGGTGCCTGCGACCCCATAGCGAGGCCCGACGACACGGAGGACCCCGACATCATTGACCTGGGTCTCTTCCCGGCCGGACCAGAGGAAGACGCACTCCTGCAGGCGTTACGGGAGCACCCGGGGGTAGAACAAATCCTCGACGAGGATGATTGGGTCATCGCACCGGCAGCGTGGAGGGTGGACACGAACGGGCGCCGTCTCCCCCGCGCCATCGTGGAGTACGTGGAGACCCACGACCGCACGAACGTCCGTTTCCTGCGGCACCACCGGGAACACCGATTCCGCGTCACGATCACGGCCCGACGCGGCATCGCCATCTCGCTTCGCCACCCCGACGTAAGGGGGGGTGTGAGGCACCGTAAAAGCTGCCCCACATTCCCACAAATATTGGTAGACAATAAGTTAATAATGAAAAGATAGTAATTTAAGATGTACATATTGGTAGACAATAAGAAAAGAACTAGTACTAAGATAGGATAGGCCACGGAGGCAGGCAAGAAGCCAAAAGAGCCGTTAAGTTCAAAAGAACTTCGGCCGTTAGCCGGTAGTTCAAACAGGCGTTATTTAATGTAGGATCTCAGCTGATCAGGCACTCTACTCAGCGAGTTAGGTGATCTACACACGATCGGATTAGGCGACCTGCGCTCGGTTTCAGTGTTGAGAAGCGAGGACCCGGCTGGCTATATAAACCCGGCGGCTGCTAGCCCAGCTCCTTTTTTTTTCGCCACCAGTCAAGGAACAAGCATCGAAGCCAGAGGAAACCACGCAAAAGGACACGCAGGACACCAAGGACCCGCAGGACATCAAGGATCAGGACGAAGGACCCTAGTGAGTAGAGTGCGAGAGAGATAGGGAGAGACAGGGAAAGAAAATAGTGCGGCTAGGGAAAATATACAGATAGAAAAGAAAAATAAAACGAAAACACGGACAATAAGAACAGCGAACATACCCCGAGTTGGATTTATTTCTTCCCTGACCCTCAGAGCCCTGATCCGCGTGTGCTAAAACAGTGGCCTAAACCGAGCTGGTTGCGTTTTCGAGAAGATTCCTCTGCGCAACTAGACCTTGGTGGCAGCCACGTGCACAGACGTGAAGGCGTGCAAGTACGGGTTTTCTCTCCGCTTGCATAGCTTTCCGTCGCGATTCCGGTCGACACACCCAAGCCTCAAGTAACCCGAACCCGACCCGCGTGTGCCAAACAGTGGCCCAGGCCAAGCCGGTTGCGTTTTCGAGAAGATTCCTCTGCGCAACTGGACTTTGGTGGCAACCACGTGCACAGACGTGAAGGCGTGCAAGTACGGGTTTTCTCTCCGCTTGCATAGCTTTCCGTCTCGGTTTCGACCGACGCACACCCATCCCGAACAGTGGGAGCCTGTCCCAGAACTGGGAACGCTGACTTCTGTCCATGTTTAGAGACGATTCCTCTGCGTGGGCGTGAAACAGCGCCCCAGGCGGCGGGAGTTTACACAGTGGTACGGACCAATTCCCCCACTGTACCTCCTCCGACACGCACGTGACGGCTTTCACTCGTTCGCGTCTGGCCCAAATCCGAGTCCCAAATGCCTGATCTGACCCACCAATAAGGCTCACCGCGCGCATCGGCGACTGCGTCCAGATTGCCCGCCTCAACTCGTCCCCGCTTATTTACAAATTCGATTGTAAAGGATCCTGGGGAGACTGAGCTCCATCCCAGCCGTAGAAACATCCTTACAATGTGATCATTGCTAGCAGGAGTGAAGAACAGGGCGTGCAGAAATTAAAGCGAGTCTTGAAGGTGGCAGAAGAAAGCGGTTTGCGCATAAATTGGAGCAAGTATCAGATACTCAAGAAGAGAGTTGGATTCCTTGGGTATATCATAGAAAAGGGCACAATCAAACCAGGTGAGGAGAAGATAAGAGCGGTGGCTGATTTTCCGATTCCTCGTGATAAAAAGGGAATCCAAAGGTTTTTAGGTTTGACGTCGTATATTCGAAGATTTGTAGAAAATTACGCAGTGATTGCTAAGCCGTTGTCTGATTTGTTACGCAAGGGATCAAAGTTTGAGTTCAAAGAAAAGCAGGTAGAAGCGTTTGATCAATTAAAAGCAGCGCTAATCAGTGGGCCCGTTCTAAAGCTTTATGACCATTCACTTGAAACGGAAATTCATACCGACGCCTCGAAATTCGGATTCGGAGCCGTGTTGCTTCAGCGAGACAGGGAAGATATTCTTATGAACTGGAAGTGCTAGCAGTTATTGGAGCTTTGGTGAAGTGGCAAGTTTATGTTCTTGGGAAAAGATTTAAAATAGTCACAGACTGCAATGCATTTGCCATGACTATGAAGAAGAAGGAGATTCCTCTTAGAGTTTCACGTTGGGCAATGTACTTGCAAGACTTTGATTTTGAAATCGAACATAGGTCAGGTAACAAGATGAGACATGTAGACGCGTGTTTCGAGCAATGCAGAGTTAAAAGAATTGATTGAAGAGTGTTTGATTTCCGAGCTAGACGAGGAAAGGGAAAAGTTGCGAGGGAAAGCCAGGCAAAATATTCAGGATATTCAAACAGAAAATAAAAAGGCGTTTGACTCTAAAAGAAAGGTAGAAAGTAAGTTTGAGATTGATGATTTAGTTGCTATTAAGCGTACCCAATACGGAACAGGCATAAAGTTGAAAGGAAAGTTTTTAGGGCCTTATAAAGTAGTCAAGATCAATAATCATGGGCGTTACGAAGTTCAAAGAGTAGGACAAGGAGACGGGCCATATAGGACTAAGACAGTTGCAGAATTTATGAAACCATTCGGGTCGAATCAAGCGTCAGGAAGGCCGAATGTGGGATCCGGTAGTGTTGGTGATGAGACCAGAGTTACCAGGAGCGGTCTCACCTATTAGTCTTTGTCTCCCTTCTTTTAAATATACTGAAAAGGAAGAATTCAACTGCAGAAAATAATGTCTGGCAACTCCTCGCTAAATCAATCGCCGCCAGAATCTCAACTCGATCGGACGTTTTGCGCAATAACATAAGTTTTGTTAAATTTAAGCTACAAGTTGAATGGAATAAACAATATCAGTAATTTAAAGCCAGTGTTACAACTTTATTGAAAAGAGGACACTGCATTTTTGGGGGCTCAACCAGGGATATTGCCCACCATTCGACAGCTTGGACCTTAAATTGAATATTTCACACACGAGAAATATATCAAAGTATTGTGTAGTGCGGAGAACAATTTAAAACTGGTTAAGAGTTTTTAAAAGGAAAGGCAAATAAGCAAAAGTGACAGAGACAGCGATAGAAGCCGAAAAGAAGTTCTTCAGATGGAATTTCGTCAGAAGCGAAAAAGAATTTCATCAGAAGGCGAAACGAATTTCGTCAGAAGCGCAAAAGAATTTCATCAGAAGGCCAAAATACAGACACATGGGCGAGTGAGACGGAAGCAGCGAGTGGAAACGACGAGATCGAGTGACGGTGATTCAAAAAGAAGACGCATCTAATTAGGCTGGTAAAAAGCAAGGATTAGAGAGCAGCGGAGCAGGCTGGAGACAAACGAGAACAGGCAAGACATTGGAGCTGGTGGCGTTAACGGAGCGTGCGGGCAAGAACGTGTTGGCCAGGATTGGAACACGGAATTGAAGGCAGATGTAGACGGCCAGTTGATGCCAATAGAGTTCAGACTCGTAGGGGCAGCGGTATAGAAGGCTGAAGTTCGAGAAGCAGAAGATCGGCTGGAGGAAGCAGAAGGAAGACGAGATCAAGCAAGACATTGGAGGCAGACGTAGACGGCCAGAAGGATTCCAATTGAGTTCAGACTCGTAAAGGCAGCGGTACAGTTGCAGAACAGCGGCGTAGTAGGCTGGGCAGTTAAGAAGCAGCGAATCCGGCTGGAGAAGTCAAAAGGCAGACAAGCAGAGAAGCAGACGAGAGGAGCAAGAGCGGGAGCAGCAGAGCATCGTCGATGCGTGCGAACGGAACTTTGTTGGCTAGAGCTGAGGCACGTGCCAAAGCTGATTCCAATTGGAGGCAAAGCAGTATCGGTGCGTGCGAAGAAGAAAGGAAAAGAGGAAGGACGCTACAGAAAGCAGTGAGCGCGGAAAGCAGCGAGACAGCAAGAGACGAAGCAGGGTCGTCGCCGGTTATATTTGGTTTGAAGACTTGTCCGTTTGATTACAATTGTATCAAAAGGAATTAGAATTAAAAAACAATTTTGTCATCATATTAACTGTAATTTTTAGCAGGTTACTTTTGTAAAATGGAGAGAGGTGAGATCATGGCATTGCGAGTGGAAGAGTTGCGACGGAGGTTGTCAGAACAGCAGATAAGTACAACCGGACGAAAGTCTCAATTACAACAACGTTTGCTTAACCATTTTGGGTTGATGGATGAGGGTGAGCCCGCAGATTTTAGGTCTACATCGTCCACACCTGCCGTTCCCCATAGCAGAGCAGAAAGACAACATGGCCAAGTAGCGCAGGGACCGTCTAGATCATGGTTTATATTGAAAGACGTAGAAGGAAGTGTTTCTCAGTTTTCAGGCTCAGGAGTCCCAAATATAGATCTGTGGATTGAGAAGTTAGAAGATTGTGCGGCTACTGTGGAGTGGAGCCCGCTGCAGCAGTTTGTTTATGCAAAGCAATTACTTAGTGGAGCAGCTAAAATGTTTGTGCGTAGCCAGAGAGACATTAAGGACTGGGAAAGTTTGAAGTTAGCCTTGAGTGCAGGTATCTACAGCCGAGATTTATCGCAGGTTGGGAAAGCGTCGTCAAAGTAAAGGTGAATTATTGCAGGAGTTTTTATATGCATTAATGGAGATGAAAGTCTAATTGAGTACTTCGTAGAAGGTATCCCAGATTCAAGATCGAATAAATCCATTCTGTATCAGGCTAGAAATCTGAAAGACTTGAAGTGGCAGATCGAGGCATAGCAAAAGGCAAGAAGCACTTATAAGCCAGAAAGCAAGCATACTTTTCAGGGCAGTAAGGTAGCCAATGAGTCAGCCAAGGAAAAGACAACAGAGTCAGTTAGGAAATGTTTCAGATGTGGAGATCCATCTCATATGAAGAGAGATTGTCCAGTGCAAGAAAAATGTTTTAAATGTAATCGGCCAGGAAACCGAGCAGCGCAGTGTAAGGCAGAGGTTCAAGTCAAAACAGAAGAAAGAACCAATGTAGTCCAGGCAGAGAAAGTAATCCCAAAACAATCTCATGCACCAGTTGCTTGTGGTTTGGAGGTAAAATCTGTTTTCTGTTCGAATGTTGAATTCAAAGGCCTTGTAGATACAGGAGCAGAGCTGTGCTTAATGCGTGGGCGTGTATTTTTAAAACTAGGCGTAGGCGTTGGCAGTTTGATGGGCAGGCAAAGAGTTTTGACAGGAATTGGAGAAAGTCAGGTGGTAACTTTCGGCAGCTTCAAAGCGCCAGTGAATATCTATGGCATAGTATTGTGTATCGAATTCCACGTGATTCCAGACGAAGACATGAAGTTTGATGCAATCTTAGGAACAACTATTTTAGAAAACGTCGACATGATGGTTACGAAGAGAGGAACCGTGTTTTCGAAAAGGGTTCAGTGTACGCAGCCACAGGAGGAACGGATTACAGAAAGTTCCTGTGTGCAACTAATGCAAGAATTTGATAGCCTTTGTATGCTAAGTACCGAAGACAGTAAGCCAGGCTTAGAACTAGATCATTTAAGTAAGGGTGTCGCTGCAGAAGTAGAGTTATTGGTGGAGAATTATAAGCCGATAAGAAATCTCAGTTCGCCAGTGGAGATGAAGATTTTGTTGACAGACGAGTTGCCGGTATATCAACATCCAAGGCGTTTGGCCTATTGTGACCAAAAGATAGTCGATGATCAGGTGCAGGAATGGCTTAGGGATAAAATAATCAAGCCAAGTACGTACGAGTTTGCTTCGCCAGTTGTTTTGGTGGATAAGAAGAATGGGAAGAAACGTTTGTGCTGCGATTACCGCAAGCTGAATGAAAAGATAGTCAGAGATAATTTCCCAACAGCACACATGGATTGTGTCATTGAAAAGCTTCAAGGTGGAGAGATTTTTACAACTCTGGACTTGACAAATGGATTCTGTCACGTTCCTGTGTCACCAGAATCTCAAAAATAGACATCGTTTGTAACCATGAGTGGGCAGTACGAGTTTATGTTTGTACCTTTCGGCATCACGAACTCCCCAGCGGTGTTTACCAGGCTTATATTAGCAGTCCTACGAGATGTGATAAAAAACGATGATGCAGTAGTGTATATGGATGATGTGATAATTGCTAGCAGGAGTGAAGAACAGGGCGTGCAGAAATTAAAGCGAGTCTTGAAGGTGGCAGAAGAAAGCGGTTTGCGCATAAATTGGAGCAAGTGTCAGATACTCAAGAAGAGAGTTGGATTCCTTGGGTATATCATAGAAAAGGGCACAATAAAACCAGGTGAGGAGAAGATAAGAGCGGTGGCTGATTTTCCGATTCCTCATGATAAAAAGGGAATCCAAAGGTTTTTAGGTTTGACGTCGTATTTTCGAAGATTTGTAGAAAATTACGCAGTGATTGCTAAGCCGTTGTCTGATTTGTTACGCAAGGGATCAAAGTTTGAGTTCAAAGAAAAGCAGGTAGAAGCGTTTGATCAATTAAAAGCAGCGCTAATCAGTGGGCCCGTTCTAAAGCTTTATGACCATTCACTTTATGACCATTCACTTGAAATTCATACCGACGCCTCGAAATTCGGATTCGGAGCCGTGTTGCTTCAGCGAGACAGGGAAGATAGTTTGTGGCACCCAATTTTCTATATGAGTCGGAAGACCAAACCATGCGATTCTTATGAACTGGAAGTGCTAGCAGTTATTGGAGCTTTGGTGAAGTGGCAAGTTTATGTTCTTGGGAAAAGATTTAAAATAGTCACAGACTGCAATGCATTTGCCATGACTATGAAGAAGAAGGAGATTCCTCTTAGAGTTTCACGTTGGGCAATGTACTTGCAAGACTTTGATTTTGAAATCGAACATAGGTCAGGTAACAAGATGAGACATGTAGACGCGTGTTTCGAGCAATGCAGAGTTAAAAGAATTGATTGAAGAGTGTTTGATTTCCGAGCTAGACGAGGAAAGGGAAAAGTTGCGAGGGAAAGCCAGGCAAAATATTCAGGATATTCAAACGAAAATAAAAAGGCATTTGACTCTAAAAGAAAGGTAGAAAGTAAGTTTGAGATTGATGATTTAGTTGCTATTAAGCGTACCCAATACGGAACAGGCATAAAGTTGAAAGGAAAGTTTTTAGGGCCTTATAAAGTAGTCAAGATCATTAATCATGGGCGTTACGAAGTTCAAAGAGTAGGACAAGGAGAAGGGCCATATAGGACTAAGACAGTTGCAGAATTTATGAAACCATTCGGGTCGAATCAAGCGTCAAGAAGGCCGAATGTGGGATCCGGTAGTGTTGGTGATGAGACCAGAGTTACCAGGAGCGGTCTCACCTATTAGTCTTTGTCTCCCTTCTTTTAAATATACTGAAAAGGAAGAATTCAACTGCAGAATTCTTGTCTGGCAACTCCTCGCTAAATCAATCGCCGACAGAATCTCAACTCGATCGGACGTTTTGCGCAATCACATAAGCTTTGTTAAGTTTAAGCTACAAGTTGAATGGAATAAACAATATCAGTAATTTAAAGCCAGTGTTACAACTTTATTGAAAAAAAGGACACTGCATGTATATTCATTGTATATGTCAAATATGTCGAGAGAATTAATAATAGAAATAATTAATCTAAAATAAAATCATCGTAACTGAGAAAAACCTGTCATTAGAAATAAAGAGTTGAGAGAAAGAAGTGTGACCTTCTGAGACGGTTTAAGGGTTTCAAGAGCGTGGCTAAGTAGGAACTCACCTTAGCCGAGTGTGGCGCAATTGTTGTTGCAATAAATTAAAATGACAAGTGTTTACAAAATGACAAGAAAACGATAGAGTTGTGCGGAGTAGTAGAGTGTTCAGGACTCATTCTTTCGGGAACCTTCAAACGGACAACACAAGCCATTGCGACTCGCTGAGCATCTGGCTGGTGACGTCACTGCTGACGAAATGGAAATGAATGAGCCAAGAGGAGATAGCTGTTTCTTTAGTGTTGGCCCACACGTCCCAAATCGATCACAGGCTGCTAAGTTCCGTTTCACTACACACATAAAATCTAGGAATGAACTGCAGCAACTGAAGAGACTGCTCTGGAGTGGATCAAGGACCGGACAGGAAGAGGCTTAAGGCGCAGGCGCAAATCAAATGCCATTATTGCGGCAAAATGGAATGCGTTTAAATGCCGCAAGAAGAAGAGAGAATCGACGCAAAAACCAAATAATCAACTGGCAAACCCTTGGCTGGACGGGAGAGATCAGTTATTTGCTTCAAGTGTGGCAATCCTGGCCACATTGCATCTGCATGTACGAAGGCGAGTCGACCAGTGTGCAGTGTTGGAGCCAACTGGTATTATGAAGCAAATGGGTGAGAGTTTTTTCTTCTTCTTCGATTCGGGTGCCGATTGCTCTTTGGTCAAGAAAAAACTGTGCAACAAGCTGGCTGGAAAAAGGATATATAATACGGTAGTGCTGAGAGGAATAGGTGATAACATTGTTAAAAGTAACTTACAAATATTGGCAACTGTAAATATTTCCGAATTTAATGTGGAAGTCCTTTTTCATGTAGTGATGGATAATTGCCATAAGTACGATATTATAATTGGTCGAAAATTGTTGCAGCTAGGTTTTGGTGTCATGATTGATGCTAACAAATTCACAATGTATATGAATAAAATTGTCAATGTAGTGAGTAATGAAACTTCGATAAGCATCTTAGAAAATCTGATTAACGATAATTTGGAATTAGCTGATAATGATAAGTTAATATTAAGAACTCTTTTAAATTAATTCTCAGACCGATTCATAGCTGGCATGCGACACAGGCGTATAACTACAGGAGAATTAGAAATTCGTCTAATTAATGAACATAAGAACATATACAAAGACGTCCGCATAGAAGAAAAACTAATAATTAATAATTAATAATGATTGAAAGCAATGTCATCCGTCCAAGTAGCTCTCCATTCGCTAGTCCTATGCTTTTAGTTAAAAATAAAGATGGCAGTGACAGACTATGCATAGATTGTTGCGAGTAAAATGCGAATACGGTGTCTGATAAGTATCCATTGCTATTAATATCAGATCAGATAGATAGATTACGTGATAGTAAATACTTAAGCAGTTTGGACATGGCCAGCGGATTTTATCGGATACCTATTCACACTGATTCCCTCGAGAAAACATCTTTCGTGACTCCGGAAGGCCAATACGAATTCCTTGCTATGCCATTCGGTTTGAAGAAAGCTTCGTCAGTATTTCAAAGCGCGATAGTACGAGCCTTGGGTGATTTGGCATACTCTTATGCAATTGTTTATATTGATGATGTGTTAATAGTCGCGAACTACAAAGAAGAAGCTTTTACAAGATTGAAAGTTGTGCTTAAAGCCTTGTCAGATGCCAGATTTTTATTCAATATAAAGAAGTGCACATTCTTCAAGACAGGAATAGAATATCTCGGGTTTTATATTAAAAATGGCGAAATCAAGCCCAATCCTAGAAAAATAGAAGCTCTATCCGGATTAAGACAACCAACTACTGCCACGCAGTTAAGAGAATTCATAGGTTTGGCTTCATATTTCAGACAGTTTGTTCCGCGATTTTCTGAACAGATGAAACCATTGTATAGCTAACTTCTAAGGTAAATGGATTTGTTTGGAAGGAGAATCACGAACAAATACGTAACAGGATTATTATTGTTGACAAGTGACCCGGTGCTGACCATATTCAACCCTGAGCTTCCGTTCGAATAGAATACAGACGCCAGCGCGGATGGCTACGATGCAATGCCCCTTCACAGGATTGACGGCAAATGTTATGTGATCGAATATTTCAGCAAGTGTACATCGGCTTCAGAATCAAAATATGATTCATATGAGCTACAGACTTTAGCCGTGTATAATGCTGTAAATCATTTTCGATATTATCTGCATGGTAGAAAGTTTGTCGTTCATACTGACTGCAATTCCTTAAAAGCGAGTCGCACCAAGGCAGAACTGACACCACGTGTACACCGATGGTGGGCGTTCTTGCAGGCATTCGATTTTAGCGTAGAGTATAGAAAGGGAACTCAAATGGCACACGTAGACACCTATCACGAAATTCTATTTCAGAAGCCTCGAAAACGATAAACAAAGTAGTTGAGGTTCGCGTTGACTTGGCAGTAATAACGGATAATTGGCTAATCGCTGAACAAAAGAGGGACTTAGGTATAGTTGATATCATGACACAATTAAATGGAAATGAGTTGACAAAGCAAAAACTTATGAAATTAGAGCCGGATTGTTGTATCGCAAATTTTAAAGAAGTGTTAAGACTCAGTGATTCCGAGAGCCTTTAGGTGGTCATTAATGCATATTGGATGGCAGAAGACTCTTAACAAAGTCTATGAACAATATTGGTTTGAAAGTATGTCAAAGTACGTCAGAAAATTTGTGGAAAACTGTATAACCTGTAAGCTCTCAAAACCCTCAACAGGCAAGGCACAAATGGAACTGCACCCCATACCTAAGGTAGAAATTTCCTGGCATACTGTACATATTGACAGCTGAGCGGTAAAAATGACTTAAAGGAATACATTATAGTACAAATAGACGCATTTACCAAGTATGTTTTTCTATATCACACCCTGAACTTGGATTCTGAAAATTGTATCAAGGCAGTAAAGACAGGTGTATCACTTTTTGGAGTTCCTAGGCGTATCATTGCAGATCAAGGTGGGAGCTTTGCTAGTGGTCGATTCCGTGACTTCTGTTCATCAAATAAAATTCAGTTACATTTAATTGGAACAGGGGCAAGCAGGGCAAACGGCCAAGTGGAGCGCGTAATGAGCACGTTGAAAGGAATGTTAACAACAGTTGAGTCAAGCGAACGCTCTTGATGGACGTCCAATTAGCTATAAATTGTACGAGTAATAGCCCTAAGTTCAGCCCCTTAGAATTACTAATAGGAAAGCAGGCAAGACCTTTGGGCATGTTACCTATAATAGGTGAACCTAAGATAGATTGTAAGGAAGCTAGGGCAGAAGCTAAAGAAAATATGGATAAAAATGCAAAATATGATAAAAGTAAAGTTGATCAAAATAAGGCAAAAATTGTGAAACATGGGATTGGCGATCATGTCATCCCAAGTTCAAGGGACCGTTTGTTGTAATAGAACTGCTGGAAGGTTATTGTTAGCTGTTGAAATCGTTGACTAGTAAAAGAACATACAAGTATCCGCTTGCGAAAATTACCAGATAAACGAGTTGCATCTGAGTTGGTCGAAGAGAGTGATGGCGTTGAAATAGGCGCAGGAGATGAGTTGAGATCTGTCACCAAAAAGTGCACAGAACATCACACACAGAGGCTAGGTTTGATCTAAAGAGAGATTGTGGCACTAAAGGTGCATATCGTCGCAAGTGGCGGCAAGAGCCTGTACTGTGTGGTGATAAATTGTGAGCCAAATGGTCGGGTTTTGCGCAAAATGTACAAACTACAAATGAAAAAGAGATATCCTAACAAACAGTCATTTGAAGACACAAGAAGTGTATTGAGGGATAATGAGTAACTTCGAATTTGTTTCAGACTAGCAAAATGTGATGCCAATCCAATGTTAAGCCATGCACACGAGGATGTGTGATAGTCAGGATAGCCGTGTCGAGAGAGTTAATAATCGAAATAATTAATCTAAAATGAAATCAATGTAACTGGGAAAAAGCTGTCATTAGAAATAAAGAGTTGAGAGAAAGAAGTGTGACCTTCTGAGACAGTTTAAGGGTTTCAAGGGTGGCCCAATTGTTGTTGCAATATGACAAGAGCACGATAGAGTTGTGCTGAGTAGTAGAGTGTTCAGGACTCATTCTTTCGGGAACTTTCGAACGGACAACACAAGCAATTGCGACTCGCTGCGCATCTTATTTTTTTTTTTCAGTATAAATTCTGTGACGAGCAGAATTGAGAGGCCACTCAATCAGAGCTTTTAAGCTTCAGAAGTGGCCGTGTCCTACTTTTAGGATAAAGAGAAATACATAATATGATTTGGATAATTCCTTCCTTATTATCCTTTTTTTATACTTACAAGACCTACTTTTTTCTTATGAATTTTTCAAACAATTGACAACTAAAACTGCTTATGCATGCGAAAAAGTCACAAGGAGCACAAGGTCAAACATACTTACACATATATTTGTCCAGTCTTTTTAATTTTAACCTGCCTGAAGGCACGTATTATGTTTTTGTCCTTAACAAATAAACAAACAGCTTTTCAATCGATTAAATAATTTTTGGCGGTTGATAAAAAGCACACAAAATTATGAGTCTCAGCTTTGAAAGCTCTCCGAAGCTGCTAACGGGACTTATCTTTCGGTATGCACAAGCCATATGTTTTTTCGCGCTTAAAATTTGGTCTGCTGTATGTTGTGTTTTGCTGTTCAAATAATAGTAAATATATAAAACCTATCCAGCTCATAATTTTTTTTTTTGAAAGGTAAGTTTATTTACTATTAAAATTAAGTTGCAGATTTGCAAATATATAGAAGACATGCGTTGTGACAGCGAAATAGCGATTCTTGCCTTGAGGCACGTCTTGGGGATCCAAGACCACTTTTGTTGCCAGCTGATAATTTCACAATAATTTGCAATTTATGTGTTTGTTTCTGTTAATAAAGTGATTTTAATTATTAGAATTAGAAATATTTTAGAAAATGGCAACCGGGTTCGGTATAAGCTGTCCGACTTGACAGATTAGCAGTTGCTCAAGATATTTGACTCAGTTCCGACGGATGAAGAAGTGTAAAGCGCAAGTGACGACGAGGACGACGACATTGATATAATGGAGGCTCTTAATACAGCATTAGAGGATACTGAGACTATATCATTTATTGAGAGTAATGTTGAAAATGTCCAAAACAATGCACTGAAAACTGCAAAAAGGCCGCGATCACCATTACCAATCTGTCTAGATTCGGCGTGCGCATCTCCGCAAACTTCTGGTGGGTTCAATGGAGCTGGTAAGCCAAATTTATTTGCTAAATGTTATTTAAGTGAATAATTTGTTTTAGTGACACAGGTATTGAATCAATAACAAATGTATGCAGTTGCATGTTAACAATGTGGCATTTCAATGCGATTTTTCGCTGCCAGCAGAAATAAAGGAGCTCGAAACTCCTCTAGAGCTCTTTTGCAATTTCTTTCATGCGGAAATTCCGTACGCGAAAATTTGTAGACTGTCTCAACAAACGGTTTGACTTGGTGACAAAGTATGCCCGCTTTTGTGTTGACGAGCAAATGTGCAGCACAAAAGTAAAGCACCACTTGCGTCAGGACATGCCAAATAAGCCGCAAAAGTGGGGCATTAAACTATTTGTATTGTGCGTTTCATATGGATACGCAAACCGCTTTGAGATTTACAGCAGTGCAGGTGATAATGTGGTCTTACCTGGTCACCCAGATCATGGTGCTTCGGCCGTAGAAAGATTTAAGAATCACATCATTTACTTAGATAATTTATATATAAATCTGCTTTTGATGGTTTATCTAAGAGCGATAGGTATTTATAGCCTTGACACGGTGCGAGGAAACAGTATCCCCAGTTGTAAGCTACCAATCAATATTGCCATCAACAAATTGCCAAGGAATTATTCGACTGAGTACGTTGGGTTCTCATATGGTGTCGACATAACCAATGTACTCTGGAAAGAGCAAGCCTGTCCGCTTTTTGTCCACATATGTGGGTGTAAAGCCAGTTCCTCGTGAAGGAAATGCAAAGGCTGCTCGTCTTGACAGAAAAGCTAAGCGATACATTTCAATTGATTGTCCCCAAAAAGGGGCATGAGTATAACGCTCACATGGGCGGCGTAGATCTCATGGACGGCTTAATGGGACGCTATCATATCAGAGCAAAAACTCGGGATGCCGCAACACGGCATCGGCCTTGGACAGATCTCAGTCGGATCCAAGAGCCCTTTACAAGAAATTTGTAAATCACCGAAACACCGGACTAGAGAGTTCCGTTCTAAAGGTGAACGGATGATTTTGATTTGTGTACGCGTAGAATCCTTGTCTTGTGTTTCGCGTCAAGGGCGAAAAATCCACCGGGCTGGACCTTCGGGCGAGGCCGAGCCGGGAGGATACTTGGCGGGCGTTGAAGTCCTGGGCCTCGCGTCAAGGGCGGAAAATCCACCGGGCTGGACCTTCGGGCGAGGCCGAGCCAGGAGGATACTTTGGGAGGGGCCGGATAGTAAGGGGACGGAGGGATTCGACTCGATTGACCGGCCGGGACGGGTATCCACGCGCCAGTCTCCCAACTACTACAGAGACAAGACACTAGGGTGATGGATCGGGCTGGACGTGTGTCCACGCGCAAACCCCAAGACTACGTCGGAAAACTAAGGCGACAGATCCGGCGGGAAGGGTGTCCACGCGCAAATCCCAAGCTACGTAAGGGGGGTGGGGTAACTATCTGAGAACGGATCTGGCGGGACGGGTGTCCACGCGCAAATCCCAAACTACGTAAGGGGGGTGGGGAAACTACCAGAGAACGGATCTGGCGGACGGGTGTCCACGCACAAATCCCAATCTACGTAAGGGGGGTTGGGGGAACTACTGGACCGAACGGGAAGGGGTCCACATTTGGGTCCGGTGGTTCTACTAAGGGCGGAACTACGGCTACTGTGGCGAACGGGAAGTATGTCCACGTTCGGGCCCAAAGTAGCTGTGGGAATGAGGTTAGGTTAGGTTATGTTCACTTTTTAACTACGAAATGAAAACACAAGATCGGGAGATGTGATTATACGACCGTAACACTTTATTGGGATTTATCTCACCCGAGTCCGCTACACCGTTCTGAGCGTATGAGAACCTATTTGTACTAACCTCTTCAATGTCACCCGCGATCAACAACGTAGCACTTGGCCAAATTAAACCGGCGAAGAACTCGTGATAAGAAAGCCGTGAGCGGTCGCGTTAGGCGTCACGTTTGGCCTGTCTTGCGAAAAAGCTTGCGGAGCACACGTGGGGTCTCAAAGTTTCGTTAAGCCGTGTGCCGATAACACGTCTTCCTGGTTCCGCGATCCCGAGAGAAGTCACGCTATCCGGTTGTTGTGTGATCGCCTACCCTTTTCCTCCTTTTTCCCGCATTCGGGATTTCTAGTATTTTCCCACTACTTATATCTTAGCTCCTTGCTTTTCTAGTATTAAATGCGCATCGGCTAAATATATATATATAACTTATTTAATCTTACTATTTCTTAATTATACCCGTTACTCGTAGAGTAAAAGGGTATATTGTATTCGTGCAAAAGTATGTAACAGGTAGAAGGAAGCGTTTCCGACCCTATGAAGTATATATATTCTTGTTCAGGATCACTAGCCGAGTCGATCTAGCCATGTCCGTCTCTCCGTCTCTCCGTCTGTCTGTCTGTTCGTCTGTCCGTCTGTCTGTCCGTCTGCCTGTCTGTCTGTCCGTATGAACGCTGAGATCTCGGAAACTATAAAAGCTAGAAGATTGGCATTTTGCATGTAGATTTTAGGAGTTCCTACGCAGCGCAAGTTTGTTTCAAAATGGTGCCACGCCCCCTCTGACGCCCACAAGCCACAAGCTGTGGCCACAGTTTTGATGCTATTATGAAAATTTTAATTGATATGTATTTGTTTCGTCCATACCTATCGATTGGCCTAATTAAAGTTTGCCACGCCCACTCTAACGCCCAAAAACTCATTAAACGCTTAAGCCTGGCTAGCGCCTACATTTCCGCCTTTCATGGCGCCATCTAACGGGTGATTTTGGAACAGCTGGCCAAGGTGCTCAACAGAGTCAACGTTAATTCCCGATAAGGATTTCTATTAAAGGAAATTGCGATGGTTTTCATTTGTCAATACCAAACTACATATATTCCAAGAACTATGCAAATCAAATCAAGTTAGCCAAATTGGAGGTCTGAGTCAAACAATGGCGTATGTGTGTATGCTGGTGCAGGGCAACAGCTGCCTGCGCCAAAGCAGCGCTGGTGCTGATGCTCGTGCTGTAAAGCTGCCAGCACTAAGAGATCGCCGAATTCAAATTGATAATTTGAACTTTTTGTCCTTTTTTCCTGTGGTCACTCTAATTCACATTATGTTAGCTGAGTTACTTGTATCTAATAGTCGAGGCACTCGACTATAGCGTTCTCTCTTGTTTATATTAAACTTCATGATATTTCCCTAAAATCAATTATAATGATATGAAAAACCATGGTGGCGTACACGCCTCCTAGGTGGGTTTGTCACACCCCCCCCTTTCTTCCGGCGGCGCAATGTTAAGGCGTGCGTCCTTCTTGATGGTGACCATAAACTTGTAAGCGCCTTTGGGTATAAGGCCTCGATGACGTGGGAATCGTCGGATTACACGATTACTCCGTCCATCTAAAAAAGTATTCTAGACTTATTGGTATAACCCTACCTTTCGAACTCTCTACCTAACGGTGTAGCTAACATAAGACTCGTTAATCTTAACCTATTACGAGCATGGATCTTAAAGTTATTCCGTGGTTCCAGACCTGCATGCACGACCGCCGATCCGGGGGTAAGTTCGTCATACAGCAAAGCAGGCAAGCGCAGCTCCCGTCCCTGAGTGAGAAATGCAGGAGTATACCCAGTCGAGTCCGATACACTACTATTGATAGCGAGGGAAATCGCCGGCAACATATTATCCCACGTACTCTGGTCTCCTTCCGACAGCTGAGGAATCAGCGTCTTCACCGTGCGATTGGTCCTTTCGGTGGGATTCTCCTGCGGACAATACGGAGCCGTGTACTGGACTTCCACGCCGAGCTTAGCAAAGTAGTCTTTTAGAGCCCGACTTGTGAATTGGGTTCCGTTGTCACATTCGGACTTCCGAGGGATGCCCACTCGCCCAAGTACACGTTCCCGAAACGTTTTCTGTACTGCCGCAGCGGTGGCTTTCCGGAGTGGGATCAACTCTACCCATTTGGAGAACACGTCGTGGAAGACGAGAAGCATCGAGTTCCCTTGTTTTGATCGGGGCAGCGGACCTACAAAGTCAGCACAGAGAATGTCGAAGGGATCGCTTACGACACGGGTAAGCATTTTCCCTGCTGATTTGGTCTGAACGGTCTTAAATTTCTGGCAAGACTCGCAGCGCCGAACGTGCTGTTTTGCGTCGCGGTACATGCCGGGCCAGAAATATCTTTGCGACGGGCGCGTGATCGTCTTTCAGACCCCCAAGTGTCCTGCGGTCGGGGAATCATGACACTCGTACAAGACCCGGGCTCTACAGGGAGTGGGTACACAGAGTTTTCACGGGAAGTAGTCCTCGTCGTCTGCTCGGTAACCCATGTTCCTATAGAGCAGGCCGTTTTCCAACATATAATCAGAGAACTTCTCAGGCTCGTCGCGTACCATGTCTTTCATCTTTCCGATCCATTCGCAGTGGTCCTCGAGCTCGATAGCGCCTTGAAGTACCTTACAGCGTATCGGCCACGACGGTTAGCTTCCCTCGTCGGTAGCGCACGTCGAATTGGAACTGTTGTAATTTCAAAGCCCAGCGCGCTATTCGGCCGGAAGGACTCTTAACAGAATTTAACCATTTGAGAGCCAAGTGGTCGGTGAGGACTTCCAATCGGTAGCCCTCCAGGTAACATCGCATCTTCCTGATGACCGAGATGATGGCCAGACAACTAGTGACAACTTCACGAACGTGCGCGGGCAACCAGCTTTGTAAAACTTTCACTGGCGAAACCTCCTCGATGCCCCTGTATCAACGACTACCCACCTTCCTCCGACTTCTATCGCTGCAGTGATGAGTCCACCGTGTATCCTTAACGGGGGTTTTGTTGGGGTCGGGTCGTTGCTTCTGCCGCACCCAGATTCCGACGGAGACGTCCTCCGTTTCCCGACTCATTTCGACGGCAGCACTCTATAGCTAACACTCCTGGGTTGGGACAGTCCCGACGGAAATGTCCGTTCTCGCCGCAACGGCCGCAGGCCCGCTGCACGTCCACTCGTGAGGTTCCTTGCCCGATCATCCGGTGAGTCACGTGTCCTGCCCGTGTAGTAGTCTCCAAGTTCCGAAAGGGGTTCGGTGATCGTCGAAGTTGCGATCCCTCGTGGTTCCTGTCCGTTCCTCCAGTGGCCATATCTCGAGTCGACTCGAGTTGTTTGACACTCTCGTACTCAGTAGCCATGTGGGTCAGCTGCTTCAACGTCCCGAATTCACTGCGCTTGATGTACAGCCGGTACTCTGGAGCCATGTTTTCGTATGCTCGGTACAACTCTTCCTCTTCTCGGACCAGGCCTGCTGCATCTTTGTCCTGAGCTCGATCAGGTATGTTTTGAAAGGCTCTCCTCTCCTCTGCACGTGAGTCCGAATCTCGTCCTCAAATCGTTCGAAGTATCGAGGAGGTAAGAAGAACTCCAGAAATTCCCTCCGGAAAGTTCCCCAAGAGGCGGACTGCAGATGGCTAGTAAGCCCGGGGGATCTCTTCCGGATTTATCCAATAAGTCGTCATCTTCTCCTCGAGTGCGGCGATGAGAGTTAACGGATCCGAGCTACCATCGAACCGCAGGTTACTTATGCATCTTCTCGGGGTGCAAGTGCTGAGTGGGAGTCGTATTACTCCGTACCTCCTGTCCCTGTAGGCCAGTGGCCAAGCGAGCGTCTACTGGCGGCATCCAGACGCCGTGTGTCGTTCCTGGATGTATCCCTCGATGACGAGCTGGAACCTTGACCGGCCATCTCGTCGTTCTTTCATGCGGCAAAAGGGCTCGGAGCCCATCTGCTGTACTGTTCCTGCAGCTGGGCTAGTCGGTTCCACACCCGTTGTGGGAAGGATCCTGCGCTGACCAGGTAGGCGAACGCCTTCCTCGCCTATTCGATGGTACCATCAACTTTAAAGCCGAACTCAACGGCAAGTGAGTTGAGTTCGTCTCTTCGGCGGGCATATATCCAGCGAACTCCTACACCAGGGTTTTTGATATAACTACCTTCTTCTTACTCGCCGTCGGATTCCTTAGGAGTACTCATCGTCTTATTTTCCTGGACGGCTTTCCTTCTTATATCCTTCTATTCCTTCGGTCGTTTCGTCTCGACTCTCCTGGCGACTCCCTTTTCACAGTGGGTCTTTAGGCCACTTGGATAAATCTCTTGCTAGTCTCGGCGTCCCTGCTCGGGCGCCACTTTTAAGGATGCTTTCTCGGCCGGGGTACAGATCTCAGTCGGATCCAAGAGTCCTTTACAAGAAATTTGTAAATCACCGAAACACCGGACTAGAGAGTTCCGTTCTACAGGTGAACGGATGATTTTGATGGGGAGTCTGCACCGAAGGTTCTTATTTGTGTCGACGGAAACGTGGACGCGTAGAATCCTTGTCTTGTGTTTCGCGTCAAGGGCGAAAAATCCACCGGGCTGGACCTTCGGGCGAGGCCGAGCCGGGAGGATACTTGGCGGGCGTTGAAGTCCTGGGCCTCGCGTCAAGGGCGGAAAATCTACCGGGCTGGACCATCGGGCGAGCCGAGCCAGGAGGATACTTTGGTAGGGGCCGGATAGTAACTACAGAGACAAGACACTAGGGTGATGGATCGGGCGGGACGAGTGTCCACGCGCAAATCCCAAAACTACGTAGGAAAACTAAGGCGACGGATCCGGCGGGACGGGTGTCCACGCGCAAACCCAAAGACTACGTGGGAAAACTAAGGCGACGGATCCGGAGGGACGGGTGTCCGAGCGCAAACCCCAAAAACTACGTAAGGGGGGTGGGGTAACTACCTGAGAACGGATCCGGCGGGACGGGTGTCGACGCGCAAATCCCAAACTACGCAAGGGGGGTGGGGAAACTACCGGAGAACGGATCTGGCGGGACGGGTGTCCACGCGCAAATCCCAAACTACGTAAGGGGGTGGGGAAACTACCGGAGAACGGATCTGGCGGGACGGGTATCCACGCACAAATCCCAAACTACGTAAGGGGGGTTGGGGGAACTACTGGACCGAACGGGAAGGGGTCCACATTCAGGTCCGGTGGTGCTACTAAGGGCGGAACTACGGCTACTGTGGCGAACGGGAAGTATGTCCACGTTCGGGCCCAAAGTAGCTGTGGGAATGAGGTTAGGTTAGGTTAAGTTCACTTTTTAACTACGAAATGAAAACACAAGATCGGGAGATGTGATTATACGACCGTAACACTTTATTGGGATTTATCTCACCCGAGTCCGCTACACCGTTCTGAGCGTATGAGAGCCTATTTGTACTGACCTCTTCAATGTCACCCGCGATCAACAACGTAGTACTTGGCCAAATTAAACCGGCGGAACACTCGTGATAAGAAAGCCGTGAGCGGTCACGTTTGGCGTCACGTTTGGCCTGTCTTGCGAAAAAGCTTGCGGAGCACACGTGGGGTCTCGAAGTTTCGTTAAGCCGTGTGCCGATCACACGTCTTCCTGGTTCCGCGATTCCGAGAGAAGTCACGCTATCCGTTTGTTGTGTGATCGCCTACCCTTTTCCTCCTTTTTCCCGCATTCGGGATTTCTAGTATTTTCCCACTACTGATGTCTTAGCTCCTTGCTTTTCTTGTATTAAATGCGCCTCTTGTAAATATCGGATGGCGTTGCCACTCTGGGATTTGAACCTAGATATAACTTATTTAATCATACTATGTCTTAATTTATATTAAACTTTATGATATTTCCCTTAAAACAAGTATAATGATATGAAAAGGTGGGTTCGTCACTCACCTAATTTGATATGGCAGCCACCAACGCCTATATTTTACACAGACGTATCCAAACAGAGAACGAAAGCAAACTGTTGGCTCAAATTTGAATTTTTAATGAAATTGTTAAAAAACTTGAAGTTTAGTGTAAGTTAGTTTAGGGCGTCGGCGAAGTCGAATTCGTTTTCGTTCGTTTTTTTCGCAATTAATAATTTTAGTCACTGCAGTTTTTCGGTTTTGAATAAATTAGAAAACTCTCTGATTCTTCACGTCGCCCCCGGGTGGACTATAAAATTATTAATATTTATTTTCTTCGGCAACTTAGTGACACTGACACATAAAAAATAAAGTGCAAGTGCAGGTCAAAGCACTCAAATTGCATAGTGCTTTTTATTGTTGCCCGCTGCGTGTCGGTGTGGGTATGAAAAATACACAGCTGCTCCTGAATAAAGTCTCGTGCCCGTCGCGAAATACCCTGTTCGCCAAAGAAGAACTGCTGCCAGAGGGATAGTAGAGCTAGTTGTGCATGCATTTATTTATAATAAATTAAATAAAAATTATATTAAAATTTATTATATACACAAACAAATACACATACACTTTATATAACCTATTTGAACCGGCGTTTGATGCAACATTTAATTGTGTTATATTATTGCAATCACTGTCGCTCAGAATTTAATTTAATGAAACTCGAAAATTAATAGTTGGTAAAATCATCCCAACCGCTATATATAACCAATACATAAGCCCTCATATACAAGCAGCTGCAGCGGTGAACTTTTTCGTTTTTTTTTCGCTTTCGCTTGTCCGCCGTTAGCAAGGTTGTAATTGTTGTTGGACTTTTGGTTTAGCGCGCTGACGATCAAAGTAACGCGCTACCATGCATTAGGACGGGTATACTGATTTTTGCCGTCATTTGCAACCACTATTAATTTTGATACTTCGTGGCTCGATATTCAATTTAATATTTTTTTTCGTCGTTTTCGTTGAGGATAATTATTAAAATTATTTTTTTCGTACATTTTTTTAACATTTGTCGTCGTTCTAATTGAACAATTATCCTGTTTTAGAATTTATTTATTTTATTAATTTATTATTCCTTGGACAAATAATCTATTATATATATATATTTATTTTCGTGGCTTATATATAATATAGAAAATAAATAAAAAATGAGTCCAGATAAGACCAAATCTCTTGAACTTCTTGCGGATCTTAAAAACAAGCTGATAAAACCAGTGATGAGCATCCGCCGGTTAAATGATCGAATAGAAGCCGGCCAGATTCCGATTCAAGAAGTATAACTTAATTGTCGGCTAGAGATGTTAAATGCTTCAATTGTAACTCAATTACAAGAACAGATCGAAGATTTAAATGATGAGTTCGGAGAAGAGTTTTCAATAATAACCAAGGCAAAAATAATGTCGCTTATCTCAGCCTTGAAGACGGCAAACGAAACCAAAATAACGGGATCAGCTTCTGTAGCCCCAACTCGAGCTCGACTTCCGAATTTGGCATTGCCGAAATTCAGCGGCAAATATTCGGAGTTTAAGAATTTCATTAGCCTTTTCGAAACTCTTGTTCATCAAGACGACAGCATTCCCGTTATTGAAAAATTCAATCACTTAATTTCTTCTCTTTCTGGTGAAGCTTTGGGAACTATTAAGGCCTACCAAGTCACGGAGAGCAATTATGAAAAGGCTATGGTCAGCCTGAAAAAAGTGTATAATAACGAATGTTTAATTTTTATGAATAATATTTCAACATTGTTTAGTCTTCCGAAAATAAGAAATATTATCGACACCGTATCATCTATATACGGTTCTTTGTTATCGATAGGAGACGACACCAAGATTTCAAATGCAATGTTGATCTATCTTGTTTTGAACAGAGTAGACCCAGTGACCAAAGTGAAGAATCGACGAAACCAAAGCAAGATAAAGTTATGTCGAGCAAGCCACATAATCGTAGCTCATTTTCTTGTTCTTCGTCCAACAGTAAATCCCAGCAAAGTTGTTGCTATTGCAATGCAGGAGACCATACCATAGCGATCTGTGGTCCGTTTGGTCGTCTTTCGGTAATGCAAAGGTTCGACTTTGTAAAATCTGCTTCCTTATGCATCAATTGTATGCGAAAGGGTCACACTGTTTCGAAATGCAAATTTAATAAATGTCGAGTTTGTGGCCGCTCGCATCACGTTTTACTGCATAGATATACAGAGTCCGAAAATAGTTTAGCGTTGCCACCACCCCAAGATATTCTTTCTCCCTCTTAAAATCAAGATCAGCCTTCCATGTCACATGGTGTGCATGCGACATCATTGGACAGGGTAATTTTTGCCATGTCGATCGTAAGTGTACGAAAAAAAAACGGTGAATACATTTGGCCCGAGCACTTCTTGACTCTGGGTCCCAAACTAATTTTATAACAGAGGACCTTGCTCACAGCTTACTGGACCGTAAAGAGGAGTCGTGTATCAACGGCGAGTCCAATTCTCAAGTTAAGAAAACGGTACACACAGTGGTGAAGTCGCTTATAAATGGTAGTGAGTTTTCGTTCGATTTTTGGATTTTAAAATCAATATCAGGATACCATCCTGACATGTCTGTTAATATTAGTGACTGGAAAATTCCAAAGGATCTACCACTAGCGGACCCCTATTTCTAAAAGCCACAAAGAATAGATAATGTTAGTAGGAGCAGAATCATTTTTCAAATGAATAGCTGTTGGACAAATTAGACAAGGTCCTGACTTTTCAACTCTGCAGAAAATCCTCTTCGGCTGGGTTGTATCGAGTATCTTCCTTACAGAAGTTGTGAAAAGTTTTAGTTGTAGTGAAGAGGTTTTAGTATCTATTGACAGCACACTACAGAAGTTTTGGTCACTGGAACAAATGCCATCTCTAAATAAAATTCTGTCACCTGAGCCAAAGTTATGTGGAGAACACTACTGGAAGACTACTCAGGTCGGCTTGAAGTAATACTGCCGTTTAAATCTGATCCAAATGGGTTAGGCAATTCTTTTAAAGTTGCAAAACAGCGTTTTCTGTCGCTTGAAAGAAGGTTGTCTCGAGACCCTGAGATGAAGAAAATGTACTTAGAATTCATTGAGGATTACCTTTCCTTAGGTCATATGTCTCCTACAGATAAAATTCCTTCTGCTCCACATTATGTTATCCCACATCAATGTGTTCTGAGACCCCAAAGTACGTCAACCAAATTACGTGTCGTTTTCGATGCGTCTTGTAAATCTTCAACTCAGAAGTCTCTAATTGACATTTTGATGGTTGGGCCGACAATCCAAGATGAGTTGTGCTCAACGTTACTGTGTTTCCGGCTGCATAGGTTCGCCCTGACCGCCGATGTAAAGAAAATGCATTGCCAAGTGAATGAAGCAGATAGGCAGTTTTAACTTATAGTGTGGAGAAGAGACCCCTCTGAGTCCTTGAGATTATACAAGCTCAACACCGTAACATATGGTACTAGACCAGCCCCGTTTTTGGCTATTCGGTGTTTAAAAAGGTTAAGTGCTAAAGTGCTAAAGTTATTGGATCCGACTTTTATGTCGACGATATGTTGACTGGTGCGGCATGCGTAGAGGAGTTAAAGACTATTAAGCCTAAAGTATCTCAGGTTCTTCAAACTGCAGGTTTTGAATTGACAAAGTGGTTTTCAAACTCACCTGACGTTACCGCATCTGAGAGTACAGTTAAATCCATACCGATCTCGGGTAGAGTTAGGAATATCGTGGTTGCCTAACGAAAATGCCTTTAAGTTCCAAATTAACACCGCTGTCATGGGTCTCCGAGCGTCAAAACGGAACTTACTATCGGTGACATCGAAGCTGTTTGACCCCCTCGGCTTACTAAGTCCTATTGTAATTAGAGGAAAGATCCTATTGCAGGAACTTTGGCCAAATAAGTTAGATTGGGATGAGTCGATTCCTGTTCATTTGGAAACAGCGTGGAATATGATAAAAATGACATTGTCTAAATTATTGGAAATATCTATCTAAGCCTCTATTAAAGGTACCTATCGAATGAATTGTTTATTGGTCGGATTCTGAAGTTACGCTTCATTGGATCCGGTCTCATCCATCTTCATTATCCACTTTCGTATCGAATAGAGTTGCGCAGATTCAAGAGTGGTTAAGTGAAGCTACATTGCGGCATGTTCCAACGAACCAGCAAATATTATAGGTTGTCACGTCAACGAAATCATACAGTCGATATGGCATACTGGACCAGCGGGTTTGAAAGAGGAAGATGAAAACTGGCCCCAAAATGCACACTTTGACCTGTATGAAGAAGTCCTACCACAATAATCGAGGAAGCCTGCGGTCGGGTTGACCTCTGCTGTACGACATTGGAATTTGGTAGATGTTATCGAGGGATTTTCGTCACACCTTAAACTTCTTAGGGTATTCGTTTAAATGTTTTGCTTCATAAGAAAATGCAAAGACAAAAGTATAGTATTTGAAAAAACTTTGTCTCCGTCTGAATATAATGAAGCTTTTCTGAAATTGTCGAGATATTACAGAAGCACGAGTATCATAAAGATAGGGAAAAAGTTCGAAAAGGCTCAAGAGTTGGCCCAAGTCTTTATCGATTGAATCCAATCATCCATGACGCCATAGGGACTTGGTGTCACTTTTCGTTGTTGCGAGTTGGGGGGCGACTAGCTAATGCTTCTATATCATACGATGCCAAGTTTCCATTATTGTTAACAAAACGCTCCCAATTTGTGCAGAGCTATGTTCGGCACAATTTTCATGTTGGTCGACGAGCACTTGTGAGTCTCCTTCGACAGCGTATTTGGATCGCTGCTTTAAGTGTAAGCCTCCACTATTGACACAAATTATGGGAAATTTACCCGCAGATCGTCTCCGTGCTCTCCGCCCATTTGCTAAATGGTCGTTGATTTCGTGGCCATTTTCGTGGTAGGCCTCCGTATAAGTCCGACATTGCGCTCTTCGTTTGTTTTGCGTCCAAAGCGGTTCATCTATAAGTTGTTTCAGATTTAACCACAGATTCCTTTTTATTGGCTTTTCAAAGGTTCGTTGGGCGCCGAGGATGTCCCCAAGTCGTCCATTGCGGCAACGGGACGAACTTCGTCGGAGCGAGTGGCCATTAACGGGCCCTCTGCGAGAGGATAGAGGACGAAGCCGACGAGATACGCGAATTCGCATCAAAAAGCGGTTGCGAATTTGTGTTCACACCATCGCGGGCTTCGCACATGGGCGGACTATGGGGGGCAGGTGTCAAAAGTGCCAAGAGCCTACTTCTACGGGCGGTGGGCAGCGCGCTCCTAAGCGCAGAAGAGCTGGGGACAGTCCTCATGGAAATCGAGGCAGTGATGAACTCCCGGCCGCTCGGAGCGATCAGCAACGACCCAAGCGACGGAGAGGCGCTGACTCCCGGGCACCTACTAACAGGCGGGCCGCTACTCGCCACACCAGCACTCCGGACCCCGGACCACGAGGGTCTCAGCTGCTTGCGGCGATGGCGGCTTTTCTCGTCAGTCAGGCAAATGTTCTGGCGGTGATGGTCCCGGGAATATGTCCTGGGCCTGCAAATTCGGGGCAAGTGGCACCAGCAACAGCCCAACATCTGCAAGGGAAATCTCGTCCTCGTAGCCGAGGACAACCTTCCGCCCCAACAATGGCTCCTCGGCAAAATAGTCGCCAGGCACGCAGGGGAGGACGGCATGGTCAGGGTCGTCGACGTCCGGACTAGTGGAGGAGGCCTTTTTCGGCGGGACATTCATAAGTTAGCGCCGCTTCCATTATGTTGAAGCCCGATGGGTGTTTAACGGGGCCGGTGTTGGCTCAAATTTGAATTTTAATGAAATTGTTAAAAAACTTGAAGTTTAGTGTAAGTTAGTTTATGGCGAAGGCGGGAGCACAATAAAGTTCTCTCTCGCTCTCGGCGAAGTCGCCCCGTCTTCGCCATCTTTCGTTAAGCTCGGCTCTAAGTACTTTGTCGAAATAAAGAATAGACATTCGTTGAAATTGAAGTGAGCCGTCGACACCTTTATTTTTCGTTTTCGTTCGTTTTTTTCGCAATTAATAATTTTAGCCACCGCAGTTTTTCGGATTTGAATAAGTTAGAAAACTCTCTGATTTTTTACAAACACAATTTACTCGCACTACCAGACTTTCGAGAAACACCAGCCGCAGGGCTGGTGACAAATAGAAACAAAAACTTACCTGGTCGTCTAATCAATACCAACAATACATCTTCACCGCGATGGGCAAACTAGTGTCCATCCTCTCAGTCAGGACGAACAATAAATTCCCCATTTTTGCAGACAGAACGGGCAAAGCAGTCTCCACTCTCTCATCGACGTTTCCAGCATGAGCTCAAACATGGTCAAAAATCAAAACATCCAACATTGGACTTGCGGTTTGACCAGCAAAACCATTTCCCACATTGTAATGCATTTCCCAATGCATTGGTTGGATCGAAACAGTGGAAAAAGATTTTTCAAGCACTGTAAAACTTCACAAACGCAATGCATATGCACGAAATGCAATCTGCATTTATGCTGCACATCGAATAAAAACTATTTTGTTGAATACCATAAGAAAAAATAAAATAAATCTTCCTTACTTTAAAAAGGTTTTTTTTTCACTCAAAGCCACAAGCGTGCCTTCAGGCCCGTTTATCTTTCTTCTCACCTTACAGGTGAACCGATTTTACGTTATTTCTAAGCACATATTTGAGCTTAGAAGCATTCATTCATTTAAAAAAAAATATTTTAATACTTTTTTTCTATTATTTTGGAAAGTAGTCTTAGAGAGTTAATGGATATTGCTTGCAAATAATTTGTTGCAAATCTCTGGCGATTAAGATTCCGGTTCCGCCGTGGGACTTACCATCCGGATGATCTGTGCAGTACGAAATGAAACCTCTTATTTTGATGTTGTACTTACTTGTGAAATGCGTTTCTGACAGCAGCATTACGTCTATATGGTTTTTATTGGCATTCCACATTGATATTCGGTAATTTCAATTGTTAGGATGCGAGCATATTTATTAGAATGTTTTTATTTTGCATAAGGTTTTGCATTGTTGTTTTCATCAAGGACATAAAGTCCATTTTACTTTGTTGTAAAGTCAACATCATTGTTTCGATGATGTTTGGTATTTGTCTCATGGCTTGCTTTGTCGTTACTTACTGCTTTGGTTATATGGTACTTCCAGAATAGGCTGATTTAAAAAATCAAAAAAGGAAAGCTAACTTCGGGCGGAGCCGAAGTTTATATACCCTTTCAGAATATTCTGTAAATTATTTTCTCCAAAATTATTCATATGATGCATTCTTAATACCCATAAAAAATCCGAACTTCCTAACTTGAAAAACACCAAAGTTATGGCATTTCCAATACTGCGTGCAAAGGAAAGAAGGGTGTGTGCAAAGTTTCAATATGATATCTTTAAAACTGGGAGACTAGTTCGCGTAGAAACAGACAGACGGACAGACGAACATGCTTATATCAACTTAAGACGCGATCCTGAACAAGATATATATATACTTTTAGGGTCGGAGATGTTTACTTCACTGCGTTGCACAATTTTGATAATCGATAACAAGAGTGGTCCAGTCACAGTTCCTTGTGGAACGCGCTGCGAGTAAAAAAGATGAAGAAATATACGGAAAAACTACTGAATGATGACTATCACTTAAAAAGTATAAAATACATTTTTTTTGTCAATTTAGTCCAAAGGATTGTATGAATTTCTGTGTCAAGGGCTTTACTATCTTCCAAAACCTTAAGCATGTCTGCTGTGCAGCGTCTGGAATTGGAAGAAACATGGGTCGAATTTTGTAATAGAGTGTTGTTTTTTCGTAAGAATTCACTTTATATCAGGTATAGGGGCATTGTCGAAGATTTGATTTAGATGGTCAACATCAATGTCTAACTGCTGTGCAGTGATTTTTTACCTTTTCAAAACTGTCCAAATTTTTTGGAGAAGACTGATTGATTAAAATTCAGACAATAATATTTATTATACCCTTGCAGAGAGTATTATAATTTTGGTCAAAAGTGTGCAACGCAGTAAAGGAGACATCTCCGACCCTATAAAGTATATATATTCTTGATCAGGATCACCTCCTGAGTTGATATAAGCATGTCCGTCTGTCCGTATGAAAAAAAAGAGCTAAAGATTTTGGATTTTGTATGAAGATTGTAGGTTTTCTTACGCGGTGCAAGTAAATTTTAAAATTTTGCCACGCCCACTCTAGTGTCCACAAAAACTAAAAAAAACGCACTTCACATATTTGAGAGAGCGAAATAACTGTTTACGAGGGGTGAGCTGCTCGCTCACAGCTTGAGGTGCTTACACTCCAGTTCGGGAGATAGCGCTTCTAAGAAATTTCTAAATGCGCCATCAGCGGTGGGCATATTTATTTAATTCCCACTGTAACAAGGGGATTTAAATTTCAATCAAAAGTTTGAAAAGCACTGAAGGGCACGTTTCCGACCCTTTAAAGTATATATATATTTTTGATCAGCATCACGAGCTATAAGGATTGCAGCCTAAGTAAGGTGCTTAACTTGGTGTTAAGAGGATGGGAAAGTGTTAAAGTTCAGCGTCATGATGACCTGTACCTTTTCTTCGTTCGGCGAAACGAACTGACCAGTAACCAAGGAATATTATTTTGGTGTAACCGCTTAGTTATTCCCCTTATGAACGGGCAGGAAATTCTCTGCGTTACACGCGCACCACCCGGGAATATTTAGAATGAAGGCTTTAGCCCGCAGTTACGTCTGGTGGCCCTGTCTGGATGCAGATATCGAAAAGGCGGTGGCTCAATGTTTAGCGTGCCAACATACGCGCAGTTCCCTGCCAAGATCGGACGTACATCACTGGGAGTCTGCCAAGAAACCATGGTCCCGTTTGCACATTTATTTCGCTGGACCGTTCCAAGGGAACACGTTTGTCTTAGTCGTCGATTCCTCTACGAAGTGGCTTAATCTTTGCCCAGTAAAATCGACTTCCGCGTCAGCAGCAATCACCTTTCTTCGGCAGCTGTTCGCCACTCATGGCATTCCGGGTGAAATCGTGTCGGACAACGGAACTGCTTTCACCTCCGAGGAGTTTAAGTTGTTTACGAAAAACAATCGGATCCGTCACATCCGATCAGCGCCGTTTCACCCTGCAACCAACGGGCAGGCGAATGGTTCAAACCACGAAGAGTTACTTGAAGAAACTAGATCGTTACACTGACATCAACTTAGCTTTAGCTCGTTTCTTTTTTGACCAACATACTACGCCACATTCCGTCACAAAGCATTCGCCAGCGGGGTTACTGTTCAATAGGGAACTTCAGACATTCTTTGACAAATTAAGTCCAGGCGAAATATCATATGGATTCCAGTTCAATCGAACAAATGAAAAACTCTCTTTTTTTCGTTTTTCCCTTACGTGGCATCACTGGAAATGTCACTGTCACAATGCGACTGCATTATCTCGCGCAGCGATCTCGCCATCTAAAGTCAGTCCTCACTCAATCGTGAGCCCATGCAGATCGAGCTGCAGTCACGGGCAAATCATCAATTCCCCGTCATTATACTCAATTCCTGTACTACTATTCTATTCCTATACTATACTATTGTTATCACTTAAATAAAAGCTTCCTTTCTTGTTTTTACAATCCTTTTTATTAGGGAAGGTCGTGTTTAAATAAGTAAAATAATTATACCGCAAACCGAATATTTTTCAATTCAAAACCAAAGTTAATATATTTTTTCTGTATCTACGCGAACTAGTCTCTCAGTTTTAAAGATATCGAATTGAAACTTTGCACACATCCTTCGATCCTTTGCACGCAGTATATAAGTCGGAACGGCCGGGATTGGCTGCCATATAACTGAACGATTGGAAATGCCATAACTTTGGTGTTTTTAATGTTAGGAAGTTTTGATTTTTTATGAGTATTAAGAATGCATCATATAAATAATTTTGGAAAATATAATTTACAGAAAATTCTGCAAGGGCATATCAACTTCGGCTCCGCCCGAAGTTAGCTTTCCTTTCTTCTTTTTTTTAATGTTGTAAAATAAGTTTTATTTTGTATACCCTTATGTAAGTATGGCCATACCAAAAATTATTATATTATATATTAAAACGCTTACCTATCTTTATGTACTTTTTGTGCTTTGTTTGTATTATTTGAAATTGTTATATTATCATTTTTTCTTAAACTATCTTTCGTATATGGTCCTGTATTTTTATACCCTTGCAAAGGGTATTAAAATTTCAGTCAAAAGTTTGCAAGGCAGTGAAGGAGACAATCCGACCCTATGAATTATATATATTCCTGATCAGCATCACCAGGAGAGTCGATCTGGTCATATCCGTCTGTAACAAAATGTTGTTACAAAAATATATTTGGTAACGGCATCGTTAATGTTTTAAACCTACTATGACACAATTTTATACGATTGTGTTATTGTCTTCTTTAGTGCTTAATTTAGCAGCATGCTAAGCGTAGTAATTTTTGCTTTTAAGACTTCAGATGCATTCTTGCATTTTTCATATAGTTTCATTAATTGTAATCTCATTATGGACTTATAAAGAGTAGAGCCAATTATTATACCCTTGCAGAGGGTATTATAATTTTGGTCAACGGTGTGCAACGCAGTGAAGGAGACATCTCCGACCCTATAAAGTATATATATTCTTGATCAGGATCACCTCCTGAGTTGATATAGCAATGTCCGTCTGTCCGTCTGTCCGTCTGTCTGTCCGTCTGTCTGTTTCTACGCAAACTAGTCCCTCAGTTTTAAAGCTATCGAATTGAAACTTTGCACACACCCTTCTTTCCTTTGCACGCAGTATATAAGTCGGAAAGCCGGGATCGGCCGACTATATCCCATAGCTGCCATATAACTGATTGATCGGAAATGCCATAACTTTCGTGTTTGTAAAGTTAGGAAGTTGGGATTTTCTATGGGTTTTATTTTTGGCCAATCAATCCGACCTACTAAATTTCATAAGGATCGGCCGACTATATCCTACAGCTGCCATTTAACTGAACGATTGGAAATGCCATAACTTTGGTGTTTTTAAAGTTAGGAAGTTGGGATTTTTATGAGTATTAAGAATGCATCATATGAATAATTTTGGAGAATATAATTTACAGAGTATTCTGCAAGGGTATATCAACTTCGGCTCCGCCCGAAGTTAGCTTTTCTTTCTTGTTTTTGATTATATTTCTTGATTAGCTAGATTTTCGTAATTGCCTTTTGTAAAATTGACAAGTTTTATAGCTGTAATAAATCGTTGTAAATGTAGCTTTTGTCCGTTAAATTTGAGAGCAATAATTTGTCTTTTGTTTAGGTCAGTGGCCCACTGCGTTGCCGCTGCTCACTGAGCTCTCCGAGCTTTCGCTCTCGCCCCTCTTGCGCTCCCTCGATCGCTTCTCGCAACGTCCGCGCTCCGGAGCGCGAAACCCGGATCCGAACTCCTCGGTCGGCCGCTGCCGATCTCCCGCTCTCGCTTCAGCGGAGTAAAGCGGGCGGGAGCGCGGATTTATGGTTAAGTGCAGTCTCATGTATGCAGCCGAAGAAAGCTGACCATTGAATTCCACCACGACGCCCCCGACTTCTTTATTTCGTTCTCATTTGCGTTCGCGCCGTGGGAATTTTGTGATGCCTTCTAGGAAATCTTTTTTTTGGCAGGATCGCCCCCTACAACATTTTGGTCCTTCGAGCCGGATAAGGATATCCTTTCGCCATTCTACCAGCAGTTCCGGCGATTTTACCGAAACAAAAAAAGATAAGTACGAGCATTTTCCGTCTCCCTCTCGCTGCCGGTCTTCAGCAGTGGTTCGAACATTGAATTTCGGTCACACTGATGCAAGATCAATATTTTCGTGTCAACTCCACGTCCGAGATTTCCCGACACAACGGCAGTCAAGAAATTTATATTCCTTCAAATTCCAACATATTTTGTATCCGTCTCCGCTTTTTGTGTGCGCCCTACTCCTTGCCTAATTAATAGGAAAATTTTCACATAAAAACACAACTTGCGGCAAATTTTCTTGATACGACTCTGACCAAATTTAAAGTTTCCCCGTTAACTTCTTCTTTTGCGCACTTGCTACACTCTTTCCTCTCTCTCAATCTACTGCGATCTCCCGCTCTTATGTTTCCTTACAGCGCGTGCCAAAACACTGTAAAAATAAACACCGCAAAAAACAATTTGAATGGTATATTTTTACTACACTATCAAGATTCTCGCCAAAAAAAGTCTTTTGAATATTCTGGCAGCAATAACTATAGCACTTAAATTCGATAATAGATCGACTTTTTACTTAGATTCTTTGTTTAGAAGATAGCTAGAGCTTTGGTGAAACCATCAAATGAATCGTAAAAGCTTAAGGAAAAACTTTGCCGAAGGAATTTTTGATACTCAGCTTAGAAGTGCCATTTTTTCGACGTTTGAAGATATTTTTGGCTAAATTGTAATTTTAGAACGGGTGTAAAAAATAGTAAAAAGCCTTAAATCTAAGCGGTCAAATTTTTTAAACATTTATAATGTCTTAAACTATTTTTTTTGGCGAAAACACGGATTCGATTGGTTAAACGGTTTAGCGTCCAAAATTTTTGAAAAGAAAATCGACCTTTTTTCCAATTGGAAGCGATTAAGGCCACTTGGGGAGCCCTAATAAATCAAAGCAAATCAGTTTAAAGTTATTAGAATGTAATAAAAATAGATATTAATATTGTTAGCCAGTGGATTTGGCTGTGCGTTGATTAATGAACAGAATATAATGAACATACCTACAAATAAATAATTTAGGTAAATATTAAGTTTTATAAATAAATGAATGAATTCCCTTGGTTGATCATATACGTGTGTGTATATCTGTGTGGGCTTTTGCATATGTATATTTCATTCTTTTGAGTGTATTTTTTTTTTTGAACATATTCATGAAATTACTATTTGGTATTGGGCCAGCGAAAATATAGTTAAACCAACTTTAATTATTTTTTGTAATGGTATTTCGAAGAAAAAAATGACAATCATAAAGCAGAATCAGGGGGTGGAAAAGAGATGGAGATATATATATGCCAGCGTATGCTGGATAAGACGGCTACTTTTTAATCGGGTATCAAAAATAGTAAAAAGTTAAAAATTGAAGCCGTCATATTTTTTAAACATTTATTAAGCTTTTAACTATTTTTTAGCGAAAACACGGTTTCGATTGGTTTAACGGTTTAGCGTACAGGATTTCATTTTCTAATTGAATGAGTTTGGGGTCCTTTGGTCGGGGGTGGGTCAACTAAAGTCTACAGAAATTAAAACCGTATTAAAGCTCATTTTATATTTTTAAGGATGCGCTGATAAATGCAAGGCAGAGGGGAGGGAGGCAGACGGAATCATTTGTTGATAATTTGTATGAAAATGCAGAGAGAGATACCAATATGCAGGCAGAAAACGTATGATGCTTATGGAGACACCTAAATTCGATAATAGATCGACTTTTTGCTTAGTTTCTTTGTTTAGAAGATAGCTAGAGCTTTGGTGAAACCATCAAATGAATCGTTAAAGCTTAAGGAAAAACTTTGTCGAAGGAATTTTTGATACTCAGTTTAGAAGAGCCATTTTTCGACGTTTGAAGATATTTTTGGCTAAATGGTAATTTTAGAACGGGTGTTAAAATTACTAAAAAGCCTTAAATCTAAGCGGTCAAATTTTTTAAACATTTATAAAGTCTTAAACTATTTTCGGGCGAAAACACGGATTCGATTGGTTAAACGGGTTAGCGTCCACAATTTTTGAAAAGATAATTGACCTTTTTTCCAATTGGAAGCGATTGGGGTCACTTGGGGAGCCCCAATAAATCTTAGCAAATCAGTTTAAAGTTATTAGAATGTAAAAAAATGGATATTAATATTGTTACCCAGTGGTTTTGGCTCTGCGTGCGTTCCCAGTTTTCTTACTGATAGCTTTATATATAGAGATTTTCTGCCTCCACATACAGGAACTAACCTACGTACAGTCAATACTAAGCCAAAGGAAACTTAAGCGAGACAAAATAGCAACATTAAAAAATAAAATAAAATAAAATAAATTCAAATCCACACAGGTGCGACCGCGATTGTTTTTGTTCCAAATTGCCGCATTAAACTGTAGCGTGTAACCATTATAGCATTTGTGTTCTGGATGGGACGAATCTACACTCGCGGGGCACGCTTTTGAATCCGGCTCTAGCTCGTCGGCTTCGGGGGTGTAGGTCTTGCTTGTGTAGATCCACACACTTCCCTGCAGTTCCGAAATTCATCACTACAAAAATTCATCGCCCTTTCGTCAGCAGCGGACTGCGACGCCGGCAGAGCCAAAGGCAAAGTCGGCAGAGCCGAGTGCGACGCTGGCAGAGCCCAACATTTTCAGTCCCCGATCGTAGGAAACGCATAAAAATTTCCATCTCCCTCTCTTACTCTGTCTCTCTCCCCATAAAATGAGCTGAGAGGTGAAAGTGATGAAAATGCGATGAAAAAGCGATGAAAATGTGATGAAAAAGCGATGAAAATGCAATGAATTCATCACTTTTTAATCAGTAATTCATCACTCTTTAATCATTAATTCATCACTCTTTAATCAGCATTTACTGATGAACATGCGATGAAATAGTGATTAAAGAGTGATGAATTACTGAACCAAATTCTGAAAAAATTCGCCCACTTGCGAAACATGCAATCTCCCCCTCACACATTCGAACCTTGCTCACGAACCCAGTGCGGAACTTGCTTAGGCGACCACGCTTCCTCCTCCTCCTCTTGCCAAAGACACCAACAACAAAATGAACTCATCAAAATTAAAACTAAATGAAAATGTAGTATAAAAGAAGCTAGACTGACTCTCAAACAACAATCTCCCACAGAAACCAATCTCTCACCTAATTATGAACATGCTGTGTCCGACTCAAACTCTACACCCAATACAAACAAAAAAAAGAGAGAACGCTATAGTCGAGATATTAGATACCCGTTACTCAGCTAAACAATTTAATATAAATATGCCTTCTTGTATGTTTTTCGCCGCGAACTTGATTTGATTTGCATAGTTCTTGGGATATAGTTCGGTATTGACAAATTAAAACCATCGCAATATCCTTTAATAGAAATCCTTATCGAGAATTAATGTTAACTCTGTTGAGCACCTTGGCCAGCTGTTCCAAAGTCATCCAAGACATTGGTACCAGGGGCCATGAAAGGCGCTAGCCAGGCTTAAGCGTTTAATGGGTTTTTGGGCGTTAGAGTGGGCGTGGCAAACTTTTATTAGGCCAATCGATAGGTATTGACGAAACAAATACATATCAATTAAAATATTCATAATAGCATCAAAACTGTGGCCACAGCTTGTGGCTTGTGGGCGTCAGAGGGGGCGTGCCACCATTTTGAAACAAACTTGCTCTGCGTAGAAACTCCTAAAATCTACATGCAAAATGCCAATCTTCTAGCTTTTATAGTTTCCGAGATCTCAGCGTTCATACGGACGGACAGACAGACGGACAGACGGATAGACGGACATGGCTAGATCGACTCGGCTAGTGATCCTGAACAAGAATATATATACTTTAAAGGGTCGGAAACGCTTCCTTCTACCTGTTACATACTTTTGCACGAATACAATATAACCATTTACTCTACGAGTAACGGGTATAATAAATGTGCTAAAAACCTTGCAATTTCCCTAGCGCTGCTTGTTGCCGCCGCGGCCGTGAGGGAAATCGTAGACTTTCAGCCTAAAAATCACTAAATTAACACAATCCCCAATTGGGCGAAAGAGAAAAACTCACTTCTTTTATTCTTTGAATTAATCTTTAAAACTTTCGTAGTCGAGAAACGATCTGCCACTTGCAGTTTATTGAAACAAACTTTAAAGCTTGATAGAAGCTAGCCTGCAACAGCTGATCGTATCACGAGCTGGCATCACCAGTTAGGCTCATCTAGCTTTAATCGATATCTAATCTTGGTTCGATTAATATCGTTTAATTTAAGTTAAACGAAACGAAAAAAAATTCAAAACTGAATTCCGTGATAAAATAAATTCAAATTCACACGGGTGCGACCGCGATTGTTTTTTTTTTTTTCCAAATTTCCGCATTAACCGCCGCAGCGGCCGTGTTGTTATTGTTGCTGTTTTTCCCTTCTCTCTCCCGGGTCCCTCATGCATGCACTGCGCTGCCGACGGCATAATCCAGTGAACATTTTTCCCGAACCAAAGCCAAGGTTTTAATTCCACCGGCTCCGTTCGAAAATAATTATTTATAATTATAATTGTTATCTAATTATAAATATTATTAATTCATAATTATAATTATTATTTAATTATAAATATTATTTAATCATTTCCGGCAAAGGGATAGTAATTAATTTATTTATTAATTTTTTATTATTATTTATTTTTTTTGCGTTTTTCCTGTTTTTTTTGCAATCAAAGATATTTTTCAAACCCAAAAAAAAAAAAATATATCAATAAATTTGGTAACAATAACTAAGGTAAAAAAATTAAAATAAACAAAAAAAAACAGAAGTCAACAAAGGGAGTAACAAGATAAATAAATACATTTTCATCGAATTCCAAATATTTTGTTGTGATTCTTCTTGTTTTCACGACACTGTGCTTTCTACTCCGCACAAATTTACAGTGTGGCCGTTCTCGGTGGGTGTTTTTTTCCCTCTCTGGTTGCGTTTTAAGCTTTGTTTTCATATTAAAAAAAATCAACCGGCGTCAAATACGCCGAATAGCTCCTCCTGTGGCACCATTCGACATGGGTTTTTTTTTCTGTTCGTTAATTTGCAGCGACGACCAACTCGTTGGCGACCGAGATCGCACCGAGAGCCTAATTGTGAATATCCTCACGTTCCGAACGAAACGCCCCTTGCTCAGGTCAGTCAAGTGCTGATCCACAGAGTTTGAGTCCGAGAATGCCCACGGGAGACGACAAGAAACCGCGGTCGATCCCATCTATCCGTTTGGTTAGGTCCCAATCCGCGGCCGTCGCAATTAACGCCAAAGGCAGCCATTCCAAGGGCAAAAAGCGACGAGTCCGTCGAGACTATCCCCGGTCCCCCGACTAGGCTTTCTCGGTCGGTGTCCAAGATGGCACAAACTGCGATAGACATCGCCCTCAAAAACTTTATTGCCACAACAGACCGGGCTAGCCAATTTCAAGCGGATATTCATACTCCGAGCGCCGCTGAACCAGAACGACTTTCCCCTGGCATGTGCCAAGTCCATCGGGACCAAATCTGGGCCTTGTGGGAAAAGGTGGAGAAGAGCTATGAAAGTTGCTCCGATCTTCTTTCCGCGTCCACCGACAGTACGGCCACCTCGACAGTGCTTGAATCCAAGTACAGTTACTGCTACTCCGTATATTCGAAATGTTTGGTCCAGCTTCAGGACATAATAGACAAGGCCGCCTCCCAGTCCATTCAGGCTGCAGTCAGTGTTCCATCACCGCCGTCTACGGGCTGTCGTTTGCCACCAGTCGACACCGAAGTTTTCGCTGGTGATTACCTGCGTTGGCCCACCTTCAGAGATCTTTTCACCCCGATTTACATCCACAACTCGCGTCTTACACCGGTGGCGAAGTTGTTCCACCTATTGTCCAAAACAAGTGGCGATGCGCACTCCATTGTTTCCAAAGCCCTCTGACCAACGAAGGGTTTATCTCCGCGTGGCGAAGCCTCACCGACCGCTTCGAAAATCGGCGGTTATTAGTCAATAGCCAGCTAAAAATCCTCTTCAACATTCAGGCAGTACCCCAAGAGTCTGAAGGAGCTGCAAGGGACAATCCAAAGTTGCCTGACAGCCTTAGAGATGTCCTCTATTCAAGTCGAGACTTGGGATTGTCTCCTGGTGTATATGGTTTCTTTAAAGCTTCCCAAAATCATGCTTTCAATGTAGTAGCGGTCCATTTATAATAAGGCAGAAATTCCAACATGCAATGAGTTAGACTCGTTCTTGACAAAGCGTAATCGTACTCTGCAGGCTATCGATGACATCTGGCCAAGCAGTTCGGGTCAGTTTCCGCCAAGGTCGACACCTGCGAGCGCCCCAGCGCGTAGGCTTAATTCCTACGAGGCCAGAGTGACTCCAGCCCCAAGAGGGTGCGATCTCTGCTCCAGAGAGAATCATCCTGTTCGTTTATGCCCGCGCTTCCTTGAGATGGATGTAAATGGTCGCTCCGACTACATTAAGAAAAAGCAGCTTTGCCTGAACTGTTTTGCACGAGGGCACCTGCAACGGGATTGCACTAGCGCCCATAGCTGCTTCACATGCCACAGCCGTCATCACACCCTCCTGCACCGCGGTAATCCATTCGCGGCCGCTCCAAGTCCGTCTGCGCCAGCCAGGTCTCGACCCGCGCCTACTACAAGAGGCACGAGCGCCACAGAGGATCACTCTGATGTCCAAGTGTGCTTCCGAGGCAACCTTTAGAGACTTTTCAACCTCTAACTTCCATTCAAGACTATCCAGGCCCAAGTCTCTGGTCTTAATCAAACCGTTGCCGCTCAGTCCACGAAACTTTGTAATTTTTCTATTCGATCGCCTTCCAGACCCGGGCTGCAGTTAGAAACTTCAGCTTACTTTCTTCCGCAGCTGGCCGGGAATCTGCCTTCGTATCCAGTCCCTCGATATCGGCTTAAGGGAATTCCTGACATCCCCCTTGCGGACCCCAAGTTCTTCGAGAGCTCCCAAATCGATGTCTCGATAGAACCGACATTCTTCCGTCCATCCTCCTCGGCAACGCCAGGGCTAACATTTGCAGTTCACTTCTCGGCCAGGAAACCATTTTTTGATGGGTGTTGACAGGCCCCATATCTCCAGCGGCCCCCCGCAATGTGTCCGCCTTCTCCACGCGAGATACCTACGGACTCGACGACTTGTTGGATCATCTCCTTACCAAATTCTGGGAGGTGGAGGAAGTGCCCACACACATAGTCCCCGAGTCTGATTCCGTCTGTGAACACAATTTTGTCCAAATTGCTCCGAAGGGACAATCGTGGCAAATACGTTGTGACGTTCCACTTGCGCGATCCCGAGCATAGTGGTTCCGAGCTCGCATCTTCACGACCCTTTTCTCTGGCTCAATTCCTGCGTAACGAGCAGCGCCTTAAAAGGTATCATCCCCTGAAGGCTCAATATGACGCTGTGATCCAAGAATACCTCGATTTAGGTCACATGGCCAAAATCTCTTTGACGAGCAGTTCCGCCACGTACTGCCTTCCACATCATGCTGTTCTCAAGCCCGAGAGCGCAACCACCTAAGGTGCGGGTGGTTTTCAACGCCTCTAGCCCTTCCGCAAACGAGACCAGTCTGAATGACATACTTTATGCGGGCCCGGTCTTACAATCAGACCTCACGATTCAAATCCTAAAGTAGTAATACTTTAGGTTCGTTTTCAACGGCGACATCAAGAAGATGTATCGGCTAATTTGGTAGACCCCAAGCATACTCCCTTCCAGAGTATTCTATTCCGCAATTCCGATTGGGAATCCGCGACTACGAGTTAAGGAATGTCACCTTCGGAGTCAATTGTGCCCCGTTCCTAGTGATCCGTGTCCTGCAACAGCTCGCCGACGACGAAGAGTCGAGGTATCCGCAAGCGAGTCGGATTATCCGACATGTACGTCGACGACGTACTCGACGATTGTTCTCGCCTCGTTCCATAAGCCGGCGTGCCACTGGACAACGTTCGTGGCAAATCGTGTGACCAAGATCACCCAGTTCACCGAGGTGGAGAAATGGAAACACGTCCGCTCCGAGCATAACCCGGCAGATCTCGCTAGCCGGGGGGAGCGCTTCAAGACCTTGCGGACAGCCAGATGTGGTGACATGGTCCTGCCTGGCTGCAGAGGCCTCGCTGCGAGTATCCCATTCAAGGCTATGACCATCCAGTGACTGAACTCGAGAAGTGAGCAATCAAAGTCCATGTTGCGAAGACTCCCCCTGAAGACATTCTTGATCGTTTTTCCACACTCGACATGGTGTTGCGAGTCCTCGCTTACGCTCATCGGTTCATTTAGCGGTCGCGAAAGCTCATGTCTCCGTTTGAGGATCTCTTGACAGCTCCTGAAACTGCGTCAGCCGAGCGTCTACTGAATTCCGTCACGCAACGCAGGCACTTTGCCCTTGAGATTGGCTGCTTAAGCCAAAAACGGCCAGTGACAGCATCCAGCCCTGTCCAAAACCTGAACCCGTTCCTTGATTCCCAAGGGCTCATGAGAACAGGCGGCCGGGTCACCGCCTCCGAACTTCTCCAGTATGATGAACAGCATCCTGCCATTCTTCCATACGACTGCCATCTGTCTCGACTCCTCGTCCATTTTACGCATCGCATAACGCTGCACGGTGGCAATCAGCTGAAGATCCGTCTGATCCGTTCCAAGTTCTGGATCCCAAAGGGTGAGGAATTTGGTCAAGTCCGTCATATATTCGTGCAAGGTCTGCGTCATCCACAATAAGAAGTTGCAAACGTAACTCATGGGAGACTTACCCAAAGAACGGACGTCTTTCTCGCGCCCTTTCGCATATATCGGTGTGGACTATGCCGGTCCCTTCGAGATTCAAAAACTACACGGGACGAGCCTGTCTCATTACAAAAGGGTATGTGTTGGTGTTCGTGTGCTTCGCCACTAAGGCTATCCATTTAGAGCCTACTTCCGACCTAACGACTGAAAAGTTTCTCGCCGCCTTCGCTCGTTTCGTGTCCCGAAGAGGATGCCCCCGTCAAGTTCAGTCGGACAATGGGAAAACCTTTGTGGGTGCGGCTGCCCTTCTCTCGTACGAGTTTCTCCAAGCTCTCAAAGAAGCTGTGACAGGTGCCTATAATCACCAGCAGCTGCTCTGGCAGTTCATTCCTCCAGGAGCACCCCATATGGGAGGCTTGTGGGAAGCAGGTGTTAAGAGCTTCAAGACCCTGTTTTACAAGTCTAGATAAAGGGGGACACCACATCTATTATAAACCGCTGGCAACACCTGAAGGCTCTTCATCAACAATTTCGTCTGCGATGGAAGGAGGAGTACCTCAAGGAACTCCATAAGCGGAATAGGTGGCGAACCCCTACAAGAAATCTCCGTGCCGGGGACATGGTGGTAGTCAAGGAAGACCACCTTCCGTCCACTGAGTGGCGATTAGGCAGAACTGACGCGGTGTTTCCAGGATCCGGTGGCCATGTTCGTGTGGTCGACATTCGCACTGGGCGGGGACTCACTAAGGTCGTCTTTCTTCTAATAGAAACGTCCGTCTGCCCGCAATAACCAGTCGCCCCTTAACTCCGGTGTTCCAATTCATCACTCCGATTCGTAGCTTCAATTAATAGTTCCAACCCGTAGTTCCAATTCGCAGTTCTTATCACTACTGATCCAAATTTTGTATTTGTCCTATTCTGCCAATCAGCGCCATCGCATTGGAACACAGACGAACTCGAGGTATGCAATCCTACCGTTGCCGAGTCTGCATCTCCATGAACCACCGATGTCATCACGGCAGTCCCGCCCGGCGGCACGCCGGTCGCAGAGCACCGTTGCCACTTCACGGCACTCCTCAGCCGCTTCCCGGCCCTCGTCCGCCACTACACGGCATTCTTCCGCCGCTCCTCGGCCCTCGTCCGCCACTCCACGGCACTCTTCCGACGCTTCGCGGCAATGTTCTGCCACTCGTCGGGGTGCCTAGCAGCCCGCGGTCGCCGCTCCGTCCCTAACGTCCCTCCTGCAGCGGCACAGCATCAACCTCTTTCCGACTGCTTCTGTGCGGCTAGATACCGGGACTCGAGTATTCGACACTGCGGCGCTCATTGACCCGTGTACGCCTATGAGCTGCATGACGCTTCGTTAGCAATGAGTTTCCGCTTGCCGACTACCAACGTGGGAGGCAAACTGATTTGTTCGGCATCCGTGGGGTCCAAGATCGACAGCGCTGTCCGGCTCGACGTCATTTTTAAAATAGAGCTGAGCGACGCGTGTAGTGTACGGGGGTGCTGCAGAGCTAATTCTATCTCTATACTAATAGGCTTCTAACGGCCGGTGTCCAATTGCCAACACACGTGGGTGGTTGCGTAATCACGCCGGCCAAGGTTATGTTCTCCACTGGGCCGCTTTTACCAAGAATTTGGGCAAATTGGAGCTGAGGCAATTGGGGTTAGCTGGCCTAAGACGTTCAGACTGTAACCGGCCTAAAGTAGGATAAGACTCCCTTAGTGGGGTCTACGGGTATACGTCTGACGTACGCCTTTCTAAGCGGATCCCTAAGAAAAATCGGTTAGATTGGGAACCCACAAATCTGTAATGGTTTACCTTGCGCTCACTCTCACAAAATCCACTTGTTAATATTAATAACAGCCTGACTAAATTATTGACCGCAGATCGCGATTATATAACTGTGTAAAGTTTAACACGTGTTTTAAATATGTAACTTAGGCCACAGTCGAATGATCGAACGTTTTGCCAAGAGCGTAGAACAGAGAATGAATGCAAAATTGGAAACGAAATGCAGATAAGCCAAGGTCGCAGAGCTTTCCGCTGCAAGTCTAAGCAACGGTTCAATCGTATGATTTTTTGCCCGTCGCGACTGATCTGCTTATCTCAACTTATTGATATTGGTATTTGTAGAGAGTAAGTTTCCTAGGCCTCTGGAGCCGTTAATTTATATTTATCTTTGCGAGGGTGGGGTGAATAGTTCTTTATCGTAAAAGCATAATTGGTCACTACACGCGGTACGGAGCCACTTCCGGGAAATTACACTGAGCCTTTCTATATCCCCGCGTCGATCTCCATCATCCTGGGCGCGGATGTGTATCCGAACGTGATGCGGCCAGGCTTCCTTAAAATACAGGATGGACTACCACTTCGGCAAGCCGAAGTTTTTAAACCCTTGCAGTTATTACAAATCGACTACATTTCGATTTTTATGCCTATATTACGAAAAACAACGAAGCTATGTCGATTTTGGGCTGAATTTTGACATCGTTTCTATGGCAGCTATATGATATTGTTGTCAGATTTTAATTTAATTTAAGCCGTAACTCTAAAATATTTAAATGTTACCAAATCCCAAAGAACAACAAAAAATTAAATTAAAAACAACCTAGTTATAATTTTTTTGAATTGTTTTTTCCTATTGTTCCTATGTGAGCTATATGATATAGTCGCACTATCCGGCTAGTTCCGACTTATGTACTACATGCAATAGAAACACAACTTTTGGGAAAGTGTCAAGCAGATAGCTTTAAAACTGAGGGACTAGTTTGCGTAGAAACGGACAGGCGGACGGACAGACGGACATGGCCAGATCGACTCTCCTGGTGATGCTGATCAAGAATATTTTTACTTTATAGGGTCGGAAATGTCTCCTTCATTGCGTTGCAAACTTTTGACAGAAATTATAATACCATCAGCAAGGGAAAAAAAAAATACGACTATAGAACTTTTATATTAGTCAATACTTGCGAAAAGTTGAATGAGAATAACATACCTAGAATAACTATTTATAAGATTAACGCTAACACAAAAAAACCTTATTAATCGAAGCGTTTTTTCAATGACGATATTAAAGAATTTTCTTATAAACACCTTACAATAATATATGCAGCAGACATTTAGAAGTATCTAGCAATAAGGCTAAGATAAAATTTCCAGTTTATTATTAGATAGTAAGAAAATCAAAGTCTATCCCGTACAAAAAAGTGTATAAAAATACTTTTATACAAAACCTAAAGAAAGTTTAATACATCAAGGTAATTGTTATGTTTTAAAAAAATTATATAAAAGCAAATCTACAATAAAAATAAAGTAAAACACATAGAAGTAGCTGCACACTTTGCAGCATCATTAAATCATCTAGGATGTTAAGTACAAAGAAATCCAAATAAACTTAGTGTTAATTTGCAGCTAACCAAATGGTCGACAGTATCCCGTTAGACTGTAAAGGGTGGATCCCATTGGTGGGCGACGATACTGCGTTGCATCATTTAGTGGTGCAAAGGCGATAATGGTGCAAATGTGCTTCGGTCAACAAAATAGGGTAAAAAGTAAAGAAAAATGCATTATTATTTCTTTATTTGGCAGCAAAGTTGTGATATTTGTTTACTTAACTACCTCATAGATGATTTAATGATGCTGCAAGGTGTAATGAGGGGGTATTCCAGGACCTTCGAGGTTACGGTGACTTCGGAACACTAAGTCCTTTCGTGACGGAAAATTCTACGGGCTGGACCTTCGGGCGAGGCCGCAGCCGGGTTTTATTGTACGAATCAATAAGTAGGAGAGTGAGGGGATCCTCCGCCTCACTGCACAGGTAGGTAAGTGGATGAAGGTCAGAAAATCGTTAGTATATATATGTGGTGTAAATAATTTTACCGCTCCCAATTGGATCGCCGGTCGTCGGTAGCCTGAAGCATTCGGAGGAAAAGGGTGCGTGGGGGTAAAAATAATACACTTTAACCAGGCTTGTCGTTTTGCATATATGTATGTATGTATTTCACTTGGTTTTATTCACAGTCACTTCGCTTCGTGCTTAAATAGCCTTTGGTTTCACTGCGCCGATTACACTTGTTCACTAACCTTATTTCCCTACCGACCGCGTTTTTCTTTTCCCGCGTGCTTAGTTTTTCTCGTCCGCGTGCGTGACCGTCTACCTCGAGGTACCAGAGCCAGAGCCCCTTCCGGAAACCGCCGTGTGACCCTCTCGTACTATCCGGTCTTTTCCTTGCCAGATCAGTTTGGTATTTTTCTCTAGTTTTTGTAGTATTTTCCCCTATTGTTGCCACCTCGGGCGATAGGTGCGGAACTAAACTTGACCTATGTTGGTTCTATACCCGAAAATCCCATAGGTTCGCTTTCCAACTAGTCAATACTAATTCTTCATTTAATTTCTCTTACAAACTAATGATTATAATAATATTAAACTTAAATAGCTATTACTTATATATATTGTGGCGGCCTAGCCGTCAGGCAGGATCGTCGTGAAAGCTCTCTACCTCGACTTAGAATACTTAGATAATAACATAGTGTGTGTACATAGTACAATTCAACTTAGAAATTACCGTATGACCTTCTATCCTGCTTATCCTCTCGTGTCAACTCCCTGGGTTGTCTCGTCACGGCTGCATTCCCGAAGTCTTCAGAGTAATAGCGTGAGCGTCTTTCTCCGGGGCGTCGCAAATGAACAAAGTTAGGGGATGTTAACCTCGTTACGGTGTAGAGGTCATCATATTTGGGGGCCAATTTGGCGGCGAAACCTACGGCCGCCTTTGAGAGAGGATGTTGGCGTACCCACACTTTGTCGCCGAGCTTCGGTCTCCACTCACGGCGTCGAAGGTTGTAATGCCGTGCTTGTTCTTGGGACGCACGTTGGAGGTTGGATCTGACAATATCGAAGATTCCTCTGAGTTGGAGGGCTTTTCCTGCGGGGTCCTTAGATATCAGCGCCGATCCAGGGGTTTCCCCGTCGTATATCATCGTGGGGAGTCTGGGCTCGCGTCCTTGCGTCAGGAGGGCAGGACTGTATCCCGTAGAGTCCGATACGCTTGCGTTGATGGCGAGCGCTATTTCCGGTAATAGCTCGTCCCAGGAACTTTGGTCCCCCTCGGTGAATTGGGCTATCATCGTCTTGAAAGTTCGATTCGTCCTCTCGGTAGGGTTCTCCTGTGGACAGTATGGAGCAGTATACTGGACCTCCACCCCCAGCGTGCGGAAGTACTCTTTCAGACGAACTTCCGGGGGATGCCGACTCGACCCAGTATGCGTTCTCAGGAAAGCCTTCTGGACTTGGGCGGCGGCAGCTTTCCGTAACGGGATCAACTCCACCCATTTGGAAAAGATGTCATGAAATACGAGGAGCATGGTGTTTCCGTGTTTTGATCTGGGTGGCGGGCCGACAAGGTCCGCGCATAATATGTCGAACTGTTAGTTTGCTACGCGGGTTAACATTTTTCCCGCCGCTTTCGTCTGGGCGGTTTTAAACTTCTGGCACGACTCGCAGCGCTGAACGTAACGTTTCGCGTCTCTAAACATGTCGGGCCAGAAATACCTCTGGGACAGTCAAAAACGGTCTATCGGACCCCCAGATGATCAGCCGTGGGCACGTCGTGGCATTCTTGGAGGACTCGGACTCTACTTGAACTGGGGACGCACAGTTTCCACGGGATGTAGTCCTCATCATCAGCTCTATGCCCTAGATTCGGGTAGAGTTGTCTGTTTTCCATTACGTAATCCAAGAACTTCTCGAGATATTCTCTTATCTTAGCTTTCATACCTTGGATCCATTTACAGGGTGTCTCCACTTCGGCCATCTGTTGCAAGACTTCACAGGGTTGTCGGGATAACGCGTCCGCCACCACGTTCAGTTTGCCGCGGCGGTACCGCACGTCGAACTGGAACTGTTGCAACTCAACGCCCATCTTGCTACTCGACCGGAAAGGCTTTCGATGGAGTTCAACAACTTGAGGGCTAGGTGATCGGTAACCACGTCGATACGATATCCTTCCAAGTAACACCGTATTTCCCTAATGGCCCATATGATGGCCAGACACTCTTTCTCCGTGGCTGTGAGTCGACGGCTGGCTTACGCGATGATATCCTGGCCTTCGATATCTTGTGACAGGGCTGCTCCTAGTCCCACGTCGCTAGCGTCACGACTGTGTGTCTGCACATGTATTCACACGCATTTCTTCGCTGCAGCGCGCTGTCGAAATATACTCTTTATTTTAAAATTCGAACATTATTAAAAATACTTATTTTGTATTGCCTTTTTATAATAATTATTCGAATTTAGTATTTTTTTAGTTATGACCAAATATATCTACGTATATAAAGATACATAATTTATTTCATACCTGACTTCACATTGGAATAATTGTCATTAGAGTATTCAGCGTGCGACGTGTGAACGATTTTTAGCGATTGAACAGGATGAAAATTTTTATATTTATTGTCTTTTAAATATATGGATTTAAAAATATGTGGTATTTTTATATTATACGTATTATAATATACGGATTGGAAAGGCAACCTAGGAAGAAACTTAAAAAAATATGAGTTAGTAGAGTGCGGAATGGGAAAACGTGGAGGCGTAAAGAGCAAATTAAAGAAAAGAATAGCACACATTAAGTGGCTATTGGTCAACTGCACTAAAGTTGCAGGCCGCGCTTGATTTTTTAAAATCAAGTTGTAAGGATGCTCTCTGGCCAGGATACAACTCCCAGTCGGATCCAGAGGTCCTTTTACAAGAAATTTGTAAAGTCACTGAGACATAGGGCTAGAGAGTAATGTTCGCGTGGCGAACGACGATTTTTGATCAATTATCCCGAAGTGTTCCAGGACCTTCGAGGGTACGATAACAAGTCCTTCCGGGACGGAAAATTCCACGGGCTGGACCTTCGGGCGAGGCCGCAGCCGGATTCTATCGTGGTTGGCCGAAATACGTGGTTCGAGGGGCCAAGAATCCCACGGGCTGGACCTTCGGGCGAGGCCGCAGCCGGATTCTATTGTGGTTCGCCGAAGTATGCGATTCGAGGGGTCAAGAATCCCACGGGCTGGACCTTCGGGCGAGGCCGCAGCCGGATTCTATCGTGGTTGACCGGCTGAAAGCGAGTTTGATTAGTCGGAAGGATCTGCCTTTCCGGTAAGATGAGGGATTAATGGGGCCAGTGAGAGGATCTTCCGTCTCACCGCCGGAGTTAATGGGATATGAGGAAAGGATGCGTGAGAGGATCTTCCGTCTCGCCGCGGGGGTTAATAGGACACGAAGGGATCTGCCACTTCGCGGTAGGGTATTAGAGGGGGATGCGTGAGAGGATCTTCCGTCTCGCTGCGGGGGTTAGTAGGGCACGAAGGGATCTGCCACTTCGCGGTAGGTTATTAGAGGGGGATGCGTGAGAGGATCTTCCGTCTCGCTGCGGGGGTTAGTAGGGCACGAAGGGATCTGCCACTTCGCTGGGGGGGAATTAAGTAGATCGGGATAACGTGTAAATTAAATTTTATGTTGTTCGATGAATTAAAAAAATACAATTTTTTTTTATTATATTTATTTGGTGATAAACCTTTTATTCTTAAACACTTTTAATACAAGACACTTTTTACTTTCTAATTTTTTTACAACCGATCGCGGTCACGATGAAAATAGGACTGCCCCTTTATTTCTAAATCTAATCCAATGAACCTCGGCCAGGAGCTTTTCTTTTTGAACTTTAGAACTTCAATTTATGTTTAGATTAAAAGCTTAGGATGAAACTGTTGCATCTCATTGTGAAATTCAATTATGCTGACCGATGCAATTTGGTGGGAACTTGAAACGCAAAAGGGCGCAATTGATTGGGATTCAAACGGAAGCTGATGTTTACTTTAATTATACCCGTTACTCGTAGAGTAAAAGGGTATATTGTATTCGTGCAAAAGTATGTAACAGGTAGAAGGAAGCGTTTCCGACCCTATAAAGTATATATATTCTTGTTCAGGATCACTAGCCGAGTCGATCTAGCCATGTCCGTCTGTCCGTCTGTCCGTCCGTATGAACGCTGAGATCTCGGAAACTATAAAAGCTAGAAGATTGGCATTTTGCATGCAGATTCTAGGAGTTCCTACGCAGCGCAAGTTTGTTTCAAAAAGGTGCCACGCCCCCTTTAACGCCCACAATCGCTTATATACGATTTCGGAAAATATTTCGGAAAAGTAAAAATGCAGTTTTATTGTGTTTATCAATACCTATCGAAATGTAGAAGAAATTTTTCAAATCGGACCATTCGTTAAAAAGTTATGCGTGATCAAAGTTTCTATCTCCATCTCCCTCGCACTCCCTTTACCTGTGTAACGGGTATCTGATAGTCGGGGCACCCGACTATAGCGTTCTCTCTTGTTTTAATTTGCGCTCAAGATGAAACTGTCGCATTTCATTGTGAAATTCAATTAGCAATTGATTGGGCTTCGAACAGAAGCTGATGTTTACTTTAATTTTAATTTGTTTAACTTAGTTGGGGAACCAAGATCGGACCTCAAAGCCAAAGGCAAAGACAAAGGCAAATGCAGAGTTTGAAAATATTGTTTATAAAAGCCATAAGTGGCCTGGTTTCACGGGTTGGATAACTCTCCCCCTTCTAAAATGGATCGTCCCGATTCAATATGAAATTCATTTAATTGCTCTCTTAATTCTGTTATAAAATTTTCTTGGTTAATAGATTTTTCTGGTTCTGGCCGTTGTTTTTTGGTTACAAATAATATAACATTTTTGTATTTTATAATAAGTAAAAAAATCAAATATATAATGATTAAAATTAATAATATAAAGGTAAGTGATATTTTAGTATTATTAATTTTAATAAATGGATTTAAAATGTTTATAATATCTAAAGAAAGTTCCGAGTTATTTGATAGTATATAATCGGATATTTCATAATTTTTGAAGTGATTCGTAGTTATGTAATCAAGAATTTTGTTTTCCAAATTGGTATATGAGATATTATTAATATTGGTTGTGTCATTAAATGTTATTAAAAATGAACCGTTTAAATGGGAGTTGTTAACAATATTGTTACCATTTATAAGAATGGCACCATCTTGTATGATGTCAATTTTTTTATTTTTTTCTCTTATTTTTTTACAAGTCGATTTCTCTCCATTTAATAATCGGGTGAAACAACTTTTTTCTTAATTAAAGTGCAATAATTATTAAAAAGTTCGTTTTTAAAGTTAGACATTTCATAAAACATATTTGCGCATTTTGCGACTTCATTGCTTAATACTAGTTTCCCATCTTTTTGAGATATCGCTCTAGCGTGATAAATTTCGCATCTATTTTTAATTATTGGGTATTTTATATAAATGATTAAAAGTTCTTTATGGAGTGCTATTTTAAAAACAGAGATGTCCATTAAATTACCGATAATTACTGGTTTTTGTTCATGTTTTAATATTTCCATGATGTCATCATTGTTCAAAATTTTGGTATTAAAAACATCAATTTTTGCTAGTGTAATTGTGTCAATTAAATTTTGCAGATCAAATGTTAGTAATCGTAAACGATGTTTTCGCAGTGGTAAATCTTGATCAATAAAAACATTTTTAAAATCATCAGAAAGAGATTCAATTTCTTTGAACAATTTGGAATTGATAATAGATTGCTTATTATTATTTTCAATTAATTCATTGATTTTATTCTGAACTTTAATAAAATCATCATGATCCGGGGTTCCAGCTAACCATTTCCATACAGTGCCTAACTCGTTTATACCTCTTTTTGATCTAGTTGATATTAATTGTGATAAAATTAATTCGATTACTTCTATGTCATATTTAATTTCCCATTGTGACCTTTTATTAGAATCCCTTTTAATATTATCTGATTCCAATTTTATTATTTCTTTATAAAAACTTAAGTTAGTTACGTGGAATAAATCTGCGTATGAATCGTACGTCAATACGTCTTTATTGTCCTTGAATAAAAGATACTCGTGACTTGTATAGTCAATTATTTCTGATTTTGTTAATAAAATAAGGTGTAATATGAGCACCTGATAAAACATTTTCTGCAAAAGGTAAAAAAAAAGTAATATATAAATATTTAGAATTTTATATTATCTTTGTGATTAATCCTATTTCTATTGTTGATTATTATTTTGTTAGGTAAATTTTCTTTAACTACTTGTTTTTTATATCTAGTTTTAAGTTTCTTTCTTTCCCCGTGTTTCTTCTCATAAACTACCTGTCCTACATGATAATCTTTGTCTTTTCTGTTTTCATTATGTATTTCTAACATTTTTTCTTGTGTATTTTTTAAAATTTTAGGAATGTTATCGTGCTCTATTTTATTATATAGTACGTCAAAAGGTTTTTGGTTCGTTGTTGAATGAATGCTCTGATTATATTCTTGAGCGGCTCTTATTACTATTTCGGAATAGTTTGTTAAATTAAATTCTTCTTTTATGCATCGAGCTAATTCTGTTAATGTAGAATGTGCCCTTTCAACTTGTCCGTTTGAGGTACTGTGCCTCGGGTCTGCGTAATGTAAAGTTAAACCGCACCTTTAAATTGGGCCGAGGTAAAGCTCGGTTCATTATCGGTCATTATTATTTTGGCTTGCGGAAATTGTTGAAGAAGTTCCATTACTTTATTTTCGATATTTAATTTATTTTGGATTTCTTTTACTACTAGAAATTTTGAGTAAGCGTCAATACAAGTTATGAAAGTAAGACTTTGCGCGTAATATATATCAATGTGTAAATTTTCGCCTTCTTTACTTGGGATTGGGGCTTCTCCAATTGGAATTTTAATTGGATGTCTGTTATATTTGTTTTCGTTGCAAATTTTACAATTTTTTATGTATTCTTTTAATTTTGTAAGTAAGTTTGGCCAATAATACAATCTACTGATTTGTTTATAATTTTCGTCTAGTCCCCTGTGCGCTCTACAATGTGTTTCTTCGATTATAAGTGCTCTGTCTTCAGAATTTTCTACATCTTGGACAAATATTCTTGTATACAAAAATTTATTCATAAAATTATCTTTAAGTGGTTTTTGAATTCTATAAAAGTCCTCTAAAGTACAATGAATACCGACTGTTAAATTAGGAGGAATATATTCCCTTAAGATTGATATCAAATTTTCGGGAGTGTCAAATTCTATTATATGTCTCGTATTTTCGAATATATTAACCGACTCATGTATTGTATACCTCCCCGTTGCTAATAGCAATTGTTGCTTAAACTGGTTTAAGGGTTTACGGGTTTCTTGTATAACATTCTCAAAACAAAGACCAATATAATCTCTAAGATGCGTAACGCCATACGATTTTTTTGCACACAAATTTTTTGTGCTGGCTTTTCAACTGGCTTTTCGCTCTCTTGCCCAAAAGCCAGCGAGAGAGCGGCTGGCTCTAGAGCGCTCTCTCGCTGGCTTTTGGGCAAGAGAGCGAAAAGCCAGTTGTATTCACAAGCGAAGAAATTCACTGCAGCGCGCTGTCGAAATACACTCTTTATTTTAAAATTCTAACATTATTTAAAATACTTATTTTGTATTGCCTTTATATGATAATTATTCAAATGTAGAATATTTTTTAGTAATGACCAAATATATCTACGTATATAAAGATACATAATTTATTACATACATGACTTCAAATTGGAATAATTGTCATTAGGGTATTCAGCGACCACCGTGTGAACGATTTTTAGGGGCCTCAGAAATTTTGCGATTAAACTGGATGAATATTTTGATATTTATTGTCTTTTAAATATATGGATTTAAAAATATGTGGTATTTTTATATTATACGGATTATAATAACATAAAAACATAATAACAAAACATAACATAAAATTATTATCATAATATAAATTAAATTTATATATGTAAGTATTTGTATATTAACTACTTTAGTTATTTACCCATTTTTAGTATTTCTTATGAAAATGAAATTTGGTTTAATGATTTTGTGCCTTTTAATTTGATTTGCAAGTCGTGCGCTTTTGGGTGAAAAATAAATAATATTTTACCGAAAAAATTAGAAAAAAATGGCATCGAAAAAACATTCTAAAAAATATAACAAAACGCTTTCAACAACTTGGAAAAAAGTTATAAATATGTATGTACGTAATATTAAATATAAATAGGATTAAATATTTATTAGGTATACAAAAAAAATGGATAAAAAAAATGAATATCTGCATATTAAATAAAATGTTTCGTTTTATATTTGTAAATTAAATTTAAAAACATACCTTTTAACACAAAACATATAAAACTGCTTGATTTAATATGAAAATATTTAAATGCAGGTTGATAATATTAGATATGATGTTACTCGTATTTACTTTAAATATTTTAAGTCATTAAATCAAAGTTTAATATATATGTGAATAAAAATTAAATTGAATATTTCCATTTTAGAGTTAATAAAAAACAGCCATGGATAAAAAATAAAGCGAAATATATTTAATTAAATATCCTTTAAATATATTCAATTTAAATATACTTTGCTTTGTTTTTGTTTAACAATCATAGTATACATATTTAAATATATTAAACTTTATTGAAATATTTTCAATAATATTCAATCATAGAAGTTCTTTTGACACACAATTAGTTTCTTAGTCCAGAAATGATTTCTGGACGAAAATCGTCTTCTCGAACAAATACGCACACATACGCACTTCTTTATTCGTGCAATTCTATTTTTAGATTTTTACGCTCTCAACTTTGTGAGAGCGGGGAGAGCGGAATTTTTGTCGCCACCAAAAAACGAGCTGCATATTGCAAAACCAATGTATGGGCGTTACGCATCTTAGAGATTATATTGGTCTTTGCTCAAAACTACTCTCTGCTGAATGCTGAGTGTTTTGATCTGAGACCGATTCGTTACTGTCAGTTAAGTTGTTGATTTGAATCCTTGATAAGGCGTCTGCAACTACATTAGTTGTACCTGGCTTATAAATGACTTTTTGGAGTGAAACTTTCTATGAAGGAATACCAGCGTTTCATTTCGATATTAGGATTTTTATCAGAAATTGCGAAAGATAATGGTTGATGATCGGTTTGAATTTCAATTCCAATCACTCCGTATAAGTAATTTCTTAGATTTTTAAGGGCCCATACTATGGCTAAAAGTTCTTTCTTATTTGTTGCATAAACTTGTTCTGTTTTAGTCAAGGTTTTTGAAATAAAAGTAATTGGTTTACCTTCTTGGGATAATACTGCACCAATTGCTACGTCCGAAGCGTCGGTGGTCAGGGTAAATTTTTTATTATAGTCCGGTTGAACTAGTTCTACTTGAGCAATGAGATTTTCTTTCAGCTCGTTGAAAGCTTTAATAGCTGGGTCATCCAGCTGAATTAACATTTTTGTTGACATTCTTTTTGAAATTTTGCCATTATGACCTCCAAGATATTTGGTTAGAGGTTTCGCTATGAAGGCGTAATTTAAAACAAATTTTCTATAATAGCCCGTAAGGCCTAGGAAACTTCTTAGTTCCCGAATATTTTTTGGAAGCGGATACTTATTAATGGTGTCAATTTTTTCTGGGTCTGTCTTGATGACGTTATAAGATACGATGTACCCTAGAAAACTGGTTTCGCGTTTAAAGAATTTTGATTTTTCTAAAGAGATTTTCATGTTTGCCCTTAATAATATATTTATAATTTTGTTTAAGTCTTCATAATGTTGTTCAATCGAATTTGAGAATATTATTATGTCGTCCATGTAGACATGACATGTTTTCCCTATTTGTTCTCTAGGGATGTCGTCCATTGCTCTCTGAAAAATTCTTGGTGCATTTGTTAGTCCGAATGGCATTCTTAAAAATTCATATTTTCCATTATTTATTGAAAATGATGTTTTTTCGACATCAGATTCTTTCATTAATATCTGATGAAAACCTGATTCTAAATCTATTGTTGAAAAATATCTTGCTTTTCCCAAATTGGATAGAATTACTGATGGGTCTTGCATTGGGTACCTGTCAGGTATGGTACTTTCATTTAATTTTTTATAATCAATAACGAGTCTTAATTTACGGCTTCCGTCTTGATTTTCTCCTTTCTTTGGGACTACCAGAACTGGTGAATTGTAAGGGCTTCGGCTAGGCCTTATAATTTCTTCTGATAACATTCTTCTGATTTCACTATTCACGAAGTCCGTGACAGATAAAGCATACGGATATTGTTTCCCATATATTGGCCTGTCATGAATAAGATTTATTTCCCCTTTTATGTCTGTTCTAAAAGGAATTTGCATATTAATCTTTGAATGCTCTTTTTCAATATAGTGAACTATTTTTATCTTTAGTTCGTCTAATTGATTAGTACCTAAATTATTTATCTGTTGTATGTCGGATAACTCAACGACGGCGGGCTTGAAATTTTTCATTTCAAACGATTTTTATTTATTTGATTATTGACGGATATTTCTACGTCGGCGTTCTCAGGATTTTTTGATTCCCAAGATATTTTTATTTTTATTGACGGATATTTCTACGTCGGCGTTCTCAGGATTTTTGATTCCCAAGATATTTTTATTTTTATTGACGGATATTTCTACGTCGGCGTTCTCAGGGTTTTTTGATTCCCAAGATATTTTTATTTTTATTGACGGATATTTCTACGTCGGCGTTCTCAGGATTTTTGATTCCCAAGCTTTTCTCACTATTTTCCACAAATAATGAATCTGTTTTTTCGCTACTTTTATCATCGAAATATTTTTTTATAATAAATTCTTTTAACGGAAGAATATTATTTACTTCAATTAAACTTATTTCATTTTTTTCCTCATTATCATAATATTTTAACTTTTCTATTTTCCCTTTATATTCCAAGACTCCCTTTTCTATATTTATTATAGCTCCAATTTTTCTTAATAAATTGAATCCAATTAGAAGGTCAGATTCTAATCCTTCGATTTCATAAAATAAATGTCTTGTTTCAAATATATTTATAATATGATAATATTTTATAATTGAATACCCATGAACTGTAGTTACCTTTTTGTATATTGATAACTCATTTTTATTTTCAAAAATTCCCTTTTTTTATATAACATGCAGTGGCACCTGTATCTATTAAAATCTTCAACTGCTTTTTTGTTTTCCTGTCTATCCTATTTAAATAAGGCATTCCCCTGTAGGGGTCTGGTCTAAAAAATGATCTTCATTAATATTATTTAATCTGGTTATTTTATTAGCTGGTTGATTTACTGTTCCATTTGGTTCCCTTTTTTGAGCTTGAATTTGCTCTCTATTTTGATTTGTGTGATAATAATTAGAACGATTATTATTTTGATAATAATTATTATTATATCTTCCTTGATTATTATTTGCCTGCCAATTATTATTTCTTCCTTGATTATTATTTCCCTGCCAATTATTATTCGGCTGCCGATTATTATAAGGTTTATTCTGGAGTTGAATCGATGGATCAACATCCATTGGCTCGACGGCTTGTTGCTTATGATTGTTATTTTGATTATTGTTTTGCCAAAAATTTCCCCTTTGTGGCCAATTATAATTTTGGTTATTACTAAAATTATTTCCCATTTTATTAGAATTATTATTTTGTCGTATTTGATTAAATCGTAAGTTGTTTCCCTGATATTTATTGTCATTTTTAAATCCATTAAACCTATTTGCAAATTGAGCACGGAAATTATTTGATTCTAATTCTTGGACCTTTGCCAAAGCATTGGGCAAATCTGGTGGATTTAATGAGAAAAGTGTTTCTGAGATAGATCCATTTAGTCCGGATATAAATATTCGTAGAGCATTGCTCCTTATTATTTTGTTTGTTTCCTTGGTAACTACGCTCTCCTTTCCGTATGTCATTATGGTTTTGTTTATTAATAAAGTCATTTTTTTATTGACTTCATTATAAAATTCTGTAACTGTCATTCGTCCCTGCCTGAGGATACTTAGTTCTGACTCGAGTATATGTATTGGTCGTTTATCGTTATATATAAAGTCCAATCTAGATAAGATTGCTTGAAAATTTGAAACGGTGCCATGATTGGTAAGAGCATCATGGGCAGCTCCCATAATTTTATTTCGTAGAATTGTTAAGGCAATAAAATATTGTTCGCTTTGAATTTTATAAAGACTCATTACAGTTTCTGCAGCTTCCCTCCATCCTACATATTGTGTTGGTTCCCCAGTGAATTTTGGTAAAGATTTTACCACTTCAAGTGTGGTATCGCATTTTATAGTTGGGTCAATTGCTTGAATTTTATAATCTTCCACAGTGTTTGCATCTGTGGCTAACCTTCCTTCTAAACCTTCTATTTTCCTGGTCCCTTCATTCAACTGAACATTTATTAATCTATTTATTAATTCCATTGTTAAGCCTCCCGCTGTGGCTATACTACCTGCAGAAAAATTTGGTGCTGAACCTCCGGTTGCCATTTTTAAATTTAATTCACCAAAGCTATTTATTAAATCTTCCAGATTGTTTCTTTATTAATTATTTAATCTAGGTTCGCGATTTAACTTACTATTTTTATCAATGTTTAATTTTTTTTTTTAATATTTTTTCTCAATTCCCTAATTTTAAAATATAATCTTTTTAAAATAAATAATTTTTTGTTATTATTGAAAATTAATTCCTCACGAAACTGTCCCGATGGGGTCTTCCTTCTATGATGTTGAGGGTATCTTCCTTCTTGGATTCAGCGAAGATTAATGGCGTGAGAATGGCCTTCCTTCCTTCTTTAATTTTATTGTTTCAGCGTGTTTTTTTTTTTTTTTGTTGTTGAAAGTTCTTGTTTGATAAAACAGTTTTTTTTTTTTTATTTTAATGCGTTTTCGGTTTTTTATTGTTTTAAATTTTGTGTTCTTGTATTGTTTTGTTTAAAATTTTGGTCCACCTTTATTTTAAATTCACCTTTAAATGGATTATTTCATTTATTAATTTCCATTTAATTTTTTTTTTAACGATCACTGCCACTTGGTTGTGCCGTTTGGTGGATGTTTTAATTTTTCCACTAAAAATGAAGAGTTGTTGGCCGCGCGAGCTCCGTTTGTATTTAACTTATATTTCATTAAATAATTTGTTGGAACTTTTTAGACGCGGCCCCACGTTGGGCGCCAATTAAATTTTATGTTGTTCGATGAATTAAAAAATACAATTTTTTTTTATTATATTTATTTGGTGATAAACCTTTTATTCTTAAACACTTTTAATACAAGACACTTTTTACTTTCTAATTTTTTTACAACCGATCGCGGTCACGATGAAAATAGGACTGCCCCTTTATTTCTAAATCTAATCCAATGAACCTCGGCCAGGAGCTTTTCTTTTTGAACTTTAGAACTTCAATTTATGTTTAGATTAAAAGCTTACGATGAAACTGTTGCATCTCATTGTGAAATTCAATTATGCTGACCGATGCAATTTGGTGGGAACTTGAAACGCAAAATGGCGCAATTGATTGGGATTCAAACGGAAGCTGATGTTTACTTTAATTTTAATTTGCGCTCAAGATGAAACTGTCGCATTTCATTGTGAAATTCAATTAGCAATTGATTGGGCTTCGAACAGAAGCTGATGTTTACTTTAATTTTGATTTGTTTAACTTAGTTGGGGAACCAAGATCGGACCTCAAAGCCAAAGGCAAAGACAAAGGCAAATGCAGAGTTTGAAAATATTGTTTATAAAAGCCATAAGTGGCCTGGTTTCACGGGTTGGATAACTTGTATGTATATGGTGCAAATAATTTACCGCTTCCAATTGGGTCATCAGTCACTAACGGCCTGAATCACACGGGGAACAAAGGGGTACGTTGACGTTTCTTTTCGTACGAGTTCACTCAGTTTAATTCTTAGTTTTTAAATCGTCCCTATGTTTCACTGCGCCGATTACACTGATTCACTAACCTTATTTCCTACCGACCGCGTTTTCTTTCACACGTGTTTTCTTTATTTATTTTGTCCGCGTGCGCGACCAATCGCTTCGAAGTCCAAGAGCCGAGCCTGTCCCGGAAACCGCCGTGTGACCCTCTCATCCTTTTGGACCTTTCCTACCCAGGTTGGCTTGGTATTTTCTCTATTTCCCAGTATTTTTTTCTATGGTTGCCACCTCGGGCGGGTGGTGCGGAACCAAACTTGTCCTATTTTGGTTTTATACCCAAAAATCCATATGATCGCTTAACCATTACTAAATTATAATACTTCATTTTATATCTCTTACGTACTAATGGTAATAATGTGAAACTTAGACAACTATTGCTTAAATATATATTGTGGCGGCCTAGCCGTCAGGCGGGATCGTCACAAAGTTTTGAAAAGAGACAACCCATAACCAAAGACCAATATAATCTCTAAGATGCGTAACGCCATACGATTTTTTTGCACACGAATTTTTGGTGCTGGCTTGCCTAAAAGCCAGCGAGAGAGCGCTCTAGAGCTAGCCGCTCTCTTGCACGCATACTGTGACAGCCGACGACTGTATGTGTGCACATGTATTCACAAGCGAAGAAATTCGCTGCAGCGCGCTGTCGAAATACACTCTTTATTTTAAAATTCTAACATTATTAAAAATACTTATTTTTTACTGCCTTTATATGATAATTGTTCGAATATAGTATATTTTTTAGTAATGACCAAATATATCTACGTATATAAAAATACATAATTTATTTCATACATGACTTCTCATTGGAATAATAGTTATTAGGGTACTCATCGTGCGACGTGTGAACGATTTTTAGGAGCCTCAGAAATTTTGCGATTGAACAGAATGAATATTTTTATATTTATTGATATAAATTAAATTTATATAAGTATTTATATATTAACTATTTTAATTATTTAGAAAAAGAAAAAACCCAAAGGGGTTAATATACAAATACATACTTAAATATTATATATATACATTTTATAAAAATGTATTTAATATAAATATGAAAATATTTAAATGCAGGTTGATAATATTAGATATTATGATATTTGTATTTACTTTAAATATTTTAAGTCATTAAATCATATATTAAAAAAAATTAAATTTGATATTTCCATTTTGAAGTTAATAAAACAGTCATGGATAAAAAATAAATCGAAATATATTTAATAAATATCCTTTAAATATATTCAATTTAAATATACTACGCTTTGTTTTTGTTTAACAATCATAGTATATTCAAATATATTAAACTTTATTAAAATATTTTTAAATTAAATAAAGCAGTTGTATATGTTTTGTATTAAAAGTTATGTTTTTAGCTTTAATTTAAATATGTAAAACAAAACTATGAGTTAAATATGCAGATATTCGTTTTTAAGGTATATAAAAAAGTTTTACTTCAAGCTTCATTGCCATATATACATGTACATACATGCCATATATACATTTGAATGCAATTTTAATAAACATCCTGTTCAATCATAGAAGTTCTTTTGTCACACAATTGGTTTCTTAGTCCAGAAATGATTTCTGGCCGAAAATCGTCTTCTCAAACAAGTACGCACACATACGCACTTGCTTATTCGTTGTGTTTACTCACACAAGCAAGTGCATTATATTTTTATATTTTTACGCTCTCAACTTTGTGCGAGCGGAGAGAACGGAATTATTGTCGCCACCAAAAAACAAGCTGCATGTTGCAAAACCAACGTATGGCCGTTCGATGGCGTCTTCGAGGACTTGGGTGTCGATCACGCTCTGCATTGCCGGATTCCTCGGGTACTACCTTTGTTTCAAAGGTTTATCGTCTCGCATTATAATCCGATGCTCCGACACGTGTGATACACCTTGAAACTCCTTCAAAAGCGTTAACTCACGGGTGATGAGTTCTCGCTGGTCGGGTCTTAGGTCATCCTCTTCCGTCATTGGTTCTGCTTCGTCGAATTCGTCTGGACGAAAGTCCTCCAAGGCCCTTCCCGGCTCGTCGCATCTCCTGATATCGCCTACTCCGTGGTCGATCTTTCGCTCTCCTGATGAGGTCATCTGACGCATGATCCGGTTGTGCGCGGGGACCTCACTGTGCTCTGTATACATAAGGTGTACGAAATTAGTAATTAGGTCACTTATGTTGATGACTTTTTGTCCACAAAAACATATTTCCGGAATTTTGTTTTCTACGAATTGTTTATTGAACTATATGTGAGACATAAGTAAAGAGAATCTAAAAAGTACAGTAGGATTTTCCAGTTAGGTTTATTCTTATCAAAAGAATTTTGCTTCTACGAACGAAATAAGTAAGAGGCAATTAAATTAAATTAAATTATTTAAATGAATTAAATTATTTAAATTGCAGTGATTGCTAACAATTACAAAAAATCAAATTTAGTGAGTTTCCTGAAAAAAATAATAGTTTTTAAGTTTTAATTAACATTTTTTGTTTAGATATGCCGACTTTCGCTCATTTGAGCGATGTAGAGCGAGCAAGAATATTGGCATTCGTAGAAATCAATAATGTCAATACGCAAAATTGCTGAAAAATGTGGGAGGAGTAAGCGGACGGTGGAAAACCTTTTAAAGGACGCAGAAAATCATGGTATGAAACCCTGTTCTGGGCGCCCATCCCTAGTTGACAAGCGACGAATTAAATTTCTAGCAATTAATGAAAACATCAGTGCATCCCAAATACAACGTAATTTGTCACTGCCAGTATTCACCCGACGGGTCCAAAAAATTTTGAAGGATCTGAAAATGTTTCTTATAAAAAAAAATGCTTAAACCTGAACTACTGCCCAGGCACAAAGTAGCCCATATGCAGTTTGCCAATTAATACAAATTTTGGGATATATAGTGGAAAAATGTAATATTTAGCGATCATCACCAGGCGGGTCTCTCATGGTATGGGCTGCCATTGGGTAAAATGGAAAGTTTCCTATATGCTTTATATCTCATAAAATGAATGCACAAAGATATGTAGAGCTCTTAGACGAAGTTCTAGTCCAATTTAGAAAAAATTATTTTGGTAAAGCGTAGCCTTTCAACAGGATAATGCACCTATCCACTGTGCAAAGTATAAAAATAGCTTCTTTTCATCATCGCAAATCCCAATTTTGGAATTGCCAATTCCAATTTTGGATTTAAATCCAATTGAAAATCTTTGGGACAGCTATTAAACAAGAATGGGAGAAAATCGACATAGAAATACTGAAAAACTTAATTAACTCAATGCCAGAACGAGTTCTCAAGGTATTAGACAACAAAGGGTGCACTATTTTAAATATGTATATACCTTTTCCTACTAAATTTATCCTAAAATTACCATTAGGCCTAATATTTCGACGTTGTCCTTCTTACTTATTTCGTTTGAAAGTTTTTAAATTTAATTTTTTATACTATTTTGTGAAGTTTAATTTTATTTCTATAACTTGAAAAGTGTTACAAATTTAATAAAGAATAATTAAAAATTGGTTTTTTTGAAAAATATTCAATCGTTTTTTTGTTTAACAATAAAATTAGGTGTCCTACATACTCATTTCGGGCACCTTAGTGTCCTTATCGTCGGATTCCTGATTCCCTAGAACCATCGTACTCCTTCCTTTGAGTACTTCCGGGCTTGTATCCTCTGACGACATCCGATCGATTTTACTTGGCCGCAGTCGGGGGTCTTCCGCCGACGGGCTCAATTTTAAGGTGGCTTCTCCACACTCTATCCGTGTTCCCATCGCCGACAAGAAATCCATACCTAATATCACGGGATCCAACATGGTTGGCATCACCAAGCTAATTCCACGCGACTACTTCTATCTTCTTCACTGCCAGGCTTGACCGATCAGCTAACGCTATTGTATTGATGATCTCTTGCATCTCTCGCACAGCTCTTCGACGCTCCCGTATCCACCGTGGCGTCCACCCATCGGCCTCCGATCTGCACGGTAGCGGTGATCAGGCCATTGCTTATCCTTAATGGTGGGATTCTTGGTTTCGGACTGTTACTTCGCTCGTTTTCGCTGCGCCCGCATCTCGGCGAAGACGTTGTTCGTTTCCCGGGGAATCTCGGCAAAAACGTTGTTCGTTTCCCGGGGCATCTCGGCGACAACAATCGACAGTCCCAACAAAATTTCAGGAGTGCATTAGTAAAAACACGCCTAAAGTGACCGACTTCTCCACGTCTCCTACAAGCTCGCTGTACGTCGATGTTTGATAGGGGCTGTCTGATCATTCGATGAGTTACATTCCCTCCTTGAAAGGGTACCCCATGGCTTCGAAAGGGGTTCGGCGTCCGACGAGGGTTGGTCCTATCCCGGTCTGTAGTCTCCATCCTAGGAATGCCTGCGCGACTCGACGTCAGCTGTCTCACACTTTCGTATTCCGTCGCCATGTGGGTTAATTGTTCCAGCGTCTCGAACTCGTGGCGTCAAATATAGAGACGATATTCTGGTGCCATATTTTCATAGATCCGATAGAGTTATTCTCCCTTTTGGTATCCGGCTTGCTGCATCTTGGTCCTCAATTCGACCAAATACTCCTTAAATGTCTCGTAAACTCCCTGGATATGGGCTCGGATTTCGTCCTCTAGTCGTGCGAAGTAGCGTAGGGGCAGGAAGAAACTTAAGCACTTGGCAAAACTCCTTCCTTTTCCTTTGCCATATCTATCCTCTACTTTTCCTCCACCTTTTGCTCTCTACTGTCCTTCGCTCAAACAGTTTGTAACGCACGGCAGGGGCGCGATCCTTCGGGATAAAGATCTTAGATCTTAGTGGGTTTTGATTTGAATTTTTCCCCAACGTTGACACCTCGGGCGGATGGTGCGGAACTAAACTTAACCTATTTTGACCTATTTCTGTACCCGAAAATCCCATAAGTTCGCCTTCCAATTACTAAATAAATGATTATCATAATGTTAATTCTAATAATGCAGGATCGTCACAAAATTTATATAACATTAAAGAGTTATCATACAAAAACACCCTTAATTATTTTAATAGATACAGGCGCTGATATAAGTCTATTAAAAATAATTTCTGACAAGTACGAAACATAACGAAAACAATAACTATGTCTGGAATAGGATAAGGTTGTCTTAAATCAAAAGGTTCAACATTTATGGAAATACAAACAGGAAAATTTATATTCCCTTTTTATTTAAATAGTAATTAATGACTCTTCAATACCCTGTGATGGTATATGAGGAATAGACTTTCTAAAAACATTTAATTGCCAACTTGACTTTCAAACAGATCATGATTGGTTTCCAATCATACAATAAATAGACAATACTTTAATAATCCATGCTCGATCTGAAGTCGTTAGACAAATTAACATAAATACTTTCCACAAAGAAATACTCATAAAAAACCATTATATAGCCGATGCTTCGATTGTAGCAAGCACTATAGCCAATCCTAATAAAACTTTTGTCCGCATTTTAAACACAACCGATACCATTAAAATTATAAACCATTCATAATTATCAAACACCATAAAGTACAGAATGTTACTTCAGAAAAAAAGAAGAAGAAGAATAATTTTCATGAACAAAAATTAAGAGCTTAATTAACTACTGAGCACCCCATAGCCAATAAGACGAAATAGATAAAAAAGTCAAAAAACTAATTAAAGATGGCATAGTAGAACCCTAAGTATCAGAACACAATAGCCCATTACTTATAGTACCCCGGCGAAAATCACTTCCTGGCTCAGAACAAAAACGCTGGCGATTAGTTATTTATTACCGACAAATAAATATAAAGTTATTGGCAGAAAAATTCCAAATCGATGATATACTCGATCAATGTGGTACTCGATTCATGTCTGGACCTAATGTCTGGACTCTACCAGATTATTTTAGAAAAAGGCTCTAGAGACATAACTTCATTTTCAACCAGTACTGGCTCATACCGCTTCAAACCATTACCCTATGGAATACAAATAACCCCTAATTCATTTCAAAGAAGGGTGACATTAGCTTTTTCCGGATTAAAACCATTCGAAACATTCCTTTACATGGACGACTTAGTAATAATAGGTTGTTCCGAAAAACATATCATACAAAATTAAACTAAAGTATTTAACCTATGTAAAAAACACAATCTCAAGTTACACCCAGAAAAATGTTCATTCTTTATGCACGAACTCACATTTTTAGGTCATAAATGCACAAACAAAGGCATTTTACCTGATGATAAAAAATATGACGCAATAATTAAATACGCTGTTCCTTCCGATGCAAATAAATCAAAAAGATTTAATTGGACTCCTCAATGTCAAGAAGCTTTTGAATATCTTAACAAGGAAGAAAAGCTAACGGAATTAGCTTAAAGATTTTCAGAAAACATTAAAGGAAGATAACCTTGTTCTACGTTCATTAGCAACAAAGTATTTTCCTGGATATGGGAGCCAATGGATATGGTCGCCAATGGATATGGTCATCCAATTTAGTTCAAACTAGTAAAGTTTTAATAATTTGCTATTTATTGTTGTAGCTACAGTTTAAAACCATACTGTTTTGTATCAAGCAAAAACAACTTTTTAAGAGTTAAACATCTTGTAAAAGTTATACCTTCAACAAAATTATAATGTCTAGCACCGAGGACTCATTTTTCTTTAAACGGAATTTGGGATACAAAAAAATTATGAACTGCACTAAAAATCAAAATCGAACAAATTCGAATTTTTTTTTAATCAAGAGCTATTTCTGCGTACAGTTGTCGCCGTTTGTTTATAACGATCAAAATGGTACTATGCCCGGACGCTACGGATGAAGCTAGTGGAAGTCCCTGGATGGCCTAAAGGTATAGCTCCTTTAGTTGTCGTGGCGGTGACGGCGATTGACGACGTGAGCTCATGCATGTGCAACAGAGTGTGATGGCCCACATTTTTTGTACGCATCTCCACCCTCAGAATGCTGATGGGCAAGGCAACTCGCGCAGTATTTGTTAATAAAAACCGTTTGAAAACGGTTTTGGAACTCAGCTCATGAAGCGGCTTCATTTCTGAAAAGGATGGATTCTTCTAAAAGATCTTCGGAAACATCTGTTATCCATTGCTTGGGCAGTGCGAGGACAAGGAGCAATGCTTCAATTGTATTAAGTACATTGTTTAAAAATAATCGGAAGAAGAAACAGAAGGCATTGTTAAGGAAAATCGTTTGATCGTACGAGATGTGCGCAACCCTACTATCAGCTCCTGCAGGGATAGATTAAACTATGCCGAGCCTCCAGTCTTTATCATCTTCTTTGACCACCATATCATCACCAGAATGGATTATGTCATTTTTTGCGATGGTGAAGACTTTTAAATAATCCTCTTTCCAGCGCGAGTTACCGCCTCAGCAGTTACCCCCGGGGGTACCCCACCGAATTCCCACGGCAGCCAAATACCCCGTTGGCAATAAAGTTGCCAACCAAACACAAACATCGGGATCACTTCAGATCCAAGCCCCACTTATGCATCCGTTCCAATTTCAATTCCATTCCGCTAGGTCAGCACAATTAGAGGCGAACATTTAAGCATTGAAAGACGAATAATTAAATAAAGAATTCAGTTTGAGATTTATTGTCAAAGAAACCAATATTGTTAATTATTGGGAAGCTCCCCGAACCAAATTGAACACCTTTCCTTTAGTTAACTGGCGCAGTCGGTAGCCCTTCGCCCAAGAACGGATTCTACCCTAGGACTTGAGGAAGGATCTGAGACGACGAAGGATGACAAGGATATATAGCATTATCTGTATCATTATTATGTAAGAGTGAGTAGAGTGAAGTGGGTGCAATGGAGTGGAAAATAAATTAAATGAAGAAAATAATAAATAACAAATAATAAAGTACAACAGCAATAAGAAATGAAAAAAAATAATAAATAAAAAATAATAAAGTACAAAAGCATAAGAAATGAAAGAAAAAATTATTAATTAAAATTATTCATATGATGCATTCTTAACACTCATAAAATATCCCAACTTCCCAACTTTAACAACACCAAAGTTATGGCATTTCCAATCGTTCAGTTATATTGATTGATTGGCCAAATACAAAACCCATACCAACTTCCTAACTTAACAAACACCAAAGTTATGACATTTCCGATCAATCAGTTATATGGCAGCTATAGGATATAGTCGGCCGATCCCGGCCGTTCTGACTTACTGCGTGCGAAGGAAAGAAGGGTGTGTGCAAAGTTTCAATACGATATCTTTAAAACTGAGATACTAGTTTGCGTAGAAACAGACAGAAGGACAGACGGACATGCTTATATCAACTCAGGAGGTGATCCTGATCAAGAATAAATATACTTTATAGGGTCGGATATGTCTCCTTCACTGCGTTGCACACTTTTGACCAAAATTATAATACCCCCTGCAAGGGTATAAAAATATACAACAAGAGTATAATAATCAGTGCGAATAACGGCACGAATGCGAACCGCAGACGGAGAAATGTGAAAGGAGAACAGGGCAAGTGCAGAGTGTCCGAAGCTGAACAACAGCAGGGTGAAATAGATTAATATGAAGATATTCACATATAACATGTTTAATAATTTTAAGAGTTAAGTTGGAATTTAAATTAATAGTGGTCGTGTTTATGAACGAAATGAAAAATTCGATTGCAACAAATGCCTCGTAGTCGAACGTCGGCGAACGGTCAAGAGCATCGACGGTTCGAGGGTGCGTCGAGCAGTCCGATCGAATGTTCGACCGAGTTGTTCGCTGTTCATCGAACCATCGTCAACCACAACCGGCTGCCCACGCTCGTCGACAGCCGACCGTGAATTGAAGAGAGAGGGTATTGCAGACAGTTCGATGTTGCGGTATTGATGTTGGTCGTGCACGATCGGGGACAGTCGGTCGGCTGCAGACAACTCGGGGCGAGTTGGCAACAGTTGTCAACAAGTTCAAACCAATACAGAAGAGAAGTGAGTGGTTCGACTAGGAATTCGAGGGCGAGGTTGTTAATTCAAAACCAAAGTATGCCTTTCCTTCTCATGTATTTAGCGGCGCACTGTATCACACAGGGCGGCCGTTTAGCATGAGAATGGGGTAAAGTACCACGAATAATTAAAGATTTAATAATAAGTAGTATCGGGTATGCTTTCACTTGTATTAGGCGACGAACTGTGGACACAGGGCGTCGCTTAGCGAAGGGAGGTACTGACTCGATGTAAATAATAATAAAAAAAAATATACAAAACATTCAATAAATAAAATAACAAAGAAATTTGATATGAGAGTATTCACATGTAGTAAGCGATACACTGTAACGAACAGGGTAGTCGTTTAGTATGGGGATGGTCAAAAAAAAAAAAGAAAAAAATTCAAGAAAGGGAGAAAATATCCAAATGGCAATGACTGTCCGCATTTGGCAGTGATGCTGTATCGCACAGCTGAGCAGCTAGCTTCAGCAAGTAAATAAATAAGTAAATTATAAAATATGATAGTAGGAGACGGAAGTAAGAATAAAAGGAGGAAATAATTAAATAAATAAATAAAAAAATAACGAATACAAAATTTTAAAAGACTAATTAATTCCAGAACTCCATTTCACCACATGGAAACTCGCGGACCCACACACTAAAAACAAGAAGAAACAAATAACAAAACTAAAAATACACTAAATTAAGCACAAAATATATACTTAAGTACACTACAAAAACAAACAATTGCACATACAAAGAGTTACGAGAGAAGTAAGAGAAAGAGACAGTTCAAGCCCATTAAACCTAGATCTATTATGACAGAGGAGAGTAGGCCTACAGCATTGGCGACTACAAGTGTTTTAGAAGCTATCAAAGTAATAGACCTGGTAGAAATTATTCTGAAGTACGAAGGAGACTCGGCTAAATTAGATGGATTTATAGGAGCGGTAGAACAGGTGCTAGGCCTTATAAAGGGAGAAGAGAGATTAAACGTAGGAGTAATCGCACATAGAGCGGTAAGGAGTAAGATTATAGGAGCAGTGGATAAAGTCCTAGACTTAGATGAGTCGGAGTTAAATTGAGATCAGATAAAGAGAATATTGATTACCCATTTCAAAGACAAGAGATCTGAGCAGGATTCGATTATGGAATTGACCCACATTAAAGAAAATAAGTTAGATTTGGAGGCCTTATACACCAAAGTTATGACCCTGAAGAAAGCCCTAGAGAGTTTGGCCAAGTCCAGCGAACAAGGCATATTGTTGAGGGGTGAAAAGACCAAGTGGTATGAGGAGATGGCCTTAACCGCCTTTGTGTCAGCCTTAAAAGGTCCGATAGGGGTAACTATCAGGAACATGGTGGTAACCAATATAGCTAAGGCCTATGAAATAGCCTGCAGAGAGAAGAACCTGGGTACTTTGGTGGTAGCAGAATTTGAAGCGAAAGGTCAAGGACTGACTGAGTCGCAGGGCAAAGAGGTTAAGGAAATTCCGAAACAGGAACCAGGAAAGCAAGTCAACTGGCACTTGGTCGCAGTATCGGTGGGCAGGAAATACCCAACCGCAGTTCCCAATGCCGTTTTCGATGCACAACATGAATGGATGGCCAGGATTTGGATTTCCGTATCCAATCCATTCAGGCCAGACAATTTTAATCAGGGAGAAACTGCCAATTATGCAAGACCATATCGTAACTATCAGAACAAGATTAATAATTGGAGCAATAAGTGGAATTGGGGACTAAATAGTCGAGATAGGCAGTGGTATGGCAACAACAATTATAACAACAACAAACCTAGAGAGGGTCAGCTAGCAATCAAGGCGACTGGAGAGGCAGAAGGCAGTGGCCAGACAAGGATGTCTAGAAATTCAAACTACTCCGGACAATCATATAATTCGAACTATTCAAGGCAGTCGAATAATTCGGCCAATTCAAAACGGTCATTTAATTCGACTAGTAACTCAGAGAGGGGAGGATATCGGCCGGCAACCACTGGTCAGCTGCATAACATCCAAGAGGAGGATGCAAATTTTTCGCAATCAGCCTCGAGCAACCAACAGGATATTTAGGGACTAGGAGGGGTCACTCAACCTTACCTTACGTATTGATCAAAATCACTCCGGAAAAAAAAATAAAAATGCTAATTGACACAGGATCCTTTTTCTCATTTATTCGTCCCGACTGGCTCAATCACAATACGTGAAGACCTACAAGACCCAATTGCGATCAAGACAATTACACAATCTCATAAAATTTATAAGGAAGCATACTTACCAACGTTCAAAGAACTGGGAGGAGTAGGGAAGATTAGGATGCTACTTTTCAGATTCCACCAGTTTTTTCAAGGGTTAATCGGGATAGATCCGTTACAACAGTTAAAGGCCGTGATCGACATAGAAAATGGTTGTTTCCGCACGGTGGAGGAGAAGTTGCAGATTCAGTTCACTAAATATATACCAAGCGTAGATCACACAATAGAAGCAGAATCAAAAAGAGTAATCTCTATTCCAGTACAAGTGACCGATGGGGATTTCTTGTTAAGTAAAACAACAGTAAAGGAAGATATGATCATTGTCCAGGGCAGTAGCTGGACATAGCCTGGTAGAAGTAACAAACTATGCAGAAATAGACCAGGAATTGTTTTTGGAAGAACCACTAAATGTTGTAGAATTCAAAACCGAGCTTTATTTCAAACTCAATAATATAGAAGGGGCAGGGAACAAAGATAAAATTATACCGTTCCACAAGATCAGGACAGAGCATTTAAATAGCGAGGAGCTTATAGAGCTTCAGAGAATTTGCAGGATATACCCGAAGGTATTCCATAAGAAAGGCGATAATTTCTCTTTCACTAATGCGGTCACACATCAAATCAGAACAAATGATGACATACCAGTTTATGCCAGACCGTACAGATATGCATTCAAGGAGAGACAGAAAGTTAGAAATCAGCTAGAGAAGCTATTAGATCAGAAGATTATTAGACATAGCCACTCACCATAGAGTGCGCCGGTGTGGCTGGTGCCCAAAAAGAAGGATGCCTCTGGAGAAAGGAAATGGTGGTAGATTATAGGAAATTAAATGAGAAAGTAATTAAAGACAGGTACCCCCTACCAATAATAAACGCTGTATTGGATAACTTGGGGAGAGCCAAATATTTCTCAACCTTAGATTTGGCGAGTGGATACCACCAAATCGAGGTAAAGGAGTAAGATATCCCGAAAACAGCTTTTTCTACTGCAGGAGGGCACTTCGAGTATGTACGAATGCCTTTCGGTTTGAATAACGCTCCCGCAACCTTTCAAAGGTTAATGAATAACATTTTCGGAGAATTGCTAGGCATGGACGACAACGTCGTTGCAGGAACACATCACAGATTTAGAAAGAGTTTTTAAGAAGCTAGCAGAAGCAAATTTTAAACTACAGTTGGACAAGACAGAATTTTTGAGAAAAGAGGTAGAATATTTAGGGCATGTAGTAACCCAACAGGGTATTAAACCAAACCCAGGAAAAATTGAAGCAATAAAAAGATTCGAGATTCCCAAGACTAGGAGATTAAATCATTCCTAGGTCTGTTGGGGTACTATAGGAAATTTATACGAGATTTCGCGGCTATAACAAAGCCAATGACGAGGCAATTAAAAGGAAAAAAGGCTGTACAGATGGATAAGGAATACAAAGAAGCATTTGAGATATGCAAAACCTTATTATGCAACGACCCGATCTTAAAGTTTCCCCATTTTGACAAACCATTCATCCTTACCACGGATGCAAGCAACTATGCGATTGGCGCCGTACTATCCCAAGGAAATCTGGGTACGGACAGACCGATAGCATATGCTAGTAGAACCTTATCAGAATCAGAGGTGAACTATGCGACCATAGAAAAAGGAATGCTAGCCATTATTTGGGCAATCAGAAAGACCACTAAATGAGTATAGTATTCAAATGGTTATACAGGAAGGGAGAATAGCAGGAGTAGTAAAACAAATTCCATTCAGGAATAAATTACGAGTAACAACTTTGAAACTCTGTGATAACAATCCAAGACGTATATTGCAAATACTTTGCCTATAGTAAGTTGTATAGGGCAATAAGATGTACAGTTTTGTTGCCAGATATAACAGGAAAAAGTGAACAGGAACAAGTCATTAAAGAGTACCACGAAAAGAGAAATCATTGAGGAATAGATGAAGCTGTAGCAATTACACAAACAATAAATAATTGTGACAGTTGCCAATTTCAAAAATACGATAGGAAACCAAATAAGATAATGTACAGTCTGACAGAGACATCAGAGAGACCCATGGAAATAGTACATATAGACTTGTATTTTGTGAGAAAGAAAAATGTTCTAACCATAATAGACAAATTCTTGAGGTACGCTTGGGGATTAACGATTCCAGCAAAGGAAAGCGTAAATATTGTAAAGGCAATACAAAATAAAACGGCTCTTTTCGGAGTACCCAAAAAGATAGTTTGCGATCAGGGAGTAGAATTCTCGTCCAACCCCTTCAAAGATTTTTGTAGGCAGTACGATTTGGAGCTGCACGCAACGTCTTTTCAGCAGTCGTCGAGCAATTCCACGGTTGAAAGACAGCACTCCACGATTACGGAAATATACAGGCTTATAAACAAAACTAAGAAAACAAATAAATTGGATATAAGACATGAGGAAGTACTGGACGAAGCGTTTATAACATATAATAACGCTATTCATTCAGCTACCAAGTTAACACCGCAGGATCTATTCACTGGAAGAACACATAATTTCTTAAATAAACTGTTTTTTAATAATGAACACGATTATTTACAAAAGATCAATGCGTTTCTGGCAGAATTATACCCAAAAATCAAAGAAAGGGTAGAGCAACAGAAAACCAAGAGAATAGAAATAGCAAATACAGGTAGGAAAGAACCAAGTCCGGTACAGACAGGAGATACGATATTTAGGAAGGAAAACAGGAGGGATAAGCTTACACCTCGGTTCTCAAAACACAAGGTGTTGGAAGACAATGGCCTGACATTAGTGTCAACCAGACCACAGAAGATTCACAAGGAGAAAATCAGAAGATTAACCAAATCAAACAAATAAATAATTACAGGAGGAGCTTTGAGATCCGGCTATATGTCCAAAGAGTAGGAAAAAAAGAGGATTGATAAACGGATTAGGTTCAGTAGTCAAATTGATAACAGGGAATCTAAATGCAGAAGATGCAGAATGGCTAGAAGCAGAAATAAGGAGAATGCAGGATGAAGAAAAGGCTCCCACGGCAGCCAAACATCTAGTAACCAAATACCCCGTTGGCAATAAAGTTGCCAACCAAACACAAACATCGGTACCACTTCGGGTCCAAGCCCCACTTATGCATCCGTTCCAATTTCAATTCCATTCCGCTAGGTCAGCACAATTAGAGGCGAACATTTAAGCATAAGACGAATAATTAAATAAATAATTCGGAAACTTGCGCCGGCGAGAAATAAAAACTAAAGCATAAGCAAGGACTCGCAGAGCCTTGTCTAGTTTGAAGAATCGCTCGAGGAAGAGAGAGAGCTTTCTCGAAATTGACTTTTGCAGCGCGGTGTTCTAAGTCAGTGACTCGATTCGGATTGCTGGCCATTGCATTTTCGATTTTTGCATCGAATCAGGTCCTTGCCACCAGAGTTGGCTATTAACCAGGTCCCGCAGTGAAAAACATTGATAAGCTAAGATGAGCGGAATAGTGCTTGAACCGAACAGGAGACCTATTCTCAGCTTTAGTCGCCTGAGTTATTTTGGTCACTCTGGTAGTCACAAATGAGGTCAAATTGCAGTCACGTTTGTTCAACCACGCGGGGACTATAGTGGTGTGTTTGGAAGTAAAGCTGTGGTTATTCCTGACACAGCAATGCACCGCACAGCTCGAGCAGTGGAACAGACACTGTTTCACCGGGGAGACTCGTGTTTTTTCTGCCGGCCCATATGCTTTTTGCTCTACCTCCATCTCTGGTTGGTAACAAGCCCATCGGGGATACGGATTTGGTCGGGCTCGGGATAGCTGCACAAAAAATTTTGCCAGCTCTTACTCATGTAGTCCAGGCCTAACTCCTGTAGCCAAATTTCTTGAATAAAGATTTTTAAGAGGACGATGAACGGAGCAAGCCGTCGGGATCAAAAAGTTCTTCGATTTAAGAAAGCACTTCACTCTTCGTATATGTTAATTCTGCGGATACTAGTACAAAATAGAATTTGGCGGAAACTATCTAGGAGAAGAGTGTATTCCAGAAAGCTATTTTTATCGGATGTCCACTTTCTTAATGGAAAACGAGCGCATTTAAAAGCGTTCTACAACTCTCGGATAGCTGGCCAAGCCTTTGGGAAGGAATCGTCTCATGCTAGAACTTCGGCTTCGTTCATATAAGGCATAATAATACTTGCTTTCGGAATTTCGGTTATACTTCGTCAGCCACTTGTTGTAGTACTCATATTGCCAGAAACGGTTTGAACAATTGACACAAAAGACAACACTATTTAAGTCGAAATTGCTTATTTCTCCTTTTTTATTTCTGAAAAAATTCTTTGGAGCTGCTTATGCTTGGGATTGCTCCAGATCAAAAAAAAGGTTTTTGTTTAATTAGAATTTCTCACTTTTTGTTAAATTTTTTTGTTTTTACTATTGAAAATAGTAAATTTTTTGATTTTTTTCGGATATATATGTATTGAAGATTTATGGTTTATATTTTATATTGGTTAAATATGATTTGACAAAATTGATACAACTTAATTCTTTTTCGACTTATTTTTTGTATATTCCGGACTTAATTCAGGACAACTTGCGTCTGCTCACTTTTGCTACTTCTCTTCTACTGCCACTTCTCTTTTGCAGGGCTGCTAACCTGTGGCAACTGATCTGTTCCTTTCATTCGGTCATCCTGGCCACTCGAGTCTGTCCCAGACGACAAATTATCCTCGTTCCAGTTGACATATTCCCACATCTTCATGTTGTCAGAGCTAATTGACGTAGAGTTTGGCCCCTCAATTGGAGCAGCTTTTTTGACATCATAACGTCAATTTCTCTTAACATTGGATACTACATACGGTCCAAGGTAGGTACTCGCAAGCTTTTTCCCGGCAACAAACTGGGTGCGTTTTATTGCAACTTCGCCTCCTTCTTTGTAGATGCTGCTTTTTGAATCTCGATTTTGGCCTCCGCGCGTTCTTTGGTCCCCTTTGTATCGAATTCGTCCAGCAACTCTTGTTCTAGCAAGGCAATAAGATTATCGTTGGACTTACTCCGCATTTTTACACTAAACATAAGTAGGAACGGTGTCTTCTTTGTCGAACAATTGACGTGGGAGTTTATTGCTCTCTGAACCTGCGGAACAAATTTATACCATTTGGAGGTATCTTTAGCCGACAACTTGGATTAGATTGAAAGAATGGATCGGTTCACCCGTTCTATTTGTCCGTTGCCTCGAGGTACACCACTAGTTGTCCAGACATGATCAATTCCATTTTCCCTTGCGAAGTCCATGAAAACATTGGATGTGAAGGCTACTCCTCTGTCGCTGACGATGCGGGATGGGTATCCAAAAACAGCTGACCAATCCTTAAGGATTTTGAGAACTTCATCGCTGTTTGTAGTCTTCGTTGTAAACAGCCAGACAAATTTGCTAAAAGCATCAACTACTGCTTATATATATATTTGTACTGCTTGCTCGTTGCGTCCATAGGTCCCAAGTAATCTATGTGCAGTATGTGTAGTGGACAGTCCCCTTTTTCTATGCAATAAAGCTGACCTTCCTGCTTTCCCAATTTTGTATTGCATATAATGCATTTAATGCTAGATTTTATAACTTGAGCGACCTTGTTCTCCATATGTGAGATCCAAAATTGTTGTCGCAGCGAGTGCAACGTTTTTTGCATTGAGAAATGACCCATATTATGCGCATCGGAAATAATTTTATGTTCCAACGTTTTTGGCACTACCAACAAGTCGTTCTCGTCAACGTGCTTAAACAAAACACCTCCCTTAAGTTTGAAGTCTTTATAGGGACGAGAGTTTAGAATTTCCAAAACCGTGCTGATGAATTCATCCTTCTGCTGGGCGACCTTGATGCGAGCGGAAATTTCCGAAGTGATCGTGTAAACATCCTGAGGATAGCGGCTGAGTCCGTAAACGTGTTTCATCCTATCTGCTGAGCGATGTTCGACATGAAAATTAAAGTCCTGTAGATGCAGTATCCATTGCGCCACTACACGGGGTACATCTTTTTTCTTGACTGTCATCGTAAATGCAGCACAATCGGTGACCAGTTTAAATGGCATTCCCAGGAGGTAGTGACGAAAATTATTAACAGCGAGATATGCTGCTTTTACCTCCAGTATGTAGCTGTGGCGTTTCTCATCTGCTTCTAAAGTCTTTTTGCTCCAATAGGCGACTGGATGAAATTCCCCTCAATACGCTGTATGAGCACAGCCCCAAAGCCATCTTTTGAAGCATCTGTGTCAAGTTCTGTAGCTGCCTCTCTGCAGTACAAACGTAAGACTGGCTCCGTAGATAAAATGTCTTTGAGCTGATTCATTGCAGTTTTTTCACGAGTCTCAAACTTGAACACAGCGCCTTTCTTTAACAGCTCCGTCAAAGGTCGAGCGATATGGGCATATCCTTTAATAAATTTTCTGAAGAACCCTGTGAGTCCCATTGAACGCCCTTAATGTTCTTTGGGTAAGCGAAACTCTTAACTGCTTGTGTCTTCTCTTGGCCGGGCCAAATTTGACCGTTCTGAACTGTGTGTCCCAAGAAATGTATCTTGCTCTGAAGAAAGTGACACTTCCCCCAATTGATTTTCAAATCGTACTTGGCAGCTTCGTGTAGCACTGCCTTCAGCTTGGTAATGCATTCGTCGTAGGTTTGCGCATATATAATGATGTCGTCGACATACATTTGCATGACTTCACCAGTGATCAAATCTTGGAAAATGTTGTTAACGAAGCGGTTGAATACGGCCGGAGAATTGCAGAAACCATAAGGCGCTCTGCAAAATTCAAATAATCCCTCTTTTGTGATAAAAGCGGTGAACTTGCGACTGGATTCCTCGATAGGCACATTAAGGAAGCTGTTCTCCAAGTCCATTACAATGAATACTTTGGCCGCTTGTAGTTTTTCAATGACAGTCTTTAAGTACCATGCTCGTTTTCTCCGCGACATATAACGACTTTTTCGATTAATTTTTTTTTATATTCCGGACTTAATTCAAGACAACTTGCGTCTGCTCACTTTTGCTACTTCTCTTCTACTGCCACTTCTCTTCTGCAGGGCTGCCAACCTGTGGCAACTGATCTGTTCCTTAGATATATTGCGAGCTGCATCTTTTCCGCCGCACGGCACATGCACACTCGAGGCGCCTCGACGAAATGCTTGTACCAGGCATAATATGACATAGCACAGCATGATTTTATTGTCGGCCTGCTTGACATATCCTTATCTCAAGTAAACCATGTTCGAAATTCACTAGGTCGCCTACTTGATTTGTGTTTTGTATCAAATCCTGAAGGTGTGTTTCTGTCCAGAGTAGCACCACTCACGCAACCGGAAGATCCATATCACCCTACAATTAAACTTACATTTGACACGGGTAGAGTTATAGAAGAAAAATCAGAAAAATCAACCAAACGAATACATTGTTTTCGCAAGGCAGACTTTCTCAGGCTAAATAATTTTATTTCTGGCTTTAATTGGTCTGATCATTACTTATGCAATAATATGTCCGATGCAGTTAATGTTTTTTACACGGCAATAAACTCATTTTTTAATTCCTGTGTTCCGTGGTACTATCCGTCAACTTCCAATAAATCACCAAGTTTAGCAAAGAGTTGACACACTTAAGAAATGTAAAGTCCAGACTTTTTAGGAAATATAAAAATACCGGTTCTCAATATGTTTTAACCCTCTACCGCATACGAAGCCATATATGGCTTCTCACTTTCAATAATTTTTTTTTGCAATAAAACGGTACATATACTAAACCGTTTGTTATCACTTATTCTCTTTTAACTATTTTCTGTTAGATGTCTATACTCAGAACTTCTTTGTGTTGCTTTATCTCAAGTTTCAATCAGTTTTGTGCTCGCGTCTCAAGCAGACGAACGAAAGTGAATTGTGGTGAAATTAAAATTAAAATTACTACACTAAAAATCAGTTTTATCACTGAAAAGTATTTTTTTTCTAAGAGAATATAAAGTTTTCGTTCATAAAAAATAAAATTTGACTATAGGTGAGCATCACATATACTATTCTATGCAAAAAACTGTGGACGCCATATATGGCTCTATACAATTATTTTACGGTAGTTTGCAATACGCGAACGAAATCGATGATCCGTTTCTAAGTGAAGATGACAGCATAGCCGATTCCGAAGACGAAGTTGTTGAAAATCAAAAAATCCAAGAGGAAGATGTTTATATTTCGGAGACCGATGAGAGTAGTTCTGATGACATCTGTGAAAAGCCGTGCACTTCTAAAGCCAAGCCAAAGCCAGTGTCAAGAAAAAAGACAGAAGCACCGAAATGGAAAGCTGGTCACTTACCACCGTATTCGAATGAGACCTTTCCATTTCAAGGAAATACCAATCTTTCAACTTGTATCAATGAACTGGAGACACCGGCAGACTTTTTTAATTTTTTTTTCAACGACGATTTGATGAATTTCTTGGTTGATCAGTCAAATCTATATGCACTCCAAGTAGATATAAATAAGCCCGCTGGTATTACTCGAAATGAAGTAGATCAATTTATAGGCATGGTCATATACATGTCGTTGGTACAATTACCATATTCAAGACTCTATTGGAATTCGACTCTTGGTCAAGAAATTATACATGGCACAATGAGTTGCAACCGATGGGAAACTATAAAACGTTTTCTGCACTTCAACAATAATAACGAAATGAAGTTGGCAGGGGAAGCCGGGTTTGACAAGCTATTCAAGATTCGACCGGTGCTGGACAAAATCCGTAATCAATTACTGCTCGTACCTAAGGAAGAACATTTGGTGGTTGACGAGCAAATTATTCCCACGAAGTGCCGTCACCACTTAAAACAATATAATCCGGCAAAACCTCACAAATGGGGCTTCAAAAATTTTGTCTTGAGTGGAGTATCTGGTTTTAGCTACGACTTTGATATTTTTGCGGGAGCCCAAAGTGATACATATCCGGAGGGAGCGCCTAATTTGGGAGTAAGCGGAAATGTTGTATCTAGGCTATCGGCAACTGTACCAAAAGGAAAAAACTACAAATTATTTTTCGACAATTGGTTCAATAGTCCAAATCTTGAAGTCTACCTTATGAAAAATGGTATATTAGCTTTAGGTACGGTAAGAATTAATTGAGTACCCAATTCAAAGATGCCAACTGAAAAAGAGTTGAAAAGCCAAGGACGTGGAAGCATGGTCGAAAAAGTAGCTATTATCGATGGAGTTCAGCTTGGCCTCGTCTCTTGGTTTGACAATAAAGTAGTAAACATTCTTTCTAGTTACGTGGGAAGCAATCCTGTTACAACAAAAAAAAGATTCAGTAAGAAAGACAAAAAGTATGTAGAAATCAACTCTCCTAAGGCAGTTGATGTTTACAATAATTATATGGGTGGCGTTGACTTACTGGATTCTTTACTTGGACTTTATAGAATTCAATTGCGCTCAAGAAAATGGTATAAGAAAATATTTTTTCACATGATTGATATGTGCACAGTGAATTCATGGATTCTATGGCGTCGTAAGTCAGATCAATATATGCCACTCTTCGATTTCAAGCTTTTAATAGCTGAGCACCTGTGCAAGGCAGGAAAAGTAAAGAAGCGCGGACGACCTGCGATGACTCCAACTTCATCCCCGTGTACAAGTAGGGAAGGTACTCCTACTACCAGCAAAAGACGAAAGCACCAGGAAATTCCATTGAATTTTGTTCGGGAGGACCATATTGGGCATTTTCCCACATGGAAAAAGCAAAGGCAACTCTGCAAAAATGATTGTTCTTTCCGCTCATACACCTTTTGTGAGAAATGCAATGTATTTCTATGCTACAACGACAAAAGAAACTGTTTCACCAACTTTCACATGAAGTAATGTAGTAAAGTATACATGCATACAGAGCCATATATGGCAAACTATGGAATCAGCTGAATGCATACAAAGCCATATATGGCCCCATTTCCCCCACCCCAAACTATGCCCCCCCAAAAAAAAAAGTCCAAATATATATTATTTTGGCCTAAATAAACACATAATTACATTCAAAAAAATGTTTCCTTTATTATTTCTATGCTCATGCAGTAGAGGGTTAACTAGATATTTAAGTGCTCGGTCAAGATTTACCGTGCTTAATGCTCAGTGTTATAATAGTTACTTAAACCGTTGTAAGGTACAGTTCTCTCAGGACCCGAAACAGTTTTATAACTTCGTTGACACCAAGCGTAAATCTAATTCTTATCCTTCCTCGTTGTCGTTCGAAAACATGACGGGAACCACAGATCAGGCAATACCCGATTTATTTGCCCAATTTTTTTCAAACGACATACTTTACTTTAGATTATTCATCACAGCCTTATTCTTACACCATATCAACCCACTTTAACAAAAAGTTCTCTTCTTTTGGGCCCGATGGTACTCCTGGGTGCGTGCTGGGGTATTGCGCTAAGGCCCTGTGCAAACCTTTTCACAAGTTGTTTACCTTATCTCTAGAAACTTCCCAATTCCCAAATATTTGGAAGGAATCATTTGTTATTCCTCTTTTCAAAAAGGTAACAAGTTAGTAACAGGTATTTCTAAGTTGTCAGCTATTCCTAAGCTTTTTGAAAAAAATCATTACTCCTCATTTGCAGCACCTTTGCAGATCAATCATGTCCGTGTCAACACGGATTTATTAAACGTAGATCCACAATCACAAACCTTCTAGAGCTCACTACATTTGTGATAGAAGGCTTCAATAGTAGTTTTCAAACAGACGTCATTTACGCTGATTTTAGTAAAGCATTTGACTCTGTAAATCACTTACTTCTTGTTCAAAAACTTGACCTACTGGGTTTTCCAGTTGATCTCCTTAAATGGGTCTCAAGTTATCTAAATGGCAGGTCTTTGTGACCTTTTTGAACATTTAATTTCTGAAATTCTCCGTGTTTCCTCCGGTGTCCCACAAGGGAGCCTTCTGAGTCCGTTACTTTTTACATTATTTCTCGCGTACTTATGAACGCTGATGATGTTAAGTTGTGCCTACAGTATAAGGACATTTCATGCCATTTAGACTTACAAGTCGATCTAGATAATTTTCAAAACTGATGCCGAGATAATTACTAAATTTAAAGGGTTCCAACTGCAAGCTGATGACCTTTTTCGGGCCAATCCGATATACGCGACTTACACGTTAAGTGGCAGCTCTTTGGATAGAATAACTCTTGTAAACGATCTTGGCGTTCTCTTGGACCCCAAACTAAAATTTTCTAATCACATTTCGTCCATGGTTAATAAAGCCAGAGGAGTGCTTGGATTCATTAAAAGGTGGTCAAAAGAATTCGATGATCCTTATTTGACTAAAACTTTATTTATTTCGCTAGTCCGTCCGATTCTGGAGTATGGGTCTCCCGTCCTGAGTCCACAATACGGAATACATATTGGTCATATTGAATCAGTTCAAAAAAACTTTCTTCTTTTTAAAAATTGGGTCGAACGAATGGGCTACTGTGAAGCCAGCCGAGGCAGCCATATGAGCGAAGTGGTGTTTAATACATAAACCGCAATGTTGAGGCTATCCATACAAAAAAAAAAAATATTTTTAAATATACTTGTTGTTCTTTTATAGCGATTTTAAAACGCAAATCTTTCGTGGGCCCCCTATATATAGTATATATACATTTTAATGAAATAATTTGAGAAGACTGTTGAAATATTATATATAAAAATAAAACCTGAAAGTTTCGTTTTAATCAAATATTTCTTTCTTTGCAAAAAAAGTCTTCGAAAAAATCCTTTTTTAGCAGCTTCTTAATATAATTGTCCATGCCAGTTTACTTTGGCCGATGAATTATTAACCTCCAATGTATATTTGGAAGCGTTAAATGGCCAGGACTACAACGAAGTACTCAAGGTTCCTTACGGAGTAGACCCTTTGGGCGCGATAAGTTTCTTTTTCATCGGACTTTCCTTTCCTGACTCAAGAACAGCTCTTACTCCAATAGCGAAGGCATCGATTTGTACCACAAATGGAAAGAAGCTGAACCGAGTCTGCGTTCCACTCTTTTCCTTTTTCGCGCAGCCTTTAAGTCAGCAGAAAAGTTAACGTCGAGTATCAAACAAAAAACTATTGTATCAACTATACCGAGTAATCTTTTAACATGGTTTTTAGTTTTCGGCTCAGGGAACTTCGAGAGGGATCGAGTGCTTTCTCCAACTAGATATGATGCTCTGTCTTTGGTTGGCCGGTTTGTAAAGACTTTTCGCCGATACCCTTAACTGAAATTCCTTGCACTTGTAGCACTCCTTGCGCAAAGATGATAAACTGGCCGTATTTATGTGCAATAGCTCCTGTCTGAATTCAGACAATTAACTCAGTATATGCAATTGCCGACCGGTTTTGAATATGCATTATTCTTAATATGTTTGACTAGCCGGTCGAGTATAACCGGAGGCATTACTCGGCCGAGAATTTGGGGAATATCGCTGATGGTCATCATCATATCGATGTTCAAATTGCAGATTTTAATTCCCTAGGACTCCACTTAACTTATCCGAAACTGGTGAAGCTATGTTCCCATGACTGACCCACGCAACGATATCAATTTGGTTATCAGATAGTTGGCTCATCCCGCGTGAAAGACCTGAAGCTTCAAGGTATTAGCGGAACCGTCATTATCAGATGTTGTGGGGGGCGAATTCGATAAGCTATTGTAAAAGATGGTGAAAGATTAATTACTTCGCGTTAGTCCGTAGTCAAAACGTTAAACGTGATCTATAACTCTATGCCATCTACTGGTTTCTTTCTCGTCTGGTTGGCTTTCCTTATTTATTGAACACGCGGTGCCATGCTTTTTTTACCCTTTGGTTTTATGACCTTAGTGTTGTAGATATGCTGATAATATAATAAACTATTCCAAATATGAATAATTTTATCAGATGTGACCAACATTATCTAATAATTCATCATTCAGGGATAGTGATGTTTTATGTTTTTATTTTTCCTGAGCCTTGCTGCAGCACGGATCCTGGTACGTGGGTCTCAATCGGTCTTCCTTTCAAGGGGAATTGTCTTAGAATGGCATTGCGGCTTTAGTACGTTATGGCTGTCATCCTCGGGTCCTCGGATCGCCTTTGGTAAAATGCGAACATGATACACTCGTGGCCGGATTCGCATAACGCCGCCAGCTATTGTAAAAACCTGGCTCGGATGGGGGCAGCCGCGAGTATTTTCGGTGGGCCAGACAGCGGGTTTGGCTTTTCTTTCTCGTTGGCGGCTTTGGTTGTGCGCGCCAGGCAATTGTTGGCAGGTGTTTTATTAGATGGCCCTTACTATGCTTGTCTTAACTTCAGCAGATCACACACCTGAGCTTGGCAAGGTTTTCAGTGAAAGAACGACGAATTTAACGGATGGAAAGTTTGCTAGACCCGTAGTTGAGATCTGGGACCCACGGTTTTTAAACATATAATATTTACACCCTCACACGCTATGGATCTTGAATGCTCCAATCGCGAAAAATGTATGTTACCACAAATTTTTTTCTTAAGTCTCTGGTCGTGGTTCGTTTAAAATTGCTTTCACAATCAAAATTCGACTCCTCTACCATTTTCATTGATATATTCTCCAACTCCCAAAACTTTCTGAGAATTTTGTCTAACCCTGTGTCATTTGGTTCAGAAATCTAAGTCGTAAAAACTTCGTCCGTTTTCGTGGTTGATGTGCTGTACACTGGCCCTGTGTAAGTGACAATTAAGGAGTAACTTATAAGGTAGGAATTTTACAGACTCACCACGAGCGTCTTTAGGGCCGGGCATGGTTCTCGGCATGGTGAGTTCTGCACTTTTTGCAAGTGTCATCATTTTGGTCTGGAAAGCGGTCGGCTTGCCGGACACTCTTAGCTAGAGTACTGCTGATAAGTTTAATTTTGATTTTAATATTAATGAAGAGCACATAGCTCCATTAAATTAGTTCTATCGAAAGCTGTATAATTATTGAGTTTGTTATTGAGCCTTAAGGGCCGTTAATAACGGAGAGAAGTTATCCCATCGTATTCTACACAATACAAGAACGGCGCAGGGCCTACTAACACAGGTGGCCAAGTTCATTTCGTTCCAAGTCGGAATATCAGTCTTGGATGAAAGGAAACTTGGCCATTGTGTGGGGAAATGTTAAAATATGCTAACTTTGTCAGGTGCCCCTTAATGAGCCTCTTTCAAAGCGTGGCCAGATTTGAAATTTGAGCTGGATCTCCTCCCTCAACTTCTGGCTAACTCCCGACTCCTGGGACGCGAGATTTACCGCCGACTCAGCTGCTAAATCTCGTCCCAGGCTCTCCTCCTGAGGATTCTTCTGTTCCGAAATCAGCAATTCATCCTGCGCCTCGACGATCGCCTGCAAATCAACGGTTTTGGGCGACCGATGCTGTGCGAGATCCGCCGGTTGATCCCTAATCCGATCCACTGGACCACCGCCTATTGGCGTTCTAGGTAAACCCCCAGCCAGTGATACCCGCGGGAACCCTGCAGCACCTTCTACGTCAGTGGACCAGAGTGCGTCTTCTTCGTCGCCGGGAGGACCCATCGACCTTATCTGGTGGCCGAGACTATTTCCCGGATCTTTATCCATGGACCTGCTTTTACCCTTTTTCTAACTAACTAATTGGGTCACCCACTACTAATAAATAATAATAAATAATATGAAAAATTAGAGAGTTTTCTAATAATTAATAACTGAAAAAAACTTGGCGGTGGCTAAAATTATTAATAGCTAGAAACGAAAACGAAAAGAAAAGGTGTCGACGGCTCAAATCAATTTCAACGAATGCTTATATATTTTTCGACAAAGTACTTAGAGCCTAGCTTAACGAAGGTTGGCGAAGACGGGGCGACTTCGCCGAGAGCGAGAGAAAACTTTATTGTGCTCCCGCCTTCGCCCTAAACTAACTTACACTAAACTTCAAGTTTTTATTTTTAACAAATTCAATATGATTCAAGTTTGAACGAACACCGGCCCCGTTGAACACCCATCAGGCTTCAACACAATGGAAGCGGCGCCAACTTATGAATGGCCCGCCGGAAAAGGCCTCCTCCACTAGTCCGCACGTCGAAGACCCTGACCATGCCGTCCTCCCCTGCGTGCCTGGCGACTATTCTGCCGAGGAGCCATTGTTGGGGCGGCAGGTTGTTCTCGGCCACGAGGACGAGATCTCCCTCGCTGATGTTGGGCTGCTGCTGGTGCCACTTGCCCCGTATTTGGAGGCCCAGGACATATTCCCGGGACCATCACCGCCAGAACATTTGCCTGACTGACGAGACAAGCCGCCATCGCCGCAAGCAGTTGAGACCCTCCTGGTCCGGGGTCCGGAGTGCTGGTGTGGCGAGTAGCGGCCCGCCTGTCAGTAGGTGCCCGGGTGTCAGCGCCTCTCCGTCGCTTGGGTCGCTGCTGATTGCTCCGAGCGGCCGGGAGTTCATCACCGCTTCGATTCCCATGAGGACTGTCCCCAGCTCTTCTGCGCTTAGGAGCGCGCTGCCCACCGCCCGTAGGAGTAGGTTCTTGGCAGTTTTGACACCTGCCTCCCATAGTCCGCCCATGTGCGGACCCCGCGGTGGTGTGAAGACAAATTCGCATCCGCTTTTTGATGCGAATTCGCGTATCGCGTCGGCTTCGTCCTCTATCCTCTCTCGAAGGGCCCGGAAGTGGCGACTCGCTCCGACGAAGTTCGTCCCGTTGTCGCAATGGACGACTTGGGGACATCCTCGGCGCCCAACGAACCTTTAAAAAGCCAATAAAAAGGAATCTGTGGTTAAATCTGAAACAACTTCTAGATGAACCGCTTTGGACGCAAAACAAACGAAGAGCGCAATGTAGGACTTATACGGAGGCCTACCACGAATTCTCAATGTCGTATAGACAGGGCCACAAAAATCGAGGATGCGTCAGCAAAGGCATGTAATTGGACCGGTGACATCGGATCGGTATGCACAAACCCGGGAATAGATATTTCCTCTAATTTAGACAATGTAATTTTTATCATATTCCAAGCTGTTTCCAAATGAATAGGAATCGACTCATTCCAATCTAACTTATTAAGCCAAAGTTCCTGCAATAGGATCTTTCCTCTAATTACAATAGGACTTAATAAGCCGAGGGGGTCAAACAGCTTCGATGTCACCGATAGTATGTTCCGTTTTGTCGCTCGGAGACCCATGACAGCAGTGTCAATTTGAAATTTGAAGGCATCTTCGTTAGGCAACCACGATATTCCTAACGCCTTAGTTGTCTCTGAGTCCGAGATGGGTATGGATTTAACTGTGCTCTCAGATGCGGTAACGTCAGGTGAGTTTGAAAACCACTTTGTCAATTCAAAACCTGCAGTTTGAAGAACCTGAGATACTTCAGACTTAATAGTCTTTAACTCCTCTACGCATGCAGCACCAGTCAACATATCATCGACATAAAAGTCGGATCCAATAACCTTAGCAGCTCTGGGAAAAGAAACTTTGGCAGACTCACTTAACCTTTTTAAACACCGAATAGCCAAAAACGGGGCTGGTCCAGTACCATATGTTACGGTGTTGAGCTTGTATAATCTCAAGGACTCAGAGGGGTCTCTTCTCCACACTATAAGTTGAAACTGCCTATCTGCTTCATTCACCATCACTTGGCGATACATTTTCTTTACATCGGCGGTCAGGGCAAACCTATGCATCCGGAAGCGCAGTAACGTTGAGTACAACTCATCTTGGATTGTCGGCCCAACCATCAAAATGTCATTTAGAGACTTCTGAGTTGACGATTTACATGACGCATCGAAAACGACACGTAACTTGGTTGACGTACTTTGGGGTCTCAGAACACATTGATGTGGGATAACATAATGTGGAGCAGAAGGAAGTTTATCTGTAAGAGACATATGACCTAAGAAGAGGTACTCCTCCATAAATTCTAGGTTTTGCCGCCGTTTTTAAACTTTAAAAGAGTTGCCTAACTTATTTGGATCCGATTTAAACGGCAGCCTTACTTCAAACCGACCTGATGGCAAAACCTGAGTAGTGTTCTTCACATAACTTTTGCTCAGGTGACAGAATTTTCTTTAGAGATGGCATTTCTTCCAGTGACCAAAACTTCAGTAGTGTGCTGTCAATAGACACTAAAATCTCTTCACTACAACTGAAACTTTTCACAACTTCTGTAGGGGAAGATGCCTTATATCTACCCGATACAACCCAGCCGAAGAGGGTTATCTGCAGAGTTGGAAAGTCAGGACCTTGTCTAATTTGTCCAACAGCTAATAATTCGAAAAATGATTCTGCTCCTATTAACATATCTATTCTTTGTGGCTTGTAGAAATAGGGGTCTGCTAGTGGTAGGTTCTTTGGAATTTTCCAGTCATTGATATTGACCGACTGGTCAGGATGATATCCTGATATTGATTTCAAAATCCAAAAATCGAAGGAGAACCCACTACCATTTATACGCGACTTCACCATTGTGTGTACCTTTTTCTTAACTTGAGAATTGGACTCGCCAATACCAAGTAAGTTTATACACGACTCCTCTTTACGGATCTGTAAGCGGTGAGCAAGGTCCTCTGTTATAAAATTCGTTTGGGACCCAGAGTCAAGAAGTGCTCGGGCCCAAATATTTTCACCGTTTTTAGTTCTTACACTTACGATCAACGTGGCTAAAATCACTCTGTCCAATAATGTCGCATGCATAACATGTGACGTGGAAGGCTGATCTTGATTTAAAGAGGGAGACCAAACGGACCACAGTTCGCTAGGATATGGTCTCCTGCATTGCAATAGCTACAACTTTGCTGGGATTTACTGTGGCTTACTCGACATAACTTTATCTTGCTTTGGTTTCGTCGATTCTTCAGCGGATAAATGCTGGTATCGGCGGTTTAACATTTTTTCAAAATCGGACCAAAGCGGTAACCTTTCATAATCTAATTGTTCTTCCCATTTTTGTTTGGTCACTGGGTCTACTCTGTTCAAAACAAGATAGATCAACATTGCATTTGAAATCTTGGTGTCGTCTCCTATCGATAACAAAGAACCGTATATAGATGATACGGTGTCGATAATATTTCTTAAAGACGACGCTGACTGTTGCATTATTTTCGGAAGACTAAACAATGTTGAAATATTATTCATAAAAATTAAACATTCGTTATCATACACTTTTTTCAGGCTGATCATAGCCTTTTCATAATTGCTCTCGGTGACTTGGTAGGCCTTAATAGTTCCCAAAGCTTCACCAGAAAGACAAGAAATTAAGTGATTGAATTTTTCTATGACGGGAATGCTGTCGTCTTGATGAACAAGAGTTTCGAAAAGGCTAATGAAATTCTTAAACTCCGAATATTTGCCGCTGAATTTCGGCAATGCCAAATTCGGAAGTCGAGCTCGAGTTGGGGCTTCAGAAGCTGATCCAATTATTTTGGTTTCGCTTGCCGTCTTCAAGGCTGAGTTAAGCGACATTATTTTTGCCTTGGTTATTATTGAAAGCTCTTCTAACTCTTCTCCGAACTCATCGCCATCATCTAAATCTTCGATCTGTTCTTGTATTTGAGTTGCCTTAATAATAGAAGCATTTAAATTCTCTTGCCGACAAGTTAGTTCTACTTCTTGGATCGGAATCTGGCCGGCTTCTATTCGATCATTTAATCGGCGGATGCTCATCATTGGTTTTTTGAGCTTATTTTTAAGATCCGCAAGAAGTTCAAGAGATTTTGGCTTATCTGGACTCATTTTAATTTATTTTTTATTTTTATATATAAACCACGAAAATAAATAAATATAAATATATATATAAATTAATTATCCAAGAATAATAATTAATAAAATAAATAAGTTTTAAAAGAGGATAATTGTTCAATTAGAACGACGACAAAATGTTAAATAAATTTTCGAAACAAAATACTAAGAGTAAATAACAATTTAATTTAATTATTAAATTTGTTCAAAAAAATTATTTTAATAATTATCCACAACGAAAACGACGAAAAAAAATATTAAATTGAGTATCGAGCCATGAGGTATCAAAATAAACAGTGGTTGCAAATGACGGCAAAAATCAGTATACCCGTCCGAATGCAGGGTAGCGCGTCACTTTGATCTTCAGCGCGCCAAACCAAAAGTCCAACAACAATTACAACGATGCTAACGGCAGACAAGCGAAGCGAAAAAGGAAAACGAAAACGAAAAAGTTAACCGCTGCAGCTGCTTGTATATGAGGGCTTATGTATTGGTTATATATAGCGGCTGGGATGATTTTACCAACTATTAATTTTCGAGTTTCAATAAATAAATTGGGGGCGACAGTGATTGCAATAATATATCACAATTATGTAAATGTTGCGTCCAACGGAGGTTCAAATAGGTTATAATGTGTATGTGTATATGTATGTGTATATAATACATTTTAATAATTTTAATTGGTTATGTATAGCGGCTGGGATGATTTTACCAACTATTAATTTTCGAGTTTCAATAAATAAATTGGGGGCGACAGTGATTGCAATAATATAACACAATTATGTAAATGTTGCGTCCAACGGAGGTTCAAATAGGTTATAATGTGTATGTGTATATGTATGTGTATATAATAAATTTTAATATAATTTTTTATTTTTATTTATTATAAATAAATGCATGCACAACTAGCTCTACTATATCGATACGTCTGTGCCAAGAATTGAAAGCGAGGTGCAATTTTCCAGCACAAGACAATAAACAATTAAATTGTTTTTCTTATAAACTCAAGCTTTCAATTTTTTGCACAAATACCTCCGGTTCTGCTTTAGGGTCTTTCAATCCAGCTGCCACTTTCCTTTTGCACATTGAACAATCGCAGGGCATCCCTCTGGCAGCAGTTCTTTTGTGGCGAACAGGGTATTTCGCGACCGGCACGATATTTTAAGCAGGAGCTGCTGTGTATTTTCTTTTCACACCGACACGCCGCGGGTAACAATAAAGCACTATGTATGTATGTAATTGAGTGCTTTGCACTTGCACTTGCACTTTATATTTTTGGTTTATGTGTCACTGTCACTAGTTGCCAAAATAAATTAATTATTTTAACGTCCACCCGGGGGCGCCATGAAAAATTAGAGAGTTTTCTAATAATTACTAACCGAAAAAAACTTGGCGGTGGCTAATATTATTAATAGCGAGAAACGAAAACGAAAAGAAAAGGTGTCGACGGCTCAAATCAATTTCAACGAATGCTTATATATTTTTCGACAAAGTACTTAGAGCCTAGCTTAACGAAGGTTGGCGAAGACGGGGCGTTTTCGCCGAGAGCGAGAGAAAACTTTATTGTGCTCCCGCCTTTGCCCTAAACTAACTTACACTAAACTTCAAGTTTTTATTTTTAACAAATTCAATATGATTCAAGTTTGAGCGAACATAATATAATATAAATACTATATAAGAATGATAAATTATTAAGCCGATAAATATGGCAAATAATATAATAAATAATATAATAAATATGATAATAAATAAAAGTGAAAATATATAACAATAACTCAAACTTCACTAATCACAAACACCTTCACGCACTACCAATTCAAATTTTCTTATATTTCTTATCAGTTTTTGACATGGGGAGATGGAACTGACCCTCGCCGGTGGACTTCCAACCTAACTCGTCCTGCGCTTTCTCCAAAACCCACATTTTCCCGTCACATCCTAGCCGTTCGTTAACTGAACTGACTATCACTCGTGGTGATAGCCGCCAGTTAAGGACTTTGGCTGGTTTTACTTCTGCTGGCTTTTCTATTTTAAATCGAGGTATCGCGTAAATAAATAAACAACAAAAAACAAGCTTTTTAACCTACTCTATCACAAAATTTATCACAGATTTATTTCACTGTACTCGCTATCACACGATTTACCCCGTGATGCAAAACCTGGCTTCTGCCGGGATGCCATCACCGGTTTACTGGTAAGCCTGTGACCAGGAGCAATTTGTCGGCAATGTTTGCTGACCAGCCTCCCGTTATGTGCTTTTTGGTAAGCCGTTTGACTTCCCCGTCATGCAATCGCAACCTAAATTGCAAGCCACCGTTAGGGATGACGAGGGGAGTCAGGGCCATCAATGGGCGAGACGTCGTCGCCTCGACAATTTTATTGTTTAAATTGGGCGCCACTATGTTACGAACTGCAGTTTTTTTTTTGGCAGTGCCAAAGAAGCACATTTCGGTTTTTATGTACATTTAATATCCACAGTAAGTAAATATTGGTACAATGGTTCTCCTATTAACTTATTTATCCTTCTTCAGCCTTTAAGACCAAACTTGGCCGCCGTCTTCGAATTTACGCGGTCAAAGGTGAGGATTACCTTCCCTTGGCAAAGGCTATGTTCCACCAGTCATGTAGTGGTGGAACTCGCTGTGAAACGAGGCGTAAAAAGGGGCCACCTAATCCTGAGGAGCTCCTGGGGAAAAGAAGGTACAGGCCAAACGGTACGTAATCATGTAATCTATCCCGCCGAAAACTAATAATCGCGACCTTTTTTTACAACGAGGACAACTGAGGTTTTCGCGTCTAAGTCCGGATAAATTCACAGGTCAACACAGTAAGTATATAAATTAAGTTACATTAAGTACATTTAATTAACATTAATGACTTTCAGCCACTTCTGGGCTAGGCACCGGGCAAGATATACCCCGGTCGAGGAGACCAGCGGCAATAAAGGCCTGGAACACCACGAGGAACGGTGGCCAAGGCGAGAATGATGGCGATGCCTCTCAACGCCGCGCGAATTGGCAGCCTGATGACTCCAAAGCGAGTGGGACTTAGTAGCCCGGATCGGACTCACCGGGGAATGTTGAATGCCGTTGGCGGCGTCCGAGGAAGTCGAGTTGTGCTGGACCAAATCTCTTGGCTGGGTCGAACGAAGGTGCGTATATATATATACGCCAATCTCCAAATTAAATCACCAATTTAAATCTCCAAATTAAATCACCCGTGGCCCTTTGTGTTGGGACCCCGGTTGCCCTACGGATAATTATTTATAAATAAAATAAACCACTAAGCCTAACACTTCTTCTTTTTTTTTTGATTTCGATACAAATACTAATTTAATAACTCCCACTCCTTCTAGCTTGTTGGACAAAATGGCTGCGACTGTCCCAATATCTGCCTATCATCATCGCTTTATCGCTATATTCCCTTGCCTCTCTCGAAACTGGGTCATTGGACATATTCAAGGCCAAAGTAAAGTAATTCCTGAGCGAACCGGGATTATTTCATATGGCCAGATCGTCCGCGAGATTTCCCAAAGGCGGACGCAACCGACACCATCGCTCTATCATCCTAACCAACTGCAACAATAACAGCTTTTAAATCTGATGTTTAAGATGCAAGCCACGTGCTTTTGAAATTCGACTTATAAATTGCATTTTTAATATAAATTCGATGAATTGTGTGTTTGTGTGTTTAAACGGATGAAATCTTTCGTGTTGTTTTTGTACTTAAGTGTTAAAGTGCGTTGTCTAAAACGCGTTTTTTAATTAGAAAACTAATTTTTAAGTAGAGCAACAATGTGAGTCCAGCGGAGTCCACTTCTGAAACCTATTGAGTTTTGTAGAGTATTAAATTCTTGTTAAAATGTGTATGGTTATAATCGCCACTTTTTTTTTTAAATTAATTTTTAATTACATAACCTCAAGTTTAGCTACTTTGACAGTAGTTTCGTTGAAAGTGAGAAAATCTTTTGATTTCCAATGCAATATTGAACTCGAATCCATTTGATTTTCAATGCAATATTGAACTCGAATCCGAAGAGGTGCCTTTTTTAGTTTTATCAAAGCAATTTGTGTAATCCAATTTTTGTGCACTTACATTGCACCTTTGTGAAACGAAAAACATTTTGTTTTGCATTTTGAATTCTAGCCACAAGCAGATATAGACCACATGGGTGAATTTATAAAGTATATAATTTTTTTTTTTTTTTTAACATTTGCATTTTATTTATTGGATCTTCTCTGAATTGAGACTAACAATAAGTATATAGAATCTTAAATTAAAAAACTATCTGACAGTCAAGGTGACTGGCGCGAAAATGTAGGGGCTCTAATAACTATTGCTGAGCTGGAAGGTCATTGCGTTGCAATCGGGTCCGGATGGAAGCCCTGGCTAGGTTCCTGGCGAGCTGGTTTGGATGAGAAGTTAGCTTGGTGTGGTAGGACGCTTTTTGTTTTGATATTTCATCTTTTACGGGTAGAATGCCAAGATCTCTGTGGATGTTGTCGTTCCGAACATACCAAGGTGCCCCAGTGATAGTTCTCAGGATTTTTGATTGTGCTCGCTGAATAATGTCGATGTTGCTGCTGCTCGCGTTTCCCCACACTTGGGAGCCGTAGATCCAGACTGGCTTAAGCGTTGAATTGTAGCGTAGGACCTTGAAGTCCAGGCAGAGGGGGGAGCGCGCGTTTATAAGCCAATGGAGACTGTTTGATTTTAGTTTAAGGTGAATTTTCTTAGCTTCGATATGATATAACATCGTCAGCTTGTGTTGAGTTGGACCAAGGGCGCTACCTTGGGGAACTCCAGCCTCTATAGCGTAGTCATCGGATGTTGTGGTGTTGCATCTCACGGCGAAGGCTCTGTTGTAAAGGTACGATTCAAGTACGATTCTGATTTTATGGATAAGGCCATCAAGCCAGACTCGGTCGAAAGCCTGTGCAACGTCAAAGAATACCGCACTGCAGTATTCCCGAAGCTCGAATGCAATCCTTATTTCTGTTGTTAATCTGTTGACTTGCTCTATTGTTCCATGGCTTTCTCGAAAGCCAAATTGATGTGCTGGAATAACGTTGTGCTCTTTCAGATATGACAGACACGAGAGTAAACTTATCGGTCTGTACGAAGCTGGTATTGTGTGATCTTTCCCTGGCTTTGGGATCATTATGATTACCGATTTTTTCCATTTTTTTGGGAAATAGCCAAGTCGTGTAATCCCGTTAAAGAGTTTACAAATAACCTCAACTGCACAGTTTGGAAGTTCGATTAACATTTTGGGAGTTATTTGATCACCGCCTGGGGCCTTTTTTGGTTTCAATTGCTCGCTGATTACTTTTGCAACTTCATTTGGTTGAAACAGAATTGGCTCCGTCTCAGATTCAATTCGAATTGACGGCGACGGTATTGCGAATGAATTAGTTGCAGGGCTTGGCTGAAAAACATTTCGAAGGTGTAAGCAAATGTACAAGCTCTGTCTTTGTCGCTTCTGGCCCAGCTGCCTGAAGTCTCTTATGGGGATTACTGTTTCGGCCGGCGCACTTAGATTCGGGTGGGCCCTCCATAAGGGATGCTTAGTGCTGGTGGGTGAAAGTTTCTCAATGTACTGGCGTTGTGCTTTTTCTTCTTCTTGCCTTAGAGCCCTGGTAAGTCTGCGACCAGCTTCTTTAAGACTTTGTTTGGAGGATGGCGATCTGCTGGTTTGCCAAGTACGTCTCAAACGTCTTTTCTCCAGAACAAGCTGTTCGATTTCAAGGTTAGTTTTGTGTTGATGTGTGTGCCCATCCCTCCCTTGCATTGTTGAGTCTTTGGCTGCTGCGACGAGTACAGACTCCAGTGCATCGGCGTAGCAGTCGATGTCCTCCTTGATGTTGAGCTGTGGAGTTAGTTCAATGTGGGAACTTACGTACTTTTTGAACTTCAGCCAGTTGGTTCGATGCGACGTCAGCCTGCGAGGGTGCTCGATTAATTCCGGGCTTTGAAGAAGAGTTATTAGCACTGGTGAGTGGTCCGATGATAGATCCAAAAGCGATTTTGCAGATATTAGATTGCGAGAAATGTTTTTTGTCACAGCAAAATCAATTAAATCAGGTAGTTTTCTAGAATCTGTAGGCCAGTATGTAGGGCTGCCTGGTGAAACGTAGTCCAGTTTGCTGCATGTTGTAATGAGTGCATTATATAGTTGCCTTCCTTTGGGGGTCCCAAGGCGGGATCCATAATACCGTATAATACCACATAACTTTCATATAGTTCCCCATAACTTTTCAATACCGGTAGACGGAATAATTGGAATAGACTTCATAAAGAAATTTAATTGTATATTGGACTTCAATCAAGATAATGACCTTTTCATTTTAAGACCTGATAATTTAAAATTTCCAATAAAAATTCCAATTCTTCATAACATAGAAACTAACGAAATAATTATACCAGCCCGCTCCGAAGTAATTAGAAAAATAAATTTAACCGAAAGTAATAAAACCCTCCTAATACCAAATCAAGAAATTGAAGATGGTATATTCATAGGAAATACAATTTCCGATCCCCAAACCACATTCGTCCGAATTTTAAACACTACAAATGAGAACAAAATAGTTAACCTTAAGAACATTAAACACGAATCTATCGACAACTATAATATTGTCCATTTAAATGGCACAAATAGAAACGAAAAAGTCATCAATAAACTAAAACAAAATTTTCCGACTCAATTTAAAAATGTCTTAACAAATCTTTGTTCAAAATATAGTGACATATTCGGTCTTGAAACCGAACCGATATCTACTAACAATTTCTACAAGCAAAAATTAAGAGTAAAAGATGATGAACCCGTGTATATAAAAAACTATAGAAGTCCACAATGTCATAAAGAGGAAATAACTAAGGAAGTGGACAAACTTATAAAAAATAAAATAGTAGAGCCCTCAGTATCAGAATATAATAGCCCTCTGTTACTTGTTCCAAAAAAACCATTACCTGACTCAAAAGAGAAAAGATGGCGTTTAGTAATTGATTATCGCCAAATAAATAAAAAAATTTTAGCAGACAAATTTCCACTACCTAGAATCGATGATATACTTGATCAATTGGGCCGAGCAAAGTATTTCTCTTGTTTAGATCTTATGTCCGGATTCCACCAAATTGAATTGGAGGAATCGTCCAGAAATATAACTTCATTTTCAACGAGCTATGGCTCTTATCGTTTTACACGATTACCTTATGGTTTAAAAATAGCCCCAAATTCTTTCCAGCGTATGATGACAATTGCATTTTCCGGCTTGGAGCCATCCCAGGCATTCCTCTACATGGACGACCTAATAGTTGTAGGATGTTCAGAAAATCATATGTTGAAAAACTTAACAAACGTCTTTGAACTTTGCAGAAAAAACAATCTTAAACTACATCCAGAGAAATGCTCATTTTTCATGCATGAAGTGACCTTTCTTGGTCACAAATGTACAGATCAAGGTATAATGCCAGATGACAAAAAATATGAGGTCATTGAAAAATACCCAGTCCCCACGGACGCTGATAGCGCCCGCAGATTTGTTGCATTTTGCAATTATTATCGTCGATTCATTAAAAACTTTGCAGATTATTCCCGTCACATAACTAAATTATGCAAAAAAGGTGTTAAATTCGAATGGACACCAGAGTGTCAAAGTGCTTTTGATTACTTAAAGAAAAAATTAATGAGTCCAACACTACTTCAATACCCCGATTTTTCTAAAGAATTTTGCATAATCACGGACGCAAGTAAGCAAGCTTGCGGAGCAGTCCTTACACAAGAACATAATGGCATACAGCTTCCTGTATCTTATGCATCGAGATCATTTACTAAAGGAGAATCCAATAAAAGCACAACGGAACAAGAACTACTAGCAATACATTGGGCAATTAACCATTTTAGACCTTACGTTTATGGGCGACATTTCCTAGTTAAAACAGACCATAGACCATAGACCAAGCGTGTGCTTGGCGTTGTAATCTCCTGCTGCTATGAATCGCTCTCCAAGTGAATTGTTGAAGTCCATGAATTGGTCTTCGGAGACTGTAAAGCGGGGTGGGCAGTAGACAGCGGCAATGGCAAGGTTGCAGTTGCCCAACTGTAATTTTATCGATGTAGCTTGCAGATGATTTTTAGCAAACCGTTGGTGAAAGTGGTGTTTGACGCGGTCTCTTATTAAGATTCCAGTTCCGCCATGCGCTTTACCATCTGGTTGATCGGTGCCGTAGAACGTGTATCCCCGTATTTGAAAGTTATATTTGCTGGTGAGATGCGTTTCTTCCAGCAACATAACGTCGATGTGGTTTTCGTTCAGAAATTGAGTTATTTCAGGCTTATGCCGTGAAACACCGTTGGCGTTCCACAGAGATATTCGAAGGCTAGGCATGGTTTATTTGGACTGCTGAGCTGCAAGCATTTGTAGTAAGATATTTTGATTTTGCATAAGGGTTTGCATGCTGGTTTTCATGAAGGACATCATAGATTCCATGTTACTTTGTGGCTGTCCCATGGCCTGCTGGATGTTATCAATATTCGGCTCTATGTAAGCTGTGCCTGATCCTAGAGCACTAGCGTAAGAAATTCCTTTGGTGGTAATTGAAGGGCCAAATGATGATCTGGCTGCTTTTGCGAAGAAAACTTCCGGTGTCGTATGTGATCTCATGTAAGTGTTTTGTGTGTTCAGGGAGCGTGCCGTTGTCGCTCGTTGCATCCGACTTTTCATAACCTTGTAGACTGGACAGCCTCTGTAGTTAGTTGTGTGGTCTCCTTGGCAGTTTACACACTTTTAAGTGAGAGAGTATCCCTTGCTGGCAGGGCAGGGTTCGGAGCTGTGGCAGTTTCCACAAGCTACACATACTGACCTGAGGGTGCAGTAAGCCCTGGTATGACCGTATTCCTGGCAATTTGTGCATTTCACTGGCCCGGTCCGTTTGTGCGGCTCTTCCACTGTGATCCTACGGTGCAGAAGGTACTGCAACTTGTAGATCGGGTGCACTGCGTGTTTTTTTCAAAGTTCTGCTGTCTGGCTCCAGCTCGACCTTGAAGAGTGGTTGCGGCTTCTTATTTTTGTTCATAATGTTTATAAAATTTTTTGCGCAAAAACCGTTTTCTTTTAAGGCCTCTGTAATTTCGGAGGGGGTCACATCTGGTTCTATTCCCTTGAGCACAACTTGCAAACCTTTGCAACTTTTCAGCTGGTACGTGTAGTAATTCTTTTTTGGCATCGTTTAAGTACTTCGACACTGCTCGGAAATCGTCTTCGGTTTTGGTTTGGAGTTTAGTTTCTTTTCCGACAAGCTCAACTATTTTGTTGACAAGGGCATTCAAGATCTTCTCCCGAATAAAAATAGGTGGGGGCTTTAGTTTCCTTGGGGCTAATTATTCAGACTCTGTTTCAGGCTCCGCCAGAATGGAAAATCTATTTTCATCTAATGGACCGGGATTCTATTCGATTGCGAACGTCGGCGAGTGCAGACGTGTTTTTTCTGTCTTCTTATCGTCAACGAAAATTTAAATAAAAGCAGTGCAAGCTCTAAACAACAACACACAGTGGGCGAAAAGACGCTTAGTGCGATGAACTTCGTACTTTTTGTGTAAATGAACAAGAAGAAAATCTAAAACATTAAGCTATGAGTGAATTCGACACTCATACGGTGCTCCAACGTCAGCAAGACGAGAGTCGGCTCTCTCTCCAACGTAACAACGCATACCTTTCAATCGTGTCAATGCAAAACAACGCGACCGCAAACCCAACAAAAACTAACCAACCGCGACCAATAACCCCAAGCCCGAGTAATGAACTCAATCCAACATCGCTTGGCATGGCGCGCTCTTGCTCTCCAGCGCTCTTGTTGGACAAAACCCCATACACTTCCCTCATGCCAACCTGCTTAGCCACGGTCACCAGTACAGTGACGTCACTAGCAACTGCAACGGCAACTTCTACAACAACTACAATAGTATCGACTGCTCGCGCAATACCCTCTACTGTAACAACGAAATCTGCTGTGCAAGCAAATAATGCAGCACCTTACACCAGCGCGCTCTCTTTAAAACAATGTTCGGCCGTACAGACTGGTATGGATCGGTATATACAAATAAAACGTAAGCTCAGCCCGCAGAACTCTAGACTTGGTAATTCTGCTAAAATAACTCGCGGCACCTCAAAACAATCAACAATAGAAGCCCATAGAAGCAAACAGATTTGCTATTTTGGCAGATAAATCCGATGATATACCTCCTGAATACATCGTAGGCGACAATAAAAAGCCTAAGCCGCCGCCGATTTACATTCGAGAGAAAAGATCTAATCCCCTCGTAAACTCGATACTGAATCTAATCGGACCAGACAATTTCCACATAATTCCATTAACAAAGGGAAATATTCAAAACAAACAAAAGTTCATACTAATACGGAAGTAAACTACAAAATTTTGTCGAAGTACTTAAACGACAACAATAAAAACTTCTACACGTACCAATTAAAAAGCAGTAAAGGCCAGCAAGTAGTACTTAAAGGTATTGAACCGGAAGTATCACCAGCTGAAGTTACAGGCGCACTGAAGGAGAAAGGTTTTAATGTAAAAAATGTTATTAACATTTTGAATAGAGCTTTCTCTCAACCTCAACCTCTTGTCAAGGTAGAACTTAAACACGAAACCAAATCCAAGCCTCTGAAAACAAATGAAGTGCATCCAATTTTTCCTCTCCAGTTCCTACTACACCGCAGAATAACCGTAGAAGAGCCGCATAAAAGAAATGGGCCGGTGCAGTGTAATAATTGTCAGGAATATGGCCACACAAGGTCTTATTGCACGCTTCGTCCAGTATGCGTTGCTTGTGGAGACCTTCATGACTCCCACAAATGCCCAAAAAATAAAGAGGAGCAGCAAAAAGTGTGGAAACTGTGGAGGTAACCATACGGCTAACTACAGGGGCTGTCCAGTCTACAAGGAACTGAAAAGTCGTACACACCAAAGAGTGACCACTGCTCGCTCACATATAACACCTATGAAATCTACGCGTGATGTCTTCCCCCTACAGCCGTGAAATCTTCAGCTAATAATAAGTTCACCGACAAACCCGAAAGCTTTGCAACTGCTCTAAAAATGGGTCTGAAAAGTACCGCTCCCACCAAGCCACGATCATCAGTTTCCCCTCATCCACCAGGAGAACAGTCTACGAACAAAATTGAAACAATGATATGTAATCTTTAACAAATTATGATGGATTTCATGTCATTCATGCAGACAAGTATGCAAGATCTCATGCGAAACCAGAACGTTTTGATTGAGCTGCTTGTTGCTAAACACAGACTAAGTAATCAATGCCTCCACTCCGTATATCACTGTGGAACGCCAACGGCGTCTCACAGCGCAAACTCGAGTTAACTCAATTCCTTAATAATAACCATATCGATATAATGCTACTTGCAGAAACTCATCTTACAAATAAATATAATTTCCAAATTCGATGCTTCTTCTTCTACAGCACGAATCACCCAGACGGGAAAGCACATGGAGGCACTGGGATTCTGATTAGAAATCGCATTAAGCACTGCTTCCACAATAGCTTCGCCACTAACTACATGCAAGTTACATCTATAGATGTACAAATGGATTACCGATCTTTAAAGCTTGCCGCCGTATACTGTCCTCCTCGGTTTACAATATCCGAATCCCAATTCATGGACAATTTCAACTCTCTGAGCGAACAATTTATAGTAGCAGGAGACTTTAATGCCAAGCATACGCACTGGAGATCTCGACTTGTGACTCCAAAGGGAAGGCAGTTGTACAATGCAATAATAAAAGCAAGCAACAAGCTAGACTGTGTGTCACCTGGGACACCTACATATTGGCCAACAGATTCCAGAAAACTGCCAGACTTGATAGATTTTGCAGTCACAAAAAACATTCCACGCAACCTGATAAGCGCCAACTCCTTATCAGATCTATCGTCTGATCACTCGCCTGTACTCCTTCAACTAAATCTACATTCAGTTGCGGTAGATAAACCATTCAGACTAACAACGAATAAAACCAATTGGCTTAAATACAAAAAATATGTAAGTTCGCATATTGAGTTGAATCCACAGCCGAATTATCGCTATTGTAGTCGAACTCAAATATTGCTGGATTCAAAAACCATTATGAATTATTATAAAAAAAAACAGGGCGCACAGCTAAAGGTTGCCGACTAATTACCTGCAATAAAAATTATAACGATTTTAATACTGTGAAACAATGTATTTGATCATGTATTGTGATCATACATATATTTGTGCACTATTGCTCTATAATTCACTTATAAGCACTTAACAAGCACTAAGTAAAGAAATTATATTGCACTTATATAGGTAATACGCGAGCTGCAGTTGTTTTGCTAGCGATAACAGCTAGAGATTTCAATAGTTAAGTAAAGCAAATATTAATTTTTATTTTACTTTTTATTTATTTTTAAAAACATATATATATATATATTTTTTTTTTTTTTCGCGCGTAGTCCCACGGCCCACTTACCCGCCCAACCGATCGAGGGGCGCAGCCGTGTATCGTACGGCACGATTCGCGAGAAGATAGACGCGAGATAAGGAAATATAGGTAAAAATCCGAGGAAAAAAGTAATAGAAAGATCACTTTTGTGCCAATGAAGCTAGTATTAATCGTTTTAGGAGCGGCCGAGAGTCAAGATTTGAGGTTATAGGAAAAAATCTATTATAATCAGAACATAATAATCTGAAAGGCTCATGCAAGTCATAGTTAGATCTACAATGATATAAAATTAGGGGAATATAATTTATAGTTAATCTACTTGGCACAGAAAAGTTTAGCCGAAAGTTTAATCAACAGAAGTCAACTCGAATAAGAAGGTAAGTAAAGCTTTGCATCCCAGTTAAGACGCCGTAAAGCAAAAAGAAGAAAGTTTTTTTGTACTGATTCAATACGACCAATATGTATTCCGTATTGTGGACTCAGGACGGGAGACCCATACTCCAGAAACGGACGGACTAGCGAAATAAATAAAGTTTTAGTTAAATAAGGATCATCGAATTCTTTTGACCACCTTTTACTAAATCCAAGCACTTCTCTGGCTTTATTAACCAAGGACGAAATGTGGTTTGAAAATTTTAGTTTAGGGTCCAAGAGAACACCAAGATTGACCCGATAAAAAGTCATTAGCTTGCACTTAAAACCCTTTAAATTCAGTAAATTATCTCGGCACCAGTTTTGAAAATTATCTAGATCGAATTGTAAGTCTAAATGGCAGGAAAAGTCCTTATACTGCAGGCACAACTTAACATCATCTGCGTACATAAGTACGCGAGAATGACTTATAATTGAGGGAAGATCGTTAATAAATAATGTAAAAAGTAACGGACCCAGATGGCTCCCTTGTGGGACACCGGAGGAAACACGGAGAGTTTCAGAAATTACATTTTTAAAAAGGTCACAAAAACCTGCCATTCAGATAACTTGAGATCCATTTAGGGAGATAAACTGGAAAACCTAGCAGGTCAAGTTTTTGAACAAGAAGTAAGTGATTTACAGAGTCAAATGCTTTACTAAAGTCAGAGTAAGTGACGTCTGTTTGAAAACTACTATTGAAGCCTTTTATCAAAAATGTAGTGAGCTCTAGAAGGTTTGTGACTGTGGATCTACGTTTAATAAATCCGTGTTGACACGGGGACATGATTGATCTGCAAAGGTGCTGCAAATGAGGAGTAATAATTTTTTCAAAAAGCTTAGGAGTAGCTGACAACTTAGAAATACCTCTGTAGTTACTGGCTTCTTACTTGTCACCTTTTTTGAAAACAGGAATAACAAATGATTCCTTCCAAATATTTGGGAATTGGGAAGTTTGCACAGGGCCTTAGCGCAATACCAAAGCACGCACCCAGGAATACCATCGGGCCCTGGCGAATAAACAGGCTTAATACGAAGAGATCCAAAAGAAGAGAGCTTTCTGTTAAAGTGTGACAGAATATGAGGTTTGATTTGGATATGGTGTAAGAATAAGGCTGTAATGAATAATCTAAAGTAGAGTAAATCGTTTGAAAAAATTGGGCATATAAATTGGGCAACCTGATCTGTGGTTGCCGTCATGTTTTCGAACGACAGCGAGGAAGGAAAAGAATTAGATTTACGCTTGGTGCTAACGAAATTATAAAACTGTTTCGGGTCCTGAGAGAACTGGACCTTACAACGGTTAAAGTTACTTTACTTTTCTTAAGTGTGTCAACTCATTGCTAAACCAAGGTGAATTATTGGAAATCGACGGATAGTACCACGGAACACAGGAATTAAAAAATGAGTTTATTGCCGTGTAAAAAACATTAACTGCATCGGACATATTATTGCATAAGTAATGATCAGACCAATTCAAGCCAGAAATAAAATTATTTAGCCTGAGAAAGTCTGCCTTGCGAAAACAATGTATTCGTTTGGTTGATTTTTCTGATTTTTCTTCTATAACTCTACCCGTGTCAAATGTAAGTTTAATTGTAGGGTGATATGGATCTTCCGGTTGCGTGAGTGGTGCTACTCTGGACAGAAACACACCTTCAGGATTTGATACAAAACACAAATCAAGTAGGCGACCTAGTGAATTTCGAACATGGTTTACTTGAGATAAGGATATGTCAAGCAGGCCGTCAATAAAATCATGCTGTGCTATGTCATAGGTCTGTTGGGGTACTATAGGAAATTTATACGAGATTTCGCGGCTATAACAAAGCCAATGACGAGGCAATTAAAAGGAAAAAAGGCTGTACAGATGGATAAGGAATACAAAGAAGCATTTGAGATATGCAAAACCTTATTTTGCAACGACCCGATCTTAAAGTTTCCCCATTTTGACAAACCATTCATCCTTACCACGGATGCAAGCAACTATGCGATTGGCGCCGTATTATCCCAAGGAAATCTGGGTATGGACAGACCGATAGCATATGCTAGTAGAACCTTATCAGAATCAGAGGTGAACTATGCGACCATAGAAAAAGGAATGCTAGCCATTATTTGGGCAATCAGAAAGACCACTAAATAAGTATAATATTCAAGTGGTTATACAGGAAGGGAGAATAGCAGGAGTAGTAAAACAAATTCCATTCAGGAATAAATTACGAGTTACAACTTTGAAACTCTGTGATAACAATCCAAGACGTATATTGCAAATACTTTGCCTATAGTAAGTTGTATAGGGCAATAAGATGTACAGTTTTGTTGCCAGATATAACAGGAAAAAGTGAACAGGAACAAGTCATTAAAGAGTACCACGAAAAGAGAAATCATTGAGGAATAGATTAAGCTGTAGCTCACCTCAAAAGAAAAGTGTTTTTCCTACACTTGAAACAGGCAATTACACAAACAATAAATAATTGTGACAGTTGCCAATTTCAAAAATACGATAGGAAACCAAATAAGATAATGTACAGTCTGACAGAGACATCAGAGAGACCCATGGAAATAGTACATATAGACTTGTATTTTGTGAGAAAGAAAAATGTACTAACCATAATAGACAAATTCTTGAGGTACGCTTGGGGATTAACGATTCCAGCAAAGGAAAGCGTAAATATTGTAAAGGCAATACAAAATAAAACGGCTCTTTTCGGAGTACCCAAAAAGATAGTTTGCGATCAGGGAGTAGAATTCTCGTCCAACCCCTTCAAAGATTTTTGTAGGCAGTACGATTTGGAGCTGCACGCAACGTCTTTTCAGCAGTCGTCGAGCAATTCCACGGTTGAAAGACAGCACTCCACGATTACGGAAATATACAGGCTTATAAACAAAACTAAGAAAACAAATAAATTGGATATAAGACATGAGGAAGTACTGGACGAAGCGTTTATAACATATAATAACGCTATTCATTCAGCTACCAAGTTAACACCGCAGGATCTATTCACTGGAAGAACACATAATTTCTTAAATAAAGTGTTTTTTAATAATGAACACGATTATTTACAAAAGATCAATGCGTTTCTGGCAGAATTATACCCAAAAATCAAAGAAAGGGTAGAGCAACAGAAAACCAAGAGAATAGAAATAGCAAATACAGGTAGGAAAGAACCAAGTCCGGTACAGACAGGAGATACGATATTTAGGAAGGAAAACAGGAGGGATAAGCTTACACCTCGGTTCTCAAAACACAAGGTGTTGGAAGACAATGGCCTGACATTAGTGTCAACCAGACCACAGAAGATTCACAAGGAGAAAATCAGAAGATTAACCAAATCAAACAAATAAATAATTACAGGAGGAGCTTTGAGATCCGGCTATATGTCCAAAGACTAGGAAAACGAGAGGATTGATAAACGGATTTGGTTCAGTAGTCAAATTGATAACAGGGAATCTAAATGCAGAAGATGCAGAATGGCTAGAAGCAGAAATAAGGAGAATGCAGGATGAAGAAAAGGCTCCCACGGCAGGCAAACATCTAGTAACCAAATACCCCGTTGGCAATAAAGTTGCCAACCAAACACAAACATCGGTACCACTTCGGGTCCAAGCCCCACTTATGCATCCGTTCCAATTTCAATTCCATTCCGCTAGGTCAGCACAATTAGAGGCGAACATTTAAGCATAAGACGAATAATTAAATAAAGAATTCGGAAACTTGCGCCGGCGAGAAATAAAAACTAAAGCATAAGCAAGGACTCGCAGAGCCTTGTCTAGTTTGAAGAATCGCTCGAGGAAGAGAGAGAGCTTTCTCGAAATTGACTTTTGCAGCGCGGTGTTCTAAGTCAGTGACTCGATTCGGATTGCTGGCCATTGCTTTTTCGATTTTTGCATCGAATCAGGTCCTTGCCACCAGAGTTGGCTATTAACCAGGTCCCGCAGTGAAAAACATTGATAAGCTAAGATGAGCGGAATAGTGCTTGAACCGAACAGGAGACCTATTCTCAGCTTTAGTCGCCTGAGTTATTTTGGTCACTCTGGTAGTCACAAATGAGGTCAAATTGCAGTCACGTTTGTTCAACCACGCGGGGACTATAGTGGTGTGTTTGGAAGTAAAGCTGTGGTTATTCCTGACACAGCAATGCACCGCACAGCTCGAGCAGTGGAACAGACACTGTTTCACCGGGGAGACTCTTGTTTTTTCTGCCAGCCCATATGGTTTTTGCTCTACCTCCATCTCTGGTTGGTAACAAGCCCATCGGGGATACGGATTTGGTCGGGCTCGGGATAGCTGCACAAAAAATTTTGCCAGCTCTTACTCATGTAGTCCAGGCCTAACTCCTGTAGCCAAATTTCTTGAATAAAGATTTTTAAGAGGACGATGAACGGAGCGAGCCGTCGGGATCAAAAAGTTCTTCGATTTAAGAAAGCACTTCACTCTTCGTATATGTTAATTCTGCGGATACTAGTACATAATAGAATTTGGCGGAAACTATCTAGGAGAAGAGTGTATTCCAGAAAGCTATTTTTATCGGATGTCCACTTTCTTAATGGAAAACGAGCGCATTTAAAAGCGTTCTACAACTCTCGGATAGCTGGCCAAGCCTTTGGGAAGGAATCGTCTCATGCTAGAACTTCGGCTTCGTTCATATAAGGCATAATAATACTTGCTTTCGGAATTTCGGTTATACTTCGTCAGCCACTTGTTGTAGTACTCATATTGCCAGAAACGGTGAACAATTGACACAAAAGACAACACTATTTAAGTCGAAATTGCTTATTTCTTCTTTTTTATTTCTGAAAAAAATTCTTTGGAGCTGCTTATGCATGGGATTGCTCCAGATCACAAAAAAAAAGGTTTTTGTTTAAGTAGAATTTCTCACTTTTTGTTAAATTTTTTAGTTTTTATACCCGTTACTCGTAGAGTAAAAGGGTATATTGTATTCGTGCAAAAGTATGTAACAGGTAGAAGGAAGCGTTTCCGACCCTATAAAGTATATATATTCTTGTTCAGGATCACTAGCCGAGTCGATCTAGCCATGTCCGTCTGTCCGTCTGTCCGTCTGTCTGTCTGTCCGTATGAACGCTGAGATCTCGGAAACTATAAAAGCTAGAAGATTGGCATTTTGCATGTAGATTCTAGGAGTTCCTACGCAGCGCAAGTTTATTTCAAAAGGGTGCCACGCCCCCTTTAACGCCCACAATCGCTTATATACGATTTTAAAAATTTAAATATTTCGGAAAAGTAAAAATGCAGTTTTATTGTGTTTATCAATACCTATCGAAATGTAGAAGAAATTTTCCAAATCGGACCATTCGTTAAAAAGTTATGCGTGATCAAAGTTTCTATCTCCATCTCCCTCGCACTCCCTTTACCTGAGTAACGGGTATCTGATAGTCGGGGCACCCGACTATAGCGTTCTCTCTTGTTACTATTGAAAATAGTAAATTTTTTGATTTTTTTTTCGGATATATATGTAAGAAGATTTATGGTTTATATTTTATATTGGTTAAATATGATTTGACAAAATTGATACAACTTAATTCTCCGCGACATATAATGACTTTTTCGACTTATTTTTTGTATATTCCGGACTTAATTCAGGACAACTTGCGTCTGCTCACTTTTGCTACTTCTCTTCTACTGCCACTTCTCTTCTGCAGGGCTGCTAACCTGTGGCAACTGATCTGTTCCTTTCATTCGGTCATCCTGGCCACTCGAGTCTGTCCTAGACGACAAATTATCCTCGTTCCAGTTGACATATTCCCACATCTTCATGTTGTCAGAGCTAATTGACGTAGAGTTTGGCCCCTCAATTGGAGCAGCTTTTTTGACATCATAACGTCCATTTCTCTTAACATTGGATACTACATACGGTCCAAGGTAGGTACTCGCAAGCTTTTTCCCGGCAACAAACTGGGTGCGTTTTATTGCAACTTCGCCTCCTTCTTTGTAGATGCTGCTTTTTGAATCTCGATTTTGGCTCCTCGCGTTCTTTGGTCCTCTTTGTATCGAATTCGTCCAGCAACTCTTGTTCTAGCAAGGCAATAAGATTATCGTTGGTCTTACTCCGCATTTTTACACCAAACATAAGTAGGAACGGTGTCTTCTTTGTCGAACAATTGACGTGGGAGTTTATTGCTCTCTGAACCTGCGGAACAAATTTATACCATTTGGAGGTATCTTCAGCCGACAACTTGGATATGATTGAAAGAATGGATCGGTTCACCCGTTCTATTTGTCCGTTGCCTCGAGGTACACCAGTAGTTGTCCAGACATGATCAATTCCATTTTCCCTTGCGAAGTCCATGAAAACATTGGATGTGAAGGCTACTCCTCTGTCGCTGACGATGCGGGATGGGTATCCAAAAACAGCTGACCAATCCTTAAGGCTTTTGAGAACTTCATCGCTGTTTGTAGTCTTCGTTGTAAACAGCCAGACAAATTTGCTAAAAGCATCAACTACTGCGAAAATATATTTGTACTGCTTGCTCGTTGCATCCATAGGTCCCAAGTGATCTATGTGCAGTGTGTGTAGTGGACAGTCCCCTTTTTCTATGCAATAAAGCTGACCTTCCTGCTTTCCCAATTTTTTGTTGCATATAATGCATTTAATGCAAGATTTTATAACTTGAGCGACCTTGTTCTCCATATGTGAGATCCAAAATTGTTGTCGCAGCGAGTGCAACGTTTTTTGCATTGAGAAGTGACCCATATTATGCGCATCGGAAATAATTTCATGTTCCAACGTTTTTGGCACTACCAACAGGTCGTTCCCGTCAACGTGCTTAAACAAAACACCTCCCTTAAGTTTGAAGTCTTTATATGGACGAGATTTTAGAATTTCCAAAACCGTGCTGATGAATTCATCCTTCTGCTGGGCGACCTTGATGCATCCTGAGGATAGCGGCTGAGTCCGTCAACGTGTTTCATCCTATCTGCTGAGCGATGTTCGACTTGAAAATTAAAGTCCTGTAGATGCAGTATCCATTGCGCCACTTCACGGGGTACATCTTTTTTCTTGACTGTCATCGTAAATGCAGCACAATCGGTGACCAGTTTAAATGGCATTCCCAGGAGGTAGTGACGAAATTTATTAACAGCGAGATATGCTGCTCTTACCTCCAGTATGTAGCTGTGGCGTTTCTCATCTGCTTCTGAAGTCTTTTTACTCCAATAGGCGACTGGATGAAATTCCTCCTCAATACGCTGTATGAGCACAGCCCCAAAGCCATCTTTTGAAGCGTCTGTGTGAAGTTTTGTAGCTGCCCCTCTGCAGTACAAACGTAAGACTGGCTCCGTAGATAAAATGTCTTTGAGCTGATTCATTGCAGTTTTTTCACGAGTCTCAAACTTGAACACAGCGCCTTTCTTTAACAGCTCCGTCAAAGGTCGAGCGATGTGGGCATATCCTTTAATAAATTTTCTGAAGAGCCCTGTGAGTCCCAAGAACGATTGAACGCCCTTAATGTTCTTTGGGTAAGCGAAACTCTTAACTGCTTGTGTCTTCTTTTGGCCGGGCCAAATTTGACCGTTCTGAACTGTGTGTCCCAAGAAATGTATCTTGCTCTGAAGAAAGTGACACTTCTCCCACTTGATTTTCAAATCGTACATGGCAGCTTCGTGTAGCACTGCCTTCAGCTTGGTAATGCATTCGTCGTAGGTTTGCGCATATATATATAATGATGTCGTCGACATACTTTTGCATGACATCACCAGTGATCAAATCTTGGAAAATGTTGTTAACGAAGCGGTTGAATACGGCCGGAGAATTGCAGAAACCATAAGGCGCTCTGCAAAATTCAAATAATCCCTCTTTTGTGATAAAAGCGGTGAACTTGCGACTGGATTCCTCGATAGGCACATTAAGGAAGCTGTTCTCCAAGTCCATTACAATGAATACTTTGGCCGCTTGTAGTTTTTCCAAGACAGTCTTTAAGTACCATGCTCGTTTTCTCCGCGACATATAACGACTTTTTCGATTAATTTTTTCTTATATTCCGGACTTAATTCAAGACAACTTGCGTCCGCTCTCTTTTGCTACTTCTCTTCTACTGCCACTTCTCTTCTGCAGGGCTGCCAACCTGTGGCAACTGATATGTTCCTTAGATATATTGCGAGCTGCATCTTTTCCGCCGCACGGCACATGCACACTCGAGGCGCCTCGACGAAATGCTTGTACCAGGCATAATATGACATAGCACAGCATGATTTTATTGTCGGCCTGCTTGACATATCCTTATCTCAAGTAAACCATGTTCGAAATTCACTAGGTCGCCTACTTGATTTGTGTTTTGTATCAAATCCTGAAGGTGTGTTTCTGTCCAGAGTAGCACCACTCACGCAACCGGAAGATCCATATCACCCTACAATTAAACTTACATTTGACACGGGTAGAGTTATAGAAGAAAAATCAGAAAAATCAACCAAACGAATACATTGTTTTCGCAAGGCAGACTTTCTCAGGCTAAATAATTTTATTTCTGGCTTTATTTGGTCTGATCATTACTTATGCAATAACATGTCCGATGCAGTTAATGTTTTTTACACGGCAATAAACTCATTTTTTAATTCCTGTGTTCCGTGGTACTATCCGTCAACTTCCAATAAATCACCTTGGTTTAGCAAAGAGTTGACACACTTAAGAAATGTAAAGTCCAGACTTTTTAGGAAATATAAAAATACCGGTTCTCAATATGTTTTAACTAGATATTTAAGTGCTCGGTCAAGATTTACCGTGCTTAATGCTCAGTGTTATAATAGTTACTTAAACCGTTGTAAGGTACAGTTCTCTCAGGACCCGAAACAGTTTTATAATTTCGTTAGCACCAAGCGTAAATCTAATTCTTTTCCTTCTTCGCTGTCGATCGAAAACATGAAGGCAACCACAGATCAGGTTGCCCAATTTATTTGCCCAATTTTTTCAAACGATTTACTCTACTTTAGATTAATCATTACAGCCTTATTCTTACACCATATCCAAGTCAAACCTCATATTCTGTCACACTTTAACAGTTCTTTTGGATCTCTTCGTATTAAGCCTGTTTATTCGCCAGGGCCCGATGGTATTCCTGGGTGCGTGCTTTGGTATTGCGCTAAGGCCCTGTGCAAACTTCCCAATTTCCAAATATTTGGAAGGAATCATTTGTTATTCCTGTTTTCAAAAAAGGTGACAAGTTAGAAGCCAGTAACTACAGAGGTATTTCTAAGTTGTCAGCTATTCCTAAGCTTTTTGAAAAAATTATTACTCCTCATTTGCAGCACCTTTGCAGATCAATCATGTCCCCGTGTCAACACGGATTTATTAAACGTAGATCCACAATCACAAACCTTCTAGAGCTCACTACATTTGTGATAAAAGGCTTCAATAGTAGTTTTCAAACAGACGTCACTTACTCTGACTTTAGTAAAGCATTTGACTCTGTAAATCACTTACTTCTTGTTCAAAAACTTGACCTGCTAGGTTTTCCAGTTTATCTCCCTAAATGGATCTCAAGTTATCTGAATGGCAGGTTTTTGTGACCTTTTTAAAAATGTAATTTCTGAAACTCTCCGTGTTTCCTCCGGTGTCCCACAAGGGAGCCATCTGGGTCCGTTACTTTTTACATTATTTATTAACGATCTTCCCTCAATTATAAGTCATTCTCGCGTACTTATGTACGCAGATGATGTTAAGTTGTTTCCTGCCATTTAGACTTGCAATCCGATCTAGATAATTTTTAAATCTGGTGCCGAGATAATTTACTAAATTTAAACGGTTCCGAGTGCAAGCTGATGACTTTTTATCAGCTCTTTGGATAGAATAACTCGTGTAAACGATCTTGGCGTTCTCTTGGACCCAAAACTAAAATTTTCTAATCACATTTCTTCCCTGGTTAATAAAGCCAGAGGAGTGCTTGGATTTATTAAAAAGTGGCCAAAAGAATTCGATGATCCTTTATTTATTTCGTTAGTCCGTCCGATTCTGGAGTATGGGTCTCCCGTCTGGAGTCCACAATACGGAATACATATTGGTCGTATTGAATCAGTACAAAGAAACTTTCTTCTTTTTGCTTTACGGCGTCTTAACTGGAATGCAAAGCTTTACTTACCTTCTTATTCTAGTAGACTTCTGTTGATTAATTTACCCTCCCTAGCCAACCGTAGAACGATGCTTGGTACTGTCTTCATTTATAACCTTATACATGGTGATATTGACTCCCCCGACTTGGTAAGTCGGCTAAACTTTTCTGTGCCAAGTAAATTAACTAGAAATTCTATTCCCCTAATATTAAATCATTGTAGATCTAACTATGCCTTGCATGAGCCTTTCAGAGTATTGTGTTCTGATTATAATAGATTTTTTCCTATAATTTCAAATCTTGACTCTCTGCCGCTCTTAAAACGATTAATACTGGCTTCATTGGCACAAGATTGATCTTACTGTTACTTTTCTCCTCGGACTTTTACCTATATTTCCTTATCTCGCGTCTATCTTCTCGCGAATCGTGCCGTACGATACACGGCTGCGCCCCTTGGTCGGTTGGGCGGGTAAGTGGGCCGTGGGACTCCGCGCGAAAAAATATATATATATATATATATATATATATTGACCACCCACTGTACCAAGAGTACTAAGAGGGCAAGCACTGTAACACTTTGTCGCAGTGTTTATACAATTCAGGGTCTCGGTCATCAACCTAAGTGCCCGAAATACGAACCGCTCGCTGTGCCTTGGCTCACATGCTGAAAGTGCATGTGTCAGCATAAGTGCAACACGAGCGGACCTCATGTATGTGCATATACCTCCGCGCTCCAGACTAAGTGAGCATACATATATTAAGAATATATAGGCCGTCTCTCCGCTGCCGCTGTTGGCAGCGCCGCTACGAGACTTAGACCTTTTTAGCTCCCAAGTAAATTAAACTTGGAAAGAAACTCTTTTGAGCTCAGAGCGGCAACAACGGCTGCTCTGCTCCAACTATGAATTAAATAAAATTCATAAATAAAGAATATAAAATAAAACCAAAGCGGACTCTTATTATTTTGAAAAGAAATACAATCTATACAAGCCCTTTGGAAAAGCTGTTATAATCTATTACATGGCGACCGTGACGTTCGAGTCCAAATTCTTAAAATCAAGACAAGGTGGACAACAGCAGTAGCCGATGGAACTGGTGGAACACCGAGGGCGAAACAATTACAAAAAAAAAAAAACTCAGGGAGTAGAGTGTGATGTGTGCAAAACGTAGTGGCGTGGTGAAAAGATTAAAAGCCAGAAGGGCTGAATTAATGAAGCTGCTGAACAGCGGAAATGAATTAAGTTGGAACAACTCGATACCAAAGACCAATATAATCTCTAAGATGCGTAACGCCCATACATTGGTTTTGCAATATGCAGCTCGTTTTTTGGTGGCGACGAAAATTCCGCTCTCTCCGCTCTCACAAAGTTGAGAGCGTAAAAGTCTAAAAATAGAATTGCACGAATAAAGAAGTGCGTATGTGTGCGTATTTGTTCGAGAAGACGATTTTCGTCCAGAAATCATTTCTGGACTAAGAAACTAATTGTGTGTCAAAAGAACTTCTATGATTGAATATTATTGAAAATATTTCAATAAAGTTTAATATATTTAAATATACTATGATTGTTAAACAAAAACAAAGCGAAGTATATTTAAATTGAATATATTTAAAGGATATTTTATTAAATATATTTCGCTTTATTTTTTATCCATGGAAATATTAAATTTAATTTTTATTCACATATATATTAAACTTTGATTTAATGACTTAAAATATTTAAAGTAAATACGAGTAACATCATATCTAATGTTGTCAACCTGCATTTAAATATTTTCATATTATATCAAGCAGTTTTATATGTTTTGTGTTAAAAGATATTTTTTAAAATTTAATCTAAAAATATAAAAGGAAACATTTTATTTAATATGCAGATATTAATTTTTTTATCCATTTTTTTTGTATACCTAATAAATATTTAATCCTATTTATATTTAATATTACGTACATACATACATATTTATAACTTTTTTTCCAAGTTGTTGAAAGCGTTTTGTTATATTTTTCAGAATGTTTTTTCGATGCAATTTTTTTTTAATTTTTTCAGTTAAATATTATTTATTTTTCACCCAAAAGCGCACGACATGCAAATCAAGTTAAAAGGCACAAAATCATTAAACCAAATTTAATTTTTATAAGAAATACTAAAAATGGGTAATTTCTAAATAACTAAAGTAGTTAATATACAAATACTTACATATATAAATTTAATTTATATTATGATAATAATTTTATGTTATGTTTTGTTATTATGTTTTTATGTTATTATAATACGTATAATATAAAAATACCACATATTTTTAAATCCATATATTTAAAAGACAATCGCAAAATTTCTGAGGCCCCTAAAAATCGTTCACACGTCGCACGATGAGTACCCTAATAACTATTATTCCAATGAGAAGTCATGTATGTAATAAATTATGTATCTTTATATACGTAGATATATTTGGTCATTACTAAAAAATATTCTACATTTGAATAATTATCATATAAAGGCAATACAAAATAAGTATTTTAAATAATGTTAGAATTTTAAAATAAAGAGTGTATTTCGACAGCGCGCTGCAGCGAATTTCTTCGCTTGTGAATACAACTGGCTTTTCGCTCTCTTGCCCAAATGCCAGCGAGAGAGCGGCTGGCTCTAGAGCGCTCTCTCGCTGGCTTTTGGGCAAGAGAGCGAAAAGCCAGTTGAAAAGCCAGCACAAAAAATTTGTGTGCAAAAAAATCGTATGGCGTTACGCATCTTAGAGATTATATTGGTCTTTGCACCTACCCTGTAATTCAAAATATTGCCAAACCTAACCGAAAACTGCCTCCACCAGAAAATATCAAGATTCCCAAGCTGAAGAAAGAAGTGCCCAAACGACTGCGAGGGACCACTGTGCTCGCCCCATCGCGAGTACACCTGTGCAGCCAGCACCGGTGCCCCAACATAGAAGACCATCGAGGAAGTTCAGCCTGTGCAGCCAGCACCGGTACCGCCTGAGCCCATAGGTCCACGACATCAGCAGCTGATACCACAAGTGTGAGGGGTAGGCCGCCCCTCACGCCATCGAAGCAGCATCAGCGAGCCGACAGCGCTTCATAGAGCGCATTTTTTTTTAACCATGCACTGCGTTGCTTAATTTTTTTCATTGCACTGTGATGCATATTTTTTTTATATTATATAAAAAATCAATGTAAAATTGAGCGACATTAAAGTTGCCCAATTAGCGTGTTTCCTGAAAAACCATACAAAAACTAGGCAGGTTTTTCCATTGTTAAAAAGATATTGTTCACACAATTATAAAAAGTGTTGAAACCAAATTAAAAAAAAAAAAACCTACGGCCCAATAAGGCAAATTTTTAACTACATGAGCCAAACTAAATGGCAAATAAATTATAAATTAAACTACACGCTTAATATAAAAAATCCTATAGCAGCTCACAGAAAAACACCCAAAATGGGTTTAGTAGACGTGAAAGAAGTGGACTCCACGCAAACGTCATAAATAAAATCGAGACCAAAACTATGAATACAGATTTAACGAACATTTTATTGTCAATCATTGTCTTTATTATGAGCGCATTTATTTTGTACAAGGCATATATGTTTCATAATAAATGTAAATCAAAGAGAGCCATAAATAAAAGCCAGGCTAATGATCTGGACAAAATATAAAATACATAAAGCGCCAACAATAATTATAAAAAGATGTTCAAAATATGTATGTCCATATATTGATATAGATGTTATTTTATCCAATAATCTTATCTAATGTACAATGAAAATGAATAAAAAAAAAAAAAAATATATATATATAAAATATGAATACTACAGAGTGTATTAGAATTACTCTTGATATGGAACCCAACTTTCAGAACAGGGTATTATCAATAATCGAAAAAGGAGCTGAGCCTCTACTAATAAATTAATTCGAATATGAGTATATGAATAGGTACAACTTAGGCTTTTCTCCCTTGATACATTGCTCAAGTACTCAGAAGGCGATAGTATTGAGCACCGTCCCGACCCTAAAAATTAAATCAGTTATTAACAATAACATGATACTTGGAAGACATCTATTATTGATGGTTTCAAGAATATAGAAAAAAATTCCATTAAATAATGGAATGGGACGAATTATATAAAGAACTAAATAATATAAAAATTGATTTTGACAGATCTTATAAGTCACTATCAAGACCCCGGCCAGCACAGCAAAACACTGTGAACAAGACAAAGCCCATTGGTCTCAGATATCAAAATATTTAAACAAATTACGGGATAACCTTATAGCTATAAAGCAACGGTACGACTTAACAATTTCAGTACCAACAATCCTAAACACACCGTTGAAGATAGAAGCTAGAGAAGAGTCAGAATCATCAGATCCACCAGTACAAGCTGAGGCTGACGACCCTATCTCTACAGATCCCGATATAGAGAAAAAAAAATATAAACAACCTCACTATTCCGGCAGTCCTTATTCAATCTGAATTATCAGACCAGGAATCGACCGACTCGGATTCTCACAACAGCATTGTAGAAATAAATCCAACCACAATGGCTGAGGAGATAATTGCCCAAAGGGCATACATTAAAGATATATCGAATGCCATCCCGGAGTTTAACGGGCAAAGGATACACCTTCAGAGATTCGTAACAGCTTTGAAGTTGGTTAACCTTACGAAAGGTACATTCGAGGTTTTGGCTGTAGAAGTCATCAAATCCAAAATAATTGGATCGACATTATACAGAGTCCAAAACGAAACCACAATAGAAGCTATAATTAAAAACCTGCAAGATACTATAGTCGGAGAAACATCCGACGTAGTTAAAGCCAAAATGGCAAAAAACAATCCAAAAAGGTAAAACTGCACAAAAATTCACCACAGAAATTGATAACCTACGAAATCTCCTTGAAGCTTCGTATATTGATGAAGGCCTATCGGCGGAACACGCTGACAAATTCAGCACCAAGGAAGCTATCACCACAATGGTCAAAAATTGTGAGCATAGCCGCCTCAAAACAATATTGGAAGCAGGCAATTTTACAACCATGAACGAAGCCGTTGCCCAGTACATACAATGTAGTACTGAAATGACAGGCAATGCCAATTCCATATTGTACACCCAACGTGGAAATAATTATCGCGGTAATAATTATAAAAACAATTATCGCGGTAAAGGTAATAATCGAGGTAATTATAACAATACCAGATATTATCAGAATAACAGATATAATCAAAACAATAATTATAACAGAAATAACAATGTTTAGGTCAGTGGCCCACTGCATCGGCGCTGGTCACTGAGCTCTCCGAGCTTTCGCTCTCGCCCCTCTTGCGCTCCCTCGCTCTCCTCTCGCAACGCCCGCGCTCCAGAGTGCGAACTTCGGGTTTCGCATCTGAACTCCTCGGACGGCCGCTCCCGATCTCCCGCTCCCGCTTCAACGGAGTAAAGCGGGCGGGAGCGCGGTTTTAGTTTTAAGTTCTTTTAGTCTCATATATGAAGCTGAATAAAGCACACTGAATAATACCACGACGCCCCCGACTTCCTCATTTTTTTCGTCTTCCTCTGCGTTTGCGCCGTGGGAATTATTTCTGCCATCCAACTCTTTTTTTTGTGGAAGGATCGCCCCCCTACAACATTTGGTCCTTCGAGCCGGATAAGGATATCCTTCTGCCATTCGACCAGCAGCTCCTGTGATTTTTCCGCAAAAAAAAAGATAAGTACGAGCATTTTCCGACTCCCTCTCGCTGCCGGTCTTTAGCAGTGGTTCGAACATTGAATTTCGTTCACACTGCAGTAATATCAATTTTTTCGTGTCAACTCCACGTCCGAGTTTTCCCGACACAACGGCAGTCGAGAAATTTTACAAAAAATTTTCTATCCGTCTCCGCTTTGTGTGCGTCGCCATACTCCTTGCCGTTTTCCTTTTCGTTCCCCGTTCTACATCAACTTGCCAACGGTCAAGGCATATGTGCATCCAGACATACACATACACGCGCGTGACAACTTGTGTACATAGTGCAGTGCAATTCTGCCTCCAAAAAATATATGTACGACAAAAAGTGAAATTGTGTGGTGGAAAATAAAAAGGCATAACTAATATCAGCCACTCGGTGTGAAGTAATTTCGGGAGTTTCCCTGTTCGCCGTACAATCCGCCGCTGTCGAGATATTTTTTTGTCTTGCGTTTTTTTTCTCCACATAATTTCATCTGTTCCGTCACTTCAAATACAGTCCACTCTTCGACGCTCTACTGTACCGATATACACTTACACATAAGCGCATGCATGCCCAGATCAACATAGAACTATTTTCTGCCTCCACATACAGGAACATACACATATCCATAAACGCATGCATGCCCATATCTACATAAATATATTTTCTGCCTCCACATACAGGAACATAAAATAAAATAAATCCAAATCCACACGGGTGTGACCGTGATTGTTATTTTTCCAAATTGCCGCAATTAACCGCCCCAACGGCTGTGTTATTATTGTTGCTGATTTTTTTCCCTTCTCTCTCTCTCCCGCGTCCCTCACGCATGCACTGCGCTGCCGACGGCATAACCCACCGAACATTTCTCCCGAACCAAAGCCAAGGTTTTTAATTCCACCGTTCCGGCGCCGCTCAAAAATAAGTATTTATAATTATAATTATTATTTAATTATAAAAATTATTAATTCAGAATTATAATTACTATTTAATTATAAATATTATTTAATTATTTCCGGCAAAGTAATTTATTTATTTAATGGATTAATTAATTTGTATTTATTGCTTTTTTCCGATTTTTTGTTGCGATCAAAGATATTTTCCAAAACCAAAAAAAAATATAAATAAATTACTAAATACAATAAAATTATTAGGCAACAATAACTAAGGTAAAAATTAAAATAAACAAAACAAAAAAACAGAAGTCAACAAAGGGAGTAACAAGATATACAAATATATAAACAATCAATACAGTTTCATCGATTTCCAAATATTTTCTTTCCGATTCTTCTCGTTGTTTATGGCACTGTGCTTTCTACTCCGCACAAATTAACGGTGTGACCGTACTCTGTGGCTTTCTTTTCTTTTGCGTGCGTTCATTTGCAGCGACGACCAACTCGTTGGCGACTCAGATCGCGCCGAGAGCTTAACGGTGAATATCCTTACGTTCTGAACGAAACGCCCCTTGCTCAGGTCAGTCGACAAGAGCTGATCCGCAAAGTTCGAGTCCGAGAATGCCCACGGGAGACGACAAGAAACTGAGGACGATCCCATCTATCCGTTTGGACAGGTCCCAATCCGCGTCTCCGCGGCCGTCTCAATTAACACCAAAGGCTGCCATTGCCCCCGTCAAGGCTTTCTCGGTCGGTGTCCAAGATGGCTCAAACTGCGATAGACATCGCCCTCAAAAAGTTTATTGCCACAACAGACCGGGTTAGCCAATTTCAAGCGGATATTCATACTCCGAGCGCCGCTGAACCAGAACGACTCTCCCCTGGCATGTGCCAAGTCCATCGGGACCAAATCCGGGCCTTGTGGGAAAAGGTGGAGAAGAGCTATGAAAGTTGCTCCGATCTTCTTTCCGCGTCCACCGACAGTACGGCCACCTCGACAGTGCTTGAATCCAAGTACAGTTACTGCTACTCCGTATATTCGAGATGTTTGGTCCAGCTTCAGGACATAATAGACAAGGCCGCCTCCCAGTCCATTCAGGCTGCAGTCAGTGTTCCATCACCGCTGTCTACGGGCTGTCGTTTGCCACCAGTCGACACCGAAGTTTTCGCTGGTCTTTACCTGCGTTGGCCCACCTTCAGAGATCTTTTTACCGCGATATACATCCACAACTCGCGTCTTACACCGGTAGAGAAGTTGTTCCACCTACTGTCCAAAACAAGTGGCGATGCGCACGCCATTGTTTCTAAAGCCCCGCCGACCAACGAAGGATTTATCTCCGCGTGGCGAACCCTCACCGACCGCTTCGAAAATCGGCGGTTATTAGTCAATAGCCAGTTGAAAATCCTCTTCAACATTCAGGCAGTACCCCAAGAGTCCGGAGCCGCTCTGAAAGAGCTGCAAGGCACAATCCAAAGTTGCCTGACAGCCTTAGAGATGTCCTCTATTCAAGTCGAGACTTGGGATTGTCTCCTGGTGTACATGGTTTCTTTAAAGCTTCCCAAAATCACGCTTTCGATGTGGGAGCAATCCATTCACAACAAGGCTGAGATTCCAACATGGAATGAGTTAGACTCGTTCTTGACAGAGCGTCATCGCAATCTGGAGGCTATCGATGACATCTGGCCAAGCAGTTCGGGTCAGTTTCCGCCAAGGTCGACACCTGCGAGCGCCCCAGCGCGTAGGCTTAATTCCTACGAGGCCAGAGTGACTCCAGCCCCAAGAGGGTGCGATCTCTGCTCCAGAGAGAATCATCCTGTTCGTTTATGCCCGCGCTTCCTTGAGATGGATGTAAATGGTTGCTCCGACTACATTAAGAAAAAGCAGCTTTGCCTGAACTGTTTTGCACGAGGGCACCTGCAACGGGATTGCACTAGCGCCCATAGCTGCTTCACGTGCCACAGCCGTCATCACACCCTCCTGCACCGCGGAAATCCATTCGCGGCCGCTCCAAGTCCGTCTGCGCCATCCAGGTCTCGACCCGCTCCTACTACAAGAGGCACGAGCCCCACAGAGGATCACTCTGATGTGCAAGTATGCTTCGCCCTCATTAACATTTGCCATTTAGGGTGCAATTTCCGCTTAGTCCACGAAACTCTGTCATTTTTCTATTCGATCGCCTTCCAGACCCGGGCTGCATTTAGAAACTTCAGCTTACGTTCTTCAGCAGCTGGCCGGGAATTTGCCTTCGTATCCAGTCCCTCGAGATCTCCTTAAGGGAATTCCTGACATCCCCCTTGCGGATCCCAAGTTCTTCGAGAGCTCCCAAATCGATGTCTTGATAGAAGCTGACATTCTTCCTTCCATCCTCCTCGGCAACGCCAGGGCTAACATTTGCTGTTCACTTCTCGGCCAGGAAACCATTTTTGGATGGGTGTTGACAGGCCCCATATCTCCAGCGGCCCCCCACAATTTGTCCGCCTTCTCCACTGGAGTTACCTGCGAAATCGACGACTCGTTGGATCATCTCCTTACCAAATTCTGGGAGGTGGAGGAAGTGCCCACACAGATAGTCCCCGAGTCTGATTCCGTCTGTGAACACAATTTTGTCCAGACTACAAGAAGGGACAATCGTGGCAAATACGTTGTGATGCTCGCATCTTCACGATCCTTTGCTCTGGCTAAATTTCTGCGTAACGAGCAGCGCCTAAAAAGAGATCCTCCCCTGAAGGCCCGGTATGACTCTGTGATCCAAGAATACCTCGACTTAGGTCACATGGTCGAGGTCCCTTTGACGAGCAGTTCCGCCACGTACTACCTTCCACATCACGCCGTTCTTAAGCCTGAGAGCACAACCACTAAAGTGCGGGTGGTTTTCAACGCCTCTAGCCCTTCCGCAAACGGGACCAGTCTGAATGAAATACTTTACGCGGGCCCGGTCTTACAATCCTACCTCACGATTCAAATCCTAAAGTGGCGATACTAGGTTCGTTTTCAACGCCGACATCGAGAAGATGTATCGGCAAAATTGTGTAGACCCCCAGCATACTCCCTTACAGCGTATTCTATTCCGCAATTCCGATGGGGAAACCGCGACTACGAGTTGAAGACAGTCACCTTCGGGGTCAATTGTGCCCCGTTCCTAGCGATCCGTGCCTTGCAACAGCTCGCCGACGACGAAGAGTCGACGTATCCGCAGGCGAGTCGGATTATCCGACAGTACATGTACGTCGACGACGTACTCGCGGGGGCAGACTCCGAAAACCGAAGCGCAAGCGGCTATCCGCGAGCTCCAGGGGGCCCTGGATTCAGCAGGATTCCCCCTTAGAAAATGGACATCCAATAGCAAGGCGATTTTGGCCAACATCCAGAGTGACCATCTCTTTGGCGCGGACTTCTTTGAAATCGACGCAGAGAGCACGGCTAAAACTCTCGGAGTGCGGTGGAAGGCGACGTCTGACGAGTTTTTCTTCATTCCGCCCGAATTGACCTTGTCTTCAACGTTCACAAAGCGTCAAGTCCTACCCCAAATCGCCAAACTATTTGATCCAGCGGGTTGGCTCGCCCCCTTCATAGTCAGGGCAAAGATGTTCATGCAGGACATTTGGCTCCAAAATCTAGGATAGGACGATGCCCTCCCTGGAGATTTTTGCCAAAGATGGGTTGACTTCCTAGAAAATTACTCCGCTCTTGATCAGATCCACATTCCCCGATGGGTCGCTTTCCGACCACATTTGAAAATTGAGCATCATGGGTTCTGCGACGCCTCGCAGAAGGCGTACGGCGCAGCCATCTACGTCCGAGTTGAGGCTGGGTCCGCGGTAATGGTGAACTTGCTCACGGCAAAGACGCGGGTGGCCCCAGTAAAAACGGTGTCGCTCCCGCGGCTCGAGTTGTGCGGAGCCTTGTTATTGTCCGAAATGGCCAACGCCGTTCTTCCGAAGATGCCCGGGCAGGCGTCCGCCCTGCACTGTTGGACGGACTCTACGATTGTTCTCGCCTGGTTGCATAAGCCAGCGTGCCACTGGACAACGTTCGTGGCAAATCGTGTGACCAAGATCACGCAGCTCACAGAGGTGGTGAGATGGGCACACGTCCGCTCCGACCATAACCCGGCAGATCTCGCTAGCCGGGGGGTGGCGCTTCAAGACCTTGCGGACAGCCAGATGTGGTGGCATGGTCCTGCCTGGCTGCAGAGGCCTCGCTGCGAGTGGCCCACTCAAGGCTATGAACCCCCAGTGACTGAACTCGAGAAGCGAGCAGTCAAGATCCATGTTGCGAAGGCCCCCCCTGAAGACATTCTGGAGCGTTTTTCCACACTCGACAAGGCGTTGCGAGTCCTCGCTTACGCTCATCGGTTCATCCAGCGTTCGCGAAAGCTCATGTCCCCGTTTGAGGATCCCTTGACAGCTCCTGAAATTGCGTCGGCCGAGCGGCTCCTGATTTCCGTCACGCAACGCAGGCACTTTGCCCTTGAGATTGGCTGCTTAAGCCAAAAACGGCCAGTGCCAGCATCAAGCCTTGTCCAAAACCTGAACCCGTTCATTGATTCCCAAGGGCTCATGAGAGCATGCGGCCGAGTCACGGCTTCCGAACTTCTCCAGTATGATGAACGGCATCCTGTCATCCTTCCATACGACTGCCCTCTGTCTCGACTCCTCGTCCATTTTACGCATCGCATAACGCTGCACATTGGCAATCAGCTGATGATCCGTCTTATCCGTTCCAAGTTCTGGATCTTGAGGGTGAGGAATTTGGTCAAGTCCGTCATATATTCATGCAAGGTCTGCATCATCCAAAAGAACGAACGTCCTTCCCGCGCCTTTTCACATATACCGGTGTGGACTATGCCGGTCCCTTCGACATCAAAAACTACACGGGACGAGCCTGTCTCATTACGAAATGGTATGTGCTGGTGTTCGTGTGCTTCGCCACTAAGGCCATCCATTTAGAGCCTACTTCCGACCTTACGACTGAGAAGTTTCTCGCCGCCTTCGCCCGTTTCGTGTCCCGAAGAGGATGCCCCCGCCGAGTTCAGTCGGACAATGGGAAGACCTTTGTGGGTGCGGCTGCCCTACTCTCCCGCGAGTTTCTCCAAGCTCTCAAGGAAGCTGTGACAGATGCCTATAGTCACCAGCAGCTGCTCTGGCAATTCATTTCTCAGCAGGTGTTAAGAGCTTCAAAACCCTGTTCTACAAGTCTACGGCGACGCGGAAATATACGTTCGAAGAGCTGTCCACGCTTCTAGCTAGGATCGAAGCATGCCTGAATGGCAGACTAGGCAGAATCGACGCGGTGTTTCCAGGATCCGATGGCCATGTTCGTGTGGTCGACATCCGCACTGCACGGGGACTCATTAAGCGTCCCATAGCGAAGGTCGTCCTTCTTTCAACGGAAGAGTCCGCCTGCCCGCAATAACCAGTCGACCCTTCACTCCGGTGTTTCAATTCATCACTCCGATTCGTAGCGTCAATTAATAGTTCCAACCCGTAGTTCCAATTCGCAGTTCTTATCACTACTGATCCAAATTTTTTATTTTGTCCTATTCCGCCAATCAGATCTCACACGATGTCTCCACGTCCGCGCAGCGCCATCGCATTGGAACACAGACGATCTCGAGGTATGCAATCCTACCGTTGCCGAGTCTGTAGCGGGATCCATCCACTTCGGAAGTGTCGTCGGTTCCTCCGTCTGAGTGCCGAGAAGAGGCTCCGGGCTGTCCTTGCCAACCGGTACTGCCACCGCTGTTTGGCCCACGAGCACTCCGACGGAGCGTGTCGGCGAGGTGATCGCTGCAAAACGTGCGGCCAGGATCACCACACTCTTCTTCATCTCTCGGAACCACCGATGGCATCACGGCAGTCCCGCCCGGCAACACGCCGGTCGCAGAGATCCGTTGCCACTCCACAACACTCCTCAGCCGCTCCTCGGCCCTCGTCCGCCACTCCACGGCATTCTTCGTCCGCCACTCCACGGCATTCTTACGCCGCTCCTCGGCCCTCGTCCGCCACCCCACGGCTCTCATCCGACAATCCGCGGCAATTTTTCTGGCTGATGAGCGGTTCTATCTCCCCGCGACGATCTCCATCATCCTGGGCGCGGATATGTATCCGAGCGTAATGTGGCCGGGCTTCCTGAAAATTCAGGATGGACTGCCAGTAGCCCAGAGCACCGTGTTTGGGTGGGTCGTGTCCGGAGCCTGCCACCAGCCGTGAGAAGAACAACCAGGTTTTGTTGCAACCCGAGTAGTTGCAAGGGGGGGCGGAATGTTTAGGTCAGTGGCCCACTGCATCGGCGCTGGTCACTGAGCTCTCCGAGCTTTCGCTCTCGCCCCTCTTGCGCTCCCTCGCTCTCCTCTCGCAACGCCCGCGCTCCAGAGTGCGAACTTCGGGTTTCGCATCTGAACTCCTCGGACGGCCGCTCCCGATCTCCCGCTCCCGCTTCAACGGAGTAAAGCGGGCGGGAGCGCGGTTTTAGTTTTAAGTTCTTTTAGTCTCATATATGAAGCTGAATAAAGCACACTGAATAATACCACGACGCCCCCGACTTCATCATTTTTTTCGTCTTCCTCTGCGTTTGCGCCGTGGGAATTATTTCTGCCATCCAACTCTTTTTTTTGTGGAAGGATCGCCCCCCTACAACAAACAATAACCAAAATAACAGTTATTACAAAAACAACAACCGTGGTGGAAACAACCACAATAACAACGTTAGGGTAGCACAAACAAATTCGGGAAACTCCCAACCACCTTTAGATACACGACAGTAAACAACATAAAAATTCACACTCTAAATCTCAGTCAAAATACATTTGTCACTTTCATGAACGTAGCAACAGGAAAAGAATTAGTTTTCCTACTAGACACAGGTGCAAAAATATTCATTGAAGGAAAATTCCGAAATTTTCAAAACATTCAAGATAATCACATCATAAACATACAGGGTATAAGTCAGGAAGTTACCAAATCAAAAAAGTTAACTTTTAAAAACATAATTCCACATGATTTCCATGTCGTAAATATGCGATTCGCTATTCCATGTGATGGAATACTAGGAATCGATTTTATCAAAAGATACAACTGTCAATTAGACTTCAAGCCGGCTGAAGACTGGCTTATAATAAGACCAAATAACCTAAAATATCCAATTTATGTTCAAATAACATATAGTTCTGGCAACAACTCCCTAATTCTGCCAGCAAGATCCCAAGTCGTGCGAAAAATCGAAATAAATTCAGAAGAAGACAGTGTATTAATTCCGAATCAAGAAATTCAGCATGGTATCTATATCACAAATACCAGCAACAGTCCAAAATGCATATATAAGATTACTAAATACCACAAAAACAGATCAAGTAGTTTATTTCAAAAATATTCATCATGAGCCACTTTTAAACTACGAAGTAGTAAAAACTGACTTAGAAACCAGACAAAAAATTGTATTATGCCAACTTGCAAAAAAATTCCCGCCTCAATTCAATGAACAACTTACAGCATTATGCACCCAGTATAAAGATGTATTCGGACTAGAAACCGAATCGATCACTACCAATAATTTTTATAAACAAAAGCTGAGATTAATTGATAATGAACCCGTATGTATAAAAAATTATAGAAATTCTCATAGTCAACAAGACGAAATTCAAAAACAAGTCCAAAAACTCATCAATGATGAAATAGGAACCCTCTGTATCACCTTATAGCCCACTTTTGTTAGTACCAAAAAAATCACTTCGGAAAATGAAAAATGGCGATTAGTAATTGACTATCGTCAAATTAATAAAAAAACTCTTGTCTGATAAATTTCCACTCCCTAAAATCGATGATATTTTAGATCAACTAGGTAGAGCAAAATATTTCTCATGCTGTGACGGCGATTCCGATGCCGCCACAATTATTCCCGATCCCCACGGAGGGGAGGAGGAAATATGCGTATTTTTGTTATTACTATTATTGTTATTCCTTTTTGATTTTTTAGCTTTAAGAGAAAACAATGAATTAAATAATTAGCATAATAAGCCTAGGCAAAAACAAACATAAGTACATTATTCAATAAGTGGAAAGGAGAGGGGAGAGCGGGGAAGAGAGGCGAAACCGGGAACAACTCCTACGCAGTTGCCTAAGGAATTCTCCCCAAAAAGAGCATGAGAGAGGAGTAAGCCGAACGACCTGAACGGAGCGCAAAGCCCACCTCAGCGACTGCGCGGTCGACGACAACGGAGAGCGAGAGGGAATATCGAAAAGCGAGCTGGGCAGAGCAGAGTAGTTGCTGTTGCCAAAAGGAGAAAAGGGAGCCGCGAAATTGAACTTCACCACTGCGACTGCGTGGTAAGAAGATGGTGAGATCGGAGAGGCCAAGGGCACGAGAACAAAATTTGAAGGAACGCAGGGAACTGACACGCGAACATCGAAGCCGGATAGTCGTACTTGGAAAAAACGAGATAAGTCGCAATTAGGCAGAACACGTGGTTTTTTCTAGTCGGTAAGCGAAACTTTACAGTCGTGCAGAATTAAACTGGTGCAGCGAAAACGCGATTAGATCGTAAAATTGTAGGACGAAGATTGGTGAATTTATGTGAACAAGACGAAAAGGCGAAAGAAGCCAACAGTGAATGAAGACAAAAAAATAATGAATTATAATTTCGACAACAAGTGCGTATTCTTTTTTCCCTGACCTTTGACCCGTCTAAATCAAGCCCGCTGAATAAATAAATTAATTATAACAAGTGATAATAACCCTAACCTGAGAATCGATCTAACTCAACAGAACCGTAACCCCGACGCGTAATCAACTAACATATCGGCCGTTAATAGAGTGGTATCGTAGTTGTTAATAAAACCCTGGGTCCGCCCGAGTTTTATCGTAGTTATTATAAAAAACCCTGGGTCCGCCCGAGTTTTATCGTAGTTATTATTAAAGCCCTGGGTCCTCCCGAGTTTTATCGTAGTTATTTTTAAAGCCCTGGGTCCGCCCGAGTTTTATCGTAGTTATTATTAAAGCCCTGGGTCCGCCCGAGTTTTATCGTAGTTATTATTAAAGCCCTGAGTCTGCCCGAGTTATATCGTAGTAATTATTAAAAATCCAGGGTCTACCCAAGTTTTACTGTAGCCAAACCCTGCATCGACCAAATTTATGGTAGTCACCGATAAAGCCTATCACTGACATAGGTTCCTACGATAACTGTTTACTAAGTCCAGGGTCTGCCCGAGCTCAGTAGCCAGTCTTAGGTACAGTCACGTACTTTTTGTCGCGGTTTCTTCTCCAAATTATAAGGACCACGCCTAAAAACTCACTCGATTAACCCACATCGTCCACTGTAAATTTATAAATATTTTGTGGAGGCCCTAGCCAACCCCTGAGCATATCCTGGCTGGGAAAACATCCTTACAAATGGCGCCCGAGCAGGGACAGATGTGGGGTTGATCACGATCGATCAGCAAAAAAACATCAAGCGGATTAAAGTCCCGTAAAGTGTGAGGCTGGCTAAAATAGTTAAGGAGTAAGAACGTCGATCAGGAACGGATTTCTGACAAGAAGCGCAAAGGGAGCACACCAGATATAACACAATGGCAGAAAACGAACAAGGAAAGAAAACTAATATGGGTTCGCCAGACAGTCGTATAGGGACTCGTTGGATCTATACGCTAAGAAAGGACGAATTACCATAGCTCGCAAATAACTGTTAACCGTTTTTCTTCCTGCGCTCTCGTTGCGAGCACAACCGAAAAAGTTCATACTGTCTCGCTCTCGCTCTGAGCAAGAGACTCTTGCTGTCTTCATTTATGTTTTCTGTTGAGCGCTTTTCGTTGAGATTTTTGTATATCGCTCTTTCAATGAGCAGTGCGTAAAGAGCGGAACGAGAAACGGTCGCAAAATGAGAGTCAGCAAAAGACCGATTGACCGAAAAACTCAACGCAAACGGTCTTCACATTTACTCTCGTTGTTGTGAAAACGAAATAATATGATTTGTTTAATTTAAATTTATTTTCAAATATTTTTGTTATAAAGTTACATTTTGATTTCATATTTCTTATACATATTTCAAAAGCAAAAAAAAGTTTCAGAAAATGTTTTTAATTTAATTTTTAATTTTTATTATTATTATATATTATGTGTTAAGCTTTATAACTAGTAAGGCGTTAAGATTCTCTGCACTAATCGAACTTCTTCGTTCACTTAATATAAAGTGTAGGGCTGAGAATGCTCGTTCGACGGAAACTTGCGTTGCAGGTGTAGCCAGCACAACCTGCGCTAGTGCACTTATATTAGGAAACTTAAGCTGCAAGTCATTAAAAAATTCCAATATATTTGAATTTAATGGCAAGCGACCAAATGTGACGTCGAAGTTTTCGATGTCAGCATAGATTTGTACAAGTTTTTCAGAAACAGGATCTTTTTTGCTTTCTGACACTGTCTGAAAATCGTCCAAAAATGCCGAGAACAGCGACTTCTCTTCAGATGAGGATGCGGTTGAAAGGATTGACGTGAATGAGGAATCAAACATCTCTTCACACACAGGAGTTTCGAGCTCTGGAACCTTTCGTGTTTGTGCCTTAAATAATAAAGCGATAATAAGTATAAAATGTTTTTTGGATTATAGTTTAGGACAAGTATTAGTTTTTGACGAAGACAATTTGAATTATTAACATAGTTTCTCAAAATTACAACGTAAACAAAACAGGACCCAAATTTCAAGCATTCTACGACATACAGCTTACTTGTTTTAACTCAAATAACCGAAAAGCTATTTTTTTTAAATTAGCCTTTGCTAACGATTTCTGATAATTCGTCAACATACAATTTACCCGAGGGTCAATGTAAATCGCTGCCAACAATGCTTAATTTTCTAACAATTTCCCTTCTCTTATTTTTATCTGTGAAGCTAGTTTTTTTAAAATCAAATTGTGGCTGTTCTCGCATTTCAATTTTAGTTCCATCCATACTATGAAGAACTCACTATAAACTAAATTTTTGTCTTGTAGCTTTAGGATTGCCTCGTATGTATCACTGAAAGCGTCAATGTACGTCTCGATCCAATTCCAATCGGCAACTACACAAATATAAGACTGCGTAGCCAGGAAATCCTTTAGGTCCAATAATTTTTTAAGCATTAAATAGGTTGAATTCCACCTTGTAGCAACGTCGAGCGATGGTATGTTTCTTTGGTTCTCAATTAAGATACGTCTGCATAGATTTTATAAATTATATAATAGTATAGTATATATATATATATATATATATATATATATATATAAACTAAATTTTTGTCTTGTAGCTTAATGGTTGCCTCGTATATATATATATATATATATATTTATTTATATTTATCTTTATTTTTATATTCTTATATTTATATATATATATAACTTATCATTACTTACCTATATGTTTCTGTGCGAAGCGATTTGCATAATGTGCGACAGGAACTTATTTTGTCGGCGATCTCCTTCATCTTGTTCACATCGAATACGCACAGTTGCAGAGTGTGTGCTGCACATCTCACAAGGTGTATATTAGCAAGTTCAATGCCATCCAGTTCATTCAGAAGATTCTCACTTTCTGTGTCATCTTCAAAAAGGGACTCCTCTGTGGCATCATTTAAAACTTGGACGGCTTTTATCATGTTTCGCCCATTGTCCGACGTAATGCTGTGTGCATAAATATGAAAATTATTTAAAAAAAAATCACATTTTAAAAATTGTATGTAGTTCAATATTTACCTGTAGATTTGATCTAGTGATATTCCATAATCATCTAAGATTTCAAGAATTTTGTTCTTCATATATATTCCCGTGTGAGATTCCCCGAGCTCAATCATGCCTAATGTCTTTACAATAACCTCGGTTTTAGCCAGGCTTGCGTGGACCATTTGCAAATTTACTCCTAGAATGGCTTTATCCATTCTGGTGGCAACATCGATTTTCAGCGACACCAGCTTTCCCTTAACAAGAGCCCTTATGTTTTGTTTGATAAGCTGCTCTTTGACTGACACAAAGTTCATAATATTTCTAGACGTTACAGGGTTCATGCCAAGTGCATTATATATTGGATCCATAATTTCTTTGAACCCTTCACTGTCTAGAAATATAAATGGTTTTCCGTCCGTAGTTACTATTTTAATTAAAGAAGAAACAATTGCTTCTTCGCTCGTTTGATACGATATTCTTCGTTTTTCTTCGGTTAGTTTTGAATTTCCAGAATTGTTCCACTCATTGAAAATGTCCATATGTTTCGTTGTCAAATGCCGTTTTAAGTTTGTAGAATGATTGCCGGACAATTTAATACCGCAAACACTACAAATTGACTTCTTCTCTTCCAAATTAAATTTGAAGAATTGATGCACATTTTTATTAATTTCTCTTCCCATTTTACACGACAATTATTTCACAACTTGTTACACTCGATTCCCGTTCACAATTGATATATTTCGTCTGCAGAAAAATAACGATTTGCTTGCCTATGCGTGTGAAACCAATACATACGCAACACGACAAAACGGTCTTTGAACAACCAGAACAAAACAGTATAGAAATAAACGGTTTCGCTCCGAGCGCGAGCGAGCTCATTCAAGAACCCATAAATCGGTTGCTCTCTGAGTCTTTTCGTAAAGAGTCAGGAGAAGACACTTATTTGAAGACAACGAGTAACGGTTGACAGTTATTTGCGAGCTCTGCGAATTACTCATCTTCGCACAGGAATTCGGATTCGACGACACAGGCAAGGTGGACGAGATGAGAAGGCGTTTCGCAGAAATCGTCAAAGCAGGTGAGCTCTCTCCATCCCAAAGGGCCCGATTGGTCCGATTAGAAGCCGGATTCGCGAATGGGGGAGTGAACGTGAAAAGGGTAGAGGAAGTCGACCTAGACCCCAGGTCAATCCAATTACAGGTGCCAGGATTTTTCACCCCTAGAGGTGGGAGCCCTGTCGACCACGAGCGAGCAATCGTTACGGAGGGAACCACCGGCCGTAATAATACCAAATATAATGTTACGCGGGAGAACGAAATGGCTTGGGCCACAGCACACGGTGTCATAGCAGAGCAAGTCCGAAAATGGGGACTCAAATTCAATGGCCATACCGATCCGTTGGGGTTCCTAGAGGAGCTGGAGGAGAGGGCTACATCGTACGCCCTTCCCTTAGCCCAACTGCCAAGAGTTATGACAGAAACTCTTACAGACAGGGCCTCTCGGTGGTTTAGGACCAGTCAACTGCAGGGAGCCACTTGGCCAGTATTCCGGCGGGAGTTCTTGGACTTTTTCTTACCCCCACATTATTTTCGACGATTAGAAGACGACATCAGAGCTCGTTACCAACGTGAGGGAGAGGGCTTCAAGGATTATGTAATCGAGATCCGAACGCTGATGCGACACGCAGGGTACGATCAGACGAAGAAGTTAGATAGGATTTACGAGAACTGCCTCCCCACATACCAGATGTACGTAAAACGTTGCGACTTTGAGACCTTAGGCCAGCTTTTACAGTTCGCAGTCGAGTTCGAGAGTATACAACATCGCGACCGTATGCGATTACAGTCCCAAGATCGCTCGTACAGGAGTCTCGGCCAAACTCACGGGAACGCCCGAGAGTCTCAGAAGTCACAGGTGCCGGCGAACCCCATCCAGGTTCGCAACCCTTTCCGAGGAAACCCGCAAACCCCCTTACAACTTGGTCCCAATCCCATGCCACGGGAAGAAATCTCGAATAGGATGATGAACCAGGTGTCGATACAAACACCGCCCGAAAGTCGGAGTTGTTTCAACTGTGGTGCAGAGGGCCACTTTGCGAGGGAGTGCCGGAACCCCCGACGGTTGGTGTGTTGGGATTGTAGAAGGGAAGGGATCAGGACTATTGATTGTTGTAGGCGTCCCGAGTCTGGAAACGACCAGCGTCCTCGACCAACCCGGGAGCAGTTGGGGACGAGAGTACCCGAGAACCGGGAATAGGCGCACCCCTGCGCGTAGAAGACGGGAAGATCGTAGCGCAAGTATTAGTCGCTGACATCTCTGTGTTAGCCACTGTCGATAGCGGGGCCACGAGGAGTTTCATCAACGAAACACTCCTCAGACAGCTGAAGGCATCAGTGACAGTGAGAGAGGTGTGCACCGGCATACGCTTGGCAGACGGGACCAGCGTCAGTATCACAGGAATGGTAGTCACCAACATCGACCTTGGAGGACAAGTAGTAGAATTAGCGCTACTGGTAATGGACTCTATGCTAGATAAAGTAATATTAGGACTTGATTTTCTCTGCGCATTCGGCACTACAATACGATGTGGACGGGCTCGACTACATCTTCGTGAGGCGGGACCGAGAACCACCCGCACCAACGAGAACCACCACGCAGGGAACCGGCCGGTCATGGCTAATTTGCAGGGGCTAGGGACAGAAGTGACCCGAGAGGGATCTACATGGATGACGTGCGCAAGGCGAATTGGGAGACAACGGAAATTGGAAAGAGGACCGAGAAACACACGGGAAATGAACTAGAGCAAGGAGTACAGGAAAACCAGGGAACACAGGAAAACCAGGCCCCTCGGCGAGAAGGGGAATGGTCAGTAGAGGACCAAGAACATATAGATCGATTCCTCCAACGAGAGCTGAGAGAATTCGAGGGGATGTCAGGGGTATCACACATCGCACAACATACGATCACAATGCGAGACGATCGGCCGGTGAAACAACGATACTACCCCAAGAATCCTGCGATGCAACGAGTTATCGACGATCAGGTGAACGAATTGTTAACGGCAGGACAGATAGAACCGTCCAAAAGTCCATATAGTGCACTCATCGTCTTAGTGCGTAAAAAGAATGACGAGTGGCGAATGAGTGTCGACTTTCGACAATTAAACGCGAGGTCAATACCAGACGCGAATCCGACACCTCGTATTAACTATATCCTAGAGAGACTAAGCCAGGCCCGAGTCTTGTCGACATTAGATCTGAAAGGCGGCTACTGGCAAATACCTATGGCATCAGACAGTAAACAGTACACTGCATTCACAGTCCCGGGTCGGGGTCTCTTCCAGTGGCGTGTCATGCCGTTCGGGTTACACTCCGCAGCTGCTACTTTCCAACGCGCCCTAGATAGTGTCATCGGGCCCGAACTAGATCCGTTCGCGTTTGCGTATTTGGATGACATTGTTGTAATTGGGAGAGACTTAGCAGAACATACACGAAACCTACGAGAGGTATTTCGGAGACTCAGGGCTGCTAATCTACGCATTAATAAGGAGAAATGCTCATTTTTTAAAAGAAAACTCAAGTACCTGGGCCACATGGTAAGCGAAGATGGTATTCATACAAAGTAAGCAGTAAGGGAGTTACGACCACCTACCTCTCTGAAGAAACTGAGAAGATGATTAGGCATGGCATCGTGGTACCGTAGATTCGTACCGAACTTTGCAACGATCGTTCAGCCGATGACCAAGCTCCTAAGGAAGAGCGTTAAGTGGCACTGGGATACGGAAGAACAGGCTGCCTTCGACACACTTAAAGAAAGTCTCACGAGCGCCCCCACCCTGGCCTGCCCAAACTTTGACCAACGATTCACGGTCCATACAGATGCGAGTGACGTCGGATTGGGAGCAATATTGACTCAGGAGATGGATGGAACGGAAAGGGTAATCGCCTACATAAGCCGCCGGCTGGAGAAGGCTGAGGAAAATTATACCACGACCGAAAAGGAGTGTTTGGCGATCGTATGGGCCATCCGGAAGTGGCTCTGCTATCTCGAAGGATACGTGTTCACCATTATCACGGATCTTCTAGCATTCAAATGGCTGAATTCGATTGAAAGTCCATCTATGGGCCCTTGAATTACAACAGTTTCGATACTCGGTCAAGTACAGGAGGGGCTGTCAAAACGTCGTGGCGGACGCTCTGTCCCGCCAACCCCTAGCGGTATTACAGTGTACAGAAACAGACAAGGAAGAATGTGAATGGTGGGCACGGAAAAGGGAGCAGATCTTGGGAAGCCCGGAGAATTTCCCTGATTTTACCTATGAGAACGGAGAACCGACCAGACGACGCCGATTTTGTGCCATGGAAGCTGTGCGTACCTCAACACCACCAGAGACGAGTACTGGCAGAGTGTCACGATGCACCAACGGCAGGACACCTTGGCATACGGAAGACGATCCGACGAGTCGCTTCGAAGTACTACTGGCCAGGGATGTATCGAGATGTGAAAAGGTATGTGCAAAACTGTCAAGCCTGTCAAAGGTTCAAGTCTGACCAACAGAAGCCGGCGGGACGGATGCTGTCTCGTAGAATAGAGGAACCCTGTTTGACATGGAGTGCCGACTTTGTGGGACCTTTGCCGAAATCGAAGTCAGGAAACACAATGTTGTTGGTTTTTTTCGATGCGTTTGCCAAATGGGTTGAGCTCATCCCACTCAAGAGGGCCACCACCGCGACCCTAATCAAAGCATTCCGCGAACGTATTCTTGGAAACTTTGGGGTGTATGACAACGGCACGCAGTTTACAAGCCGCGCCTTCAAAGAATATATGCGAGAACTAGGATGTGAGTTACAATATACGGCGCCATTGTCGCCACACGAGAATTCTACGGAGCGTGCAAACCGCACTGTCAAAACCATGATCGCGCAATTCATCGAAAGTGAACAGTCAAGCTGGGACAACCTTCTGCCAGAGATGACACTGGCAGTCAACTCTAGTATCTCCGATACTACAAACTTTAGCCCCATTTTCCTGATGCAAGGTGGAGAACCAAGGATGCCCAAGGCGCTATACGAGGAGAAGACTCGAGGGAACGGGAACACCCCAGAAGATTTCACAATCAAAATCTTAGGGTCAGTTATATAAAGTAAGTTATCTACCCACCACAGATACTATGGAAGAAGGAGAGTCAGACTCCACTCAAAAGTGGACCGGCGAAGATGGCGAGATGGACGACGGTGGATTCGAACCGGAAGACGTTCCTGTCGACCTCACCCTGGCGGACACGGAAGATAGCGACGAGGAGGCTGCGACGGGAGCAGAAAGGGACAACCCATCGTACTCGAGCGAGCTACCAAACGAGTCAACCCGGGGCACCTCACTTGGGAGTACATCCCCCCGGGGCACGTCCCCACGGTACGCGTCTCCACGGTACGCATCTCCCCGGTATGCGTCCCCACGCTACGCGTCTTCCCAGTATGCGTCACCCCACTACGCGCCTTGGTACGAATATAACCCACACTTCGCAACGGAAGAATCACCTCCCTCGACGTATAGGCCTTTTCCTCACGGACGGTGTCAGTCCCCTCATCCAGCATCCTTTGCCAACCTGGGGGGGGCATATGTATGAGCCCCGACACGACGACTATTCGCCTACCAGAGGTCGCTCACGTGACTCAAGACGAGGGCAAGGCGTATACCAGCGGACAACCGAGACCACTGTGGACCGATATAGCGGATTTCAAGAGTCCGAAGAAGAGGAGGATGAAGACAGCGAGTGGACTGCCAGCTTCATTAGGGAACGGGAGGGTTACCACTGGGCGACAATCCCTGGGGGATATCGGGTCACCCAAGTCCGGCAGGTGACGATGGACATAATTCCACCTCTAGGACAAGGCCCCGCGTTCCGGTTTGAAGCAAACTGCGGCAGAACTCGTGCACCCCCACTGGCCGCACGAGCGGCATGGAGCGAAGGATGTCGCAACGAGAACACCCAGGTGGCTTGGGAGCCCACGCCCCAACCCCAGGAGGTAGACGACGATACCAGGCAGAGTCGCGAAGACAGGCGAAGCACAGGACAGTCGGTAAATGATAGACAAGATGCCGCTGAGGGAGCTGGAACCGCACGACGCCGCCGGATACGCCCGCGGAAGTACTGCACCTGGGACTCCATCCCGTCCGAGGAAGAGCAAGAAGATGATCAACCGCTCCTACGGCGTAGATACGCTGAGTCGACGGGGGACGAGTGGGAAGCTTCCCAAGATACCAGCTTCCCGACTCTGAGTCTCCGACGACGCAACTCTAGAGCCGCGACGATTGAGCCCGAGGAACCCCAAGCTATACCGGAGGCAGAACCCGGAACAGAGGCCGGAGTAGAGGACCTAGACGTGATCGATTTCGGCCTGGGACTGGAAGGCGTCGAAGAGGGTTATGGGGTAGAGGAGTTGCTTCAGGACATCGAGGCGCTAGAGCGAGCCGCAACCGAGACCCCTCGAAAGAGGTTGTTGGAAGCACCAGAGACCTGGAGGGTCTACACGCCCGGCCGTATGCTCCCGGAGGAGCTAGTGAACGAATTGTCCAGATTCGTGCCACAAGGACCAAAGAGGGACCGCTTCATCCGAGAAATCGACGGAGACGTGTATCGAGTGACACGGAACGTAGACGCTGAAGGGAAAACGGCCCTGACCGTAGTCCTTCGTCCTCCCAAGTAAGGGGGGTGTGACGGCGATTCCGACGCCGCCACAATTATTCCCGATTCCCACGGAGGGGAGAAGGAAATATGCGTATTTTTTGTTATTCCTATTATTGTTATTCCTTTTTGATTTTTTAGCTTTAAGAGAAAAACAATGAATTAATAATTAGCATAATAAGCCTAGGCAAAAACAAACATAAGTACATTATTCAATAAGTGGAAAGGAGAGGGGAGAGCGGGGAAGAGAGGCGAAACCGGGAACAACTCCTACGCAGTTGCCTAAGGAATTCTCCCCAAAAAGAGCATGAGAGAGGAGTAAGCCGAACGACCTGAACGGAGCGCAAAGCCCACCTCAGCGACTGCGCGGTCGACGACAACGGAGAGCGAGAGGGAATATCGAAAAGCGAGCTGGGCAGAGCAGAGTAGTTGCTGTTGCCAAAAGGAGAAAAGGGAGCCGCGAAATTGAACTTCACCACTGCGACTGCGTGGTAAGAAGATGGTGAGATCGGAGAGGCCAAGGGCACGAGAACAAAATTTGAAGGAACGCAGGGAACTGACACGCGAACATCGAAGCCGGATAGTCGTACTTGGAAAAAACGAGATAAGTCGCAATTAGGCAGAACACGTGGTTTTTTCTAGTCGGTAAGCGAAACTTTACAGTCGTGCAGAATTAAACTGGTGCAGCGAAAACGCGATTAGATCGTAAAATTGTAGGACGAAGATTGGTGAATTTATGTGAACAAGACGAAAAGGCGAAAGAAGCCAACAGTGAATGAAGACAAAAAAATTAATGAATTATAATTTCGACAACAAGTGCGTATTCTTTTTTCCCTGACCTTTGACCCGTCTAAATCAAGCCCGCTGAATAAATAAATTAATTATAACAAGTGATAATAACCCTAACCTGAGAATCGATCTAACTCAACAGAACCGTAACCCCGACGCGTAATCAACTAACATATCGGCCGTTAATAGAGTGGTATCGTAGTTGTTAATAAAACCCTGGGTCCGCCCGAGTTTTATCGTAGTTATTATAAAAACCCTGGGTCCGCCCGAGTTTTATCGTAGTTATTATTAAAGCCCTGGGTCCTCCCGAGTTTTATCGTAGTTATTTTTAAAGCCCTGGGTCCGCCCGAGTTTTATCGTAGTTATTATTAAAGCCCTGGGTCCGCCCGAGTTTTATCGTAGTTATTATTAAAGCCCTGAGTCTGCCCGAGTTATATCGTAGTAATTATTAAAAATCCAGGGGTCTACCCAAGTTTTACTGTAGCCAAACCCTGCCTCGACCAAATTTATGGTAGTCACCGATAAAGCCTATCACTGACATAGGTTCCTACGATAACTGTTTACTAAGTCCAGGGTCTGCCCGAGCTCAGTAGCCAGTCTTAGGTACAGTCACGTACCTTTTGTCGCGGTTTCTTCTCCTAATTATAAGGACCACGCCTAAAAACTCACTCGATTAACCCACATCGTACACTGTAAATTTATAAATATTTTGTGGAGGCCCTAGCCAACCCCTGAGAATATCCTGGCTGGGAAAACATCCTTACAATGCCTTGACTTAATGTCAGGTTTTTATCAAATTGAACTGGAAAAAAGTTCACGGGATATAACATCCTTTTCAACAAACAATGGTTCGTATTGCTTCACGCGATTATTATTCGGTTTAAAAATAGCGCCAAACTCTTTTCAGAGAATGATGACTATAGCTTTCTCTGGATTAGAACCTTCGCAAGCATTTCTTTATATGGATGACTTAATAGTCATAGGTTGTTCCGAAAAACATATGCTCAAGAACTTAACTGATGTTTTCGAGAAATGTAGGAAACACAACCTAAAGTTTCATCCTGAAAAATGTTCATTTTTTATGCATGAAGTCACTTTCTTAGGACATAAATGCACAGATGAAGGAATCTTGCCTTACGACAAAAAATTCAAAATTATCCAGTCCCACATGATGCGGACAGCGCTAGAAGATTCATTGCATTTTGCAATTATTACAGACGTTTTATAAAGAACTTTGCTGAATACTCCCGTCACATAACAAGATTATGTAAGAAAGTTGTAAAATTCGAATGGACAACACAATGTCAAAACGCCTTCGAACATCTTGAATCAGCATTAATAAATTCTACTCTGTTGCAATACCCAGATTTTAGCAAAGAATTTTGCATAATCACAGATGCTAGCAAATACGCTTGTGGAGCAGTCCTAACTTAAAACAAAAATGGACTACAGCTTCCAGTTGCATACGCATCAAGATCCTTTACAAAAGGTGAAAGCAACAAGGGCACTACAGAACAAGAATTAGCATCCATTCATTGGGCAATAACACACTTCAGACCATATATTTATGGTAGACACTTCACTGTCAAAACAGACCATAGAGCACTTATTTTCAATGGTAAATCCCAGTTCCAAACTAACACGAATGAGACTTAAATTGGAGGAATATAATTTTACGGTGGAGTATCTAAAGGGTAAAGATAACTATGTAGCCGATGCGCTCTCTAGAATAACCATCACAGACTTAAAAAATATACAAACAAACAATACAATTCTGAAAGTCGCTACCAGAAACCAAAGTAGACAGAAATCCTGCGCAGGAAAAGAACAAATAGAATTACACAAGCAATCTCTAGAAAAAGCTTCAAAGCCCAACGTATGTGAAGTCATTAAAAATGATGAAGTACGTAAAGTAGTGACCTTGCATGTAAATTATAAAACGTGTTTATTTAAGCACGGAAAGAAAATTACAGCAAGATATGATGTTAGCGATTTGTATACTAATGGAACCATTGACTTAGGTAAATTCTTTCAAAGGCTTGAAAAGCAGGCCGGTATTCACAAAGTCAGCCAAATCAAAGTGGCACCGTGGGAAAATATCTTTGAACATGTTTCAATTGATAATTTTAAAATTATGGGCAATAATATAATGAAATCATTGAGAGTAGCGCTACTCAACCCTGTGACCGTAATAAAAAATAATATAGAAAAAGAAGCTTATTGTCTACATTCCATGATGATCCAATACAAGGTGGTCATACAGGCATTACAAAAACCTTGGCCAAGGTCCAGAGACACTATTACTGGAAAAATATGTCCAAAGACATAAAAGAGTACATAAAGAAATGTCCTAAATGACAAAAGTCGAAAACGACTAAACATACTAAGACCCCACTAACTATAACCGAAACTCCACAAATAGCTTTTGATATAGTAATTGTAGATACTATTGGTCCACTTCCGAAATCTAATAATGGAAACGAATACGCAGTAACACTCATCTGCGATTTAACTAAATACCTAGAAGCTATACCTATACCATATAAAAGTGCAGATACAGTAGCAAAAGCTATATTTGAAGATTTTATTCTAAAGTACGGTCCAATGAAGACGTTCATTACGGACATGGGAACAGAATATAAAAATTCAATTATTGAAGATCTATGCAAAAAAGATTGGGATGTATGGCTGCGATACTTCGTCTATTGTTTTAATACAACCCCATCTATGGCACATGACTATTGTCCATATGAGCTAGTTTTCGGTAAAATTTCAAATCTATCAAAACATTTTAATACCATAGATAAAATAAAACCCCTTTATTATATAGAAGATTATGCTAAAGAATCCAAATTTAGATTAGAACAGGCATTTAAGAGAGCTAGACTAATGCTAGAATCTCATAAGTTAAAACAAAAAATTAGTTACGACTAAACTAGTTTAGATTTCGATTTAAAAATAGGAGATCAGGTTTTATTGAAAAATGAAACAGGACATAAGTTAGATTTCAAATATACAGGTCCTTATAAGGTAGGAGATAGAGATAACATAACTATAATAAATAATACAAATAAAAAACAAATAGTACATAAAGATAGATTAAAACTCTTTATTTCATAATCAATTTTTATTTCATAAATATATCACGTATGGCCATACATAATATAAGAGCATATAGGATAACCATATCTAAAATAAGAATACACAATAATAAAAAAAAAAAAAAAAAAATTGAAAAACAAATTAAAAAAAAAAAAAAACAAAAAAATTAGTTTTAAATCTTATTGTTATAAATAATATCAATTTTCTCAAAGAAAATAACTTCATTATATTACGTTATTTTTCAAAAGGAGGGAGATGTAGTATGCACACATATAAAATATATATATATTGACCACCCACTGTACCAAGAGTACTAAGAGGGCAAGCACTGTAACACTTTGTCGCAGTGTTTATACAATTCAGGGTCTCGGTCATCAACCTAAGTGCCCGAAATACGAACCGCTCGCTGTGCCTTGGCTCACATGCTGAAAGTGCATGTGTCAGCATAAGTGCAACACGAGCGGACCTCATGTATGTGCATATACCTCCGCGCTCCAGACTAAGTGAGCATACATATTTTAAGAATATATAGGCCGTCTCTCCGCTGCCGCTGTTGGCAGCGCCGCTACGAGACTTAGACCTTTTTAGCTCCCAAGTAAATTAAGCTTTGAAAGAAACTCATTTGAGCTCAGAGCGGCAACAACGGCTGCTCTGCTCCAACTATGAATTAAATAAAATTCATAAATAAAGAATATAAAATAAAACCAAACCAAGTCGCCCGAGCATATGGCTTCAAAAAGCGCGTTAGGGACGGTTATCTTGAAAGATGAAATGTCTCTAGCATAAGAAAACTTAAACTTTTCCACCTTAAAACTATTACAATCGGCTTTAGTTTTGTCTTGTATATAAGCCAATACATCAGAAGATGTTTGATCAGGGGAAAGCCGAGAAACGAAAATTTGTTTCTTTAGTGAAACCACTGAAAGGGATTTTGGTGGAGCAGACATTGTTTCTGCAAAACCAACTTGAGCCGGTTGTCCGGACTCAGTAGTCACTTGTGGTGGTGATGCTACATTCTAAAAGAGAGAGGAGGAATTGTGAATCCACTACGGACAAATCGGAATTCATAGAAGTCCCTGGTTGCACGCATTCTGTTACGGATTGTTCGGATACCGAATCTTTTTTAGCTACTGATCTTAGCAACAATTGAGGGTTTGCTGCAATCAGCTGCTGATCCGCCGGAATGCTTTGTTGTTCTTTTCGGTTGCGGGGTGTTCCCCTTTTGCTGCTTACCACCAGCGGCCTTTTTGCGCTTAAGGGAACTCTTCTAATAGCTTACGACTATTAAACTGCGAATCCAGCGCAGAGAGGAGATCATCAGCTCGGCGAAAACTATCTCTAGCAGCTCCGAAACAGCTACTCAGCCCCATCAGGCCGCCTTTAGATTGGCTCATGAACGATTTCATCTCCTTCGCAACCTAGACAAAACTGCAAATTGGGCCCCTTTGAAAGGTCATCAGTTGTCCGGCGCACTTGGGTGCACCATATTTTCACACAGCCAGCCAGTCATATTAGACTGGACAGCCCTGATTACGAGGCTGCATTTTTTGCATTTATCTATTGGAACCACTGTACTAGCGCAGAAACTGCACGCTTATAACTTTCAACGCAAAGAGAGCGAGAGAGCGGGAGCGTAAATTAGTTAAAGTGCATTGAAAAGCTACACTAAAAATAGCACTACGACTTACGACGGTCATCGCACAAAAGAGAAACGGCGGGGTTACAAGAAAAGAAAACATAGAACAGAATTACGAAATTAAAACAATTTTTTAGTGTTATTACACAAGTGCACAAAGATTTATAGTTCACTCGCGAAGCGAACGGAATTTAAATGTATGTTTGAATTAACTGTACGAAAATTAAATTTTTTTGATAAAACCCACCGATGGGAATAAGCGAAACAAAAATACAAAATCGGAGCGCTGAAAAAAAAACACGACCGTTCACCTTGGAAGTCAAAGGGTGTTTTTTTTTTTAGAACTTTAAATTTCAATAAAATAACGATGGATTATTCGACATGCATTTTTTTTTTTCGAAAGATAATCAGAGTCTTGATCATGCTTTCGTGGAGTGCAGACGCGTTTCTCTATTGCTGCGAATTTCATTGTGAAGATTCTATGGACAAGTCCACCTCCGTGGCAAAATTCATTCCTTTTCCGACTTCTAAAGTCGCGGTGTCAGTGCCCCTACGCTCTGTTAGTTGTGCTTCTCGTGAGAACAAGTGGAACAGAAAGCCAAAGCAAGTGCAAAACTCCGCTAGTTTGTCCAAATTCGAAATCGAATTTTATTTTGGTCTTAATAACTTTCTCCCAATAAAAGAAAAAAATAAATTTGAATTTCATTCGCTTTTGGAGGGTTTGAGCTGGGTTCCGCCCAACTGCGGGGCCTACGCCTTGCCCACTAGGCTACGATCACAGTTTTCGAAATCCAGGCAAAGGGTCTGAATATTAAAGAAGTCGGTAAAGCAGTGCATAGCACCTATAATGTCTGGTCTTTCGGACTCCGAAGATGACTTAAACATTAGTAAGATTGTGGCACGAAATCAACAAAAAACGAAAGAGATACTAAGGCAAGCTAGACTTCCATATACTTCCCCCTCGTACAACATTGCACCATCGTCAGACAATGAGCCGGAACCGGAACTAGCAGCCGACGATGAGGACTGGTGGACTCCAAAATCGGCTAACAACAAACGCCGTCTTGACTCAAGATCATCGAATTCTGCATCACCAATCACCAAAATTCTGAGAAATTCCAATTCCCCAAAAACGAATGTTTCGGCCAACCGATTCTCAGAACTGTCGGACATGGACACAGACATGGGACACGTCCAAGTTTCTCATACGGTCAGCCCCAATGATTCTGAAAAAGCCAGTACTTCCACCGGCTTAAGACAGGTCAGCAGCAACATCAGCAACAGCAACAGCTCTACCAACAACCCTAGCAGCAACAACGTTGTCCACACCACAGTTGGCAACAATACCGGAAACAACACTAAGAATCCATCTGGCAGCCAGGAACAAATTCCCTCCCACAAACCACCCCCAATTGTGGTTGATCATTGTGAGAGCCTGAACGGACTTATTAGATCCACAGACAAGATCGTTGACCCGTCCAAATACTCCCTCAAATGCCATCCCAACAACTCTGTTTCCATTATAGCTGCAGATTCAGATGCATACAGAGCTATAACAAAATCCCTTACCCTTAAAAAAAATGCCATACCATTCCTGGCAGTTGAAAGAAGATAGATCCTATCGTGTAGTCATCCGTGGTGTCCATCATTCCGTCCCGGATGAAAATATTAAGGAAAGTATTATCTCGGCTGGACACGCGGTTCGATTTGTCAATAGACCTAGAAGCCGCTTTGACAAAACCAAGTTCGTCAACCTGGTTTTTGTTGAACTGGAACCGGCGGCAAATAACAAAGACATCCATGAGCTTAAAACACTTTGTCGGCAAAGGGTTCAAGTTGAACTCCCCTACAAAAAGGATGATGTCGTTCAATGTCACCGGTGCCAAGCATTTGGACACACAAAGAATCATTGCCAAAAACTCTTCAACTGTGTCAGATGTGGCCTGCAACACGGTGTGGAGGCCTGCTTAAATGATATTCACCCTGTCAAATGCGTTAACTGTGGCGGAAACCATAAGGCTGTGTCGTATACCAGCAGATTGCTAATCGACGGAAAAATGTCACATCCCATCGCAGCACCGTTCCCAAACAGCTAACTCCCAAAAATGGTCGGTCAAACTCTGCTAACCCAATTTCCTATGCCAATGCTGTCCGTGGTCAAGTTAGCAGTCCCCAGCTCCATCAAGTTCCTATGACTCTTCCACAGAGTCAACAGTTTCCTCCACTGAGCAGCAACAACAGGATGCAGAGTCAGCATCAAAAAGCACCGCCTCGACAGCAGCAGCAGCCATCACAGCAACAATTGGCTCCTTAACAACAACAACAGCCGGATCACCAGCAGCAGTCTCTCCGTCAACAACACCGACGCAACCCGCAGCAATTGATCAACGACCAGCAATGGCAGCGTCAAGAGCAAATGTTCCTGCAATCCAACGAAAGAATGTCGGTCCTTGTTGCTCAGATCGACAAGTTATTCCAAATGATGGTGTCGATGATGGGACTTGTCACAAGACTGTTACCCCAAAATACTCCAGGAACAGCTCAATCATTAGCTGGATCTCTCCCAGTTAATGTAACACAACCATGAGTCAAATCGGCCTTAACATTGGTGTGTGGAACGCCGACGGACTTGCCAACAAAAGCTTTGAGCTGGAGCTCTTTGTGCATAGTCATAATATTGATATTATGCTGGTTAGTGAAACACACTTTTGCTCAAGGTCATACTACAAATTGCACGGGTACGATATTTATCAAGCAACTCATCCTGCCGATAGAAAACGCGGTGGATCTGCAATTATAATAAAATCCTGTCTACAATGCTACCAGTTCTATAGTCTACAAAGTCAAAATGTTCAATGTGTCTCAGTCAAAGTCAAAACCGTCCTTGGCGAGACAGCTATTGCGTCTATATATTGTCCACCAAACTTTCAATGTTCTGCTGACGACTTTGAAAAGCTCTTTGACGATCTGGGATCAAATTTCATAATCGCAGGGGACTGGAATGCTCACCACCGTCTGTGGGGGTCTCGAAACTCAACCACCCGCGGAAGAGCTCTCGCAGACCTTGTTCAAAGATCCAATGTCCAGGTCCTTGCAACCGGAGGGCCTACGCATTATCCATATAGCCGAAGAACACCAACAGCCATTGACTTTGCTGTCTACGGCAGGATACGGTCTGAGTGTCTTTCCATTACAGAAAGTCTTGAGCTTAGCTCTGATCACATCCCATTGATCATCAAGTTCAGAGTCGCTGCGCAAAAAATTTCCTCCAGGCCTCGCATCCTTCCTCGAAATGCTAGCCTTCCTCGCTTTCAAGCAGCAGTCAACCGGCTTGTTAACCTCAATATGGTGTTAAGCTCGCCTGAGGACATCAACGACGCTGTGGAGATGTTTGTCCGGAATACTCATATCGCTGCCGAGTCCTCAACCTGTGGACAAGTCCCAAACACTTTCAACCCACCTCAGGCTCTTTTAAAACCTGAGGTAATGGAACTGGTAAGGTTAAAAAGATCCCTACGTCGGAAAAATATGAGATCTCAAGATCCAGTCGACAAAAGCTCATATCGTCGTGCCGAAGATTATCTTAAAAAACTTCTGTACCAAACTAAGCGCGAATATTTTGATGAAATGCTTCTCAACGCGGATCCCACCAAATCGTACGGCTTCATCCTTTGGAAATGTACGCGGAATATGAAACGACAGCCTCTTCGAAAGATCCCCATTAAAAAATCTGACGACACATGGTGCAGATCTGACTCAGAGATTTCTCTAGCTTTTGCGGACGAACTAGAGAAACGCTTTCAGCCTTTTGACCTCGCGAGTCCTGAGGATGTTGAAGAAACACGGGTCTTTCTTAATGCTCCTTCCCCGGATGCACTACCGATCCAACATGTTAGCCCAGAAGAAGTCTACCTTCATATTCGAAAGTTACATCCCAGTAAGGCTCCTGGTTTCGATGGCATTGATAGCAGAATTGCCAAAGCTTTGCCTAAAAAGGGAATCCTGTTCCTTGTTCTCCTCTATAATTCAATGCTACGTATCCACCATTTTCCATCCCAATGGAAGTGTGCTGTGATAACGATGATACCAAAGCCAGGAAAACCGGAAAACCTTGTCGAGTCATACCGACCGATAAGCTTACTGCCCACTTTCTCTAAAATATTCGAGAGGATATTTCTTAGTAGAATTATGGGCGTAAGAAGCGTGCAGGACGCCATTCCCGACCACCAGTTTGGTTTTAGGCATCATCATGGGACACCAGAACAAGCACATAGAGTCGTTCAACACATTTTAAATGCTTTTGAAAATAAGCAGTACAGTTCTGCTATTTTCCTCGACGTCAAGGAAGCCTTTGACCGCGTTTGGCCCGCTGGATTACTCCATAAGTTGAAGTCCCTGCTCCCGACTGGCCAATTCCTCTTACTAAAATCATACTTGCTTGATCGAAGTTTTATGGTAGAGGTAAGAGGGGAAAGGTCAAACATTAGAACTGCTCGAGCTGGCGTTCCACAGGGAAGCGTCCTGGGTCCCATTATGTACACTCTGTACACTTCGGATCTGCCATGTCCTACACAACCAGGCACACTTCTGGCCACCTACGCTGACGACCCTGCCTTTCTTGTGAACTCCTCCTGCCGAGTCGAGGCATCAAGGATCACCCAGGACTTCCTGGATCTGTACGGCAAGTGGACAAAAAGGTGGAATATTGCTATCAATGGAAGAAAGTCGCAGCATTGCAATTTTACTCTTAGAGGAAAGGTGCTTCCTAGAGTTGAACTCCACCATATCACCATCCCGCAATCACCCCAGGCGCAGTACTTGGGTCTGATCCTGGACAAGCGGCTCACCTGGAAAGGGCACATCCAAAAAATTGCAGCCACCTGTCGCACTAAACTCAGGAAGCTGAATTGGATGCTTAAGCCTACGAGCAAGCTCAGCCTTGGCAACAAAGTGTTGCTCTATAAATCAATTGTGGTGCCCTCAATGACCTACTGCATCCAATTATGGGGCATGGCTTCAGACTGTAATGTGGCTAAAGTTCAAAGAGTCCAAAACCGGGCGCTGCGCAGGATCGCAAATGCGCCCTGGTACATCAGAAACGACGCCCTTGGAAATGACCTCCACATTCCTTCTGTCAGGGAACAGATAAACCGCCACTCGAGTCGGTACAACGATCGACTCGCTGTCCACACCAACCACCTAGCAGCTTCATTGGCCAACCCGACGTGTAGAAGAAGACTGAAGCGAAGACACACCGCCGATCTCTGGACAAGAGGATGACTCAAGTCCTTAAGCATTAACCATTTACTGTTAATTTGTTATAAAATTTGTTAATCACTTCTGTTATGTTTTCACGTTATTCGTTCTTTATTATTCCCAACGTATTATAGCCATTTAGTTGGTTGATCGACGTTAATTAAATCTATATGTTAAACCAAAAAAAAAAGGGGGGTTAAACCAAAAAGGCGGCAAGCCGAAGTTTTAATACCCTTGCAGACTTTGCCGAAATTGCTAAAATTGAAAAGGTATCGAAAGGAATAAGGTGTATATAAATAAACTAGATTTATGTCATGTCAATAACTTTTATACTGCAAAAATGTCATATAAAAATAGAAAAAAGGGATATTTTCGGAGCCTTTAACAATTTTTCCTACGGAAGCTATAAGATATAGAAGTCCAATCGGCAAGCGCTTATACCCTGATCAAGATATGCGTAAATAAATTAGACTTGGAAAAATTTATGTCAATAGCTTTTACACTGCGCGAAATATTCTGAAAAACATCAAATTTGGACCGATTTTACCCTATTGTTCCTATGGGAGCTATAATATATTGACGTCCGATCAGCACGCGCTTTTACCTCGATCAAGGTATGCATAAAAAAATACGATTTGGAAAGATTCATGTCAATAGCTTTACACTGCGCGAAATATCATCAATTCTTGCAAGGTATATCCGATTGTTCCTATGGGAGCTATAGGATATAGACGTCCGATCAGCACGCGCTTTTACCTTGATCAAGGTATGCATAAAAAATTACGATTTGGAAAGATTCATGTCAATAGCTTTTACACTGCGCGAAATATCATCAATTCTTGCCAGATATATCCGATTGTTCCTATGGGAGCTAAAGGATATAGACATCGGATCGGGGCGGTTTTCAAACTTGATCTGCGTACAATTGTTTTAGGACAACTGTGAAAGTTTCAGATCGCTAGCTTTAAAACTGAGCTCGCAAACGGTATTGAAACAGACGGACAGACGGACAGACGGACAGACGGACGGACGGACAGACGGACAGACGGACAGACGGACATGGCTATATCGACTCCCCTATTGATCCTGATCAAGAATATATATACTTTATAGGGTCGGAAACGTCTCCTTCACTGCGTTACAAACTTCTGACCAAAATTATAATACCCTCTGCAAGGGTATAAAAATTAAGTTTTCTGTAATTATACATAAAAAAAAGATTAGCTATACGTAATTAATTTAATTTTTAAATAGCGGATGTAGTATGTACTTGTCTGATTGGCAGCAACTTTTACCCTGAGCAAGGTGTACATAAATAAATTAGATAAATTGCATAAATTGCATAGTTTCATGCCAATAGCTTTTATACTGCAAAATTGTCATATACAAATAGGGAAAAAAGGGATATTTTCGCAGCCTTTAACAATTTTTCCTACGGAAGCTATACGATATAGACGTCCAATCGGCAAGCGCTTTTACCCTGATCAAGGTATGCGTAAATAAATAAGACTTGGAAAAATGTATGTCAATAGCTTATACACTGCGCGAAATATTCTAAAAAACATGAAATTTTGACCGATTTCACCGTATTGTTCCTATGGGAGCTATAGGATATAGGCGTCCGATCAGCACGCGCTTTTACCTTGATGAAGGAATGCATAAAAAAATACGATTTGAAAAAATGTACAGCAATAGCTTTTACACATCGCGAAATATTCTGAAAAACATCAAATTTGGACCGATTTTACCCTATTGTTCCTATGGGAGCTATAGGATATAGACGTCCGATCGTCACGCGCTTTTACCCTGATCAAGGTACGCATAAAAAAATAAGATTTGGAAAGATTTATGTCAATAGCTTTTACACTGCGCGAAATTCTTGCAAGATATATCCAATTGTTCCTATGGGAGCTATAGGATATAGACGTCCGATCGGGGCGATTTTCAAACTTGATCTGCGTACACATATTTTAGGACGATTGTGAAAGTTTCAGATCGCTAGCTTTTAAACTGAGCTCGCAAACGGTATTGAAACAGACGGACAGACGGACAGACGGACATGGCTATATCGACTCCCCTATTGATCCTGATCAAGAATATATATACTTTATGGGGTCAGAAACGTCTCCTTCACTGCGTTACAAACTTCTGACCAAAATTATAATACCCTCTGCAAGGGTATAAAAAAAAAAAAAACGAAAGATAATCTTGTGGCATTACATTTTAAATATGATTTCTGGCATATGACCGCCACGGCTGGCTCGGATGTAGTCCAATCTGGACGTCCAAGTTTCGATGACTTTTTAGAACATTTGTGGCCGTATATCGGAAACGACACGGCGAAAGTTGTCTTCCAAATGGTCAAGCGTTTGTGGTTTATCCGAATAGACCAATGACTTTACATAGCCCCACAGAAAGTAGTCAGCGGTATTAAGTCACAAGATCTTGGAGGCCAATTCACAGGTCCAAAACGTGAAATTAGGCGGTCACCAAACGTGTCTTTCAGTAAACCGATTGCCTTTGAATTCAGGAATGAAAAAGTTAGTAATCATGGCTCTATACCGGTCACCGTTGACTGTAACGTTCTGGCCATCATCGTTTTTGAAGAAGTATGGACCAATGATTCCACCAGCCCATAAAGCGCACCAAACAATCAGTTTTTCTAGATGTAACGGTGTTTTGGCATACACTTGAGGGTTAGCTTCACTCCAAATGCGGCAGTTTCGTTTGTTGACGAAGCCATTCAACCAGAAGTGCGCTTCATCGCTAAACAAAATTCGCTTATGAAAATCGGCAATCTCGTTTTGGGCCCATTCGACGAATCTACGCCTTGCTTGATGATCGTTTGGCTTCAATTCTAGCACGAGTTGGATTTTGTAAGCACGCAAACCAAGATCCTTCCGCAAAATCTTCCATAAAGTGGATGGACACAGATTCAATTCCTGTGCTCGATGGCGTAAGGACTCATTCGAGTCTTCCTTAATGCTACGCTCCACAGTAGCAAAAGCTTCTTCTGTACGCACCTTACGGCGTCTCTGGGGATGCAAATTATCAATAAGAGTAAACGTGGTGCGAAAACGTTCAATGGTTAATCGAATTAACTGCTCTGATGGACGATTTTGTCGACGATAAAATGGACGTATTGCGCGATACGTATTCCGCACCGAACCATTAATAAAATCAAAATAAAATTGCACTATTTGCAAGCGTTGTTCAGGCGTGAGTCTGTTCATGGTGAATTGCCAAAACCAAACTGAGAATAAATCAATTGACAGCTGTAAAACCGGCCGCCATCTTGACAGTAATGCCAACTTAAAGTTCTATACCTCTAAAAAAAACACCCTTTACATATTCTTCTTAGTCTGACATATTTACGAGGGTGGTCCGATAAGTACTTAGCCCCCAAAAGAAAAACGAAAATGGAAAAGTGGTGATTTATTTCTCAACATAATCTCCTTTTAGCTCGATACACTTGACCCATCGATGCTCCAACTTCTTTAACCCGTCTGAAAAATACGTTTTCTCGAGGTCTGCAAAATAGGCCTCAGTGCAGGAAAGACCTCCTCATTCGACGCAAATTTTCTGTCCAGCGAGTGACTTTTTCAAATTTGGAAACAAAAAGAAGTCACACGGGGCCAAATCTGGAGAATATGGTGGATCGGGTAGCAGTTCGTAGCCCAATTCGAACAATTTGGCCTTGGCGAGGGCGGAAGTGTGAGTCGGTGCGCTGTCATGATGGAAGAGCACTTTTTTCTTCGCCAAATGGGGCCATATTTTATGCAATTCGGCGGCGAATCGGCCATAATTCGGCGTAGTACAGCCCTCTGACTGTTTTGCCCTTCTCCAGGTAGTCGATGTAGATCACACCTTGTGAATCCCAAAAAACGGTGGCCATCAAGTTTCCGGCCGATGGGACAGTCTTCGCCTTCTTCGGAGCAGGTTCGCCGGTGTGTACCAGTGGATCCATGTTTCGTCGACGGTCACGAAACGACGCAGAAACTCCTTCGGATTGCGCTTAAACAGCGTCAAACACTGCTCTGAAGTGGTCTCACGGTTGCGTTTGTTGTCCGGAGTGAACAAACGCGGCACCCACCGCGCCGGCAGCTCATGCCCAAAATTTCATGCAGGATATGACCCACGCGGTCTTTTGACATGCCCACTGTCTCAGCTATCTCGCGTATCTTCAATCGGCGGTCTGCCAATACGAGATCATGGATTTTTTTATCCTCCGTGGTAGCCGTTTTCGGGGCACCTGGGCGTGGCTCATCAAAAACCGACGTGCGACCACGTTGAAACTCGTTAAACCAATTTTTGACGGTCGTCATCGAAGGAGAAGAGTTACCTTACACAGCATTCAAGCGCTCTTTGATTTCGCTGCGCTATTTCCCTTCCAAAAACAAGGATCGAATCTCAGACCTAAATTGCTCTTTCTCCATTTTTCTAAAATCCGCGGACAGGTCCGATTCCACACGCAGTCAAAACAAAACTACGAGTCCGATTCGGCTGAAATTTGGACAGTAGCCGACTACGAGAATGTACTACACGATAGTAAATTTCTCTTGGGATAGTGACGACATCGGGCGGTGAGGCTAAGTACTTATCGGACTGCCCTCGTAAAACTATACTAACATTATTTTAGATATAGAATTAATTAATATTTTATTCCCTTTCAATGTTAATATAAACTAAAAAATAATCAAACATAGTTTATATACTTTTTCAGCCATAAAAAACAGATTCAATTCAAATGAATTCGCTTAAAAACAAAGAAGTTTTAAGGAGGTATATACCATTTTTCGTCGAAAAAAATAGGAAAGTTTGGATTTTTTGTATGTACGTAACAATTTTTTTTATTAAATGAATGATTATATTTTCTGAAAGCTTAGATTGATTACAATGTTTATGCAAAAATTTGTGAAAAAGTATTTAATAGTTTTTAAAGGGTGGCTGTTTACTTTCAACGCCTTTTTTTGGAAGAGCCTTGCCGTGATAGTTCCCCAGGACGAACGGATCAACTAAAACCGTAAAAATAAAAATATTTCATTAGTTTACAGTATTATCCTGTACTTGAACGAACGTTTTTAAAATTTGTTTTTTTTGTGCAAGTTATCCAACCCGTGAAACCAGGCCACTTATGGCTTTTATAAACAATATTTTCAAACTCTGCATTTGCCTTTGTCTTTGGCTTTGGCTTTGAGGTCCGATCTTGGTTCCCCAACTAAGTTAAACAAATTAAAATTAAAATAAACATCAGCTTCTGTTCGAAGCCCAATCAATTGCTAATTGAATTTCACAGTGCAATGCGACAGTTCCATCTTGAGCGCAAATTAAAATTAAAGTAAACATCAGCTTCCGTTTGAATCCCAATCAATTGCGCCCTTTTGCGTTTCAAGTTCCCACCAAATTGCATCGGTCAGCATAATTGAATTTCACAATGAGATGCAACAGTTTCATCCTAAGCTTTTAATCTAAACATAAATTGAAGTTCTAAAGTTCAAAAAGAAAAGCTCCTGGCCGAGGTTCATTGGATTAGATTTAGAAATAAAGCGGCAGTCCTATTTTCATCGTGACCGCGATCGGTTGTAAAAAAATTAGAAAGTAAAAAGTGTCTTGTATTAAAAGTGTTTAAGAATAAAAGGTTTATCACCAAATAAATATAATAAAAAAAATTGTATTTTTTTAATTCATCGAACAACACAAAATTTAATTGGCGCCCAACGTGGGGCCGCGTCTAAAAAGATCCAAAAATTATTTAATGAAATATAAGTTAAATATAAACGGAGCTCGCGCGGCCAACAACTCTTCATTTTTAGTGGAAAAATTAAAACATCCACCAAACGGCACAACCAAGTGGCAGTGATCGTTAAAAAAAAAAAATTAAATGGAAATTAATAAAAGAAATAATCCATTTAAAGGTGAATTTAAAATAAAAGGTGGACCAAAATTTTAAACAAAACAATACAAGAACACAAAATTTAATTCAATAAAAAACCGAAAACGCATTAAAATAAAAAAAAAAAAAATTGTTTTATCAAACAAGAACTTTCAACAACAAAAAAAACAACACGCTGAAACAATAAAATTAAAGAAGGAAGGAAGGCCATTCTCACGCCATTAATCTTCGCTGAATCCAAGAAGGAAGATACCCTCAACATCATAGAAGGAAGACCCCATCGGGACAGTTTCGTGAGGAATTAATTTTCAATAATAACAAAAAATTATTTATTTTAAAAAGATTATAATTTAAAATTAGGGAATTGAGAAAAAATATTAAAAAAAAAAATTAAACATTGATAAAAATAGTAAGTTAAATCGCGAACCCAGATTTAATAATTAATAAAGAAACAATCTGGAAGATTTAATAAATAGCTTTGGTGAATTAAATTTAAAAATGGCAACAGGAGGTTCAGCACCAAATTTTTCTGCAGGTAGTATAGCCACAGCGGGCGGCTTAACAGTAGAATTAATAAATAGATTAATAAATGTTCAGTTGAATGAAGTGACCAGGAAAATAGAAGGTTTAGAAGGAAGGTTAGCCACAGATGCAAACACTGTGGAAGATTATAAAATTCAAGCAATTGACCCAACTATAAAATGCGATACCACACTTGAAGTGGTAAAATCTTTACCAAAATTCACTGGGGAACCAACACAATATGTAGGATGGAGGGAAGCTGCAGAAACTGTAATGAGTCTTTATAAAATTCAAAGCGAACAATATTTTATTGCCTTAACAATTTTACGAAATAAAATTATGGGAGCTGCCCATGATGCTCTTACCAATCATGGCACCGTTTTAAATTTTCAAGCAATCTTATCTAGATTGGACTTTATATATAACGATAAACGACCAATACATATACTCGAGTCAGAACTAAGTATCCTCAGGCAGGGACGAATGACAGTTACAGAATTTTATAATGAAGTCAATAAAAAAATGACTTTATTAATAAACAAAACCATAATGACATACGGAAAGGAGAGCGTAGTTACCAAGGAAACAAACAAAATAATAAGGAGCAATGCTCTACGAATATTTATATCCGGACTAAATGGATCTATCTCAGAAACACTTTTCTCATTAAATCCACCAGATTTGCCCAATGCTTTGGCAAAGGTCCAAGAATTAGAATCAAATAATTTCCGTGCTCAATTTGCAAATAGGTTTAATGGATTTAAAAATGAAAATAAATATCAGGGAAACAACTTACGATTTAATCAAATACGACAAAATAATAATTCTAATAAAATGGGAAATAATTTTAGTAATAACCAAAATTATAATTGGCCACAAAGGGGAAATTTTTGGCAAAACAATAATCAAAATAACAATCATAAGCAACAAGCCGTCGAGCCAATGGATGTTGATCCATCGATTCAACTCCAGAATAAACCTTATAATAATCGGCAGCCGAATAATAATTGGCAGGGAAATAATAATCAAGGAAGAAATAATAATTGGCAGGCAAATAATAATCAAGGAAGATATAATAATAATTATTATCAAAATAATAATCGTTCTAATTATTATCACACAAATCAAAATAGAGAGCAAATTCAAGCTCAAAAAAGGGAACCAAATGAAACAGTAAATCAACCAGCTAATAAAATAACCAGATTAAATAATATTAATGAAGATCATTTTTTAGACCAGACCCCTACAGGGGAATGCCTTATTTAAATAGGATAGACAGGAAAACAAAAAAGCAGTTGAAGATTTTAATAGATACAGGAGCCACTGCATGTTATATAAAAAAGGGAATTTTTGAAAATAAAAATGAGTTATCAATATACAAAAAGGTAACTACAGTTCATGGGTATTCAATTATAAAATATTATCATATTATAAATATATTTGAAACAAGACATTTATTTTATGAAATCGAAGGATTAGAATCTGACCTTCTAATTGGATTCAATTTATTAAGAAAAATTGGAGCTATAATAAATATAGAAAAGGGAGTCTTGGAATATAAAGGGAAAATAGAAAAGTTAAAATATTATGATAATGAGGAAAAAAATGAAATAAGTTTAATTGAAGTAAATAATATTCTTCCGTTAAAAGAATTTATTATAAAAAAATATTTCGATGATAAAAGTAGCGAAAAAACAGATTCATTATTTGTGGAAAATAGTGAGAAAAGCTTGGGATTCGGAAATCCTGAGAACGCCGACGTAGAAATATCCGTCAATAAAAATAAAAATATCTTGGGAATCAAAAATCCTGAGAACGCCGACGTAGAAATATCCGTCAATAAAAATAAAAATATCTTGGGAATCAAAAAATCCTGAGAACGCCGACGTAGAAATATCCGTCAATAAAAATAAAAATATCTTGGGAATCAAAAATCCTGAGAACGCCGACGTAGAAATATCCGTCAATAAAAATAAAAATATCTTGGGAATCAAAAATCCTGAGAACGCCGACGTAGAAATATCCGTCAATAAAAATAAAAATATCTTGGGAATCAAAAAATCCTGAGAACGCCGACGTAGAAATATCCGTCAATAATCAAATAAATAAAAATCGTTTGAAATGTAAAAATTTCAAGCCCGCCGTCGTTGAGTTATCCGACAAACAACAGATAAATAATTTAGGTACTAATCAATTAGACGTACTAAAGAAAAAAATAGTTCACTATATTGAAAAAGAGCATTCAAAGATTAATATGCAAATTCCTTTTAGAACAGACATAAAAGGGGAAATAAATCTTATTCATGACAGGCCAATATATGGGAAACAATATCCGTATGCTTTATCTGTCACGGACTTCGTGAATAGTGAAATCAGTAGAATGTTATCAGAAGAAATTATAAGGCCTAGCCGAAGCCCTTACAATTCACCAGTTCTGGTAGTCCCAAAGAAAGGAGAAAATCAAGACGGAAGCCGTAAATTAAGACTCGGTATTGATTATAAAAAATTAAATGAAAGTACCATACCTGACAGGTACCCAATGCAAGACCCATCAGTAATTCTATCCAATTTGGGAAAAGCAAGATATTTTTCAGCAATAGATTTAGAATCAGGTTTTCATCAGATATTAATGAAAGAATCTGATGTCGAAAAAACATCATTTTCAATAAATAATGGAAAATATGAATTTTTAAGAATGCCATTCGGACTAACAAATGCACCAAGAATTTTTCAGAGAGCAATGGACGACATCCTTAGAGAACAAATAGGGAAAACATGTCATGTCTACATGGACGACATAATAATATTCTCAAATTCGATTGAACAACATTATGAAGACTTAAACAAAATTATAAATATATTATTAAGGGCAAACATGAAAATCTCTTTAGAAAAATCAAAATTCTTTAAACGCGAAACCAGTTTTCTATGGTACATCGTATCTTATAACGTCATCAAGACAGACCCAGAAAAAATTGACACCATTAATAAGTATCCGCTTCCAAAAAATATTCGGGAACTAAGAAGTTTCCTAGGCCTTACGGGCTATTATAGAAAATTTGTTTTAAATTACGCCTTCATAGCGAAACCTCTAACCAAATATCTTGAAGGTCATAATGGCAAAATTTCAAAAAGAATGTCAACAAAAATGTTAATTCAGCTGGATGACCCAGCTATTAAAGCTTTCAACGAGCTGAAAGAAAATCTCATTGCTCAAGTAGAACTAGTTCAACCGGACTATAATAAAAAATTTACCCTGACCACCGACGCTTCGGACGTAGCAATTGGTGCAGTATTATCCCAAGAAGGTAAACCAATTACTTTTATTTCGAAAACCTTGACTAAAACAGAACAAGTTTATGCAACAAATAAGAAAGAACTTTTAGCCATAGTATGGGCCCTTAAAAATCTAAGAAATTACTTATACGGAGTGATTGGAATTGAAATTCAAACCGATCATCAACCATTATCTTTCGCAATTTCTGATAAAAATCCTAACATCGAAATGAAACGCTGGTATTCCTTCATAGAAAGTTTCACTCCAAAAGTCATTTATAAGCCAGGTACAACTAATGTAGTTGCAGACGCCTTATCAAGGATTCAAATCAACAACTTAACTGACAGTAACGAATCGGTCTCAGATCAAAACACTCAGCATTCAGCAGAGAGTAGTTTTGAGAATGTTATACAAGAAACCCGTAAACCCTTAAACCAGTTTAAGCAACAATTGCTATTAGCAACGGGGAGGTATACAATACATGAGTTGGTTAATATATTCGAAAATACCAGACATATAATAGAATTTGACACTCCCGAAAATTTGATATCAATCTTAAGGGAATATATTCCTCCTAATTTAACAGTCGGTATTCATTGTACTTTAGAGGACTTTTATAGAATTCAAAAACCACTTAAAGATAATTTTATGAATAAATTTTTGTATACAAGAATATTTGTCCAAGATGTAGAAAATTCTGAAGACAGAGCACTTATAATCGAAGAAACACATTGTAGAGCGCACAGGGGACTAGACGAAAATTATAAACAAATCAGTAGATTGTATTATTGGCCAAACTTACTTACAAAATTAAAAGAATACATAAAAAATTGTAAAATTTGCAACGAAAACAAATATAACAGACATCCAATTAAAATTCCAATTGGAGAAGCCCCAATCCCAAGTAAAGAAGGCGAAAATTTACACATTGATATATATTACGCGCAAAGTCTTACTTTCATAACTTGTATTGACGCTTACTCAAAATTTCTAGTAGTAAAAGAAATCCAAAATAAATTAAATATCGAAAATAAAGTAATGGAACTTCTTCAACAATTTCCGCAAGCCAAAATAATAATGACCGATAATGAACCGAGCTTTACCTCGGCCCAATTTAAAGGTGCGGTTTAACTTTACATTACGCAGACACATTCTACATTAACAGAATTAGCTCGATGCATAAAAGAAGAATTTAATTTAACAGACTATTCCGAAATAGTAATAAGAGCCGCTCAAGAATATAATCAGAGCATTCATTCAACAACGAACCAAAAACCTTTTGACGTACTATATAATAAAATAGAGCACGATAACATTCCTAAAATTTTAAAAAATACACAAGAAAAAATGTTAGAAATACATAATGAAAACAGAAAAAACAAAGATTATCATGTAGGACAGGTAGTTTATGAGAAGAAACACGGGGAAAGAAATAAACTTAAAACTAGATATAAAAAACAAGTAGTTAAAGAAAATTTACCTAACAAAATAATAATCAACAATAGAAATAGGATTAATCACAAAGATAATATAAAATTCTAAATATTTATATATTACTTTTTTTTACCTTTTGCAGAAAATGTTTTATCAGGTGCTCATATTACACCTTATTTTATTAACAAAATCAGAAATAATTGACTATACAAGTCACGAGTATCTTTTATTCAAGGACAATAAAGACGTATTGACGTACGATTCATACGCAGATTTATTCCACGTAACTAACTTAAGTTTTTATAAAGAAATAATAAAATTGGAATCAGATAATATTAAAAGGGATTCTAATAAAAGGTCACAATGGGAAATTAAATATGACATAGAAGTAATCGAATTAATTTTATCACAATTAATATCAACTAGATCAAAAAGAGGTATAAACGAGTTAGGCACTGTATGGAAATGGTTAGCTGGAACCCCGGATCATGATGATTTTATTAAAGTTCAGAATAAAATCAATGAATTAATTGAAAATAATAATAAGCAATCTATTATCAATTCCAAATTGTTCAAAGAAATTGAATCTCTTTCTGATGATTTTAAAAATGTTTTTATTGATCAAGATTTACCACTGCGAAAACATCGTTTACGATTACTAACATTTGATCTGCAAAATTTAATTGACACAATTACACTAGCAAAAATTGATGTTTTTAATACCAAAATTTTGAACAATGATGACATCATGGAAATATTAAAACATGAACAAAAACCAGTAATTATCGGTAATTTAATGGACATCTCTGTTTTTAAAATAGCACTCCATAAAGAACTTTTAATCATTTATATAAAATACCCAATAATTAAAAATAGATGCGAAATTTATCACGCTAGAGCGATATCTCAAAAAGATGGGAAACTAGTATTAAGCAATGAAGTCGCAAAATGCGCAAATATGTTTTATGAAATGTCTAACTTTAAAAACGAACTTTTTAATAATTATTGCACTTTAATTAAGGAAAAAGTTGTTTCACCCGATTATTAAATGGAGAGAAATCGACTTGTAAAAAAATAAGAGAAAAAATAAAAAAATTGACATCATACAAGATGGTGCCATTCTTATAAATGGTAACAATATTGTTAACAACTCCCATTTAAACGGTTCATTATTAATAACATTTAATGACACAACCAATATTAATAATATCTCATATACCAATTTGGAAAACAAAATTCTTGATTACATAACTACGAATCACTTCAAAAATTATGAAATATCCGATTATATACTATCAAATAACTCGGAACTTTCTTTAGATAATATAAACATTTTAAATCCATTTATTAAAATTAATAATACTAAAATATCACTTACCTTTATATTATTAATTTTAATCATTATATATTTGATTTTTTTACTTATTATAAAATACAAAAATGCTATATTATTTGTAACCAAAAAACAACGGCCAGAACCAGAAAAATCTATTAACCAAGAAAATTTTATAACAGAATTAAGAGAGCAATTAAATGAATTTCATATTGAATCGGGACGATCCATTTTAGAAGGGGGAGAGTTATCCAACCCGTGAAACCAGGCCACTTATGGCGGGTACAAGGCGCGGCAAGGAGCACTGTAACTTTCTTTCTACTGTTCAAATCTCTGGGAAATGTTCTCAAAAAGTTTTTTTAAATCTACTATATATTTATTTTCACCAGTTCGTCTGGTAAAAAATATTAATAAATATAATTTAATGGAATTTTTATTTTTATCATATTAACAATTTCTTTATATTTGGTTTTATGTCATTTTTATTTAAGTCTGTTATTTTAAATTCTTTTTTGTCAAATGATACTGGTAAGCCTTTTGAATTGTTTTTTACATAATTATATGCTTTTATTTTTTTCATAACGCTTTGCGCACAGGAATCGTAGATTTTTGGTCTTAGCAATGTACCTTTGCGATGCAGCTGTCGGTACTCTATTCCACCGTCTATGAATAAGTGCAAATGTATGAATTCCAGAAATAATAGCCTGCCAAGATTCCCACATCGTGGAGAGAATGGCCCGGCAGAGGCTGAAAGGATCCCTCAAATGCTGCGGATCGGAAGCCGGAACCACCTAACGTCCAACAAGACTTGTGAGCTTCTGAAAACTATCTAGGATCGGTTATGCTGTGGTGTGGATAGCATTTTAATAGACGTCTACAAGGCGGGCTGGGAGTCAACTCGTGGAGGCGAGGAAATCCTTAGATGTGCACACGGACATTCTGAAAAATTACGCCTCGGAGGAGAGCGACCTCAAAAGAGTGTGGAGGGGGATTCAATAACAGATTCAGACTTCCGCGGTAAAGTGTCGACGGCAAGATGTCGTTAACAATCCTTATAGGAGATGTTCGCCGTATATGAAACTCACTGGCTAAAAAAAGGGCTTGTCCGGCAATGAACAGAAGGTACTATCTCAATAAACTAGGTTAAATGCCTACCTAGAACTATCCCAATAAACTAGGTTAAATGCCTACCTACTTTCATCCAGAATTATGTTGTGTTTGATTGCTACCATTTTTCCTATTGTTATCAAACGTCTAACATTCCCATAACGTATATTACTTAAGTCTACAACCTAATTATTTCTTCATTTTAAAAGGTTAAAGTTAATATTTAAGAAAACTAAAAGAATTTTCGAAGATTTTTTCATTTTCTGTAAACTAAAGGTATTGGAGATGTTTCGTATTCATACACGAATGTCTTTGTTTTTGTTTGTTGCAAGAATGAGATGTGATCGAATTATTTAGACATTTTCTCTTTTTAACCTCACATTTGACTTAAATAATTTCAAGAACAAGATCTTATTGAAACGAAATGATAGCTACTAGTAGGTATTACGTGCCGAGGGCGATTGGATAACATAGTTAATTGTCCAAGCCTAGGAACAGTAATTCCGGGAAATCATATACCGAACCTACTCAGGGCTTCAATTTGCTAGTCGAAAAAGACGTCGTGGGTGGTGCCAACGTATTCATTCGCAAGAAAATCTATCCGCAAGTGATATGCGGTGGCCGTGAGCAGTTCCTCCAGCAAAAGTTGGCTGGGGCGGCAGGAAGTTAGTCTTCAGATCAAACGGGGCTGTTACTTAATCAGAATGCGGCTAAGTTCACACGTGCCGGGCTTACAGCGGGGTTGAACCAGTCGGAGATCAAGCTTTTATTGACAAACATACATATCTCACAAATGGAAACACAATCACTTTTCTCTTGGGAAATCGGTGGCAAATCAATGGTTTTCCAGAGTCACCAGGGAACCTTTTTAACGTTTGCAGTAGAGACTGACTAGACGCCGGAAACCAAAGAGATAACGAGAATGGACATTCTAGACTCCCGCATATAATAATATAATTTTAGCAGCTCCCAAAGTGCTAAGGAAAAATTATTTAAAGGAGTTCCAAAAATTATTTCCAGGCGAAAGACGAAATTTATTGCTCAAGAATACATTATTACCTAGGAGACTCGTAGGCCTTTAAATTTTTGAAACAACACTGATTAACACAGATTTAATTTAAACATATATTTTATTGAATGAAATTACAAGATGTTGTCTCTGTCCTTTCCTTAAGATAGTTATTTTTATAAAATACCCAAAAACTAAAGTGGTCATAAAAAACAGAGTCCAAGGGACAACAAATTTCTGCTAGAGTAGGCTCTCTGTCATTATTGGGGGTAGATGGTTTCCACAACTTGGAAAATTTTGTGGTACAGGAGGCAAATCATTAGTAAATCATTTGAAACACCAAGTTCATGCCTATTACAATATGGTATTGAAAATGACAATGAAGGTTTCAGGTTCTGTCTTTCCAACAAGCCGCGTTGATCGAGGTCCAGAACGTGTTTTAAATTCAAGCGCTTAATATGCGTATCCGAGGAGCGTCCAAAACATATATCGATTTTATGAGTACATTGACAGTTTTCGCCACAATCTACTGGCCGATTATCCCCATTACAGAATTGGTCTTGGGGTATGTCATTATATTGTGACAGCATTGGGGAAGGTGGCGATATGTATAATATCTCATCGATAAGTGATATGAGATGATCAGCGTCTGAAGCGACTATAAATTAAAAATATAATTATAATCGATTGGTTTTTATGTGTTATTGCTAATTAGTTTCTGTTTATAAGAAAGTTCGATTTATTCTGCTTGGGAGAATCATACACTTTAATCCTTGATCAGCTATGAGAATGAAACATATTTTTTACAGTATTATTTAAAAAAAAAAATTTTGCAGACACAAAATTTATTCATGATTAAATTAGGTTACTCACTGGCTAAAAAAAGGGCTTGTCCGGCAATGAACAGAAGGTAATATCTCAATAAACTAGGTTAAATGCCTACCTAGAACTATCCCAATAAACTAGGTTAAATGCCTACCTACTTTCATCCAGAATTATGTTATGTTGTATTTGATTGCTACCATTTTTCCTATTGTTATCAAACGTCTAACATTCCCATAACGTATATTACTTAAGTCTACAAAAAAAAAAAAAAATTTTGCAGACACAAAACTTATTCATGATTAAATTAGGTTAAGCTAGATAAAATGTTAATAAATAATAAAAACTAAGTTAAAAATTATACTACAGTTCTTACTATCTAAGTCAACGGACTAGAACCAAGTAACCGGCGGAACATGGTCGCCACATGTAGGATATCGCGGCGGAACTGGTGGTAGGTCGGCTGGTGTTCCGATATGAAAGATGAGGTTCATGCCGATATGGAAACGGAAGTGACAATGGAAAAGCCAATAACCTGGATTGTCTGCCCGAAACCGCATAACAACATAACCATTGTTCGGTACGGCTATAGTATCTTTAAGAGGTGGATCAGAAAAATCACGCTCAAGCATGCTCTGAGCATTCTTTAAGTTGGTTTTATAGACTTAAAGACTTGTCCGGCGATCGACCCAGTCCACATAGAAAGCAGTACCATGCAAATGAAATGGATGACTAAGATTCACCTTCTGGACTTCATCAACCAACACAACTTCAACAATAGCTCCAAGAGGTATGCCAACCATGTGTGTGCATTCACAGTTTGGCCCACAGTTTGGCGGCCGATTGTCCCCGTTGCAGAAGTATTCGGGCGGTATATCATCGATTTGAGGTAGAGGGGGTGCCGGTGGTGATATGTATGATATTTCATCGACCAAAGATGTCAGATGATCCCCACTAGGCACAACTATAAGTAGAGGAACGTGTTGATAGTGTCGTGGTGTGGTTAACACCCATTAAGCAATTAAATACGAGTGCAAACATAAAAATAAATTGTTAGTCACTGAAATGGTTAGTATTTTGGTCACCAACTTGAATGCATGTACCTAAAAATCGATTTTAAGTATTTTGTATAAATAGAGTTTTTGGCTCGTACACATAAAATCTGAAAGGTAAGAAGATTTTCACATCAGGGCGTTCAACCAAAACACCCTTGTCGACCCTTTTTGCATTCTTTAAGTTCGAAACGCAAACTGCATCTGGCCGTTTACGATCACAAATGGCATCCAAAGGGTTGAGAATCTGTGAATACGGCAGAACACTTAAGAATAACGGATCTTTGGTTTGGATTGAAAATTACATATGAATTAAGGGAAAAATCCGTTCATATTTATATAGCGTCATACTTATTATGTGCGATTGAAAAGATACAAAAGCAAATATTAAGTATGCGTAATTCATTACAAAATAGCTGTGTTCTTCTATAAATGCTTTAAAACTATCAGATGCATAAGATATACACAATTACATTTATTTCACACGAATTTAAGTTTCACAAATTCAAAATCTAATCTCAAGAATAAAGCGCGCTCCGATTTTTGCAATCTGTTGTCAGTTGTTTTTTTATCGATCCAAAACAATATGTTTATGTATTATCCAAAAAGTATAGTATAATTTTTCAAATATAATCTTTCAAATTTGGCTTTCATAAACCAGCGTGTTTAGATCGTAATCTCTATACAAAAAGTATAGTATAATTTTAGTACGATGAATTTTTATAAAAAAAATAGCATTTGTCTTTCATATTTGTCTTTCATAAACCACTGTGTTTAGATCGTAATCTTTATATGTATTATATTTGCGTATACCGAAGTTCGTATAAGATGCTGAAAATATTTATTAAATTAACTATTTTAGGTTTTTAGTTTTCTGTACAAAATATTAGATCAGTTCATACTTTGTGTTTTTAATTTACTTTGAAAATAATGAAGCAGGTATTTTCTTTTATTTTTGTTTAAATGGTGCGCGTATGGCAGTATTAAGAGAATGTTTATAATTGAGTAGAATTTTTTTGTTTCTGTACCTAAAAAAAATTTTCAAAATATTTTGTATGCTACGTAACAATTGTTCTTGAAATTGTTTTATCTCCAAATTTAATTTTATTGTACTATGCTGCAAATTTACTTTTAAGCAAAAATATATCGTAAAAAATATCAATTGATTTTAAAATATTTTACATTAGCCCGCTACTGTTATTTTTGTTATTTTGTAAATAAAAAAACTGTAAGTAAACGATGTTTACAGTGGAAAAGTAACGTGTTTCTCATAAAATAAATTAATGTATTGAATTTGTAGTTTCTACAAATACACACATATTATTACATATATACATTTGATAGTACGCTCCTGGGTGATAAAGTCGAGGGAAATGGTCAATACTCCTCAGAATATTTCCGTCAATATACAATTGGAGGTTGACAGTGTTCTCACTACTGAAAGGGAAAATTTTGCTTTGTGCTATTTTTACATAAATATATACAATCTTCGTAAATATATTGTAATTGATTAAGATTGTTACAAACTGTTCAATCAGTATGTAGGTCTTTTTTAGTTCCTAAGAAATTTGTTTGCTCGTTTTCTAAATGCCTGGCCGTTTGGCTTTATTTCGGAGTGTGTCGTCACGGTTTAGTCTTAGTTTATTGGTATGGGTGGAGTGTGGTCGCCACACGTTGGAAATCCTTGTGGCACGGGTGGCAGATCTGCGTTAGTGCCGACCTGCAAAATCAAATTCATTCCAATAACAATGTGGAATAGAAAATGACAGTGGAAGAGCCAGAATCCTGAAATCGTAATGTTTAATAAGGTACACCAAAAAATATAATTTTTTTTTTATATTTAAACTTACCGGGATTGCCAGCTCTAAAACGCAATACAACGTATCCATTGTTTGGCACTGCAATTGTAGTCGGTGGCAAATTATACTGTCGATGTAAAAGTCCGCGCCTCTCTAGGTCTAATGCATGCTTTAAATTAATTTTCTTCACGGAAGAATCCGGTGATCGACCAATACCAATGACGCTAAACCCGTATCCATGCAAATGGAGTGGGTGCGACAAATTGGCCAATTATAAAACCCATAAAAAATCCCAACTTCCTAACTTTAAAAACACTAAAGTTACGACATTTCCGATCAATCAGTTATATGGCGGCTATAGGATATAGTCGGCCGGTCCTTATGAAATTTGGTAGGTCGGATTGATTGGCCAAAAATAAAACCGATAGAAAATCCCAACTTCCTAATTTTAAAAACACCAAAGTTATGGCATTTCCGATCGTTCAGTTATATGGCAGCTATATGATATAGTAAGCCGATCCTGCTCGTTCCGACTTTTATACTTCCTGCTATAGAAAGACATTTTTTGGGAAAGTTTCAAGCCGACAGCTTTAAAACTGAGGGCCTAGTTTGCGTACAGACGGACGGACAGACTGACATGGCTAGATAGACTCTCCTGGTGATGCTGATCAAGAATATATATACTTTATTGGTATTGACAAATGAAAACCATCGCAATTTCCTTTAATAGAAATCCTTATCGAGAATTAAGGTTGACTCTGTTGAACCAAAGACCAATATAATCTCTAAGATGCGTAACGCCCATACATTGGTTTTGCAATATGCAGCTCGTTTTTTGGTGGCGACGAAAATTCCGCTCTCCCCGCTCTCACAAAGTTGAGAGCGTAAAAATCTAAAAATAGAATTGCACGAATAAAGAAGTGCGTATGTGTGCGTATTTGTTCGAGAAGACGATTTTCGTCCAGAAATCATTTCTGGACTAAGAAACTAATTGTGTGTCAAAAGAACTTCTATGATTGAATATTATTGAAAATATTTCAATAAAGTTTAATATATTTAAATATACTATGATTGTTAAACAAAAACAAAGCGAAGTATATTTAAATTGAATATATTTAAAGGATATTTAATTAAATATATTTCGCTTTATTTTTATCCATGGCTGTTTTTTATAAACTCTCAAATGGAAATATTAAATTTAATTTTTATTCACATATATATTAAACTTTGATTTAATGACTTAAAATATTTAAAGTAAATACGAGTAACATCATATCTAATATTATCAACCAGCATTTAAATATTTTCATATTAAATCAAGCAGTTTTATATGTTTTGTGTTAAAAGGTATGTTTTTAAAATTAATTTGAAAATATAAAACGAAACATTTTATTTAATATGCAGATATTCATTTTTTTTTATCCATATTTTTTGTATACCTAATAAATATTTAATCCTATTTATATTTAATATTACGTACATACATATTTATAACTTTTTTCCAAGTTCTTCTTCTTTTTATACGTAGATATATTTGGTCATTACTAAAAAATATTCTACATTTGAATAATTATCATATAAAGGCAATACAAAATAAGTATTTTTAATAATGTTAGAATTTTAAAATAAAGAGTGTATTTCGACAGCGCGCTGCAGCGAATTTCTTCAGTTGTGAATACAACTGGCTTTTCGCTCTCTTGCCCAAAAGCCAGCGAGAGAGCGCTCTAGAGCCAGCCGCTCTCTCGCTGGCTTTTGAGCAAGAGAGCGAAAAGCCATTTGAAAAGCCAGCACAAAAAATTTGTGTGCAAAAAAATCGTATGGCGTTACGCATCTTAGAGATTATATTGGTCTTTGGTTGAACACCTTGGCCAGCTGTTCCAAAGTGATCCGTTAGATGGCGCTATTGTATTGCGCCGTCTACCCCAAGACATTGGTACCACGGGCCATGAAAGGCGGAAATGTAGGCGCTAGCCAGGCTTAAGCGTTTAATGGGTTTTTGGGCGTTAGAGTGGGCGTGGCAAACTTTTATTAGGCCAATCGATAGGTATTGACGAAACAAATACATATCAATTAAAATTTTCATAATAGCATCAAAACTGTGGCCACAGCTTGTGGCTTGTGGGCGTCAGAGGGGGCGTGGCACCATTTTGAAACAAACTTGCGCTGCGTAGGAACTCCCAAAATCTACATGCAAAATGCCAATCTTCTAGCTTTTATAGTTTCCGAGATCTCAGCGTTCCTACGGACGGACAGACAGACGGACAGACGGAGAGACGGACAGACGGACAGACGGACATGGCTAGATCGACTCGGCTAGTGATCCTGAACAAGAATATATATACTTTATAGGGTCGGAAACGCTTCCTTCTACCTGTTACATACTTTTGCACGAATACAATATACCCCTTTACTCTACGAGTAACGGGTATAAAAACAAAACTAAGATTTTTAAGAATTGCGAATAGTAATATTGTCAATCAGAGAAAATCGCGGGTCGCAGAGATTCAGGAGTGGTCGGAAAACGCAACTTGGAGAAACTTTTCTACAGCATATATGTAGGAGCAACTAAATCCAAACTAAAAACTCGATTATCACAACACAGAACAGACTTCAAATTAAGACACCAAGCAATATACAAAAAACAACACTAAAGGCCCACTGTAAAACCAGCGGTCACTCTCCAAATTTTGAAGCAACTACTATTTTGAAACAAGAACAACATTACAGAAAACACTTTACCATAGAAATCTAAACTACTATATAAAAGTCTTCGAATAAAAAATGGGTCAGTGGTAAATTCCTACCAGAGCGGATTGACATAAAAATCTAGAAAAATCCGCATAATTCTGAAATAATTAGGAGACGTGTGTGAGGTACAAATTAAAACAATAAACGACCCCAAAGTGTCCCAAAATTCGATTCGTTTTTTTTTAAATTCTTTCTTTTGCCATTTTTCTGTTACAAATGTTGTTAAAATGGTTTAAAAAAATTATGATCATAATCTTATGGCATAGCCGCAACTAACTGCATTTAAATTTTTTGGAAATTCAGCCTCCTTAACCAAGTCCCCAATAATTTTCCAATTCTCTTATGCGTGACGTCACGGCATCCACATATGTTTGTATGTATGTTCTGTAAATGAGTGTATGTAGCATTTTAAGTGTGACCGCGCAGGGGAAAAAATGAAAATACCAGTCACAAAAAATTTTTTTTTTTTCATTTGTTTTCAAATGTTGAGTTATCTACAAACTTTGGATTTGTAAAAAACAAAAATAAAAAATGATTCGCTCTGCTATGTACACACACACGCACGAAATATGTATATCCAAAAAATCAAGATAATACTGATATCCTTTTGCTAAAAGAATATTTAATTTACATTTCCACAACAGATTTAAGACATTTTGTAACCGATTTTTGTCATTTAAAATTCAAATCGCATTGATAATATTAAAAGAACATTAAATATTCAAACCAATTGATTCTCACGCTCTTTATTACACGTGCCTCATATTGTTTAAACAAATGCAAATGTTTAAACAATTTGATTCACGGCGTCCCCCACCTGTCTTTATCTAAACTACTATATAAAAGTCTTCGAATAAAAAATGGGTCAGTGGTAAATTCCTACCAGAGCGGATTGACATAAAAATCTAGAAAAATCCGCATAATTCTGAAATAATTAGGAGACGTGTGTGAGGTACAAATTAAAACAATAAACGACCCCAAAGTGCCCCAAAATTCGATTCGTTTTTTTTTAAATTCTTTCTTTTGCCATTTTTCTGTTATAAATGTTGTTAAAATGGTTTAAAAAAATTATGATCATAATCTTATGGCATAGCCGCAACTAACTGCATTTAAATTTTTTGGAAATTCAGCCTCCTTAACCAAGTCCCCAATAATTTTCCAATTCTCTTATGCGTGACGTCACGGCCTCCACATATGTTTGTATGTATGTTCTGTAAATGAGTGTATGTAGCATTTTAAGTGTGACCGCGCAGGGGAAAAAATGAAAATACCAGTCACAAAAAATTAAAAAAAAAATTTTCATTTGTTTTCAAATGTTGAGTTATCTACAAACTTTGGATTTGTAAAAAACAAAAATAAACAATGATTCGCTCTGCTATGTACACACACACGCACGAAATATGTATATCCAAAAAATCAAGATAATACTGATATCCTTTTGCTAAAAGAATATTTAATTTACATTTCCACAACAGATTTAAGACATTTTGTAACCGATTTTTGTCATTTAAAATTCAAATCGCATTGATAATATTAAAAGAACATTAAATATTCAAACCAATTGATTCTCACGCTCTTTATTACACGTGCCTCATATTGTTTAAACAAATGCAAATGTTTAAACAATTTGATTCACGGCGTCACCCACCTGTCTTTATTATTAATATAATCTTTTTCTTTTGCATACTTCTTTATGGGGCTTACCAGAAAATATAATAATTGTTTTCAAATGACTTCATTTGGTGCGACAAAAGTTATTAATGAAGGTTATATGCCCACATTTAAAGTACAGGGGCAAGTTTACCACTTAGTTGGTAGCGTTTTGCCAGCTTCTAAAGAAGAAGCTCAGTTTCTCCAAATTTATTTTATTGGTGAGGACAATGTAGAAGCCGATTTCAGGTGTAAAAACAGTCCTGGAGTTAAAAATGCGTTAGTTAAATCACTACAGTTGATGCTGCATGAAAGTAATCCATATGTTAAGGATTTTAAAACTGCTCTTAAAAGAGTTCCGAAGAATTGTAGCCAATTTAAAATGGTTATTCACGCCAATAAAAAGCCTGTTAGGGCTCATAGAGGTCGTTATAACGCACCCCAAGCAAATGAGGTCGCTTTGGTATTAGTTGACCAACAATTTGAAAAAAGGGACATTATTATTGAGGGTTATAATAATCAGTTAAAAAGAATCAGTGAACTTCACCGATCTTATGACGCCCTACAATATCCATTAATGTTTTGTCATGGAGAAGATGGTTACACTATAGATATACCCAAAATTGACCCCGTTTCAAAAAAAAACGTTAAGAAAACAGTCTCAGCGTTAGATTTTTACAGTTTCCGAATAATGCTTAGAGAAAATGTATGGAATCACCTGCACTATTTTAGAGCTCTCTTTAGTCAATTTTTGGTTGATATGTATGCTAAAATAGAAACAGAAAGGCTTAATTTTATTCGGCTAAATCAAAAAAAGCTGAGAGCAGAAAGCTACATACATCTTCAAGATGCTATAGGTAGGAATGATGTAGATTTAGCACAGTTTGGACAGATGGTAATTTTACCTTCATCCTTTACTGGCTCGCCACGGTACATGCACGAAAAAACTCAAGATGCCATGACATATGTTCGTTATTATGGTCGTCCTGATCTTTTTATTACATTTACCTGTAATCCTAAATGGAATGAAATTAAAAGTGCACTATTTTTAGGGCAGAAGCCTCACGATCGGCATGATATCATTGCTCGAGTCTTTCATTTAAAGGTCAAAGCTATAATGTCTTTAATTAATAGTCATAGTTTGTTTGGGGAAGTGCAATGCTTTATGTATACGATAGAGTGGCAGAAACGTGGTCTCCCACATGCACATATACTGATTTGGTTAAAGTCTAAGATCACGCCTCAACAAATTGATTCAATTATATGTGCAGAAATTCCAGATTCTGAAAAGGATCCTCTCCTATATGAGATTGTTAAGGCTAATATGATTCATGGACCATGTGGCCGCTTAAACCTAAAATCGCCCTGTATGAACGAGGGTAATTGTTCCAAAAAGTTTCCGCGATCGTTGCTTAATGAAACTGTTACTGGAAAAGATGGTTACCCTAAATATAGGCGAAGAGCACCTGAAGATGGTGGCTTCACCATGGAAATTAATGGAAACATAATTGACAATAGGTGGGTAGTGCCCTATAATTGTGTTCTCCTGCGGACCTTTGAGGCTCATATTAATGTAGAGCTCTGTAGTTCAATTAAATCCATTAAATACGTTTGCAAATACATCGATAAGGGCAGTGATCAAGCTACATTTACTGTGGAAAGCCCTACTAATGAGGTTCAACTATATCAAAGCGGTCGATATATCAGTAGTTCTGAAGCAGTGTGGAGAATTCTTGCATTCCCCATACATGAAAGGTATCCGGCAATTGTACATTTGGCCGTGCATTTGGAAAATGGTCAACGGATATATTTTGATCCTAATAATCAAAATCAATTAGTTAACCAGTTAACCAACGCTTCAATAACGACACTGACTGGGTTTTTCGAACTTTGTAAAACGGATTCATTTGCAAGGACTTTTCTTTATGTTGAAGTACCTTCCTATTTCACGTGGAACAATAAAAAGTTCCAAAGGAGAAAGAGAGGTAATATTGTACCTGGTTTTCCTGGAATTAGAATGGATGATGTTTTAGGTCGAGTGTATACCATACACCCTAAAAATAGTGAATGCTATTACCTAAGACTACTTCTTCATGAAGTGCGGGGACCAACCTCATTCTTATTTCTTAAAACAGTTAATAACATTACGTATGCTACATTTCAATTGGCATGTAAGGCTTTGGGCTTACTAGAAGATGACACACACTGGGAATATACCCTAAAGGAAGCAGCTTTATGTAAATCGCCAATTCAATTACGTGATTTATTTGCGGTGATGTTAGTAAATTGTCAAATGGCTGATGCCGCACATCTTTGGGAAATGTATAAAGAAAGCTTTTCAGAAGACATTTTGTACGAGTTTTCTCTAATAGTGGCAGAAATCAATCAAGATCTACTGGATAGAGTGTTTAATAAATGTCTTATTTTAATCGAAGATATAACACTGTCCATTGGAGGTACGTGTCTATTAGACTATGGTTTGCCCGAACCGATTAGAGTTAGTAGACCACTTCAAAATAGGGAATATTTAAACGAAATAGACGAAAATTCCCTTAACGATGAGCAAAGAATGGCATTTCAAAAAATATTACAAAGTGTTCAAAATGAAAACGGTGAAATATTTTTTTTGGATGCCCCCGGTGGCACAGGCAAGACATTTTTATTGAATTTGTTGTTAGCAAAATTACGACATAATAATAATGTAGCATTGGCTGTTGCTTCTTCAGGTATAGCTGCTACGCTGTTAAATGGGGGACGCACAGCCCACTCTGTGTTTAAACTCCCATTGGATTTAATAAATGTAGAAACACCATGTTGCTCAATATCTAAACGGTGTAATATGGCATTGGTTTTTCAAGAATGTAGACTTATTGTTTGGGATGAATGCACAATGGCTCATAAGAGTGCTTTTGAAGCGTTGGATAGAATGTTGAAAGATATTCGTGGTAATGATTTTCTAATGGGAGGTATGACGGTTTTATTATCTGGAGACTTTCGTCAAACGCTTCCTGTAGTTCCTCGAGGAACAAGGGCAGATGAAATACAAGCCTGCTTAAAATCATCATTTCTTTGGCCTACTATTCAAAAATTGTGCCTAACAAAAAACATGCGTGTGCATTTAAAAGGCGATACAACTGCTGGAATTTTTGCACATACATTATTGAGAATTGGAGACGGTCTTTTTCCAACTGTCGAAGGAAAAATAATTATTCCTTCAGGTTTAGGAACTGTTGTAACTTCCCTTGAGGAGCTCACATCAAATATATTTCCGGAAATTTCAAAAATCTCAACCAAATCATTAGATTGGTTTTCGGAGAGAGCAATATTAACTGCTAGAAATGATAGAGCTGTGGTAATAAATAACATACTGTTAAAATCATTTGATGGTATTGAAGTTACGTATAAGTCTATTGATTCAGTCACTGAAGTTGATGAAGCAGTTCATTTTCCGGTTGAATTTCTCAACCAACAAAATCCACCTGGACTTCCCTTACACATTCTAAAGCTTAAGATTGGTGCACCAATTATGCTGTTGAGAAATTTAAGACCTCCAAAACTATGTAACGGTACAAGATTGCAAGTAAAAGCTCTTCATAACAATTTAATCGAAGCTGTGGTTTTTACTGGCTGTGCCAAAGGAGAAATTGTTTTTATACCACGAATACCCCTAATACCATCAAATCTACCGTTTCAGTTTAAAAGACTTCAGTTCCCTGTAAAAGTTTGCTTTGCAATAACGATAAATAAATCGCAAGGTCAGACCTTAAAACTAGCTGGACTAGATTTAAGGGACGATTGCTTCTCTCATGGTCAGTTTTATGTGGCCTGTTCAAGAGTTAGCTCCTCTGAGTCTTTAATTATTTTAGCGCCAGAAGGAAAATCAAAAAATATCGTTTATAGAGAAGTCTTGCAAAAATGTTAAACATTTCTAATTAAAATGCACTGTGGAATAGGCCTCATGGGGAAACCAAAAAAAAAAAAACGCGCCAAAACCTCTACCTCTATGGTGGTGTGGAAATGTGGAATGGTTTTAGTTTAAATAAAGTAGCAAATAAAAAAGTTAATCAAAAGTATAGTTTTAAGCGATATAGTTAGGAAATTGCTAATCTTAATTTCCGCAGGCGAAGCTGCGGGCTACCTTGCTAGTGTTATATATAACAAACACACCCACAAGCATAAGACTGAACTACAAAACAGACGTTGCAAATTGCGCTCACATTTTTTTTTTTTTTTTTTTTTTGCGCGGAGTCCCACGGCCCACTTACCCGCCCAACCGACCGAGGGGCGCAGCCGTGTATCGTACGGCACGATTCGCGATAAGATAGACGCTAGATAGGAAAATAAAGGTAAAGGTCCGAGGAAAAAAGTATTAGTTAGATCAATCTTGTGCCAATGAAGCAAGTATTAATCGTTTTAGGAGCGGCAGAGAGTCAAGATTTGATATTACAGGAAAAAGTCTATTATAGTCAAAACATAATACTCTGAAAGGCTCATGCAAGGCATAGTTAGATCTACAATGATTTAAAATTAGGGGAATATAATTTCTAGTTAATCTACTTGGCACAGAAAAGTTTAGCCGATTTAACAAGTCGGGGCAGTCAATATCACCATGTATAAGGTTATAAATAAAGATAGTACCAAGCATCGTTCTACGGTTGGATAGGGATGGTAAATTAATCAAAAGAAGTCTACTAGAATAAGAAGGTAAGATAAGACTTGCATCCCAGTTTAGGCGCCGTAAAGCAAAAAGAAGGAAGTTTTTTTGTACAGATTCAATACGACCATTATGTATTCTGTATTGTGGACTCCAGACGGGAGACCCATACTCCAGAATCGGACGGACTAGCGAAATATATAAAGTTTTAGGCAAATAAGGATCATCGAATTCTTTTGACCACCTTTTAATAAATCCAAGCACTCCTCTGGCTTTATTAACCATGGACGAAATGTGATTAGAAAATTTTAGTTTAGGGTCCAAGAGAACGCCAAGATCGTTTACAAGAGTTATTCTATCCAAAGAGCTGCCACTTAACGTGTAAGTCGCGTATATCGGATTGGCCCGATAAAAAGTCATCAGCTTGCACTTGGAACCGTTTAAATTTAGTAAATTATCTCGGCACCAGTTTTGAAAATTATCTAGATCGGATTGCAAGTCTAAATGGCAGGAGATGTCCTTATACTGCAGGCACAACTTAACATCATCTGCGTACATAAGTACGCGAGGATGACTTATAATTGAGGGAAGATCGTTAATCAATAATGTAAAAAGTAACGGACCCAGATGGCTCCCTTGTGGGACACCGGAGGTAACACGGAGAATTTCAGAAATTGAATTTTTAAAAAGGACCCTTTGTGACCTGCCATTCAGATAACTTGAAATCCATTTAAGCAGATCAACTGGAAAACCTAAAAGGTCAAGTTTTTGAGTGAGAAGTAAGTGATTTACAGAGTCAAATGCTTTACTAAAGTCAGTGTAAATGACGTCTGTTTGAAAACTACTATAGAAGCCTTTTATCACAAATGAAGTGAGCTCTAGAAGGTTTGTGATTGTGGATCTACGTTTAATAAATTCGTGTTGACACGGAGAAATGATTGATCTGCAAAGGTGCTGCAAATGAGGAGTAATAATTTTTTCAAAAAACTTAGGAATAGCTGACAACTTAGAAATACCTCTGTAGTTACTGGCTTCTAACTTGTTACCTTTTTTGAAAAGAGGAATAGCAAATGATTCCTTCCAAATATTTGGGAATTGGGAGGTTTCTAGAGATAAGGTAAACAACTTGTGAAGAGGTTTGCACAGGGCCTTAGCGCAATACTTAAGCACGCACCCTGGAATACCATCGGGCCCTGGCGAATAAACAGGCTTAATACGAAGAAGATCCAAAAGAAGAGAGCTTTCTGTTAAAGTGGGACAGAATATAAGGTTTGACTTGGACATGGTGTAAGAATAAGGCTGTGATGAATAATCTAAAGTAGAGTAAGTCGTTTGAAAAAATTGGGCAAATAAATCGGCTATTGTCTGATCTGTGGTTGCCGTCATGTTTTCGAACGACAGCGAGGAAGGAAAAGAATTAGATTTACGCTTGGTGTTAACGAAATTATAAAACTGTTTCGGGTCCTGAGAGACTGGACCTTACAACGGTTTAAGTAACTATTATAACACTGAGCAATAAGCACGATAAATCTTGACCGAGCACTTAAATATCTACTAAAAACAGATTGAGAACCGGTATTTTTATATTTCCCAAAAAGTCTGGACTTTACATTTCTTAAGCGTGTCAACTGTTTTGCTAAACCAAGGTGGTTTATTGGAAATTGACGGATAGTACCACGGAGCACAGGAATTAAAATATGAGTTTATTGCAGTATAAAAAACATTAAATACATCAGACTTTTTATTGCATAAGTAAAGATCAGACCAATTAAAGCCAGAAATAAAATTATTTAGCCTCAGAAAGTCTGCCTTGCGAAAACAATGTATTCGTTTGGATGATTTTTCTGATTTTTCGTCTATAACTCTACCCGTATCAAATGAAAGTTCGACTGTAGGGTGATATGGATCTTCAGGTTGAGTGAGTGGTGCTACTCTGGACAGAAACACACCTTCAGGATTTGATACAAAACACAAATCAAGTAGGCGACCTAAAGAATTTCTAACATGGTTTACTTGAGATAAGGATATGTCAAGCAGACCGTCAATAAAATCATGCTGTGCTATAGGTAGTAAGACATTCGATCCATCCTCAGTGGACCAAGTAACTCCAGGTATGTTAAAATCACCTAGAACTACCAACTGATCCCTATCGGAAAGCTTATTCGCAACAGACTTAAAAACGGAAAGATGATTTAAATAATCAGTAAGTTCAGACAACGGCGGAATATATGAGCAAGTTATGTATATTAAGTTACCAGGAAGCGATAACTTTACACAAATATATTCAATGGTATTGAATTCATCAAAAAACAACTCCTTAGACGGGAGCTTTGAATCAACTCCAATTAAGACTCCACCTCCCCGTCTAGAGGAACGGTCATACCTATATATTGTGTACTTACCTGGAAAAACTTCGGAGCTAAAGATCTCCGGCTTCAACCAGGTTTCTGTAAACACAATATGCAAGGAAAGGCTATCGGAATACAATTTAGTGAGCTTGCTACGCAAGCTTCTTGCATTCTGATAGGAAAGAAGGAGGTTAGAAGTTAGTTTTTTGAAATTGGTGCACTGGTTTGGCCTCGACTAGGAAGTTTTACTCCCACGGGCCCCTTCTTCTTTATCTTAGCGTCGAACTCTTTTACAACCATATTATCCGGCCAAAAGTCGCCCGAGCATATGGCTTCAAAAAGCTCGTTAGGGACAGTTATTTTGAAAGATGAAATGTCTCTAGCATAAGAAAACTTAAACTTTTCCACCTTTACACTATTACAATCGGCTTTAGTTTTGTCTTGTATATAGGACAATACATCAGAAGATGTTTGATCAGGGGAAAGCCGAGAAACGAAAATTTGTTTCTTTAGTGGAACCACTGAAAGGGATTTTGGTGGAGCAGACATTGTTTCTGCAAAACCAACTTGAGCCGGTTGTCCGGACTCAGTAGTCACTTGTGGTGGTGATGCTACATTCTAAAAGAGAGAGGAGGAATTGTGAATCCACTACGGACAAATCGGAATTCATAGAAGTCCCTAGTTGCACGCATTCTGTTACGGATTGTTCGGATACCGAATCTTTTTTAGCTACTGATCTTAGCAACATTTGAGGGTTTGCTGCAATCAGCTGCTTATCCGCCGGAATGCTTTGTTGTTCTTTTCGGTTGCGGGGTGTTCCCCTTTTGCTGCTTACCACCAGCGGCCTTTTTGCGCTTAAGGGAACTCTTCTAATAGCTTACGACTATTAAACTGCGAGTCCAGCGCAGAGAGGAGATCATCAGCTCGGCGAAAACTATCTCTAGCAGCTCCGAAACAGCTAATCAGCCCCATCAGGCCGCCTTCAGTTTGGCGCATGAACGATTTCATCTCGTTCGCAACCTCGACACAAGCGTCACAACAAAACTGCAAGTTGGGCCCCTTTGAAAGGTCATCACTTGTCCGGCCAGTAAAACCGGCGCACTTGGTGTGCACCATATTTTCACACAGCCAGCAAGTCATATTAGACTGGTCAGCCCTGATTACAAGGCTTCATTTTTTGCAGAAGCAGACTAAATTTTTATTATTCATTTTATTTATAGGGACCACTGTACCAAGAAAGCGAATTGAAATTTATAAGCGAGCAGTTAAAAGTACCGCAAGAGCGCAGAAACTGAACGCTTAGAACTTTCAAATCAAAGGGAGCAAGAGAGCGGGAGCGTAAACAAGTTAAAGTGCATGCACAAAAGAGAAACGGCGGGGATATAAGAAAAGAAAACACAGATAAGAATTATGAAAACTAAAACAATTTATTAGTATTAACACAAAGTGCACTCGCGAAGCGAACGGAGTTTAAATTTATGTTTGAATAACCGGAAGAAAATTAAAATTGTTTTGATAAAACCCACCGATGAGGATAAACGAAAACAAAATACAAAATTCGAAGCGCAGAAAAAAAACACGACCGTTCACTTTGAAAGTCAAAGACGTACGACACTTACTTAATAAAAACTAGTATTAATCTCCACGTTCGACGGTGCAGACGTGTAAAATTATGTAGGTGTAATAATTTTAAAAATTTGTTTTTCATTGTCTAAATTTAAGTTATTTTATGTGTTTTTAGGTTGTTTATAGTTGCACTTCGGCAACCTATATAGAAATTTTTAAAAAAGTAAATTTTTTACTTTCTTATGATGAAAATAATCAGTATCGTGTCCTGAGTCGACGATAACGAAATGATGAAAAGATTAATGAGACTCGTAATATTAATGTAAGCACAAAAGCAGAACAAACTAATGTTTGTTTTGATCATGGCATCGCGCAAGGGTAACTAATGTGCAATATTGCAGAAAACATTAATACCGTGCATCGTGCAAAGGTATTTGGTAAACCGCAAAATTAAATTAAATAAAAAACGAATAAGAGCACATACAAAGAAGAAATTGTTGCCATCGGAAGCCACTGCATCGCGCAAGGGTAACGGTTGAGCGACAATTAAAACATGAAATAAAAGAACAAGAAATACAACGGAACCCGATACCACTACATCGCGCAAGTCTATAGAAGGGTATGGTAGGTATAAGAAAATAAACACATTTACAAAACTTCAAACACAGCACTTTATCTGAAAAAAATAAACAAATTAAACAAATAGTAATAACAGAATTTTACAGATAAAGCTCACATACAAGTGAGGTCACTTCCAAGAAAGAGGATCAGTTATCTGTCATGTACAACACACACCAGGAGAAAAGATGAGAAAATATATTATTGAATAATAGTATACATATATATACAATATAGATATAATAATTAAACAGTCTTCGACTATCTCTCGTCGCGAGCGGACGTCTCTTATGTCCAAACAGAGGTTCTCGATCGGTCACTGTTCTTTTTGGACCCACGTGGTTCTTATCTTTTTTAATTTTTCATCGTATTTTGAAATAGTCTTCAATCCACTGTTTATATAAACAATTAACGTATAAAAACCAATAAGCCACATCATGGGCCCAGGCCCTCCAAACCTGGGCGACAATCGGTTTGCGCCGCTTGCCATCAGCCCACCATAAAAAAAAGAAGACAACCTCAAAAACTGAATATTGCATTCCCTGAACTTCCACCTACCTCAGTTGATAATCCAAGATATATAACAATCGCCTCCATCAATACTGAAAAGACAATTTCTCAATTCTCATGCTTCGCCGTCCACCGCGCCCTTAAAATGATCTCCAAAAACATTTTGACCATTTCGATTCTTAGAGGCGAAAATTTACTTATGCTAGTTAAATCTCAAGCCGATGCTGATAAGTTTATAAATACTACCGAGCTCACCGGTATATGCAAAGTACAGTGTAAGCTCCACGAGGCCCTCAATTTTGTGAAAGGGACAGTTTATGCCCCGTACCTCTGCGACATTCCCGAGAAAGAAATCGTCGATGAACTTAAAACACAAAAGGTTACGGAAGTTTATAAATTTATGAAACCCTACGATGGTGTATCCAAGCCCAGCGGAGTCATCCTAATAACCTTCGAACTCTATAACCTCCCATCTAAAATCGAAATTTCTTGGCATTCAGTTAAAGTTCGCGAGTACATACCAAACCCCATGAGGTGCAAGTCTTGCCAACTCCTCGGTCACACAACCAAAAAATGCGTAAACACCCCAATCTGCGCTGAATGTGCCCTACCACCCCATTCCCCAAACAAATGCACTAAAATCTGCTGTGCCAATTGATCTGGCGAGCATTCGGCCTCTTCTCCTGCATCACATGCATACTTACAAGAAATCCATGCTGAATATGAAAGCAGCAGCCGAGCAACATCTTTAAATCATAATAAATCAACATCACACAATATTAATTTAAATGCCCACGAACCTGACGATGCCATGAGTGATTCATCGCCAATCGTCAATCCAAAACCAAACCAAATAACATCCTCTCTCTCTTCCCACTTATGTCCATTACACTAGTACAATGGAACATGAACAATTACCACGAACTACAACTTTTGATTAACAATACCAACCCTGATGTTATTTGCCTTCAGGAAACACATATTAATGCCAACCTAGCGAATAATGCTTACCCCAAGCAATTTATTGGATACTTTTATAACTTTAGCTCTATTACCTATGCCAAACAAGGTGTTAGCATACTCGTACGTAAAGACATTCCCCACAAGCCCATACCAATCAACAGCAATACTTGACCTTTAGGTATTGAAATCCTAGCCCTGTATTTGTAATACATATTGTAAGGATGTTTTCTCGGCCGGGGTACAGATCTCAGTCGGATCCAAGAGTCCTTCACAAGAAATTTGTAAATCACCGAAACACCGGGCTAGAGAGTTCCGTTCTACAGGTGAACGGATGATTTTTAATGGGGACACGTGGACGTGTGGAATCCTTGTCGTGTGTTTCGCGTCGAGGGCGAAAAATCCACCGGGCTGGACCTTCGGGCGAGGCCGAGCCGGGGGAAAACTGGGTGGTCGTTGAAGTCCTGGATCTCGCGTCAAGGGCGAAAAATCCACCGGGCTGGACCTTCGGGCGAGGCTGAGCCGGGAGAATACTCTGCGGGTGTTGAAGTCCTGGGTCTCGCGTCGAGGGCGGAAAATCCACCGGCCTGGACCTTCGGGCGAGGCCGAGCCGGGAGAATACTTTGCGGGTGTTGAAGTCTTGGGTCTCGCGTCGAGGGCGGAAAATCCACCGGCCTGGACCTTCGGGCGTGGCCGAGCCGGGAAGATACTTTGGGAGGGGGGGCCGGATAGTAAAGGGACAGAGGGATTCGACTTGTCTGACCGGCCGGGACGGGTGTCCACGTGCCAGTCTCCAAACTACTACGTAGACCAGACACTAGGTTAATAGATCCGGTGGGACGGGTGTCCACACTCAAATCCCAAACTACGCAGGGGGATAGAGAAACTACCGGAGAACGGATCCGGCGGGACGGGTGTCCACGCACAAATCCCAAACTACGCAAGAGGCGGGGAAACTACCGGGGAATGGATCCGGCAGTACGGGGATCCACGCACAAATCCCAAACTACGCAAGGGGGGTGGGGAAACTACCGGAGAACGGATTCGGTGGGACGGGTATCCACGCACAAATCCCGAATTACGCAAGGGGGCGGGGAAACTACCGGGGAACGGATCCGGCGGGACGGGTGTCCACACACAAATCCCAAACTACGCAAGGGGCGGGGAAACTACCGGATCGAACGGGAGGGGGTCCGCGTTCGGGTCCAATGATACTACTAGGAGCAAAAACTACGGCTACAGTGGCGAGCGGGAAATATGTCCGCGTTCGGGCCCACTTGTAGTCGTGAGAAGAAGGTTAGGTTACTTTGCTAACTACGAAATAAAATACACACGATCGGTAAATATGATTAAACAATCGTAACACTTTATTAAGATTGTCCTCACTCGAGTCCGCTACACCGTTCTGAGCGTATGAGAACCTATTTCGTACCAACCTCTTAAATTTCACCCGCGATAGACAGCGTGGCGCTTGGCCAAATCCAAAAAAACGACGGAACACTCGCGATGGGAGAACTGCGAAAGGTCGCGTTGGGCGTCCCGTTTGACCTGCTTTGCGAATAATCTTACGGACCGCACGTGGGGCCTCGAAGTTTCGTCGATGTCGTGTCCCGATCACACGTCTGCCTCGTTCCGCGATCCCGAGAGAAGAGCCAAGAGGCCCTGCTCCAGGTTATGGTGTGATCGCGTGCCCTTTTCTCCTTGTTCCCGCATTCGGGATTTCTAGTATTTTCCTACTACTGGTATCTTAGCTCCTTGCTTTTCTAGTATTAAATGCGCCTCGTCTAAATATCGGTTAGCGTTGCCACCCTGGGATTTGAACTTAGATATAACTTATTTAATCTTACTATGTCTTAATATTTATTGAACTCCAAGTAATTTCTCTTAAAACTATTATAAATGTAAGAAAAGCCATTGTGGCGTACACGCCTCCTAGGCGGGTTCGTCACAATATATACCTCCATCTCAACTAGTGGCAGCCAACGAAATTCTTAAAATAGTAGATCTTTCTAGCAAGCCAATCCTATATGTGGGAGATTTTAATGCTTGGAGTCCATTGTGGGGATCATCTTCGCATAACTCCAGAGGGTTTCAAATAGAAGAAGTCATAAACAAATCAACTTTAACGCTACTCAATGACGGCTCCGCTACCCATCATTCCACTCACAACTCATTAACAGCTATTGATCTTACATTAGCCTCCGCATCGATGTTCCCTTTCTGTAAGTGGTCCGTAAAAGACTCTCTATACGGAAGCGATAACTATCCTTTAAAGACAAAGATTCAGTTTCAAACTAATCCCATAAACATACTGCCATCTCCTAAATTTGAAATAGACAAAGCCAATTGGGATCTGTATCGCGCCAAATGCAAAGATTAATTTAATTTCCCTGCAACATTCGACTTAAACCTGTTTGCCGCCAAAATAATAAAAGGAATCAAAGCCTCAGCTAATGTAGCAATCCCACAAACCAAACCCTTTCTACATCCGCGTAATGTTCATTGGTGGAGCAAAACTCTGCAAGATCTAAGGCAACAAAAGCAATCCCTTTGGCACGCATACAAACAAACTCAGAGCACCGCTGCTTTAATTTCTTTCAGAAAATCGAATGCTCTTTTCAAATACAATGCCAAAAAAGCAAAACGGGAATCCTTTGAAAGATTCACTTCGAATATAAGCCCTCTATCATCGACCAAGAAAATTTGGTCTGACCTAAATCGCTTAATAGGTAGTTTCTCAAATACCCTCAGGACAATTAAATATAACAACGAAGTTCTCCACCACTCCGTAGATATTTCCGATTCATGTGGGAACTTTTAGTCGGAATACTCTAAGGACGACAATACAAGACTCGTAAAGAAAAAATTCTTTCTCAGGAAAACACCCGGTATAGACCGAATTTCATACCCAATGCTTAAACAGTTGCCCTCCGAAGCTAAATACCGCCTATTAGAAATGTATAACACTATGCTCGCTAGGGGTACCTACCCTCATGTGTGGAAATCTGCCATAATTATCCCTATCTTAAAACCTAACAAACCAACACACGAAATAACATCATTTAGACCTCTTTCTTTACTCCCATGTTTAAGAAAGACCCTAGAAAAAATGTTAGCCAAAAGGTTAATGTGGTTCATTACAAAACAAAAACTTATCAGCTCCCACCAAACAGCTTTTAAGCAACGCATAGCACTCTTGATTCCCTTCTGCATTTCCACCATTACGCATCGGATGCCCTTTCTACCAAAAATCATGTTACCATATTGGCAACTGATTTTGAAAGGGCTTTCGATAACGTGGGGGTGCATACAGTATTGGATCAACTTTGCCGGTGTGGAGAAGACCTTCAACTTAGCGAAGGCTTTCATGATCAACCGTTCTATCCGAGTAAGAGTTAACAACACTCTATCTAAATTCTATATTCTCCACAATGGCATCCAACAAGGATCACCCTCTCTGTGGTATTGTTCATGATTGCCTTCCAGTCCTTAAATAACATAATATTAAGACATAAGCAAATTAAACTGTCAATTTATGGAGACGATGCCATAATTTTTAGCAAATGTAAGAATACTACTACAATAAATAATAAGTTTAAGGAAGTCCTTAATGAAATCCAAATCTGGGGTAACACCTCCGGTGGAACCCTTGCTGTAAATAAATGTAAGGTTTTTCATATTTGTAAAAAGCAGCGCTGTACATACCCACCATTATCGTACAATGACATAGATATAGAACGCGTTTCTTTTCATTAAATACTTGGCCTGACGATTGATAAACGACTCACATTTAAACAACACTGTACCGAACTTAGAATTAAACTTATCAATAGACTAAACATTATTAAATTCTTAACATCTAAGCGATCTCTCATCCACCGAACCACACTTATACAAGCAACAAGAGCTTTGTTGCTGTCCATAATTGATTATGGCTTCCCCATCTACGGCTGGTGCGCGCCATCGAACTTAAGAAAAATCTTACCTCCTTACCATGCGGCCGTCAGGCGTAGCATTGGCGCATTTCCAACGACCCCAACTAAATGCATCCAAGCCGAAGCAGGATTACCGGACATTAAAAACAGAGTCGCGCAAACTACATTTAAATTAATACGAAAACTCATGTGCTCAACCAACTCTATTCCGCTGAAGGACTATGAAGTTGCCTCGAAGCACCGTAGGAAATTCAAAGTCCAATCTACGTTACGAAGATGTATAACCTTTATCAAGAGACACAACATAGGATCGCCTTATCGTTGAAACGAAGTCATTCCATCCCCTCCGTGGAAGTTACGCTCCACCGCTATAGACACTACACTTCATGATTTCCAAAAATCAAGGACTCCAATCACAACGTTTAAGCAGCTATTTGAAGAACTTACCTACTTACTTATAAATACTCCGATAAAAATGGCTTTACAGCAATGGTTCAAAGTCCGACGCCACAACCACCTTTGCAGTGGTTGACCAACACGGATTAATTGTTTCATGGGGTCAGCTACCTCACCACTTCTCAGGTTTTTCTGCGTAAGCAGTAGCTATTGTTAAGGCAATTAAATTCGCTCTCGAACTTAAGGGAAGATATATCATTTGCAGTGATAGTCTGTCCACCCTGCAAGGAGTACAAAACTTCTACAATAACAATAACCTTTTATCCGAAATTCGTCACCTCTGCATCAAAAACAATAGTAAAATTAAACTATTATGGGTCCCGACTCATAAAGGAATAATTGGTAACGAGTTAGCCGACAAAGCTGCAAAATTAGCCGGACGGGCTCCGTGCCACACAATCATACCTGGAGTCCAACAGAACATCTGGAAAAACATCAAAAACATTTTGCTGGACATCGAACTGGAAGTCTGGTCGTCGTTTAACCACTGGTATAAACAATTTAACCCCGACAAGAAAGACATCAAGTTCCCTACTTCGATCAACGGAAGGGAATGCGCCATTTTCACTCAATTAAAAACTGGTATTTAAATTTTTGTTTTGCCTTTTTTTTTATTTTTTCTGAATTCTCAACATTTGAAGAATATTGCGTTAAAATTTTAGATTGATCCGAGTAAAACTTCCGAAGTTATAGGTGAGTTAGCTCGTTTTGTATTCGATTTTTGGGTGTCTAAAAACTCAAAAACGCTTTCCTGAAAAGTTGCCATTTCAAAGTCGGTGAACACGATCCTGCAAGATCTACTGGACGAATCATTTTGAAATTTTGCACACTATTTCTGTACCTAAATCCTCAGGTACTGACGTCGAGTTTTTTTTTTTACTGATTATTTTTCATTTTATAATAACTAATATATCGAATTTTTAGGCTAAATTTACGTTTTTTACGTGTTACCAAAAATTGAATAAAAAAAACTCAACGTAGTTACCTTTAGAAACATCTTAACTAATTAAAAATATTTTATTTTTTTTCTGATGATCCAGTAACAAATTTTGCTGTTCACCGCAAAACCTTTTTTCTTGGAGGCGCCTACGGAGCTTGGCTGCGAACGGCTAATTTATTTTTTTTTCGATGAAAATCTGTGAACACATTGCTTAAATGTTGTACTTATAAAATAATTAATCTGACATTAATCGTATTGTGTCTTGGCCTTTTCTTGGCCGAATTAACCATACCCCCCTTAATACAATGGCGAAACAAGAACATTTGGGAATGCAACAAGCAATGTTTGAGATGTTAGGCACGATACAAATTTCCGATGTAATCCGGTCGATGGACGTTAAGGATTTAACAGGATTTAACAGGCAACGCTTTGGTTTCAATAGGAAATGAAGGTATAATAATTACTATACTCGGGATAATGGAGGATATAGGTAGAATGGAGGAAATAATAGGAATTACAGGTGGAATAGGAAAGAGAACAGAAATAGAGGATATGACGACCTGTCGACCTCTAATTCAACAGATTATAATAGATAGGCAATTATGCCAAAACAAGATGTTGCCCACTTACCCGCCCAACCGATCAAGGGGCGCAGCTGTGTATCGTACGGCACGATTCGCGAGAAGATAGACGCGAGATAACATAATATAGGTAAAAGTCCGGGGAAAAAAGTAATAGTAAGATCAATTTTGTGCCAATAAAGCTACCATTAATCGTTTTAGGAGCGGCAGAGAGTCAAGATTTGAGATTATAAGAACAAGTCTATTATAGTCAGAACATAATACTCTGAAAGGCTCATGCAAGGCATAGTTAGATCTACAATGATTTAAAATTAGGGGAATATAATTTCTAGTTAATCTACTTGGCACAGAAAAGTTTAGCCGACTTACAAAGGCGGGGGAGTCCATATCACCATATATAAGGTTATAAATGAAGACAGTACCAAGAATCGTTCTACGGTTGGCTAGGGAGGGTAAATTAATCAACAGAAGTCTACTAGAATAAGAAGGTAAGTTAAGATTTGCATCCCAAGCAAAAAGAAGAAAGTTTTTTGTACTGATTCAATACGACCAATATGTATTCCGTATTGTGGACTCCATACGGGAGACCCATACTCCAGAATCGTACGGACTAGCGAAATAAATAAAGTTTTAGTTAAATAAGGATCATCGAATTCTTTTGACCACCTTTTAATAAATCCAAGCACTCCTCTGGCTTTATTAACCATGGACGAAATGTGGTTTGAAAATTTTAGTTTGGGTCCAAGAGAACGCCAAGATCGTTTACAAGAGTTATTCTATCCAAAGAGCTGTCACTTAATGTGTAAGTCGCGTATATCGGATTGACCCGATAAAAAGTCATCAGCTTGCACTTGGAACCCTTGTGGGACACCGGAGGAAACACGGAGAATTTCAGAAATTATATTTTTAAAAAGGTCACAAAGACCTGCCATTTAGATAACTTGCGTTCCAGTTAAGGAGATCAACTGGAAAACCTAGCAGGTCAAGTTTTTGAACAAGAAGTAAGTGATTTACAGAGTCAAATGCTTTACTAAAGTCAGTGTAAATGACGTCTGTTTGAAAACTACTGTTGAAGCCCTTTATCACAAATGTAGTGAGCTCTAGAAGGTTTGTGATTGTGGATCTACGTTTAATAAATCCGTGTTGACACGGAGACATAATTGATCTACAAAGGTATTGCAAATGAGGATTAATGATTTTTTCAAATGCTTAGCTGACAACTTAGATATACCTCCATAGTTACTCCTTCCAAATATTTGGGAATTGGGAACTTTCTAGAGATAAGGTAAGCAACTTGTGAAGAGATTTGCACAGGGCCTTCGCGCAATAGCTAAGCACGCACCCAGGAATGCCATCGGGCCATGGCGAATAAACAGGCTTAATTCGAAGAAGATCCAAAAGAAGAGAACTTTCTGTTAAAGTGGTACAGAATATGAGGTTTGACTTGGATATGGTGTAAGAATAAGGCTGTGATGAATAATCTAAAGTAGAGTATGTCATTTGAAAAAATTGGGCAAATAAATCGGCAACTTAAGTGTGTCAACTCTTTGCTAAATCAAGGTGATTTATTGGAAATTGCGGATAGTACCACGGAACACAGGAATTAAAATAAGAGTTTATTGCAGTGTAAAAAACATTAACTGCATCGGACATATTATTGCATAAGTAAAGATCAGACCAATTAAAGCCAGAAATAAAATTATTAAGCCTCAGAAAGTCTGCCTTGCGAAAACAATGTATTCGCTTGTATGATTTTTCTGATCCGATTTTTTTGCATTAATGTCTACCCAAACTGTTCAAGAATGTGTGCCCAAAATTTCAGAAGAAAATTCAAAATATTAAAAAAGTTACAGGAGAAATAGTGAGCAAGCGGTTAGTTCAATAATATTACGATTTTTTATATACGAAAATTTTGACGTACGATTGCTCGGTTTTTCATTTTTTACAATTTTTCCTAATTGGCCGGAAAGATAGGAAAAAAATTAAACGCCCTATCAAAACTAGACATAAAATTAATACAAATATTTTTTCTTGATTTGCGAAAAAGGTTTGAATTTCTCACTTTTTTTCAATTTTCTTGGCTTAACTAAAAGCTATACTATTGAAAATATATAATTTGTTGGGTTTTATTGTTTCAGATGGAAATTGCGACCTCCATCTTTTCCTTGCACGACACATGCAAACTCGAGTCGCCTCGGCGAAATGCTTGTACCAGGCATAATATGACAACCATAGGATATAGTCGGCCGATCCTTATGAAATTTTGTAGGTCAGATTGATTGCCCAAATATAAAACCCATAGAAAATCCCTTCCTAACTTAACAAACACCAAAGTTATGGCATTTCCGATCAATCAGTTATATGGCAGCTATAAGATATAGTCGGCCGATCCCGGCCGTTCCGACTTATATACTGCGTGCCAAGGAAAGAAGGGTGTGTGCAAAGTTTCAATTCGATATCTTTCAAACTGAGAGACTAGTTCGCGTAGAAACAGACAGACGGACAGACAGACGGACAGACAGACGGACAGACGGACATGCTTATATCAACTCAGGAGGTGATCCTGATCAAGAATATATATACTTTATAGGGTCGGAGATGTCTCCTTCACTGCGTTGCACACTTTTGACCAAAATTATAATACCCTCTGCAAGGGTATAAAAAGGTCCCGGGTAAATATTTTTTGAAGCTTCTTAACTGGGCCCCCCTTAAATATAGTTAGTTACAGTATTGATTAAGCAGCTTACTTGAACAATATTGTGGAAAGCAAACTTCTCGTTGTGCCTAAATTTATTTTAGCAGGGGCAGAATTAAATAGGATTATAGAGTTCGTCGAGAGTCAAGGGCTCAAAATTGTTTCAAATAAACAAGAGTACGAGTTAATAAATATACATTTCCAATTAAATGAAGCAGACATAATATTTAGAATAAGAGCTCCAATTTTTGAGCCAACCGTTTAACAATTATATCATGTTATACTAATTCCACTTAATGGAACACACGTATTAGTAATACCTAATTACGTAGCAATTAATAAGTATAAGTATCGGGGGCAGTAGTAATCAAATTTGCAAGCTGCTCGATCGTATATGTATTCAAAATGCAACTCTGAAAACAAGCGCGGAGAAAATGAACGAAGGGAGAGTCAGTCGTCGTTCTGCAAGCGTGAAGTGTGGATGCAAGAAATAAAGACTGATTGATATAACCAAACGTATTTTAAATAGCAGTATCACTCAGACTCCTACAAATTCAGAAGCGGGCGTAACCAGAATGAATAGCAGTTCGGAGCTAAATTCAGTGTCGGTAGTTCAGTTAAAGAGATGGTTAAGATGGTTAAAGACGAATTAATTCTGAGGCTGGACACAATGAGCAATACCGATAAAATTGAACAGGATATTCAAAAGGAAATGCACAATTTCATTGCTGCTTCGAAGCCGGCCAACAGCAAGACGAACAGAGCCGAATGGCCAACAAAAACGGACAGCGCGAAAATATCAACGGCGAAATGTCTTGGAGGATGGCGGTGGAAGCTTTGAGTGTATACGACGGACAGACATGTGCTCGCATGTGGATAGCGCAAATGAAAAATATTTCCAATATTTTTGGAATTACTGGAACTCAAATGCGCATGCTTTTCGTAAGCAAGGTCAAAGGCAAAGTTAACACCTGGTTATACGAAGATCCAAGTCGGGCCTTGCAACCAATGGATGACCTATGCGACCAGATGATTTCGATGTTCGGTGAAACGCAGTCGAAGTTAGAAAAGCGTCGGAAATTCGAGTCTCGTATCTGGCAATCTGATGAGAAGTTTGGAAAGTACCTGAATGAAAAGCTGATGCTAGCCCAGAACATCAGTTTGGATCAAGAAGAACTACTAGATCGAATTATTGAGGGCATACCAAACGGAAATTTGCGCAACCAAGCGCGAATTCAATGTTTTCGGGATGTCTGCGTTTGCAGACTTACCGAAAAAGCGAACGAACGTACCCGAAAAAGAGACTGCGTCGGTGGATCGAGCTGCTGGCAACGAAATTCGGTGCCACAACTGTAATGCTAGAGGCCACTTCGCTAGAAATTGTCTGAAGCCGAAGAGACAGCCCGGATCATGTTTTGCTTGCGGAGAAATGGGACACTGGGTAGGACAATGTGCACAGAACAAAAGCAACAAGAGAGCTGACAACAATTACGTAAGACATGTTAAAATACATTTTGTAGAATGCCTCATAGCCTCGGGTAGTCCGATTTCTTTAATTAAAACTTGTATGGTACCCAGTATTGCCGGAGGACAAGCGGTATTATGGTTTAAATAAAAGTTATTTGCAAACCAAAGGAAAAATATTATTTTATTTAATAATTGTGAACGAAGAATCTATGAGTCATGATGCTATTTTGGGAAGCGATTTCATGGAAGCGTGCAACATAAATTTAGACTTATGTAATTTAAAAATAATAACTGTTGAAGCGAAAAAAGAAGAAAATAGTGGTGAAGATGAAAATTGTTATGAAAAAGCTGAAAATTGTTATGAAAAAGAAGAAAATAGAAAATAGTACGAAAACTTTTATGAAAATAGTGAAAATTCTAGTAATGAATCGGAAAAGGAAGAAACATTTAACGATGTTGAGATGAAATTATTAAATATAAATATAGATGAGAATGAAGTGAAAATGAGTATAGAATATATGAAAAAGTGGATTACAAGGTTCGATGTCAGTTTATTAAAAAAACCCAGACCAGAAAATCCCGAAGTAAAATGTGAAATTAAATTGACTTTAGAAAATTCCAAAACATTTAGTTGTTCGCCAAGACGATTATCTTATGTGGAAAAAGAAAAATTACAAGTATTGTTGGATGAATATTTGAAAAATAACAAAATATGCATAGATTATAGAAAATTGAATAAAGTAACAACGAAAGACAACTATCCGTTGCCACTAATTGATGATTTGTTGGACAGGCTTGTTATTAAAACTATATTTTCAGGAGTCAGTCAATCAGTCAAAGGTTTATCAACAAAATTTTTGACGATATGATAAGAAAAATAAAGTAATTATATACATGGATGATATTATGATAGCTAGTGAGAATTTAGAAGAACATTATGAAACAATGAAAGAGGTATTAAACAGATTAGTAAAGAATAAATTGGAATTAAGGATGGACAAGTGCGAATTTTTACAATCGAGTGTAGAGTATTTAGGTTTTGTTATTACGAGCAAAGGAATTTAGGCAAATAATAAAGGCATAGAAGCAGTGCAAAATTTTCCTGTCCTGGACAAGGTGCATTTAGTTAGGAGTTTTCTGGGGCCATGCTCCTACTTCAGGAGATTTATAAAGGATTTTTCAACGATAGCTAAGCCGATGTATGATTTACTTAAGAAGGATAGAGAATTTACGTTAGGGGAAATGGAATTAGAATGTTTTAATAATTTAAAGTAAAAGTTAGTAGAAGCGCCAGTTTTAGCATTATACCACTATAAGGATGAAGTAGAATTACACACAGATGCCAGTAAATTAGGTTTTGGTGCGGTTTTGTTTCAACGAAAAGATGATAATAAACTACATCCTATATTTTTTTTTCCAAGGCTACCACAAAAGATGAAGCTAAATTTCATAGTTTCGAATTAGAAACATTAGCAATTATTTATGCGCTAAGGAGGTTTCGGATTTATGTTCAATGAAAAAAGTTTAAGGTAACATTAAACAAAGTCGAGTTGAGCAATAGTAAAGACATATTGGTTCCCAAAAATTAAGGAAAAGGTTGTAAGGCATATAGAAAATTGTTTAAGATGTATTGCGTATTCGCCTAAGTCCGGAAAAAGTGAGGGATTGTTACACAGTATTCCGAAAGGAAATAAACCGTTTGAGCTTGTACACATAGATCATTACGGACCAATTGATGCAGGAATATCTCAAAAGCATTTGTTTGTTGTTATAGATGGGTTTACTAAATTTACTAGGCTGTATCCGACAAAGACAACAAAGACCAAGGAAGTTATAGTAGCTTTATCAGATTATTTTCGTGCTTATAGTAGACCAGTATGCATTGTGTCAGACAGGGGTAGCTGTTTCACTTCAGAAGAATTCGCGGAATTTTTAAATAAATTGTGTATAAAGCATGTTAAAATTGCAACGGGATCTCCGCAAGCCAATGGCCAAGTAGAAAGGGTCAATCGGAGTTTGGGTCCAATGATAGCCAAGTTAACGGATTCTGAGAAAGGTATGCACTGGGACACAGTAATATTCACTCAACAATACAATTCAAAAAAGTATCAGTCAAATTCCAAGTAGGATGTTGTTTGGCATTGAACAAAAGGGAAAAGTTGTAGATGAACTAAAACAAAAGCTTAAGGAAATGTATATTGTAGCGGAAAATAGAGATTTAAATAAAATTCGAAGCGATGCTGGCCAAAAGCAAAAAGAAGCGCAGATGAACAACGAAAAACATTATAATGAAAAAAGGAAAGAAGTTGCTGGGTACAAAATAGGTGGCTATATAATGGTTACACATTTTGACAGCACTCCAGGACAATCAAGAAAGCTACTCTCAAAACATAAAGGGCCATATATAATATGATAGACAAGATTTTGAAATTCTAAAAGTTTTTAAATAAATGATGTGGAGGGGTTCCAATTGACACGTAACCCGTGAAAGGGTACATGGAGTAGCCAAAACATAAAACCTTGTGTTGATGAACGGATTGCATCCATAATTTGAATTTGAATTATTTTTATTTGTGCCATGCGAAATACTATTTTTGGTTTATCGATAACAAAGTAATACGACTACACCGAAATATGTCTATTCAATAAAAGTTTAGTATACAGTCCAATCAAATCGGAAATAAACCGTGTTTATTCTTCATCATAATATTTGGTCCTTCTAGCCAAATTTAGCAATTGATTAACATGGATCAATTAAAGCTTTTGAAGGCAGCAAGAAGCCATGCGAAGGCAAGCATTACGCGTTTGTTAACGGCGTCACAAGATCCACGTGCGGGATCAAACTGGGAACTGGATGAAATCACATTCTCATTGGAAAGGCTCAACCACGTTTGAGACCATTAGCGATCAAATGGCCCTTTATGAAGAACAAGAGGGGTACGTCGATCCAGCCATCGACAACGAGAGGTACGAGGATAAGTACTTGGAAGCAAACACATTGTTTCACACCATCAAACGGCGCTGTCAATCAGCGACAGAGAAGGCAGCAACGGTAGGCAATCTGGCAACCTTGGCGATGCCGCATCAAGTTCATCTGGATGGGGAAACGAAAGCCTTGCTCTTTTTTTTACAACGACAACAGGAACTGAATGAGCGTTTAGCTGAGCAACAATCAACGTTTTTGAGGGCAAACTCGGCAGTAAATGTAATGCACAACGAACTGCCAAAATTCTACAAGGAGTGGCCAGCCTTTAAAAACATCTTCGAGAGTACGATTCATAGCAAGCCGCATTTGACAGCAATGCAAAAGTTCCACTACTTAAAAACGTATATTACGGGAGAAGCAGCTGACTTGATTCGTCATATGCCAATAACGGATGCTGCTTACGAGGCTGCTTGGAGTTGCCTAATTGTTCGATACAACAGACCACGTCACATTGTCAACACTCTGCTGGAAACGTTTGCAGTTCTGCGCAAGGTGACCGACGGAGCCACGGAGATTGTTCGAGGATTGGATGCAGCAGGGCAAACTAACAGGGACTGCTGGATCATACACTTCATTCTGGCCAAGATCGACGCTGAAACTCGACGTAAATGGATTGATGGAAGCCGAGAACTTCAATCTCCGTCTGTGGATGATTTACTCAAGTTTTTAGACCGACGCTGCGAGGAATTTGAGCTTAGCAAAAGTGACTCGGACATCGACTTCAAGGGTGGCCCACAACCAAGCAAAGCAAAGCGTTCGTCACACGCTTTAGTATCGATGGAAGAAAATGCTTGTGCGAAATGTAACTCTGAGGAGCACAAAATCTACGGTTGCCCAAAGTTTGCTGAAGCATCAACAATAAGCCGGAGAGTGCAGACGTGTTTTGCGCGAGCTCCGGGAAAAAACCGCTTAAAAGTGAAAAACAATAACTAAAAATACTGGAGTGGTGTAATAAAGGCAATCTTATTGCTAAAAACAGTAAATAATAATTAGTGCTATGTATAAAACTAGTGCAAAGTTATTATAAAAACTAAGAAGTGCCACGAGTGATAGCTCAATGAGCAGCGATTCAAAAAATGAGCGTAGAAGCTCCGTAGACCAGAGAAACAGTTATATCTCTTATTTCTCAACCCGTGGGACAGAAGAAGAAAGAACTTCTTCAAAGAGCAACTCAGCCCTACTGACCATTGACAGTGCGAGAGCACGGTCTTGTTCTCCCGCCCTACTCACACCAACTCCCACTTCATGGAGCTTGCAGTGTAGAACCCCACCCCCAGCTTCGACTCACAGCTCACCAGCCACGAGCACTGCGACCTCTTTAATTTCTGCAACCGCAGCCACTGCAACTTCAACATCAACGGTCGCCGTTAACAACAACGCGATTTCGAATGCGTTTGCAACTTCTGCAGCGCCGAAAAAAACTACAAAGCCAATTGTAAGTACGAGTGCCAATATCGGCAATATCAAACAACAACAAGTGGGTCCGGCTATAAAGACTGGCATGGATCGTTAGCCCGCAAAATAAAATGGTTGGAAATAAACCAAAACAAAATTGCCCTAGTAAAGGCAGCGAACAACCAGGGGCATCTAGTAACAACAGATTCGCCCTATTGTCGGAAATTGATAATAATCAATCCGAGTCTGGACAGGCTCTTCAAAAGAAACCAAAGCCCCCACCAATTTACATAAGGGAACAGAACTCAAATGCCCTTGTAAAGAAAATTGTTGTGCTGGTCGGGAATGACAACTTTTATGTTACTCCTATTGTTAAAGGGAATATTCATGAAACAAAGCTTCAAGCTAAAACTGACAATCAATTCAGAGCTGTAACTATTTACCTAGACGAGGCTAGGAAACCCTACTACACGTACCAGCTCAAGAGTAGCAGGGGCTTGCAAGTAGTCGTAAAGGGGACTAGAGCCCGACGTATCCACCAATGAGATAAAAGAGGCACTGAAAGAAAAAGGATTCTTCCCCAAAAATATTATTAATATTATCAACAAAAATAAAAAGCCGCAACCACTCTTTAAGGTCGATCTGGAGCCAGAAAGCAGAGCCTTGAAGAAAAATGAAGTGCACCCGATTTACAAACTGCAATTCCTGTTGCATAGAAAGATTGCTGTTGAAGAACCGCTCAAGCGGAATGGCCCGCTGCAATGCACAAACTGCCAAGACTATGGACACACCAGAAACAACTGCGGGCTTCGTTCAGTCTGCGTAGCTTGTGGTGGCTTCCACAAATCCGAACCTTGCCCTGCAAGCAAAGAAGACCCAAAGACAAAGAAATGCGCTAACGGTGGAGATAACCATACCGCAAACTAAAGAGGCTTCCCGGTCTATAAAGAGCTGAAGAGTCAGTTTCAACAAGCAAAACAAGCACGCTCCCAGAATGCACGAAATGCGTACGTGCAATCCCAAACCACACCTAATGTTTTCTTTGCGAAAGCAGCCAGATCTTCATTTGGGCCCCTCAACACAAATGGTGGAAATTCATACGCCAGTGCCCTAAAATCAGACGGGACTCCCACAAGCTCAATGCTCTGAGCAAAATACAATTACACCTCAGCAAGCTATAGGACAAATACCAAACAGCATGGAAACCATGATGCTGATTTTACAACAGAGTACGATGGAATTATATCCTTCATGAAAACAGCAATGACAAACCTTATGCAAAATAAAATCATTTTAATAAATTTGCTCAGATCCCAACAATCTAAATAATCGATGTCTTGTCTTCGAATATCCATGTGGAATGCCAATGGCGTTTCACGGCACAAACTTGAAATAACTCAATTCCTCAATGAAAACCAAATAGATGTAATGCTGCTGGCAGAAACGCATCTCACAAGTAAATACAACTTCCAAATAAGAGGTTATACTTCATACTGCACAAATCACCCGGACGGTAAGGCTCACGGTGGAACTGGAATCCTAATCAGGGAACGCATTAAGCACCACTTTCGCCAGAGGTTTGCAACAAATTATTTGCAGGCTACATCTATAAAACTACAAGCAGGCAACGGCAGTATCACTATAGCCGCTGTCTATTGCCCACCGCGTTTTACAATAACTAAAGAGCAATTCTTGGACTTCTACAATTCACTCGGAGATCGCTTTATAGCAGGAGGAGACTACAACGCCAAGCACACGCACTGGGGATCAAGACTCGTGACGCCCAAAGGAAGACAACTGTATAAAGCAATCATAAATTTGAGCAACAAACTTGACTATGTCTCCCCTGGCAGCCCCACATTTTGGCCAGCTGACCCCAGAAAACTCCCGGACTTAATTGACTTCGCTGTGACCAAGAACATCCCAAGAAATCTAGTAAGCGTCAAATCGCTATCGGACTTATCATCGGACCACTCGCCAGTTTTAATAACTCTCCTTCAAAGCCCGAAAGTAATCGAGCACCCCTTCAGGCTGACTTCGACTAGAACTAGCTGGCTAAAGTACAAAAAGTACGTAAGTTCCCACATTGAACTAACACCACAGTTAAACATAGAGAACGACATCGACTTCTGTGCTGATGGCCTGGTGTCAGTACTCGTGGCAGCAGCCAAAATCTCAACACCAGAAGAGACAATCGTGTGTAGCAACCAATACAAAACTAATCTGCAAATCGAACAACTGGTTCGGGAAAAACGACGTCTACGACGCGCTTGGCAATCCTGCAGATCGCCCCATTCGAAGCAACTCTATAATGATGCCACCCGCAGACTCACCAAAACACTCAAGCAAGAAGAGGAGCTTGCGCAGCGCCGGTACATCGAGAAACTGTCGCCGACCAGTACAAAGCATCCTTTGTGGAGAGCTCACCCAAATTTAAGCTCTCCGATAGAATCAGTCACTCCGATTAGAAACTCTTTGGGTACTTGGGCCCGCAGTGACGAAGACAGAGCCGAAACATTTGCTTTACACCTACGAAATGTATTTCAGCCGAACGCCGCCACAAACTCTCTTCAACTACCGCCGCTTAGCTCTGAAATTGCAATCAACCCGATTTTGTTTCAAGCACCTGAAATTGCTAACATCATTAGGAAGCAAATAAAACCGAAAGAGGCTCCAGGGAGCGACCTAGTAACCCCAAAAATGATAATTGAACTTCAAAACTGCGCAGTGGATGTTATATGCAAGCTATTTAACGGGATCAAAAAACTTGGCTACTACCTCAAAAAATGGAAAAAGTCCGTGGTTATAATGATACCGAAGCCTGGGAAAGACCACACAACTCGTGCCTGTCCAAATTACTGGAAAAATGCCTGCTCACGCGCATTACACCATATTTAAGAGAACAAAACTTAATCCCGGCACATCAATTCGGGTTTCGTGAAAGCCACGGAACCATCGAGCAAGTCAACCGGATAACTTCAGAAATTCGTACAGCCTTCGAACATCGGAAATATTGTAGTGCGATATTCCTCGACGTCTCGACAGACGCCTAACCTGGCGGAAGCACATTGAATGCAAGAAAGTACATCTCAGACTTAAAGCTAGCAGCCTACACTGGATTATACATTCTCGATCACCCCTGTGTCTGGACTTTAAAGTTCTTCTCTACAACTCCACCCTTAAGCCCATTTGGACCTACGGCTCCCAGCTCTGGGGGAACGCAAGCAACAGCAACATTGACATCATACAGCGCTCACAATCAAAAATCCTGCGAACAATCACTGGGGCACCATGGTATGTTCGGAACGAAAACATCCACAGGGATCTGGGCATACCACCGGTCAAAAATGAAATAGCAAAGCAGAAAGCGGCCTACCATAACAAGCTTACACTGCACCCAAAAAATCTCACAAGGAACTTAAGACGGGTTTCGAACAGAACTCGTCTGCATCGTAACGATCTACCAGCCCAGCAATAAATATTAGGGCCCGTTAGTCTAAATTCAGTCTACATGACTGTAAGTTAAGTTATATTCTGTGACGGTTCGTCGCTGTCGGGTGGCTCAGGGATAGCCAGGGTTTGTCACAAGAATTTGTTTGTGTCAGGCGTGGTTGCTGAAAGAGAGTTCCGACCCAGCCCAGAGTAGAAGTCGTGGGAAATTACTTAGTAATTGATTAAGACTAGGTTTTATTTCAGTAAATATCTTGACATTTGATTAACAACTAACGAGTTCTCCGATTTGACGGGGTGCCGCCCTTGCTGCCTTTGCTTCCTTCGTCCACTTAGAATACCTGGTATCGGGAGCCGTTCCGCTGTTCGAGAGGACCAGCACGGGATGTGTTGCCTGAAATGAGAATGGGGTGCTTGGAGACCCTGAAGTCAGCCACGAGCGAGAGAGCGCTGCTTGGGGACCCTAAAGTCAGCCACAAGAGAGATTGTTTTGCTTGGGGACCCTGAAGTCAGCCACAAGAGAGAGAGAGAGTTTGTTGCTTGGGGACCCTGAAGTCAGCCACAAGAGAGAGAGAGAGTTACTTGGGGACCCTGAAGTCAGCCACAAGAGAGAGAGAGAGAGTTACTTGGGGACCCTGAAGTCAGCCACAAGAGAGAGAGAGTTACTTGGGGACCCTGAAGTCAGCCACAAGAGAGAGAGAGAGTTACTTGGGGACCCTGAAGTCAGCCACAAGAGAGAGAGAGATCAGCCGGTGAACCGTGCCGTAAGGAGGTGTGATCCTAAAATCAGACGTCTCCGAGGGATACCTCCAGGAGGAGGGACTACTACTAAGCTAAGGAGCTAACTACTATGTATAAGCGGACTTGGATCGAATGATCTAGTCCACCAAAAAATGACTTCGCTGCTTACCACCACTGGGGAGTTGATCCTTCACCCTTAGACGGGTGGCTGCTAAGTGATCTTCTATGGCCCGTGGTCCGTCTTATATAGGGCTCGGCGAGATCTAGTGTGACCGTCGTCTGTGGGATTTGCCGGGCTAAGTGTGACCATCTCTCTTGGTCTAGTGTGCCCCTACATGCGCGATCGTTGGCGCGCGCGCGTTCTCGGTTTGAATTTGAGTTAAACGCTCCTTTCATTTAATTTCTCTAGTCTTTCTTTTATTTATAACTTGGTTTTGTGCGCGCAGCGTCACAATTCTTAAGATTTGATATACTTATTGTTAGTCTCATATAGAGAAGATTCAATAAATAAAGCATATATTACACAAAAAAAAAAAAATAAATGCCTTAAGCTTGTGTGAATCCAAATTTACATGCAAGTTTTGCCACAATCGCCACCACTCTCTGCTACATGCAGATATTTCTAGATCGCAAGCCGCTGTGACCACGACACAGCCACACATTGATGAAAAGCACATCTCAAGCGTTCCCGAAGATGCTACAGGGGCCATCAGCCATATCGCTCGTGCGCAAGTGGCTCCCACAGCTGAGTCCCTTTGCAACGGATCAACAACGGCTACGCAGCCCAAAGATATAAGGAAAAGTGCATTGCCAACAGCTCTGGTGTTTGTTAAAAACGCACAAGGATCGCACACTACATGTCGGGTACTTTTGGACAGTGGTTCGGAACTGTCGTACATCTCAGAGAGGTGCGTACAGGCACTTGGTCTGTCACGCTCGCCCTTACGCATTTTGGTGTCTGGAATTTCATCGATCAAGGCAGAGACAACTAGAGGCTGCAGCACACTGGACATGCAGTCAAGGATCTCAGATCATACAATGAAGGTACGTGTACACGTACTCAGCAAAATTACCTCCACGCTAGCAAGACACGATATCGATGCCTCAGCACTCAAGGTATTCGCTGGCTTTGAGCTTGCGGATTCTGACTATCAATCGTTGGCGCCAGTCGATATTCTCTTGGGCAGCGATTACGTTTGGACCGTGCTCACCGGTCAAAAGATGTTCCAAATCTAAGGTATTTTTGTCATATCTAATTTTTTGTTTCTTTTTATGAGATTTTAACATTAATCTAGCTCTCTTAAATGCTTGTTCTAGTCTAAACTTAGATTCTTTAGCGTAGTCATCTACATTATATAGAGGTTTTATTTTATCTATGCTATTAAATTGTTGAGGTAAATTTGAAGTTTTACCAAAAACTAACTCATATGGACAATAGTCATGTGCCATAGAGGGTGTTGTTTCGGAACAATATACGAAGTATAGCAACCATACATCCCAATCGGTTTTATCAACTGAGATGTATGAGCGGATGAACTCATTAAATGTTCTGTGGCTTCGCTCCACGGTTCCTACAGTCTGGTGATGATGTGCTGTTGAAGTTATGTTTTTGATATTTAAGTTTTTGCATAAATCTTCAATTATCGAATTTTTGTATTCTGTTCACATGTCCGTAATGAACGTCTTCATTGGACCGTACTTCAGAATAAAATCTTCGAATATAGCTTTTGCTACTGTTTTTGCACTTTTGTTCTGGATTGGTATGGCTACAAGGTACTTAGTTAAATCGCAAATTAGCGTTACTATGTATTCATTTCCTTGTTCAGATTTAGGTAGTGGACCGATCGTATCCACAATTACCCTGTCGAAAGCCGTTTGTGGCGTTTCGGTGATAGTTAATGGGGTCTTTGTATGTTTTGTTGTCTTTGCTTTTTGGCATTTAGGACATTTTCTTATATATTTTGTTATATCCTTGGTCATGTTTTTCCAATAATAATGCCTTTTTATTTTTGCTAATGTTCTAGCTATGCCTGTATGACCTCCTTGTATTGGATCATCATGGAATGTAAACAGTAATGCTACTTTTTCTTTATCATTATTTGATAATTGGGTCACCGGCTTGAGTAGCGCTACTCTTAATGATTGTAATTTTTTATTGCCCATAATTTTAAAAGATTCCATTGAAATGGTTTCAAAGATCTTTTCGCTCGGTGCCACTTTGAGTTGGCTGATATTAAGTATACCGGCTTCTTTTTCAAGCCTTTGAAAGAACTGACCTAAGTCGAGAATTTCATTGGTGTACAAATCGCTAACATCAATTCTTGCTATAACCTTTTTCCATGCTTTAGTAAGCAAAGTGAATCAGTTATTCGCAAGGTCACTACTTTTCGTACCTCGTCATTAACAATGACTTCGTATACGTTGGGCTGAGAAGCTTTATTAAGAATATGCCTAGGCAAATCTATTTTTTCATTTTCTGTTCCTGCGCAGGAATTTTTCTGTTTACTTTGATTTCTGGTAGTGACTTTCAGAATTTTATTATTTGTCTGGATATTTTTTAAATCCGTTATTGTTATTCTTGATAGCGCGTCGGCTATATGGTTGTCTTTTCCCTTAAGATATTCCACAGTAAAATCATATTCTTCCAAGTCTAATCTCATTCGTGTTAATTTCGAACTTGGATTTGTCATTGAAAATAGATAGGTTAATGGCCTATGGTCTGTTTGACTGTGAAATGTTTTCCATAAATATATGGTCGAAAATGGTTTTTTGCCCAGTGGATAGCTGCTAGCTCTTGTTCTGTTGTATTTTTATTACTTTCTCCTTTCGTAAAGGATCTTGATGCATAGGCTACTGGTAGCTGAATGTTATTGTAATCTTGAGCAGGAACAGCTCCACATGCTTGTTTGCTTGCATCTGTTGTTATGCAAAATTCTTTATTAAAATCGGGATATTGCAATAATGTGGGTTTCATCAAGTGGGTTTTTAGGTATTCGAATGCGTTTTGACATTTATCTGTCCATTCAAATTTAACATTCTTTTTACATAATCTAGTTATGTGACGTGAGTAATCGGAAAAATTTTTAATAAAACGTCTGTAGTAATTGCAAAATGCAACGAATCTTCTAGCGCTGTCTGCGTCCGTTGGGACTGGGTATTTTTCTATTACTTCGAATTTTTTACTATCTGGTAAAATACCTTTGTCAGTACACTTGTGTCCAAAAAGGTCACTTCGTGTCTGAAAAATGTGCACTTCTCTGGGTGCAGTTTAAGATTGTTTTTTCTACAAAGATCAAAAACGTTTGTAAGATTTTTAATCATGTGTTTTTCTGAACAACCGATGACAATTAGGTCATCCATATACAAGAATGCCTGAGAAGGTTCGATACCTGAAAATGCAATTGTCATCATTCTTTGGAAAGAATTTGGCGCTATTTTTAAACCATAAGGTAATCGTGTAAAACGATAGGAGCCATTGCTCGTGGAAAAGGACGTTATATTTCTAGACGTATCTTCGAGTTCTATTTGATGAAATCCTGACATTAGATCTAGACATGAGAAGTATTTAGCTCTACCTAATTGGTCAAGAATATCGTCTATTCTTGGTAGTGGAAATTTATCTGATACAATTTTTTTGTTAATTTGGCGGTAATCAATTACTAAACGCCATCTTTTTTTATCGCAATTTGGTAATGATTTTTTCGGGACTATTAATAATGGACTGTTGTATTCTGAAACTGATGGTTCTATTATTTTATCTTTAATTAGTTTTTCTACTTGTTTTTCTACTTCTTCTTTTTGACTGTGGTGGATTCTGTAATTCTTTATGTATACTGGTTCATCATCTTTCATTCTTAGTTTTTGTTTATAGAAATTATTAGTTGATATCGGTTCGGTTTCTATTCCGAATATATCTGTGTATTTGGTGCATAATTCTTTAAGTATTTCTTTAAATTGAGGAGGGAAATTTTTGTTAAGTTTTTCTAAGATTTCTTCTTTATTTGTATTTTTATTGGATTTAATTATATCGTAAATATCCAATGGTTCGACTTTAAGTGTATTTAATTGAAGAATTGCTGTTTTATTTGTTGTATTTAGAATTCGGACAAAAGTGTTTTTAGAATCTGCAATGGTATTGCCAATGAATACTCCATTTTGGATTTCTTGGTTTGGTATTACTATATACCTGGTTTCTGAATTTATAGTTATTTTTCGGACGACTTCAGATCTAGCTGGTAAAATTGTCGAATTATTTTCGAGTGTATGATTTATCGGAATATTAATCGGATTATAGAGGTTATCTGGTCTCAGTATGAGCCAATCGTTTTCTGGTTTTAAGTCTATTTGACAATTGTATTTTTTCATAAAATCTATGCCTATGATTCCATCACATGGAATAGGAAAATTTGATGTTACTAAATGAAAAGTATGTGGTATAGCATAGTTGCTTGAACGAAGTTCTATTGATACTAATCCCTTTGAGTTGGTTGTTCCTTCACCAACACCTGATATTTGGGTAATATTTTTATAATCAACATTGTTAAACGAGTCCGAAGTTTCTTTTATTAATGATATATCTGCACCTGTATCAACTAGTAATGTATATAATTTATTTGTGCATTCATTTTTGAGAGAAACGAAAAGATTGAAATTAAGATTGATAGTATGAACCGTATTCTTTACTGTGTTTTTTATCTTAAGGGTCTTTATTGGTTTTCCGACGTGGTTTGTACCTGTCGGACATTATTATTATTCTGTCCGTTGGTGTTCGTATTTGCGTTGTTGGTGTTTCCACCACGGTTGTTTCCTCTATAATAACCACGACCTCTATAATTGTTGTTGGTCTGATTATTATAGTTTTGGTTATAACCGTTATTTTGGTTATAGCCATTATATTGGTAATATCCGTTATTCTGATAATTACCTCGGTTATTGCCCCTACCGCGGTAATTATTTCTGAAGTTGTTACCGCGATAGTTGTTTCCTCTTTGTGTGTACAGTATTGAATTTGCATTGCCTGTCATTTCAGTACTGCATTGTATGTACTTAGTGACGGCTTCATTCATAGTTGTGAAGTTGCCTGCCTCTAAAATTGTTTTTATGCGGCCATGCTCACAATTTTTAACCATTGTGGTAATGGCTTCTTTTGTGCTGAATTTGTCAGCGTGTTCGGCTGGTAGGCCTTCGTCAATGTACGAGGCTTCAAGGAGCTTTCGTAAGTTGTCTATTTCTGATGTAAATTTCTCAGCTGTTTTGCCTTTTTGGCTTGTTTTCGCCATTTTCGCTTTGACTACATCGGATGTTTCACCGACTATAGTGTCTTGCAATTTCTTTATTATTGAATTTATTGTTGTTTCATTCTGTACTTTGTATAGTGTAGATCCTATTATTTTGGATTTAATGACTTCTACAGCCAAATCTTCGAATGTGCCTTTAGTTAAGTTAACCAACTTCAAGGCTGTTATGAATCTTTGAAGATGTATCTTTTGCCCGTTAAATTCCGGGATTGCATTCGAGATATCTTTTATATATGCCCTTTGGGCTGCTGGATCTGCCATTATGTTTTCTTTTGTGTCTGGCACGCTTACATCTGATTCTATATATTCTTCTTCTTCTGTTACTGTTATAACTGCAGGAATTGTTAGATCATGTAGATCTTTTTCTTTTATTTCGATTCCTTCGCTCGAATCGGAATCTTCATTTTCTGTTACTTCTATGTCTTGATCTATTGTCAAAGGTGTATTTAAAATTGTCGGTATCGATATATTTAAATTATACCTATCTTTGACAGTTATTAGATTTGAACGTAATTTGATCAAAAATTTAGATAATTTTGATCAATTCGTTTTATTTATCGCTGCCCTATTTTCATGTACTAAAGTTCTTGCAGTATTGAAAGAATCTACAAGAATCTTTGCATGTTTATTAATAGTGTCTTTATGTATTGGCCTATTTTGGCTTATACATTTGTAAGACTTGTCAAATGTGTCCTTTAATTCTCGTATGTGGAGAGTTAATTGCTCCCATTCCATACTAAGGACTTATTTTTTATGTATTAGTTGTGCATAATTTTTAGTACAATTATATGTCCTAGGACTGGGTGTATGTCTACTTCAGAAAATACTTTACAGTGTCTTACTGTATACAGTACTATTGCTTTTTGCGTACCGCTGCAATGAAAAAGCGGGGAAAAGGCTAGGTCGTACCTATTCATATATTCGTCTTCAAAATCTGAAATTGAAAGAGCCTCTTCTCTGTTTCTTAGTATGGCTAATACCCTATTCTCAAAATTTGGTTGATTGGATAGAGTAATTCTTATGCAATCTGTGGTATTCATTTTGTATGTTAATATATTTTATTTTTATTTTTATTTCAAAATTTCAATTCTCTTATTTTGGTATGTCATTGCATACATTTACAAATTTTTGACTTTAATTTTAATTTTGAACATATTTTTATAATAATTGTTTGTGCTTTATAAATTTAAATCTTATCCAGATCGTTGGCCTGGCTTCTATTTATAGCTCTTTTTGATACACACTTATTGTGGTACATATAGGCTTTATACAAAATGTATGCACTCATTATAAAACAATTATTGATAATAATATGTTTGTTAAATCGGTATCAATAGTTTTTGATTCGATTTTATTAATTACATAAGCAGTGCAGTCCACTGTTTTAGTATCAATTAAACCCATTTTGGGTATTATTTCTGTAACGCTTTCAAAATCTGTTTTAGATATTGCGTTACTTTTCATAATAAAAAATGTTCATTCATATTTAAATATTTTCTTATTATTTTTATATCTTTTAATTTTTCTTATGACACGTATACTCGCAAGCTGTATTTTCGAAAGGCCCTTTACAATCTGCAGGGCACTTAGGTTTTCTAGCCTCCTTCATATCATTTTTATTTTTGTAGGCAATTCCCTATACGTGTTCTCTAATTCTTTCTTAATTTCTACATTTTCATCCCAGGATACTGGGGTAGATTTTTCAGCATATAGCTGCCTATTTAATTCTTTTATTTTTAAATTCAGGAAGTTCTTCTGACCTCCTCTCCTTTTTCTCTTATTATTTTTTTTTGTCTTAGGCATTTATTTAATTATGTATTTAATTAATTAATTAAAAATTTTTTTTTTTGTTTAAATTTTGTGGTATGTGTATAAAATTGTTACATGTATCCCTACCTAGGAAAAAAAAATTAAGACCCGCAGCTAGAAACTGCCTGGTCTGTACAATTATTGTTAATTATAAGTTTTTGCATCGCAGATGCATATAAAATAATAAAAAAATTTAAGATGTGCACTCTTGGAAGCGCTGTCGGTTCAATTCTCCAGGGTCGCTGATGCTCCTTCGCTGGCGTAAGGGGCGGCCTACCCCTCACACTTGTTGTCTCAGCTGCTGATGTCCTGGGCCTATGGGCTCAGGCGGTACCGGTGCCGGTCATCGCACAGGTTTTTCCGCAGGTGCCTTCGCACCTTGGCTTTCCAGTCGCCCAGCGCAGTCGTCTTAGGGCACACTTTGTTTCTTCTTGGAAACTGCTTTGGAGGTGGAGGTGTTAATTTTCTTTTGTCGTCATTAATTTTCTTAATCACTGAGTGAGCTGGAGTTATTGGCTTTTTATTTACAAAACTTGAATTAAGAAAATCAAGTTCTTTTGTAATTTTTGGGCTGTTGCCCAGGGCGGTGCTGGTTTGTTTTTATATAATAGCCACTTTTTTTTTAATATTTTTTAGTTTGGTTTGCACGTCTCTACGTTTTGCCATAACTCCATCTCTACTCACTCAGATTTATATTTCCAGTTGCAGTTTGTATGAAGTATCCAGATTTGTAGCTGCAAATTTTCCTTTCGTGCAGTTGTTCCTTCCTAGGTCCTCCAGGACCAGTGTCACGGTCGCCATGTTATAATATTGCCATCATATTTTTATAATAATTAATAGTCACTTTATTTTACTTTTCCATGAGCAGATCTTTATTATTGAATTGTCAAATTGATAATGATTTTCAGTTAGCTATTTGCGGCTGCGCTGCCTGCAAAACATTGGCAGCGACCGTCATATATATCAAAGTATATGCTCGCAATTGTATTTGTGCTGGTAGCACTGAGAGCGCGAGGGAAGTTGTACATGCATGCCTTGTATGTGTCTGCACTCAGGCCATGGGAATATGCTGACACTAGCACTTCCCATAACTTGGGCTCTGAGGCGCATTCATATTTCGGCTGGCCGCAAAAGTTTAGCGGCCGGCGCTTTTGTATTTGTTTAAGTACACTGTAATACAATGTTGGTGTCGGTACAGTGGGTACTCGCTACAATGATACATACATACTACACCTGCAGCACTCCTTGGTTCTCGAACCTTTTCTTCCACAGACCCAGCAAAACAGCCTCGGCGGATTGCTGCACGTGCTTGCCGCATGTCCGGTTCCTCCGCAGCGCATGCATATCTCCGGTTCTAGTTGCTGCTGTGCAGGTTGGCTTGTCTGTGTCCGGTCATCTGCCTCTATTTCTTCTACTTCCTCCGCTAGTTTAAGGAACTCTGTCAATGAGTTGAATCCTGCCCTCCTAGCGTACAGCTTTATCTTGCTCCTGCTGTTTTTGTATACTCGGTCCAGTTTGGCCTCTTCTGAGAGTTTCGTGAATTGCATCAGTTTTCTTAGTCCCATCGCGTATTCTCTTACGGGCTCCGTTTCTCTCTGTTTCATCTGTGCAATCTGAGTCTCCAACTGTTCCTCATACCTCGGCGGCAAAAAGTATTCCAGCAGTTCCGTTCTGAGCTGAGTCCACGTTACGATCCTGCTTGGCGTGGTGTTCCACCAATCACTCGCGATCCCCTCCAGGATGAATGGCATCGTCTGTATCAGCTGGTCCTTCCGTATTCCGTATCCTCCTGCCCACTGTTCCATTTTGCTCAGGAACTCCAGTGGGTTTGTTGTTCCTTTGTACCGGATGCCCCATCCCCGTACCCGGTCTATGACATCTGTTTCCATTTTTATTTCTGACTTTCCTTCCGTTTCGACCCCTGGACTTGCTCCTTTGATCTCCATTATCTCCTCCTTTTGCCTGGTTACCACGATCGCCGGAATTGTTTCTTTCGCCGGGCTTTTTTTCTCTTATATTTTTCCGACAGTTCTGCGAGTCTTTGTCTGACCGTTTCTGTATGATCCGTTTTCTTTGCGAACGCTGCCAACAAACGTCTTAAATCCTCGCTTCTTTCTGCCGTTCCTAATCCGAACTCTTCCGTGTATTTCGTTAGTTCGCTCTTTGGTGCCAGATATACCCAGCTCGACATTACTCCGCTGGTGTCGGTTTATCTCCTGCAACCACTTTAACCTGTTCGGGCGCCACTGTGACGGTTCGTCGCTGTCGGGTGGCTCAGGGATGGCCAGGGTTTGTCACAAGAATTTGTTTGTCTCAGGCGTGGATGCTGAAAGAGAGTTCCGACCCAGCCCAGAGTAGAAGTCGTGGGAAATTACTTAGTAATTGATTAAGACTAGGTTTTATTTCAGTAAATATCTTGACATTTGATTAACAACTAACGAGTTCTCCGATTTGACGGGGTGCCGCCCTTGCTGCCTTTGCTTCCTCCGTCCACTTAGAATACCTGGTATCGGGAGCCGTTCCGCTGTTCGAGAGGACCAGCACGGGATGTGTTGCCTGAAATGAGAATGGGGTGCTTGGAGACCCTGAAGTCAGCCACGAGCGAGAGAGCGCTGCTTGGGGACCCTAAAGTCAGCCACAAGAGAGATTGTTTTGCTTGGGGACCCTGAAGTCAGCCACAAGAGAGAGAGAGAGTTTGTTGCTTGGGGACCCTGAAGTCAGCCACAAGAGAGAGAGAGTTACTTGGGGACCCTGAAGTCAGCCACAAGAGAGAGAGAGAGTTACTTGGGGACCCTGAAGTCAGCCACAAGAGAGAGAGAGTTACTTGGGGACCCTGAAGTCAGCCACAAGAGAGAGAGAGTTACTTGGGGACCCTGAAGTCAGCCACAAGAGAGAGAGAGAGTTACTTGGGGACCCTGAAGTCAGCCACAAGAGAGAGAGAGTTACTTGGGGACCCTCAAGTCAGCCACAAGAGAGAGAGATCAGCCGGTGAACCGTGCCGTAAGGAGGTGTGATCCTAAAATCAGACGTCTCCGAGGGATACCTCCAGGAGGAGGGACTACTACTAAGCTAAGGAGCTAACTACTATGTATAAGCGGACTTGGATCGAATGATCTAGTCCACCAAAAAATGACTTCGCTGCTTACCACCACTGGGGAGTTGATCCTTCACCCTTAGACGGTTGGCTGCTAAGTGATCTTCTATGGCCCGTGGTCCGTCTTATATAGGGCTCGGCGAGATCTAGTGTGACCGTCGTCTGTGGGATTTGCCGGGCTAAGTGTGACCATCTCTCTTGGTCTAGTGTGCCCCTACATGCGCGATCGTTGGCGCGCGCGCGTTCTCGGTTTGAATTTGAGTTAAACGCTCCTTTCACTTAATTTCTCTAGTCTTTCTTTTATTTATAACTTGGTTTTGTGCGCGCAGCGTCACAATTCTTAAGATTTGATATACTTATTGTTAGTCTCATATAGAGAAGATTCAATAAATAAAGCATATATTACACAAAAAAAAAAAAAATAAATGCCTTAAGCTTGTGTGAATCCAAATTTACATGCAAGTTTTGCCACAATCGCCACCACTCTCTGCTACATGCAGATATTTCTAGATCGCAAGCCGCTGTGACCACGACACAGCCACACATTGATGAAAAGCACATCTCAAGCGTTCCCGAAGATGCTACAGGGGCCATCAGCCATATCGCTCGTGCGCAAGTGGCTCCCACAGCTGAGTCCCTTTGCAACGGATCAACAACGGCTACGCAGCCCAAAGGGCTAAGGAAAAGTGCATTGCCAACAGCTCTGTGTTATAATATTGCCATCATATTTTTATAATAATTAATAGTCACTTTATTTTACTTTTCCATGAGCAGATCTTTATTATTGAATTGTCAAATTGATAATGATTTTCAGTTAGCTATTTGCGGCTGCGCTGCCTGCAAAACATTGGCAGCGGCCGTGATATATATTGAAGTATATGCTCGCAATTGTATTTGTGCTGGTAGCACTGAGAGCGCGAGGGAAGTTGTACATGCATGCCTTGTATGTGTCTGCACTCAGGCCATGGGAATATGCTGACACTAGCACTTCCCATAACTTGGGCTCTGAGGCGCATTCATATTTCGGCTGGCCGCAAAAGTTTAGCGGCCGGCGCTTTTGTATTTGTTTAAGTACACTGTAATACAATGTTGGTGTCGGTACAGTGGGTACTCGCTACAATGATACATACATACTACATCTCCCTCCTTTTGAAAAATAACGTAATTCTATGAAGTTATTTTCTTACTATATGTATATAAAATATAAATGAACATCTTGTTTTATAATAATATAAATATATATATTTTTTTTTGCTGTGTTATTTATTTAATTTATTATTATTTTTTTTTTTCGAATCAGAAAGTATTATTTATTTTAGTATATATATTTTTTTTTTTCTTTTTTATACCCTTGCAGAGGGTATTATAATTTTGGTCAAAAGTGTGCAACGCAGTGAAGGAGACATCTCCGACCCTATAAAGTATATATATTCTTGATCAGGATCACCTCCTGAGTTGATATAGCCATGTCCGTCTGTCCGTCTGTCCGTCTGTCTGTCCGTCTGTCCGTCTGTCCGTCTGTCCGTCTGTCTGTTTCTACGCAAACTAGTCTCTCAGTTTTAAAGCTATCGAATTGAAACTTTGCACACACCCTTCTTTCCTTTGCACGCAGTATATAAGTCGGAACGGCCGGGATCGGACGACTATATCCTATAGCTGCCATATAACTGATTGATCGGAAATGCCATAACTTTCGTGTTTGTAAAGTTAGGAAGTTGGGATTTTCTATGGGTTTTATATTTGGCCAATCAATTCGACCTACCAAATTTTATAAGAATCGGACGACTATATCCTATAGCCGCTATATAACTGATTAATCGGAAATGCCAAAACTTTGGTGTTTGTTAAGTTAGGAAGTTGGGATTTTCCATGGGTCTTATTTTTGGCCAATCAATCCGACCTATTAAATTTCATAAGGATCGGCCGACTATATCCTATAGCTGCCATATAACTGAACGATTGGAAATGCCATAACTTTGGTGTTTTTAAAGTTAGGAAGTTGGGATTTTTTATGAGTATTAAGAATGCATCATATGAATAACTTTGGAGAATATAATTTACAGAGTATTCTGCAAGGGTATATCAACTTCGGCTCCGCCCGAAGTTAGCTTTTCTTTCTTGTTTTTTTTTTAATTTTGTCTTATATTTCCATTAAATTATGGTTCTTAATTTATGTATGGCCATACGTGATATATTATAAGAGAATTAAAGTGATTATGAAATAAAAATTTTTAACCTATCCTTATGTACTGTTTGTTTTTTATTTTTGTTATTTGAAATTACTATGTTATCGTTTTCTTTTATACTTTCAACCTTATAAGGTCCAGTATATTTAAAGTCTAGCTTATGCCCTGTTTCATTTTTCAATAAAACTTGATCTCCTATTTTTAAATCCAAATCTAAGGTATTTTTGTCATATCTAATTTTTTGTTTCTTTTTATGAGATTCTAACATTAATCTAGCTCTCTTAAATGCTTGTTCTAGTCTAAACTTAGATTCTTTAGCGTAGTCATCTACATTATATAGAGGTTTTATTTTATCTATGCTATTAAATTGTTGAGGTAAATTTGAAGTTTTACCAAAAACTAACTCATATGGACAATAGTCATGTGCCATAGAGGGTGTTGTGTTGGAACAATATACGAAGTATTGCAACCATACATCCCAATCGGTTTTATCAACTGAGATGTATGAGCGGATGAACTCAATAAATGTTCTGTGGCTTCGCTCCACGGTTCCTACAGTCTGGTGATGATGTGCTGTTGAAGTTATGTTTTTGATATTTAAGTTTTTGCATAAATCTTCAATTATCGAATTTTTGTATTCTGTTCCCATGTCCGTAATGAACGTCTTCATTGGACCGTACTTCAGAATAAAATCTTCGAATATAGCTTTTGCTACTGTTTTTGCACTTTTGTTCTGGATTGGTATGGCTACAAGGTACTTAGTTAAATCGCAAATTAGCGTTACTATGTATTCATTTCCTTGTTCAGATTTAGGTAGTGGACCGATCGTATCCACAATTACCCTGTCGAAAGCCGTTTGTGGCGTTTCGGTGATAGTTAATGGGGTCTTTGTATGTTTTGTTGTCTTTGCTTTTTGGCATTTAGGACATTTTCTTATATATTTTGTTATATCTTTGGTCATGTTTTTCCAATAATAATGCCTTTTTATTTTTGCTAATGTTCTAGCTATGCCTGTATGACCTCCTTGTATTGGATCATCATGGAATGTAAACAGTAATGCTTCTTTTTCTTTATCATTATTTGATAATTGGGTCACCGGCTTGAGTAGCGCTACTCTTAATGATTGTAATTTTTTATTGCCCATAATTTTAAAAGATTCCATTGAGATGGTTTCAAAGATCTTTTCGCTCGGTGCCACTTTGAGTTGGCTTATATTAAGTATACCGGCTTCTTTTTCAAGCCTTTGAAAGAACTGACCTAAGTCGAGAATTTCATTGGTGTACAAATCGCTAACATCAATTCTTGCTATAACCTTTTTTCCATGCTTTAGTAAGCAAAGTGAATCAGTTATTCGCAAGGTCACTACTTTTCGTACCTCGTCATTAACAATGACTTCGTATACGTTGGGCTGAGAAGCTTTATTAAGAATATGCCTAGGCAAATCTATTTTTTCATTTTCTGTTCCTGCGCAGGAATTTTTCTGTTTACTTTGATTTCTGGTAGTGACTTTCAGAATTTTATTATTTGTCTGGATATTTTTTAAATCCGTTATTGTTATTCTTGATAGCGCGTCGGCTATATGGTTGTCTTTTCCCTTAAGATATTCCACAGTAAAATCATATTCTTCCAAGTCTAATCTCATTCGTGTTAATTTCGAACTTGGATTTGTCATTGAAAATAGATAGGTTAATGGCCTATGGTCTGTTTGACTGTGAAATGTTTTCCATAAATATATGGTCGAAAATGGTTTATTGCCCAGTGGATAGCTGCTAGCTCTTGTTCTGTTGTATTTTTATTACTTTCTCCTTTCGTAAAGGATCTTGATGCATAGGCTACTGGTAGCTGAATGTTATTGTAATCTTGAGCAAGAACAGCTCCACTTGCTTGTTTGCTTGCATCTGTTGTTATGCAAAATTCTTTATTAAAATCGGGATATTGCAATAATGTGGGTTTCATCAATTGGGTTTTTAGGTATTCGAATGCGTTTTGACATTTATCTGTCCATTCAAATTTAACATTCTTTTTACATAATCTAGTTATGTGACGTGAGTAATCGGAAAAATTTTTAATAAAACGTCTGTAGTAATTGCAAAATGCAACGAATCTTCTAGCGCTGTCTGCGTCCGTTGGGACTGGGTATTTTTCTATTACTTCGAATTTTTTACTATCTGGTAAAATACCTTTGTCAGTACACTTGTGTCCAAAAAAGGTCACTTCGTGTCTGAAAAATGTGCACTTCTCTGGGTGCAGTTTAAGATTGTTTTTTCTACAAAGATCAAAAACGTTTGTAAGATTTTTAATCATGTGTTTTTCTGAACAACCGATGACAATTAGGTCATCCATATACAAGAATGCCTGAGAAGGTTCGATACCTGAAAATGCAATTGTCATCATTCTTTGGAAAGAATTTGGCGCTATTTTTAAACCATAAGGTAATCGTGTAAAACGATAGGAGCCATTGCTCGTGGAAAAGGACGTTATATTTCTAGACGTATCTTCGAGTTCTATTTGATGAAATCCTGACATTAGATCTAGACATGAGAAGTATTTAGCTCTACCTAATTGGTCAAGAATATCGTCTATTCTTGGTAGTGGAAATTTATCTGATACAATTTTTTTGTTAATTTGGCGGTAATCAATTACTAAACGCCATCTTTTTTTATCGCAATTTGGTAATGATTTTTTCGGGACTATTAATAATGGACTGTTGTATTCTGAAACTGATGGTTCTATTATTTTATCTTTAATTAGTTTTTCTACTTGTTTTTCTACTTCTTCTTTTTGACTGTGGGGGATTCTGTAATTCTTTATGTATACTGGTTCATAAACTTTCATTCTTAGTTTTTGTTTATAGAAATTATTAGTTGATATCGGTTCGGTTTCTATTCCGAATATATCTGTGTATTTGGTGCATAATTCTTTAAGTATTTCTTTAAATTGAGGAGGGAAATTTTTGTTAAGTTTTTCTAAGATTTCTTCTTTATTTGTATTTTTATTGGATTTAATTATATCGTAAATATCCAATGGTTCGACTTTAAGTGTATTTAATTGAAGAATTGCTGTTTTATTTGTTGTATTTAGAATTCGGACAAAAGTGTTTTTAGAATCTGCAATGGTATTGCCAATGAATACTCCATTTTGGATTTCTTGGTTTGGTATTACTATATACCTGGTTTCTGAATTTATAGTTATTTTTCGGACGACTTCAGATCTAGCTGGTAAAATTGTCGAATTATTTTCGAGTGTATGATTTATCGGAATATTAATCGGATTATAGAGGTTATCTGGTCTCAGTATGAGCCAATCGTTTTCTGGTTTTAAGTCTATTTGACAATTGTATTTTTTCATAAAATCTATGCCTATGATTCCATCACATGGAATAGGAAAATTTGATGTTACTAAATGAAAAGTATGTGGTATAGCATAGTTACTTGAACGAAGTTCTATTGATACTAATCCCTTTGAGTTGGTTGTTCCTTCACCAACACCTGATATTTGGGTAATATTTTTATAATCAACATTGTTAAACGAGTCCGAAGTTTCTTTTATTAATGATATATCTGCACCTGTATCAACTAGTAATGTATATAATTTATTTGTGCATTCATTTTTGAGAGAAACGAAAAGATTGAAATTAAGATTGATAGTATGAACCGTATTCTTTACTGTGTTTTTTATCTTAAGGGTCTTTATTGGTTTTCCGACGTGGTTTGTACCTGTCGGACATTATTATTATTCTGTCCGTTGGTGTTCGTATTTGCGTTGTTGGTGTTTCCACCACGGTTGTTTCCTCTATAATAACCACGACCTCTATAATTGTTGTTGGTCTGATTATTATAGTTTTGGTTATAACCGTTATTTTGGTTATAGCCATTATATTGGTAATATCCGTTATTCTGATAATTACCTCGGTTATTGCCCCTACCGCGGTAATTATTTCTGAAGTTGTTACCGCGATAGTTGTTTCCTCTTTGTGTGTACAGTATTGAATTTGCATTGCCTGTCATTTCAGTACTGCATTGTATGTACTTAGTGACGGCTTCATTCATAGTTGTGAAGTTGCCTGCCTCTAAAATTGTTTTTATGCGGCCATGCTCACAATTTTTAACCATTGTGGTAATGGCTTCTTTTGTGCTGAATTTGTCAGCGTGTTCGGCTGGTAGGCCTTCGTCAATGTACGAGGCTTCAAGGAGCTTTCGTAAGTTGTCTATTTCTGATGTAAATTTCTCAGCTGTTTTGCCTTTTTGGCTTGTTTTCGCCATTTTCGCTTTGACTACATCGGATGTTTCACCGACTATAGTGTCTTGCAATTTCTTTATTATTGAATTTATTGTTGTTTCATTCTGTACTTTGTATAGTGTAGATCCTATTATTTTGGATTTAATGACTTCTACAGCCAAATCTTCGAATGTGCCTTTAGTTAAGTTAACCAACTTCAAGGCTGTTATGAATCTTTGAAGATGTATCTTTTGCCCGTTAAATTCCGGGATTGCATTCGAGATATCTTTTATATATGCCCTTTGGGCTGCTGGATCTGCCATTATGTTTTCTTTTGTGTCTGGCACGCTTACATCTGATTCTATATATTCTTCTTCTTCTGTTACTACTGTTATAACTGCAGGAATTGTTAGATCATGTAGATCTTTTTCTTTTATTTCGATTCCTTCGCTCGAATCGGAATCTTCATTTTCTGTTACTTCTATGTCTTGATCTATTGTCAAAGGTGTATTTAAAATTGTCGGTATCGATATATTTAAATTATACCTATCTTTGACAGTTATTAGATTTGAACGTAATTTGATCAAAAATTTAGATAATTTTGATCAATTCGTTTTATTTATCGCTGCCCTATTTTCATGTACTAAAGTTCTTGCAGTATTGAAAGAATCTACAAGAATCTTTGCATGTTTATTAATAGTGTCTTTATGTATTGGCCTATTTTGGCTTATACATTTGTAAGACTTGTCAAATGTGTCCTTTAATTCTCGTATGTGGAGAGTTAATTGCTCCCATTCCATACTAAGGACTTATTTTTTATGTATTAGTTGTGCATAATTTTTAGTACAATTATATGTCCTAGGACTGGGTGTATGTCTACTTCAGAAAATACTTTACAGTGTCTTACTGTATACAGTACTATTGCTTTTTGCGTACCGCTGCAATGAAAAAGCGGGGAAAAGGCTAGGTCGTACCTATTCATATATTCGTCTTCAAAATCTGAAATTGAAAGAGCCTCTTCTCTGTTTCTTAGTATGGCTAATACCCTATTCTCAAAATTTGGTTGATTGGATAGAGTAATTCTTATGCAATCTGTGGTATTCATTTTGTATGTTAATATATTTTATTTTTATTTTTATTTAAAATTTCAATTCTCTTATTTTGGTATGTCATTGCATACATTTACAAATTTTTGACTTTAATTTTTATTTTGAACATATTTTTATAATAATTGTTTGTGCTTTATAAATTTAAATCTTATCCAGATCGTTGGCCTGGCTTCTATTTATAGCTCTTTTTGATACACACTTATTGTGGTACATATAGGCTTTATACAAAATGTATGCACTCATTATAAAAACAATTATTGATAATAATATGTTTGTTAAATCGGTATCAATAGTTTTTGATTCGATTTTATTAATTACATAAGCAGTGGAGTCCACTGTTTTAGTATCAATTAAACCCATTTTGGGTATTATTTCTGTAACGCTTTCAAAATCTGTTTTAGATATTGCGTTACTTTTCATAATAAAAAATGTTCATTCATATTTAAATATTTTCTTATTATTTTTATATCTTTTAATTTTTCTTATGACACGTATACTCGCAAGCTGTATTTTCGAAAGGCCCTTTACAATCTGCAGGGCACTTAGGTTTTCTAGCCTCCTTCATATCATTTTTTTTTTTGTAGGCATCTAATTCCCTATACGTGTTCTCTAATTCTTTCTTAATTTCTACATTTTCATCCCAGGATACTGGGGTAGATTTTTCAGCATATAGCTGCCTATTTAATTCTTTTATTTTTAAATTCAGGAAGTTCTTCTGACCTCCTCTCCTTTTTCTCTTATTATTTTTTTTTTGTCTTAGGCATTTATTTAATTATGTATTTAATTAATTAATTAAAAATTTTTTTTTTTTGTTTAAATTTTGTGGTATGTGTATAAAATTGTTACATGTATCCCTACTTGGGAAAAAAAAAATTAAGACCCGCAGCTAGAAACTGCCTGGTCTGTACAATTATTGTTAATTATAAGTTTTTGCATCGCAGATGCATATAAAATAATAAAAAAATTTAAGATGTGCACTCTTGGAAGCGCTGTCGGTTCAATTCTCCAGGGTCGCTGATGCTCCTTCGCTGGCGTAAGGGGCGGCCTACCCCTCACACTTGTTGTCTCAGCTGCTGATGTCCTGGGCCTATGGGCTCAGGCGGTACCGGTGCCGGTCATAGCACAGGTTTTTCCGCAGGTGCCTTCGCACCTTGGCTTTCCAGTCGCCCAGCGCAGTCGTCTTAGGGCACACTTTGTTTCTTCTTGGAAACTGCTTTGGAGGTGGAGGTGTTAATTTTCTTTTGTCGTCATTAATTTTCTTAATCACTGAGTGAGCTGGAGTTATTGGCTTTTTATTTACAAAACTTGAATTAAGAAAATCAAGTTCTTTTGTAATTTTTTGGGCTGTTGCCCAGGGCGGTGCTGGTTTGTTTTTATATAATAGCCACTTTTTTTTTAAATATTTTTTAGTTTGGTTTGCACGTCTCTACGTTTTGCCATAACTCCATCTCTACTCACTCAGATTTATATTTCCAGTTGCAGTTTGTATGAAGTATCCAGATTTGTAGCTGCAAATTTTCCTTTCGTGCAGTTGTTCCTTCCTAGGTCCTCCAGGACCAGTGTCACGGTCGCCATGTTATAATATTGCCATCATATTTTTATAATAATTAATAGTCACTTTATTTTACTTTTCCATGAGCAGATCTTTATTATTGAATTGTCAAATTGATAATGATTTTCAGTTAGCTATTTGCGGCTGCGCTGCCTGCAAAACATTGGCAGCGACCGTCATATATATCGAAGTATATGCTCGCAATTGTATTTGTGCTGGTAGCACTGAGAGCGCGAGGGAAGTTGTACATGCATGCCTTGTATGTGTCTGCACTCAGGCCATGGGAATATGCTGACACTAGCACTTCCCATAACTTGGGCTCTGAGGTGCATTCATATTTCGGCTGGCCGCAAAAGTTTAGCGGCCGGCGCTTTTGTATTTGTTTAAATACACTGTAATACAATGTTGGTGTCGGTACAGTGGGTACTCGCTACAATGATACATACATACTACACCTGCAGCACTCCTTGGTTCTCGTACCGTTTCTTCCACAGACCCAGCAAAACAGCCTCGGCGGATTGCTGCACGTGCTTGCCGCATGTCCGGTTCCTCCGCAGCGCATGCATATCTCCGGTTCTAGTTGCTGCTGTGCAGGTTGGCTTGTCTGTGTCCGGTCATCTGCCTCTATTTCTTCTACTTCCTCCGCTAGTTTAAGGAACTCTGTCAATGAGTTGAATCCTGCCCTCCTAGCGTACAGCTTTATCTTGCTCCTGCTGTTTTTGTATACTCGGTCCAGTTTGGCCTCTTCTGAGAGTTTCGTGAATTGCATCAGTTTTCTTAGTCCCATCGCGTATTCTCTTACGGGCTCCGTTTCTCTCTGTTTCATCTGTGCAATCTGAGTCTCCAACTGTTCCTCATACCTCGGCGGCAAAAAGTATTCCAGCAGTTCCGTTCTGAGCTGAGTCCACGTTACGATCCTGCTTGGCGTGGTGTTCCACCAATCACTCGCGATCCCCTCCAGGATGAATGGCATCGTCTGTATCAGCTGGTCCTTCCGTATTCCGTATCCTCCTGCCCACTGTTCCATTTTGCTCAGGAACTCCAGTGGGTTTGTTGTTCCTTTGTACCGGATGCCCCATCCCCGTACCCGGTCTATGACATCTGTTTCCATTTTTATTTCTGACTTTCCTTCCGTTTCGACCCCTGGACTTGCTCCTTTGATGTCCATTATCTCCTCCTTTTGCCTGGTTACCACGATCGCCGGAATTGTTTCTTTCGCCGGGCTTTTTTTCTCTTATATTTTTCCGACAGTTCTGCGAGTCTTTGTCTGACCGTTTCTGTATGATCCGTTTTCTTTGCGAACGCTGCCAACAAACGTCTTAAATCCTCGCTTCTTTCTGCCGTTCCTAATCCGAACTCTTCCGTGTATTTCGTTAGTTCGCTCTTTGGTGCCAGATATACCCAGCTCCACATTACTCCGCTGGTGTCGGTTTATCTCCTGCAACCACTTTAACCTGTTCGGGCGCCACTGTGACGGTTCCTCGCTGTCGGGTGGCTCAGGGATGGCCAGGGTTTGTCACAAGAATTTGTTTGTCTCAGGCGTGGATGCTGAAAGAGAGTTCCGACCCAGCCCAGAGTAGAAGTCGTGGGAAATTACTTAGTAATTGATTAAGACTAGGTTTTATTTCAGTAAATATCTTGACATTTGATTAACAACTAACGAGTTCTCCGATTTGACGGGGTGCCGCCCTTGCTGCCTTTGCTTCCTTCGTCCACTTAGAATACCTGGTATCGGGAGCCGTTCCGCTGTTCGAGAGGACCAGCACGGGATGTGTTGCCTGAAATGAGAATGGGGTGCTTGGGGACCCTGAAGTCAGCCACGAGCGAGAGAGCGCTGCTTGGGGACCCTAAAGTCAGCCACAAGAGAGATTGTTTTGCTTGGGGACCCTGAAGTCAGCCACAAGAGAGAGAGAGAGTTTGTTGCTTGGGGACCCTGAAGTCAGCCACAAGAGAGAGAGAGTTACTTGGGGACCCTGAAGTCAGCCACAAGAAGAGAGAGAGAGTTACTTGGGGACCCTGAAGTCAGCCACAAAGAGAGAGAGTTACTTGGGGACCCTGAAGTCAGCCTCAAGAGAGAGAGAGAGTTACTTGGGGACCCTGAAGTCAGCCACAAGAGAGAGAGAGTTACTTGGGGACCCTCAAGTCAGCCACAAGAGAGAGAGATCAGCCGGTGAACCGTGCCGTAAGGAGGTGTGATCCTAAAATCAGACGTCTCCGAGGGATACCTCCAGGAGGAGGGACTACTACTAAGCTAAGGAGCTAACTACTATGTATAAGCGGACTTGGATCGAATGATCTAGTCCACCAAAAAATGACTTCGCTGCTTACCTCCACTGGGGAGTTGATCCTTCACCCTTAGACGGTTGGCTGCTAAGTGATCTTCTATGGCCCGTGGTCCGTCTTATATAGGGCTCGGCGAGATCTAGTGTGACCGTCGTCTGTGGGATTTGCCGGGCTAAGTGTGACCATCTCTCTTGGTCTAGTGTGCCCCTACATGCGCGATCGTTGGCGCGCGCGTTCTCGGTTTGAATTTGAGTTAAACGCTCCTTTCATTTAATTTCTCTAGTCTTTCTTTTATTTATAACTTGGTTTTGTGCGCGCAGCGTCACAATTCTTAAGATTTGATATACTTATTGTTAGTCTCATATAGAGAAGATTCAATAAATAAAGCATATATTACAAAAAAAAAAAATAAATAAATGCCTTAAGCTTGTGTGAATCCAAATTTACATGCAAGTTTTGCCACAATCGCCACCACTCTCTGCTACATGCAGATATTTCTAGATCGCAAGCCGCTGTGACCACGACACAGCCACACATTGATGAAAAGCACATCTCAAGCGCTCCCGAAGATGCTACAGGGGCCATCAGCCATATCGCTCGTGCGCAAGTGGCTCCCACAGCTGAGTCCTTTTGCAACGGATCAACAACGGCTACGCAGCCCAAAGGGCTAAGGAAAAGTGCATTGCCAACAGCTCTGGTGTTTGTTAAAAACGCACAAGGATCGCACACTACATGTCGGGTACTTTTGGACAGTGGTTCGGAACTGTCGTACATCTCAGAGAGGTGCGTACAGGCACTTGGTCTGTCACGCTCGCCCTTACGCATTTTGGTGTCTGGAATTTCATCGATCAAGGCAGAGACAACTAGAGGCTGCAGCACACTGGACATGCAGTCAAGGATCTCAGATCATACAATGAAGGTACGTGTACACGTACTCAGCAAAATTACCTCCACGCTAGCAAGACACGATATCGATGCCTCAGCACTCAAGGTATTCGCTGGCTTTGAGCTTGCGGATTCTGACTATCAATCGTTGGCGCCAGTCGATATTCTCTTGGGAAGCGATTACGTTTGGGCCGTGCTCACCGGTCAAAAGATGTTCGACATTCAGGGCAACATCATCGCCATTTCGACCATTTTTGGATGGGTGATAACATCTATCGTCACTACCGGCTGTTCATCTACAACAACAATGCACACGGCTATTGACATTGACTCAACTCTTCGGCGCTTTTGGGAGCTGGAGGATGTCAACCAGGAATTCCATGGGAAACCAGAGGACGACAAAGTTGAACAGCACTTTGTGAAAACACATTCTCGGGACTCAAAGGGGCGTTACATCGTCGAACTTCCTTTCAAAAACTCCAACGAACAGTTTTCGGATACGTTACAAGGAGCACTTGCAAGATTAAGGGGTGTAGAACGCCGCCTAAAGAAGGACCCCGATCTGCACTCACAGTACGTACAATTTATGCGTGAGTACCTCCAGTTAGGTCACATGCGGGAATTATCACCAGGAGACATTGACAAAGGGCCAAGTTTTTACTTGCCTCATCATCCGGTAATTACCCAAAAGCTAAGGGTAGTATTTGACGGCTCATTCAAGGATACGTATGGGAAATCCTTAAACGATGCTCTACACATTGGACCCAGCATTCTACGAAACCTCTTCTCGACCTGTATGCGTTTTAGAATGTTCAAGTTCGTCTTTTCCGCGGATATTATCAAAATGTATCGACAAATCTTTGTGCCTGCCAACCATTGTTGCTATCAGCGTATTTTTTGGAGAGAAGATGAAAGCACAACTATCAAGCACTATGAGCTTTTGCACGGTAACATACGGCACGTCTAGAGCACCATTCTTGGCAGTGAGAGTCCTGGATCAGTTAGCTCACGACCACCAACACGAGTTTCCCACAGCTGCAAGGATCTTGAAGGAGCAGTTTTATGTGGACGACGTACTGACGGGAGCACATAGAGAGGAAGAGATAATTTGCAATCAAAAGAGCTTCTACAACCGAGGTACAAGGCAAAGGATCCAATCCTACAGCAAAGGTTCTTGGCATTCATTGGGATCCAGAAGAGGATACGTTATCCTACAAAGTTTGCCTTACACCATATCCGGACAACACCAAACGCCAAGTGCTTCTGACGTGGCACGCATCTTTGACCCGCTGGGTATTCTGTCCCCTGTGGTGGTGCAGTTTAAAATTCTGTTCCAAGAATTGTGGTTACTCGATCTCGGCTGGGACACGGAGCTTCCTCCAAAAATTGCTGACTGGTGGAACAAATGCCGTAACGACCTACACATACTTCAAGAACTACGGATGCCACGATTTGTAGAAAACAATGGGGATCACATCGAACTGCATGGATTCTCAGATGCCTCCATCAAGGCATATTCCGCAGTAATCTACACCAGAGTGTTGCGAGCAGATGGCACCGTATCTGTTTTACTCATAGCAGGAAAAACCAGAGTTGCTCCACTGAAGCAGCAATCCTTACCGCGCCTCGAGCTGTGTGGCGCTTTGCTACTCAGTAGACTAATCTTATCAGTCAAGGATTCTCTGCAACACAAGGACATCAAAATACATGCATGGTGTGATACAACCATAGTTTCGGCTTGGCTTTCACATCCACCATCGAAGCACAAAACCTTTGTGGCAAACAGGACTTCGGAAATACTCTACGCGTTGCCGCGCAGTGCATGGCATCATGTAAACACAAAGGAGAATCCGGCTGACTGCGCCACACGAGGAATGCTTGCTGCAGACCTTCTCCATTTCGACTTATGGTGGATGGGACCTTCATGGCTGCAAGATCAAGAAAAGCTTGCGGTAAAGTTGAGCTGTACAAAATTCTGTTCTTCCCTTTCAGATAACCCTGGCAAGAAAGAAGTCAAGTACACCGCATTAACCACTCAGCAAGCCGGCTCATTTTCACCAATCGAAGCGTTGACTCAGCGGGTCTCGTCCTGGACAAAACTGGTCCACGTTGCAGCTTACGCATTACGCTTCATCCAAAGGACTGTAGCGCTGACAAATAGGGCAAGGCTCACGTATGAAGAGATTCAGGCTTCTCGCATTCTTTGCCTGCAAGAGGCTCAGAAATGCTTCATGGAGGATCGTAATCTTCTGACGGAAAATAAACCACTTCGCAGCCGCCCCAGTTGATCAAGCTCTCACCGTTTGTCGGCAAAGATGGCCTCCTTCGAGTTGGTGGACGCTTGGGCAACTCACAATTACCAGCTGACGTCAAACATCCTAGTTTGCTTCCGAAATCGCACGGCATCACAAGGATGATTTTGGAACACGATCACATAGCAAATCTACATCCAGGAGTGTCTGCTCTGTTTGTAATTACACGTCAAAAATATTGGATTTTCGGCGCGCGTAACCTAATAAGGAACCTGGTACACAACTGCGTAAAGTGCTTTCGCCAACGTAATATCACCGAGCACCAATTCATGGCCGATCTACCAGGGATTCGTATAACGGAGGCTCTACCCTTCCAGCACTCAGGCTGCGATTACGCTGAACCATTCATCCTCAAGGAAAGGAGAGGGCGCAATCCCCGAAAAACTAAGGGCTACATATGTCTCTTCGTCTGCCTTGTAACATTAGCCATACATTTGGAACTGGCCACCGATCTTAGCACAGACACATTCCTGGCATGCCTTCGGCGTTTCATGTCCCTTCGAGGGAAATGTTCGCAAATCTGCAGCGACAACGGCACGAATTTTGTTGGTGCCAAACGGGCTCTAGATGAGATGCAGCAGGAGCATCAACACACCGTAACTCAATCGTTGGCCAATGATGGAATTAAGTGGAGTGTTATGCCTCTCCATTCGCCACATTGGGGAGGGAAGTGGAAGTCTTCAGTACGTTCAGTTAAATTACATCTGAGACGCGTCGTGGCAAAAGCCGTTCTAACCTTTGAACAGATGCAAACTCTGATTGTTCAGATCAGTGCAGTGGTGAACTCAAGACCGTTATGCTACACACCTGACACTGACCTCACCTACTTGTCTCCGTTCCACTTTTTAATTGGCCGCCCATTCACAACGGTTCCAGAGGGTGATCTAACTGATTTGCCGATCAATCGCTTGGACTACTGGCAGCATTTACAATCAATGTACCAGGGCTTTTGGAAGCGCAGCTTGGATTCTCGCCCGTGTATTGGAGGCTCAACATGGACCAGATGGACTTGTACGCGCTGTGAAACTTAAGACGTCTACTGGAGAGATGACGCGACCCATCACCAAGTTAGCTGTGCTGCCTAATTCAGAAACCATGTTTCAGGGCGGCCCGGGATGTTGATGAACGGATTGCATCCATAATTTGAATTTGAATTATTTTTATTAGTGTCATGCGAAATACTATTTTTGCCCTTTTTTGTATTTAGGTATTTTCTGTACTGCGGTTTCACGAGGAGATTTTGGTTTATCGATAATGGTATGTCTATTCAATAAAAGTTTAGTATACAGTCCAATCAAATCGGAAATAAACCGTGTTTCTTCTTCATCACCTTGGATTAATAAAAATACGAAAAGTTAAAATTATTGTAAATAGTGTGTAAGAAGATGATTGTAATTCGTAAAGATCAGGAGATCTCAGTTGTCAGGAATTGTATCAGGATCGCCTTTTATGTTACTGTTTATAGTTGCAAATGCACATGTATAATAAATATAACAACAAGTATATTTCTAAGTTAAGTATAAGGCCAACGATCATTGTTATAATTATGTATATGTATGCGGATGTTATAATTATGTAGGTTTATCGATAAGTATTCAAAATGCAACTCTGAAAACGAGCGCGGAGGAGTGCAATCGTCGTTCTGCAAGCGTGAAGTGTGGATGCAAGAAATAAAGACTAATTGATATAACCAAACGTATTTTAAATATCAGTATCACTCGGACTCCTACAAATGCAACATCAGCACAAGACAGAATGTTGCTACACGACACCCCAAGCCCAAAAACTTATTGTTAGCATTTACACACCTATACATACATAATTGTAAACTCATAGAATTCTTTGGCGGAGGTTTGATTTGAATTTTGAGCCACAATAAACATAATTCCTTTGGAACAAGCTAATCGAACACAACGACTATTAAATTGAAGTCTTAATTTAAAAAACTATTTGACCACCACCAGAGAGATATTATGTTATAGTCGGTTATCCGGCTGGTGGCCAGATTTTTGATTTAATTGTCTTTGATATTTTTTTCTGCTATGACATTTTGTATATTGTATGCACTTTTTCGTTTGTGATGTTTGGGTAACGGTTATGCATTTTTGGGGGATGACTCGTTCAAGTACATATCCATGTTTTCGGCGGTTATGCACTGATCTTTTATACATTTTTAACATTTTTAGAAACAATAAAAATGAACTTATATTTTATTACATTTGTGGATTTAGTCTTTATTGATTTCACTTTCATATTGATAATCACGTTCGCGATAATAATTTTAGTTTGATATCGCGAACTGAGTCACTAATAAAAGGTCCATGTTCCCGACGCGTTGTGGATCCCGTTGTGGCTACAATTGCTGCCACCCGTTCCCGCGTAACTAATTAAATTCTGACTGCCATTAAGTTAAAGCTTTTATAATTTATTTATGGGTATAGTACATAAGGGTTCTTGGTAAACTTCTCTCCTCTCCAACTTAGCCAGAATAAATATTAAATACGCTGAGTAATATGCGCAGGTCGCGCAATGCAATCCCAAGGTTGACCGTCAAACGTTATGCCATTTGCATCTTTTGGCCTAGTTCTTGATTTGCAATCGGTTTTTTCTTCGTTTCATTGTATTGTATTGTATTGTTGCGAATTGCTTAATTCGCCACATGTGTTGCTACTAACAGCATTAGCCTGTTGAAGCTAACTTGCATTCGGTGTCCCCACGCAATGCCTCTTCTCAAGCTAAAAAAAAAGAAACGCGATCCACCCTTCCTTTTGAGGGGAACCCTAATTTTAGGAAACTAATTGCCTTACTATCCTCTGTGACCAATGCCTTTCGCCTCAAGACAACTGGTAAATCTTCCTGTAGAGTTACTGTGGATGACAGCAATGTTTACAGTGTAGTCCAGAAGCTTTTCAATGATAATGGAATTCCTGTCAGCACTTTTCAGTTTAAAAATGAACGATCCTTTCGAGTCGTCATCAAGGGACTTCACGCTTCCACTGAAATACCCGAAATTACTGCGAAACTTAAAGCTCTGGGGCACAACCCTCGGAATGTATTCAACCCCCCCGGTGAAAATAGGAAGGCGAACCGGGATTTATTCTCTGTTGAACTGGAACTAGCTAGAAACAGCAAAAATGTATATGAAATCCAGATAATTGACTACCAGGTGGTTAAAGTGGAACCGTAGCTTCAGAGAATGGGTCCCTTAAGGTGTTTCCGATGTCAAGAGTTTAAACATTCTAAAAATTTTTGCTCACTCTTGCCAAAGTGTGCCAGATGTGCTGGTGACCATGAAACAAAAGACAAGGAGAGGTGCTTGGCCATGAATGAGAAACAACTCAAGTGCATTTACTGTGGTTCTAATCATATTGCGTCATCCCGTCGATGTCCTGCCTATTTAGAGGCTATTGAAAGACGTAAGCTCAATGGTTCTGTAGAGCGTAGACCCCCCTAAAAACGAACTTTTACTTCTAGCCTTTCTGCATCCTCAAGTTAGACTTGCCAGCGTTTAATTCACATCAAAGTGAAAAGACCCCTTTCACAGGCTTTTGGAATTTATTAATGGATTGGAATTGGATCCATTGGAATGCGCACCACATTTTCTGGGGGTGCAGGCGTTCGTGCTGACTCAAATATGCAGATTTTGGATACTGGCGGACCCACTAATTTTCCTTGGATCAATGACCACCTTCCGACAGCCATTGATTTTGCAGTGTACATAGGCATCACGTGCACCCACCTTAATATCTCAGAGTGCCCGGGACTTTCCTCTGATCATATTCCACTCCTGATATATTTTTGCGTGGCTGCCTAAACGATCGTTGCAAAATCCAGGCTTCTTCTTCGGGGTTCGGATCTAAAAAGTTTCAGTTTCAAGAACAAAATTCTCTTCTTTCTGTGGACTACGTAGATTTCATTGCTGAGGTCTTATGTGAATAGATCCATCAAGCTGCCCCTCCTCCTAGAAGTATACTTATTTATTTCTCCTCCATCTTGGGCTTATTCAAAGCCAGAAATTGCTGCCTTGGCCAGAAAAGGTCATGCACTTCGCCGTGTCTGTATGAGGACGAGGCATACCATCGATATGGCAAGGTGGAAGGCCTCTATGTCAGAGCTAAGAAAAGTCCTCCGTTCGCCCAAGTCAGAATTTTATATGGACAAGCTCAGTGCAATTGATCCTAACCAGAATCACGGATTTCCGCTGTGGAAATGCACACGCATCCTTAAATGACAGCCGCTTCAGAGGTTTTCCTTTAAACTTAGTGATGGGACTTGGGCCCACAGTGATTCCGAGATTGCTGAAGTATTTGCTGATGATCTTAAAAATCTTAATCTTAACGGGTTTTCTCCATTTAAATTTGCAACAAGCGAAGAAGTCAAGACAACAATCTCTAGGTTAGGGCTTTCATTTGGCCCTCCTGTTACTGTTCGTCCAGTAGACGACGTGATCATATAAAGCGACTGGTTACTAAAGCTCCTGGCATGGACGCGATTGATGGCAAAGTAGCAAAGGCTCTGCCTAGCTCTGTCTTTGCACAGCTCTGTCTCCTCTTATATGCTTGCCTGGACCTTGGTCATTTTCCATCACCTTGGAAACGAGCATTAGTCGCAATGGTGGCAAAAAAAGGAAAAGACCCACGGAATCTTATAGACCGATTAGTTCGTTGTCCACTTTGGTTTGTTTGGTTTCCGTAGTCGCCATAATGCTATCGAGCAAGTGCACAGAGTAGTTTACTATGTTCTAGGTGCTTTTGAAGATCACAAATACTCCTCAGCCGTTTTTCTCGACGTTCGACAGGCCTTTGACAGGGTTTGGCATGAAGGAATGTTCTACAAGCTAATGCCGCTTTTGCCTGAAATACTCTGGAATCTCATTGTATCGTTCTTAGATAATAGGGAGTTTGCTGTAGATATTCGTGGACACCGTTCTGAACTTCGCCCAATTCGTGCTGGTGTCCCGCAGGGAAGTGTCCTTGGCCCGGAAATTGGTCCAGACATTCTTGGACGAATTCGATGGAACATTGCGGCTCTTTAAGGCCATTGTCTTTATGACCGGCTATGACCACACCTGATTTGCCCAATAATGGAGCACCCGCTTTCTTTGGGATCTTTAGAAATAATTTGACAATACACGAAAACAAGGTCCATCCTTGTGTGGCGTGTTCAACAAAATTAAAAAACAGCATTAGCCAAACAGGTATTCGTCTCTGCTTTACCATATCCCGCGATCGTAACAATAGGGCCTAAAAAGGAAGAATCTGGAAATATTTACTTGGGTGAGAGTTTGTGGGTGTAAAGCTGAGTGGCAGAGCCGTCATTGAGAGTGATAAGATTTAGGTCAGCAATTGTTTGCTCCAGGGCTTTGCCCTGTGAGTTGGACTTTGGCGATCCCCACAGGGGGCTCCATGAGTTGAAGTCTCCCAACACTATGAAGGTGCCAGAAATATAACTTATACTATCAATGATGTCGGTGCTAATGAAACTCTGGCAGGGTGGGACTTACATATTTACCATAGTAATGGGCCGGGTCAGATCAAGCTAAAGGGCTGAGCATAATATGTTAGAAGTAATCCGTTTGTGGGTATGGGGGATGTGTCGTTTAATGAGCACTCCAATTGTTTGGCTGACTTAGTCGCCATTGTGTGACTTAGTCGCCATTGCGTACATTTGTTTTTGAGGTTACATTCCTTGCGTTGGTGATTGATGGTTTGTTGGTGTCTTCTGCTTGTTGAGAGTCGTTCTTTGAAATCGAAGCCGTTTTCGGGTTTGAAGAGGCGATCTTCGCGAAGGAAGCCGGTTAATTGATTGTCGATGATGTTGCTGTTTTCATTTGTTAGTAGATCTCGTTGCTGTTGATATGATGGGGTGTTCGCCTGAGCAGTTTGCGCATTCAGAGCGTAAGCAGGGTGGAGCACATTTTTGGGTCATCGCAGACTTTTGCTGTATGTCCAAACTTCTGGCAGAGACGTCCAGTTTGCTTTTAAGATTATAGAGATCAAAAGTGACCAGAATCACCTTCGAGGGCTTAGTGACGTTGTCGATGGTTTTAGTAAACTTGAATACCGAATATATGATTTGGGCTTGGAACTCTTTCACAATTTCTTCTTCAGGGATGTTGTTTAGGCATGGCGCATATATTGTTCACTTCACAAAGTTAAGGGATTCGTGGTAATTGCGTATACAATTTTGCTCACCAGAACAACTTTTGAAATTTAACCCTTTTTCTAATCGACAAGTTTTCCAGGCAATAGGCAATCAACACAACTTGGGTGTGTTTAGATGTATTCGGAAATTTTTTTAAATTTATTTATTTTAACGATTGTTTACAAACGGGCTTAAATTTGTAAAAATATGACGAATATTTTATAGGAACGATCGAAAAATTTATCGGAAAGCGCCCAAGCTTAATTGTTTTTAAGCATAAAAATCGTAATATAAAATATATCATTTTTGTAACAGCTGCAAGGGTATATAAACTACGGTTTGCTTTCTTTAATGTTAAGTGTGATTTTTTAGCTATCGTCTGCACTTTGCACCCAAGGGCAAAAAAAACAAGAAAGGAAAGCTAACTTCGGGCGGAGCCGAAGTTGAAATACCCTTGCAGAATATTCTGTAAATTATATTCTCCAAAATTATTTATATGATGCATTCTTAACACTCATAAAAAATCCCAACTTCCTAACTTTACAAACACCAAAGTTATGGCATTTCCGATCAATCAGTAATATGGCGGCTATAGGATATAGTCGGCCGATCCTTTTGAAATTTGGTAGGTCAGATTGATTGGCCAAATATAAAACCCATAGAAAATCCCAACTTCCTAACTTTACAAACACCAAAGTTATGGCATTTCCGATCAATCAGTAATATGGCGGCTATAGGATATAGTCGACCGATCCTTTTGAAATTTGGTAGGTCAGATTGATTGGCCAAATATAAAACCCATAGAAAATCCCAACTTCCTAACTTTACAAACACCAAAGTTATGGCATTTCCGATCAATCAGTTATATGGCAGCTATAGGATATAGTCGGCCGATCCCGGCCGTTCCGACTTATATACTGCGTGCAAAGGAAAGAAGGGTGTGTGCAAAGTTTCAACTCGATATCTTTAAAACTGAGAGACTAGTTTGCGTAGATACAGACAGACGGACAGACAGACGGACAGACGGACATGCTTATATCAACTCAGGAGGTGATCCTGATCAAGAATATATATACTTTATAGGGTCGGAGATGTCTCCTTCACTGCGTTGCACACTTTTGACCAAAATTATAATACCCTCTGCAAGGGTATAAAAATTTGGTTGCTAATAAATGACGATTTTTTTGACCTTATGCAAACTTTTGAGGCTGGTAATTCTCAATTTAATTATTACCAAGGGAATAATTAGATAAACATATAATAATAAGAACAATTGGAAGGGGAATATATGGAGCAAGTTCTTGATTGGCCATGGCATGTTTAAGCGGAGTTATTTGACAAATTTAAAAAAAGTTAATCAGTGATACCCGTATGAATTGAAGCCCACATTTGCTACGGAACTTCTTTGAGTAACACTTGGTCGAAATTGACCTGAGCAAGTCCAGGACGTACCTCTCTCTTTAGATTTCGACTAAATATAATATTATAAGACGTGAACGTAGTTAATAAATATTAATTGTCTTAGGTACTTCCACTTCGTCTCCTCCTTCGCAAGACGATTTGCAAATAGCGCACATTGTTATAATATTGTTATTAAATGGAGACAGATTCGATGCTTAACAAGAGAGATACCCGTTACTCAGGTAAAGGGAGTGCGAGGGAGATGGAGATAGAAACTTTGATCACGCATAACTTTTTAACGAATGGTCCGATTTGAAAAATTTCTTCTACATTTCGATAGGTATTGATAAACACAATAAAACTGCATTTTTACTTTTCCGAAATATTTAAATTTTTAAAATCGTATACAAGCGATTGTGGGCGTTAAAGGGGGCGTGGCACCTTTTTGAAACAAACTTGCGCTGCGTAGGAACTCCTAGAATCTGCATGAAAAATGCCAATCTTCTAGCTTTTATAGTTTCCGAGATCTCAGCGTTCATACGGACGGACAGACGGACAGACGGACAGACGGACATGGCTAGATCGACTCGGCTAGTGATCCTGAACAAGAATATATATACTTTATAGGGTCGGAAACGCTTCCTTCTACCTGTTACATACTTTTGCACGAATACAATATACCCTTTTACTCTACGAGTAACGGGTATAAAAAGCTTAATGTATCGGAATTTCATTAAATGATAGTTTATACAAAAACATATGTAAGTTTTTGTTTTTTTTGATTTTTTTAAATATTTTTAGTCTTGATCGTCGGGTTACTTTACGCTTTTCGGATATGATTTATTGGTTTTGACTCTTTAAACATAATGTAAATAGAATTCGAGCTCGATAAAAAAATTACCCATGACAGAATTAGTAAGAAAATTAGCTATTTCTTAGGTATAGCTCATTATTGTTGAGCTTTCAATAATTACTTATATATTTAAAGTTTATTGCATGCTTTAAATTGTAATGCTGTAAGATTGTATTGATGTTATTAAATATATACATATACAAATATTTATTCAGCTGGAACCATGCTTTGATCTATATCAGGTTTTGTGTCATCTGGATCCAAGCTTAAGCATTCTGCAAAATATTGCTCCATAGAAGAATATACATGTTCAAGCACACCATTTAATTCGTGACCTTCATCTGCATAAGTCTGAAATAATTTTTAATGAGTATACCATACAAAAATATTTTATATATTACCTGATATCGAAAAAGAATATTAGCGCTTGTTAATGATTTAGCTAATTGTACTCCATGAACAAAAGGGGCAGATGTGTCTGCCAAGCCGTGTATTAAAAAATATGAATTCGATTTTATTAGACGTGCTCTCTGAGTAGCATCTGCTTCAACATATCCTTTATAATTTTCGGTAGGCAGACCCAATATACGTTCAGTAAAGGCTGAATCTAAAAATAAATTATTTAATCGGTTGATCCAGAAGTTATTGAGAAATAGCAAAAAAGAAGGTCCCCATTAAGTTTTTTTGATTTTATAGATGTTAAGTTGTATCTGGTAATTGTTTCTCAATTAGCTTGTGGGTACTCCACAACGTTTTTCTTATTTATATTTTTAAAACGACTTCTAGACATAAGCTCTTCAGTGTGTTTCCATGTGAAAACCTGTACAAAATAGTTTAGTAGATTTGTTCTTAAGGCTTGAATATTTGCAGCAAAACCTGGCTTTTATATACCATTACAAAAAAAATCATAGTTAGGTAGTAAAAATATTTTTCTTTTTGAGTTTCATAAGAAATAGCGGTTCATTCCGAACAATCCAAAAAAAAACAAAAACAAGAGAGAACGCTATAGTCGGGTGCCCCGACTATCAGATACCCGTTACACAGGTAAAGGGAGTGCGAGGGAGATGGAGATAGAAACTTTGATCACGCATAACTTTTTAACGAATGGTCCGATTTGAAAAATTTCTTCTACATTTCGATAGGTATTGATAAACACAATAAAACTGCATTTTTACTTTTCCGAAATATTTTCCGAAATCGTATATAAGCGATTGTGGGCGTTAAAGGGGGCGTGGCACCTTTTTGAAACAAACTTGCGCTGCGTAGGAACTCCTAGAATCTGCATGCAAAATGCCAATCTTCTAGCTTTTATAGTTTCCGAGATCTCAGCGTTCATACGGACAGACAGACAGACGGACAGACAGACGGACAGACGGACAGACGGACAGACGGACATGGCTAGATCGACTCGGCTAGTGATCCTGAACAAGAATATATATACTTTATAGGGTCGGAAACGCTTCCTTCTACCTGTTACATACTTTTGCACGAATACAATATACCCTTTTACTCTACGAGTAACGGGTATAAATACGATTTAGTCAAGATATATGAATAGACTAAAGTCTTATTAATGGTCAGATTTTGAAAAATATTAGGCATGTTCAATACAAGATTTTGCTAATAATTTTTTAGGGTTTGTGGGACCAAAAATGGCCGTAAAAAATTAAAACACACGCACAGCAAAAGTCTTCAAGCTTAATATTAGTGTAAATAAAAAAATACTTCAGGAATTAAAAATAAACAACGAAAGACAATCGGAACGACTGGAAACTAAGCTATTTGGTGTGAGGACCGACTTTTAAATTTTTATTTATGGTAATTTTATTTCTTACTATAATATAGCCAGTCTGCAATGGGAGAAATTGCTATTCCACATTTAAAAACGTCCTGTTGTGTACCGAGAACCATAGATGTAACATATCCTCCATAACCCCAGCCCCAAATACCAACTCTAGTTTCATCTAGAAAACCTATAGTATCAAGCAAATACCTAAAAAACAATTACTTTATATTAAAAGTGTAATAAAAAATATTATTTCTTACCTTAACGAAGATATTTGATCGACTACTTCCACTCCTCCTAAATGATGAAACAGTATTTTTTTACCTTGTCCTTTGGACCCTCTTACATCTAGACGGACATAAACAACATCGTTTCTTGATGACATATATGTGCCCCAGTCTATTTTAAATTTCTCGGAAACGGATTCAGAGCCGGGGCGACCATTTCTAAAAGAAAATGGATTTATTTTTACAAATAATTTGGATATTACGGTAATACATAACTGTAACTATATTCGAATGTTGGAAGTGAAGAAACTTGAGTCTTTTCGGCTTGGAAACTATCAGTGAAAATTAAAATTGACTTACTGTTTTATTCGACTTGGAAAAAATATTCGTTTTTGCAATTATCAAGGAAAATTTTTATTTCCACCTATTTCAATATTAATCGCAAGGACATTCTCGACAGAGATATTATTTTGTATATTATTTATTGCTTAATAAAGAAATGTCTCCCGAAACTATGTTTATCTGAAAAGGGTGCGTTTATGGGATACATAAGCTTCGTAAATAAATTCAATAATATAACAAAAAATATTTGCATAAAAAGTTTTAAATATTCAAAATTTTAAACATGTCAAAATAAGGATTTAAAAACCAGGTGTGGTCATAGTCGGTCGTAAGCTAATCAGGATGTGTTGTTTTAGAAGACGACCGTGTCTGTAACGGTCGAGAATCCGGTGGTGTTACCTGCTGCAAGAAATGCAGTGTCATCTGCATATGTGGCCAGGAGTGAACCACGAGAAACTGGGTTTGGAAGATCCGAAGTGTAAATTGTGTATAGGACCCGACCAAGGACGCTTCCCTACAGGACACCAGCACGAATTGGGCGATGTCCAGAACGGTGTCCACGAATATCTACAGCAAACCTTCTATTGTCTAAGAACGAAACAATGAGATTCCAGAGTATTTCAGGCAAAAGCGGCATTAGCTTGTTGAACATTCCTTCGTGCCAAACCCTGTCAAAGGCCTGTCGACCGTCGAGAAAAACGGCTGAGCAGTGTTTGTGGTCTTCGAAAGCACCCAGAAAATGGTAAATTACTCTGCGCACTTGCTCGATAGCACTATGGCGACTACGGATACCAAACTGGTGGTTCGGAAGTGCGTCTTCAAAGCCGTTAATAGCTAGAAGTCTACCAAGCATGATCCGCTCAAAAATCTTGGAGAATCCTCCAAGACCTCTCTAACCTAGAGATTGTTGTCTTGACTTCTTCGCTTGTTGAAAATTTAAATGGAGTAAACCGATTTTCAAGATCATCAGCAAATACTTCAGCAATCTCGGAATCATTGTGGGCCCAAGTCCCATCACTAAGTTTAAGGGAAAACCTCTGAAGCGGCTGTCATTTAAGGTTGCGTGTGCATTTCCACAGCGCAAATCCGTGATTCTGGTTAGGATCAATTGCACTGAGCTTGTCCATATAAAATTCTAACTTGGGCGAACGGAGGACTTTTCTTAGCTCTGACATAGAGGCCTTCCACCTTGCCATATCGATGGTATGCCTCGTCCTCATACAGACACGGCGAAGTGCATGACCTTTTCTGGCCAAGGCAGCAATTTCTGGCTTTGAATAAACCCAAGATGGAGGAGGAATAAGTATACTTCTAGGAGGAGGGGCAGCTTGATGGATCTATTCACCTAAGACCTCAGCAATGAAATCTACGTAGTCCACAGAAAGAAGAGAATTTCGTTCTTGAAACTGAAACTTTTTAGATCCGAACCCCGAAGAAGAAGCCTGGATTTTGCAACGATCGTTTAGGCAGCCATGCAAAAATATATCAGGAGTGGAATATGATCAGAGAAAAGTCCCGGGCACTCTGAGATATTAAGGTGGGTGCACGTGATGCCTATGTACACTGCAAAATCAATGGCTGTCGGAAGGTGGTCATTGATCCAAGGAAAATTAGTGGGTCCGCCAGTATCCAAAATCTGCATATTTGAGTCAGCACGAACGCCTGCACCCCCAGAAAATGTGGTGCGCATTCCAATGGATCCAATTCCAATCCATTAATAAATTCCAAAAGCCTGTGAAAGGGGTCTTTTCACTTTGATGTGAATTAAACGCTGGCAAGTCTAACTTGAGGATGCAGAAAGGCTAGAAGTAAAAGTACGTTTTTAGGGGGGTCTACGCACTACAGAACCATTGAGCTTACGTCTTTCAATAGCCTCTAAATAGGCAGGACATCGACGGGATGACGCACTATGATTAGAACCACAGTAAATGCACTTGAGTTGTTTCTCATTCATGGCCAAGCACCTCTCCTTGTCTTTTGTCTCATGGTCACTGGCACACTTTGGCAAGAGTGAGCAAAAATTTTTAGAATGTCCAAACTCTTGACATCGAAAAAACCTTAAAGGTCCCATTCTCTGAAGCTACGGTTCCACTTTAACCACCTGGTAGTCAATTATCTGGATATTATATACATTTTTGTTTCTAGCTAGTTCCAGTTCAACAAAGAATAAATCCCGGTTCGCCTTTATATTTTCACCAGGGGGGTTGAATACATTCCGAGGGTTGTGCCCCAGAGCTTAAAGTTTCGTAGTAATTTCGGGTATTTGAGTGGAAGCGTGAAGTCCCTTGATGACGACTCGAAAGGCTCATTCATTTTTAAACTGAAAAGTGCTTACAGGAATTCCATTATCCTTGAAAAGCTTCTGGACTACACGGTAAACATTGCCGTCATCCACAGTAACCCTACAGGAAGATTTACCAGTTGTCTTGAGCCGAAAGGCATTGGTCACCGAAGATAGTAAGGCAATTGGTTGCCTAAAATCAGTGATTCCCCTCAAAAGGAAGGGTGGAGGACGGGGATCGCATTTCTAGGTTTTAGCTTGAGAAGAGGCATTGCGTGGGGACACCGAATGCAAGATAGCTTCAACAGGCTCAGACAATCCATGACCAAGTTTTGAGGTGCTGATTGAATCATTAATATGAGTGGAAGTCATTATATCATCATCATCTTCGTCAGAAAAAATAGCAAAGCTATTGTTCTTTCCTTAGTAGGTAGAGTCTTTTTTACTTTAAGAATGTGATTGTATGGTCATGCCAGAGGCTGCAGCTTGAGGACGTTTATGGTCGCCAACAGTGTTTAGCAGCGATGATTTATTGATACTAATACCTTCGAGTATGTCAAGATTTCGTCTTCCTTAGGTTATTTACCTGAGTAAAGCGTTCTTCATCGGCAGCACTCTTATTAATCCACTTGGGGTAAAAATGGTCATAGTCGGGACAGATGAGGTGTCTGAATAAATGGGATCATCAAATTCATCAGAAGTATCAGAGATACTTGGCATTCTTAGAGGCTTTCATAACAGCTACTTTAGCAGCTTCGTCTGTATTGACTGGTCGCGTGACTTGGTCCTTAGCAAAGACCGAGTGCTTAGCCACATGAGAGTCCCGATTGGTTTCACGACAACAATTCGTCGAGATGGCTTGAAATTGGAAGACATATTTTTTGGTAACTATACCAGCACCTGACATTGTACTTGCGTAAGGAACTAAGAAAATAAAGAAAAAGAGAGTTTAGCGCAGCAGCCGGCCTGCCAAAACGAAGGAGGCCGGCAAATGTATTGTTAAGAAAGTCAAAAGAAAAATCGTAAAGACGCAGAAAAAAAAAATTTGTATAAAACTTTGTTTTTTCTTTCAATTTGTATTGAAAAAGTATGGCTGAAAAAATTTATTTTTCGGATAATTTTCGGATAGTTTTGTCATTGGTTACGATTTTCAAAGGATGTAATATTTTCTTGTGCTTTTAGTAAAAGTTACCTTACTGAAAGGATTTTGAAATTTTCAAAAGAATGCATTTTTAATTTAAAAAACCAATATTTGAAATAAGAATATTTAAAATCTGTGCTGGTATCTGGCCTGTATAATAAACCATAAAGCTAGTACATTTTAAGTGAGTTAAGGTTGAATACATAATCACAATTCAGTCACTAGCAGGGTGATCCTCAGCCTAGCTTGCGCAGATCAGGTTTGGAGCTATATCCAGTAGTTTTCATATGATTAATCTAACCAAGCATCATTACAATTTTTTTTGAATGGTACAACTTTTGTGGGTTATTATTAGCAGGTTATTAGGTTATTATTATTGGTTTTCAGAAATTTGAAAATTAAATGCACAGTGTTCTGTCTTTCTCGCTACTAAGAGTCTTATTTCTCTCTCTTCCAACTACTCCTATCTAAGTCTAATAGCCACTTAGACTAGTCAAAGACTAGTTGAAAATTGCCGACAATTGATAATCTTTTTTTTTTAATCGTTAATTTCGAAAGTTTTTAGCTTAATGTAAAAGGCAAGGGTCTCTAGATCTTTTGTGTGCTGAATAAGCTATTGCTTCGACCTAAAATATTGTTGCTATTAATAAAGAACTAGTTAGACTTACTAGCTCAGACGGATCCCGATAGAAGAAAACCAATTTCCATTCAATATACAGTCTCGGACAAGCGGCTATTGCAAGCAGCACTACCGACAATGCAAGTTGATCTGGTTTTAGTGGCCGGACAAGTGATTACCTTTCAAAGGGGCCCAATTGTTAAAATTAGATTTCCCCGAGCTGATGATCTCCTCTCTGCGCTGGACTCACAGCTTAAAAGCCGTAAGATATTAGCATATATCAGCAGCTGATTGCAGCAAACCCTCAAGGTGTATCCACCTGCCCCTCAAAATATTCCTACACCACCGCAAGAACTACTGAGTCCGGACTTCCTAGTAGTGGCCAAACCAATATACCTTCGTCAAAAAACTAACTTCTAACCTTCTTCTTTCCTATCAGAATGAACGAGGCTTGCGTAGCTTACTAAATTGTATTTTGATAGCCTTTGCTTTGCATCTCATATTATCGTGTTCACAGAAACCTGGTTAAAGCTGGAGATCTTTAGCTGCGAAGAAGCTCTTGACAAGGCGATGGAGTCTTAACTGCAGAGGACTCGTCAGAGTAGTTATTTTTTGAGAAATTCAATACCATTAAATTTATTTGCGTAAAGTTATCGCTCTATAAACATAACTTGCTCACTTCCGGATTATTTTAATCACCTTTCTGGTGAACTTTGGTAGTTCTAGTTGATTTAAATATAAATGGAGTTACGTGGTTCGAAGAGGATGGATCGAATGCATATATAAGTTGTCAACTATTTCTAAGCTTTTAAAACACGGATTAATTAAACGTAGATCCACAATCACTAACCTTTTGTAGCTCACTTCATTTGTGATAAAAGGCTTCAAAAGTAGACGACAAACATATGTCATTTACACTGACTTTAGTTTTTCTTCTTCGAAAACTTGACCTGTTATGGTTTCCAGTTGATCTTCTTATATGGATCTCAAGTTATCTGAATGGCAGGTCACAAATTGTCCTTTTTAAAAATTATATTTCTGAAATTCTCCGTGTTACCTCCAGTGTCCCACAAGGAAGCAATCTTGGCCCGCTTCTTTTTAAATTATTTATTAACGATTTTCCCTCAATTATAAGTCGTGCTCGCGAACTTATGTACGCAGATGATGTATAACATAACAGTAAAAGGACATTTCCTACCATTTGGACTTTCAATTCGATCTAAATAAATTTCAAAACTGTTGCCGAGATAATTTACTAAATTTAATCGGCTCCAAGAGCAAGATGATGACTTTTGACCCTTATTGCCATCGGTTGTTCGGAAAAACATATGATTAAAAACCTTACAAACGTTTTTGAAAAAAATTCAAATCTTTTGAGCATGAAATGCCTTTTTTGTGGTCTAAATGCACCGACAAAGGAATCTTGCCAGATGAAAAGAACTATGACATCATAAAAAACTGTCTAGTCTCAAACGATGTAGACAGTGCTATTTGTTGCATTTTTGCAATTATTAATGACGTTTCATAAAAAACACGATGAGTCCGATAACTTAAGATCCATGTTAGAAGATGACATGGAAACCCTAATAAGGGTAGCTCTTGTACAAGATGCGAGTTCTTTTCAGAATCAAACGTCGAATGTTTTTTCTGAAGACGTTAGTTCCAAGAGGTTTGTCGTAGTAGATCTTCGCCGTATCTAAGTTAACACCGGCAAAGCGCTGGTAAGTTATGAGACCATCGACAGCGATGCAGCGACCGAACGTCAGCGACCTCAGAACGTCAGCGGCAGAATTGCATCGGCAGCAGCGTGACAATGGAAGAGCAATAAAAAAAAGTCTGAGTTAAAGAAGGACAAGACGACCCACTAGAAAGGAAGAACGCTGCAGCTCCAATTAGGTAATATCTGGAAGAAAACTCCCCCCTATGGCCATGTCTGGGCATAACTGGCGCCCGACAAATTTCCACTTTCTCGCGAAAGTGGGACCCAATTACCACCGAAGTTAAAAAAAAAAAAAAAAAAACTGGCATGGTGCGTGTATGTGTAAAATTTTGAAAAAATTACGAATAAAAATGAAAATACAAGAATTTGTTGCGAAACACAGTTACCCGCTGCGGTGGGGGTGCTGCCTTTCAGAGCTGGCATTCCCAACGGGCGCAAAAAAATTGTGAATAACTTAATATGACGGTAAATCTGGCGCCGCGATTTGCTATCGCGCTCTGTGGAGTGGCATATTCGCGGGTACAAAATCCTGAAATAAAAAAAAAAAGCAATAGTCCGCTGCGGCGATAAGTCCATACCAATGGTAGCTTATTCGCAAGTGCAAAAATTGCAATTTTAACGAAATAAACAAAGATAACCGAGATGATTAATTTGCGAGCAAAAAATTATTAAAACAAATTTTTGAAAATAAAAAATTAATAAAAATTAAGAAGCAATATCTAAAAGTGTTCGTGTGTGTGGCAAACTGCTGGAAAGGCTAACGGATGTGGAATGCATTCAACGCCTTAGTAAGCGAAACGCCAAAACGCACAAATACGGACCAAATAAAAAAAGAAAACACAAATTTGAAAAAGCACAACGCCCCAAACAAAAATTACCAAACAATTTTTTTTTATGAAAAAAAATGGAACAAATACTAATTCCAATTTAATTTCAGAATAATAATGCTGTAAGAAATTATCCGGTATAAAATCAAAACGGTATAAAATCATTGAAGAAACATAAACAAAACCAAGGAAAATACTAGGGGTGAGTGAAACTTTTCTGTGTACATTTCCTTGAATATAAAAGAAAGAGAGAATATTTTAGAAATTCCAAAAGAAAACTTTTGCCAATTTGACAACCTCGAGCCTGAATAAAAACAAAAAAACGTAAGCTTTCAATTAAATAAATGCTTAAAAAAAAATATTAACATTAAAAATGGAGAAAATGAAGGAGGTATCGAACTGTCTAGACTTAACTATTGCGGCCCTAACCACTCAGATGGTGGGCATGAAAGATGAGGTCAGGAAAATAGGGAATAGGGTGAACATTCTCGAAACTGACTTTGAACAGCGCAACCCGGTAGCGAACACACCGCTACCATTAACGCGCCCATGTACAGAAAATGAACTAAAAGAATCTTAGGCCGTGCTGGATTGCGTAAAGGAACTTTTGACTTTCGAGGGGGATTCCGAGAAATACATTTCTTGGATCAATAGGGCGCAATCCATCGTTAATGATTACGAGGTCATACGGGAGAAACACCGATAAAGGTCAGTCCTTATCCAGATTAGACAAAAGATTAGAGTACGAGCTGACTCAAATGACCCAGGGATACCAAAAACTAGAAGACTTTTACCTTAGGATCAATAACCACGTCTCACTCATAATGAACAGGATAAATAGGATGAATTACTCTACGGAGATACCCAATGCTTTCCTTACCGGACAAAGGGACAAAGCTATTAATGCGTTTATTAGGGGGCTAAACGGCGACACTTCTGGGCTACTAATAATCCGTAAGCCTGCGGACGTCCACGAAGCGTACTCTATTTATTTAGAATTACAGAAAATGGAGCGGGGCAACTTTGTTCAGACAGACCTGCAATCAAAACTACCATAATTATAGACCACTTAACCCACCGAGATTCCCTCAGACGCACCTATTCAACTATAGGGCACAAACGAATTCTGGGCACTACTATGCTCCAAGCGGAAGCGTGCATGGCTCACCAAGATTCCAGGGGACCAGATCAGCGATCAAACACGAGTCAAACCAATCAGGCCAAAGTTATAGGTAAAATTTTAACACGCGACAAGGAGAGGCGACATCATGCGAGGTCCGAGCGCTAATTCTAAATTAAATCCCCTTCGTAAAGTCCAAAGGCTTTATCATATGCAAACCACCCCAATCCCGCCCCCAATGAATATTACCAACAACAGTCTGGTAACGAGGTAGAGGAACTGGAGGACTCATCTCAAGAAATAGAATATGGTTCTCCCTTAGAGGAAGTAGACTGCATTAGCGATGGCGAACATCATTTTATGACCAACGCCTCTCTAGCATACCATACATAGAGTATGAGATTAAAAAAAGGGCTAAATTACAATTTCTTATAGACACCGGCGCTAACAATAATTTTATAAGCCTCAATATCACCCGGTATCAAAATACCCCTCCTTGCTAAAAAATCACTAAATCTACACCAACGATTGATTGTCGTATTGTTAAATGCAACACACCCCGAATCTGCAAAGGAAGTTTTAAAAGCGTTTATCAACGAATATTTCAAAATCTTTGAGCCACTCTCGCCCGGAGAGGCCGTAGACACGCCTTCCAAAATTAACTGATATTTTATTCAAATCTGTCCGATTATTTGTGTGAGCACCCAATTGTTGGATATGTGCGCCACTCAATTCCAATGAATGATCACACCCCACCAACCCTTGTAGACTCAGTAATGAAATACTTGAAACCTTCAGTAATCAATGGAATTAAAATTCCGGACGCAACGCTTAGTAGAGGATATTACAGATGAACAGCAAATTTGCGAAGTCAGCGAGAAAGAGTATCGCAGAGCTCATTGAAGCTCAAAAGAGGTACGTATTCAAATCCTAGTAAAATAGTACTTCCCCAGGATGGCTAGTATTATTCGCACACAACTGTCGACCTCCACCACTTGCAAATTGCATAAGTACAACATGCACCCGAATAAACCACTATTACAACCAACGCCTATCCCCAACTACCTGTGCGAGATACTTCATATCGAAGTTTTCACATAAGAGAAAAAAATATACCTGAGTTACATCGACAAATTCTCTAAATTTTCTCAACTTTTTCCTTTACAATCAAAATCAGCTATTCATCTTCGATGCACTTCACTGTGAAATCACAGAACCTAGAATGATAGTGTCTGATAACGAAAGAGGCCTTCTATGCCCAACTGTCCTAAGCTACTTGCGAAAACTGGAAATTGAACTTTACCATACCCCAACTCAGAAAAGCGAAGTAAACGGTCAGGTAGAAAGATTTAATTCTACCTTAATGAAAATATATCGATGCTTAAAAGGCGAATATCCCACATTTAAAACCACCGAACTTATCTCAATTGCCGTAGACAGGAACAATAACAATGTCTACTAGATGACGAATAAAAGACCCGTGGATATTTTTTTTAAACCGTACTTCTAAAATAAACTACCAGGGATTATCCGATTTTAAACAGCAAACTCTTGAGGACATTCGAGGTCTTATTGAACACAAACAAACTTTTACCAACAATGGGCGCAATACAAATAGAAGTGACAAATTGACAGTTTAATTATAAGAATCTACAATTTCATGTAACAATCTGCGAACGCTACAAGCCCCTCCAGCAACCCTCCATATTATCAAATATGATGCACCGGTTGTCCCCATATAACAAGGTACCGTCTGGAGAACCAATGGCGTTTTCAAACTGGCTCACGTCATAAATGCATGCAGCAGCTCATCGACCAAGAAGCAAACGAAGCTATGGTAATCACCGACCAACGGATCGGCGCTCTGGTTGGCCACTTTCTGCAGCACGCTTCGGAAGGGATCTCGCGCATGGATGGCGCATCAGGACGAAGACAACGCTCAATCGACTGGCTAGGATCAGCCTGGAATGGATTGGAATGCCATCTTAAGAGAGGAAAACAGCCTGGAAAAGAACAACAATCAACAGATTCGGATCAACACTAAGCTCTTTAACTCAGCGCACGAATCGCTCCAGACGCTGACGACGGCAGTACTCCACAAGGAGATTATAATAGCGGACCAAGTCAACGGGATACTGAGAGCCTGCCAACAAGGAAAGACTGGAGTGGTCAACACGAATCTCTTGGACGACGAAGAGGTCGACACGATATTGGCGTAGGTGGACAGCCTCCCTTATCAAAACTGCCCTGCCCTACAATCCTCACAAACGGGACTACCCTCTTGCATATCTTGGCAATGCCCAAAGTAGTGGACAGGAAGTACCGACTGATGAGGATCTACCCAACGATATCGGATGGCAAGCAAGTTGTACTGAAGTACACCACACTGGCAATCACAGCCTACAAACATACGCCCTTCTCGAAAATTGTATATCAATCGGTAACACAAAAGTATGCCGAGAAAAAAAACAATTTAAATTGGAGGGGGACAGTTGCATACCGAGACTGTTGAAAGGAGGCCAAGCAGAGTGCGATTACCTGAGGACCAACCAGGAAACAGTGGAACTCATCAATGACGGCACAATTTTCCTACCAAACTTTAATGGAACAGTATCTACTCCAGTTTAGAAGCACCACTTTGAGGGGTCGTACGTAGTGCAATTTGACAACGAAACGATTACAATCGGTGACCGGAACTATAGCAGCTACTCGTCAACACACCTGATGGCAATGCCAGCCGTGCGAACCCAAATAAAAACCACGGGCTATGAGCTATTACTGAAATATGTCCATGAATTCAGCATGGAGAATCTTAAAAAATTATCAGTCATGTCCAATGAGATTTTTATATCCTTCTCATTGGAAATAGTCATAGCTCTCTCCATCATGACAGCGGCGTACCTTATTTGGAAGAAGATAACGTCGACCAAAGGAATTCCTAAGCTGTGGTACCCGCCTGTGAACCTGGAAGCGCAGGGCACTCTGGAACCGGTAACCAAGGCCTTATGATCTGTGGGACACAGATCTTGTGGTGGGGAGGAGTTAACACTGACCAAGCGCCCCCTTCCCTTCACCCCCTCCTGATACCTACGATACCGGACCCCGCACGTCTCTCGGCCACACAACGACAACAAACATTCAAGTGGCTACAATCTCAAGTGGCTACAATAACGCAGCCGCTACGTTATCAAACCAGCGACAGCGAGGCAGCGACCGAACGTTAGCGACGTCAGAACGTCAGAGGTAGAATTGCATCGGCAGCAGCGTGACAACGGAAGAGCACTGACCGCCCGCTACCCCTACCCTTTGCTGGGCCCAAACAGAAATGCAGCGCTAGCATCTGGAGGGCAGCAACACATTGGGCAAGATACCCAAAACCACTGGTGTCTTTCCGCAGCCGCTCTGCCAGAAATATGCTGACGTTTCGGTTCTGTTAAGCCAACCGGCCACTCGAAGAACGAATTTAAATTTACTTCAATTTTTATCCCCGACTTGAGCAGACAATTATTTGTATACCCTTGCAGAGGGTATTATAATTTTGGTCAGAAGCTTGTAACGCAGTGAAGGAAACGTTTCCGACCCCATAAAGTATATATATTCTTGATCAGGATTAATAGGGGAGTCGATATTGCCATGTCCGTCTGTCCGTCTGTTTCAATACCGTTTGCGAGCTCAGTTTAAAAGCTAGCGATGTGAAACTTTCACAGTAAAACATGTGTACGCGGATAAAGTTTGAAAAGCGCCCCGATCGGATGTCTATATCCTATAGCTCCCATCGGAACAATCGGACTTACCTGCAAGAATTAAAGATATTTCGCGCAGTGTAAAAGCTATGCTTCTCTCCAAATCTTATTTTACCTTGATCGGGGTAAAAGCGCGTGACGATCGGACGTCTATATTCTCCCATAGGAACAAGACGATGAAATTGGTTAAAATTTGATGTTTTTCAGGATATTTCGCGCAGTATATAAGTTATTGACATGAATCTTTCCAAATCTTATTTTTTATGCATACCTATATCAGGGTAAAAGCGCTTGCCGATCGGGCGGCTATATCTTATAGCATCCACAGGAATAATTGTAAAAAAAATTGAAAATATCCCTTTTTTTTCTATTGTATATGCCTGCAAGGGTATTAAAACTTCGGCTTGCCGAAGTTAGCTCGGCAGTCGAAGTTGGCTTCCTTCCTCGTTATTTAAAAAAACCACTGTAACGACTAAGACCGATTACTGTTTTGTTTTAACGTCAACTCGTTAGCATAAAAGTCTGAGTCAAAGGAGGACACGACGGCTAACCCACTAAGAAGGAAAAACGATGCAGCTAACCCTAATTATGTAATATCTGGGAGGACACACCCCCCTCTGGCCAAGTCTGGCCATAACTTCTATGTTGAGATGGAAATATAATTGATCAACAAAGAAGTTGCAAGTGGGGTGTAATAACGCTTGCGAAAAGCTTTGGAATGGCGATATACCTTGATACCGATTTATTTTTATACCCTTGCAGGGGGTATTATAATTTTGGTCACAAGTGTGCAACGCAGTGAAGGAGACATCTCCGACCATATAAAGTATATATATTCTTGATCAGGATCGCCTCCTGAGTTGATATAAGCATGTCCGTCTTTCCGTCTGTCTCTCCGTCTGTCTGTTTCTACGCAAACTAGTCTCTCAGTTTTAAAGATATCGAAGTGAACCTTTGCACACACCCTTCTTTCCTTTGCACGCAGTATATAAGTCGGAACGGCCGGGATCGGCCGTTCATATAGCTGCCATACAACTGATTGATCGGAAATGCCATAACTTTGGTGTTTGTTAAGTTTCCTAACTTGGGATATCCTATGGGTTTTATATTAGGCCAATCAATCCGACCTACAAAATTTCATAAGGATCGGCCGACTATATCCTATAGCTGCCATATAACTGATTGATCGGAAATGCCATAACTTTGGTGTTTGTAAAGTTAGGAAGTTGGGATTTTCTATGGGTTTTATATTTGGCACACCAATTTGACCTATCAAATTTCATAAGGATCGGCCGACTAAATCCTATAGCCGCCATATAACTGATTGATCGGAAATGCCATAACTTTGGTGTTTTTAAAGTTAGGAAGTTGGGATTTTTAATGAGTGCTAAGAATGCATCGTATGAATAATTTTGGAGAATAGAATTTACAGAATATTCTGCAAGGGTATATCAACATCGGCTCCGCCCTAAGTTAGCTTTTATTTCTTGTTCTATGCATATATAGCTATAGCATGAACTAGGATAAATAAAATCGGTGAAGATCTTCTTTACTTTTTACCTTGATTTGTGGCTAAAAAAAAGCGAATTTTCAAAAAAAAAATGTTCAAAGCTCCGCCATTTTGTTAATTTGTGTCCGAATTTAAAAATAGCCATACATATACTCTTCCTAATCCCGTTGGAATTTGTGGTTTCAGATGTTCCAGTGAGCTTAAATTCCATACGCCGACAAAACGAACAATGTCAAAAAAAAAAAATTATGTTAAATTCTTCTTATTATTTAAGTCTTCAAATAAATGGATGCAAAGTTGCAAGCATAAAAAATAATATATGTACATTTTTCAGCCCATTGAAAATCGTCAAAATTTGAAATCGAGAATGGGGGCCCCTTAATGGGGATCTAAGAGAAGGGAGCTTTCGCTTAAATTCGAACAAAAAATTAAGTTTGATTTGGATATGGCATTTGAATAAGAAGGATTTGACCGGGGTGAAGCAAAATACGTTGTCTTAAAAAACTGGACAAATAGATCGGCAATTGCATAATCAGTATTTGCCGTATACTTTTCAAATGATAGCGATGTTATACAGATAGTTTTTATAACACCGGGCGTTAAGCACGGTAAAATTTGACTGAGCCCTTAGGTGTCAAGAAAAGGCAGATTGTAATCCGCACATTTTAAATTTATTGAAAAGGTGGACCTAACATTTTTTATGTGTGAGAACTCATTAGTAAACCATGGAGGTTTATTGGAATTTGACGGATAGTATAACAAAACACACAGATAAAATAAGCAGTTCAATGCATTATAAAAGATATAAACGGACTCTCTAGGCCTTTTGAAGTCACCTAATATTTCTTACTGATCTCCCTCTGACAGTTTGTTGGAAATGGACTGGAAAGGCGATTCGCGTAAATTGGGAACTCAGATGATCAATATGAACAAATAAAATATATAAAACTACCGGGTATCGATAATTTTATACCTAGGAATTCGATCTCATTAAGCTCTGCGAAAGTTAGTAATTCATACGAATGGGTATGAAGACTCTACCTCCCCGTCTGGACAGACGATCAAGACAGTTAATTGTGTACTTACCCGGAATAATTTCGGAGCTATGAATATCCGGCCTTAACCAGGCATTCTGTACATACAATAATATTATATGGAATGGAAAAACTATACGAGTACAATTTAGTCAGCTTACTAAGTTAGCCTCTTGTATTCTGATAGAAAAGAAGAAAGGTGGAGGCTAGTTTTGTGGGGCAGAAGAGAATGTGGCGGGCGCTGGGGTTAGTTCTTTAATGATATTTTCCATTTCGCCTGATCTATTATTTTTTCTCTTAGCTTCGGACTCTTTTTAAAAATATGCCCTTGAGTCAGAAACTGGCGGAACACACAAATGCAAAATAAGCAAAATATCCTAGCATAATACAATTTAATCTGTTTAACCTTTAAATCATCAACTTGGATTTTGTTACGGATATAAGCCGTAATATCCATTGATGAGAGGTCTGGGGCGAGCGGTGAAACAAATAGATGTTACCGATTTTGGTACTACACATGCGACCTTTTTTGTTACTCCAGAATTTGTATCTGCACTAAGTGAACATAAAGTGTTGGGGCGAATACTTAATTTTGATCGGACAGAGTGGAGGTTCCTGGCGGCGCCACATTCGGTCCAGCAGGTTCTAGTACCGAATCGCTTTTTGCCCCGACCTTAGTACAATTTTAGTGGCGCCTAAGATTGGCAGCTGAGCAGAAAGCGAATCGGTAGGTTGCAAGGCACCTGCCCACCGACCGCGACTTTTTTGCGCTTTGGGGAATCGGGCTAGTGAGCTACGATTCAAGCGCCACAAGCAGGTGTAGCTAAATATTATTTGTGTTTCCTATTTGAATGTCTTATAGACTTCAGAATTTTCTTGAAATAGTGAAATTTTTGCTCCCTTATCCAGAAGAAAAGTAAATAGCTTCCGTATTTTTGCATTACGACAAAAATTATTGAGATTATTCCGATTTCTAAAGATGCCTGGGAGTTACCCGAAGCTAATTGAGTGGCGCGGACATTGTTATTTTGTTGTATGTTCATATTGTTGCCGGGATTTTGGTTAATGTATGATCCACCGTTACCACTGTTATTTTCGCCATAATTACCAAGGCCTCGATAGATGTTTGTATAATTTGGGCGATTGTCATTGTATTTGTATATTTATTACCGCGGTAGGTTTGTCTTTTTCGGACAAATAATAGAAAACTTGCATAGCCAGTCATCTCGGTACTGCATTGGTAACGGCATCGTTCATTTTCGTAAAATTTCCTGCTAAGATAGTTTTTCATATACCATGCTCGCAATTTTTTACCATTGTGCTGGTAGTCCCTCATCTAAATAAAAAGCTTCAAGCAGTTTCCGCAAATTGTCTATAGCGTGTGTAATTTGGGTCGCTGTTTTCCCGTTTTTGAAACCTTAGCCATTTTGACGCTTATGACTTAGGATGTTTGACCGACAATGATTTCTTGAAGTTTTCGTTTAGTTCCAGTAATTGTCGTCCCATTTTTAATTTTATAAAGAGTTATTTTAAAATTATTTTTGGGTTATTATAATTGGCTTTTGACAAGTTTTAGATCTGTAATAAATCATTGTAAATGCAGCTTTTGTCTTAAATACATGCCGGTTGGGCAAATTTATACAAACTTTCTGTTTTTTTTGATAATCGTTCTCTTTTAAATCAACTTCTTTTGGATCTTTTGATTCGATGGTAAAAGGTGTGTTTAATATCGTTGATATCGATATTTCCATTTTTAACTTTCATCTTACCGTTATCAAGTTTAAGTGTTTTTGTTTATATTTTTTACAGTGGCACCTTGTTCAAGTTTTGCTAAAGAGGATGACGCGCAAAATTATACAAAATGTTAACAGTTTAATTAATGTTGAGGTGAATAGTAGGATTTAACAAATGTTCAATTAATAAACTTTTTCCAATTCTGTGACCAGTGTTCAGTCTGAATTCGAGTAGCTTGCTAACTTTTCGGTGGTCAACTCAAAGAAAAGTATTAAAACTAATGATATTTAATGCTCCTAACGTAAATTATCTTTATGAACGACCCCCTATTTATGAGGACCGTTGTCCCGAGGTCTGCTTCGATTGTTTCTTCCCTGGCGACTGTTTAATTATACCATTACGGTTTCCCCCACCTCTCGCCTTTTTTCGTTTTCCCTTCTTAACTGTTTCTCTTGAGCTTCATAAACCTTTTCTATGATTTCTTGTCAAATTTGGATAGTTTATTTATACATGTTAAAAAATACTTCCTGTCTGTGCAATAGTACTGAAGAATTTGATTAAAGTTCTCCTGCGCTGCCCTGTGCGCTCTGCTGTGCTACAATTTCCTTTTGTTCGGCTTTATTATAAATGTCGCTAACAATTTTACTTCTGTGTTGGAAGATCGTAGCTGGAAACTCATTTACGGAGTGTTTTGAATGAAAGCCAGTAAAGGCAGTTCGCAGTGTAACGCATTCACAATTAACTACATTACGAACTCTTCCGAGTAAAGTTTCCTTGTTTAAAAATTGTTTTTTGACTTATTCCTTGACTTATTCCCAAAAATAATAAAACAATTAACCGGCTTGTTTATAGTTTCGATGGTATATGTCAGTGAAATTTCACTATGTATTGTAGCTCTCTCTGACTGGGGGTCGTTTCCTAAAACTTGAATGGCCTGCCTGGCTTATAGAAAATTTGAGCATTATGTTCGTCTATAAACGCCTTCCCCCTTTCCTATCTGACACGGCGAACGTTAGCTCATTGGTTGCGAAATTAAGCTCTCTATTCTGTAAAGTCCTCGAAATCATTGTAATAGGCTTGCCATTCTGAGATAAGACTGCACCCAGTCGACGAGCTGACGCGTCTGTAGTTAAGTCGAAGGGTTTTTGTATTCGGGATACAGTATAATTACATTCTCGGAGGCAAGGACATTTTTAAGTTTCTCAAAAGCAGAACATTGTTTATCATTAAAGGAAACTCTTATCTTTTTAGACTGGCTGGCGGAAACTTTCCCGCTATCTCCTTTCAGAATGTCAGTCAGGGGTCTAGCAATCGCCCACGTTGAGCGCCAAATAAGAGATTTTGTTATAGTAGTTTAGTTTTATTTATTCGGTAAGTTGTCTAACGTGGACGATTGATTACATAACTATAACGTGGGTTAAATTGGTTGAGTAGACTTTATTGCTAGCTTCCTCGGCGATGACCGGCGCCTATAATATCCAAGAATACACTGCTATACACGATCTACGTCCGAAAACTAAGTACATAAATGTTCTTATCGGTAAAGCTCGCCCTATTATTGCCAAAATCATTGAGCTCATGTGCCACGACTGTATTTTTAATTTTGTTAATTTGTTGTTGCGTGGTTGTGTAAATTTGCATATAACCATATATTCTTATTCCGCATCACCAGGGAAGTCGATCTAGACATGACCGTCTGTCCTTTCGTCTGTCCGTCCGTCTGCATGTTTTTACGCAACCTAGTCCCTCAGTTACAAAGCTGTTTGAATAAAATGTAGTCTTCTTTCAGTTGCAGGTAGTACACAACTTAGAACGAGCCGGACCGACTCACTATATCGTATAGCTTCGTCAGAAGCAATAGGGAGAAAAGGAAATCAAATTATAGCTTCGTAGTTTTATGTCAATTGCAAAAATACGGGGTTGGCTTTATAAAAATTGGACGACCGAATCATTTAGCAGTCAATTGAAAAATCGAACGATTATACCATATAGCTGCAATAAGAATAATAAAATTTATCAGAAAATCGGCCTTCGTTGTTTTTAAGCATCGAAGTTTGCTTCTTTTCTTGTATTATTTGATAAATCCACTTTTGTTTTTGGGAAAGGAGATTTGCATAAGCAAAATAAAGGATATTCTTAATTTTCATGTTGAAGCTTAGTGGCCAGAAGTAAGCCGAATATACTTGTATATGATACTGGCATTGAAAACATCTAGATTTCGCTGGTCATCACACCTTGCAGCATTATTAAATCATCTATGAGGTAGTTAAATAAATGAATAAACAAATATTACAACTTTGCTGCCAAGATAGTCAGGCAGCAAATACAGTAATAATAATACATTTTTATTTACTTTTTACCCTATTTTGTTGACCGGCACATTTGCACCAATAAATTCTGTGACCCGACGCAGTATCGTCGCCCACCAATGAGATCCACCCCTTACAGTCTGACGGGATACTGTCGACCATTTGCTGGGCTGCAAATTAAAACTTATTTTCAGCCATTTGGTTTAATTTGATTCATTTTTACTTAACCACCTCCTAGATGATTTAATTATGCTGCAATGTGTGCAGCTACTTTTATGTGTTTTACTTTATAATTATTATACCCTTGTAGAGGGTATTTTAATTTTGGTCAAAAGTGTGCAACACAGTGGAGTAGACATCTCCGACCCTATAAAGTATTCTTGATCAGGATCGCCTCCTGAGTTGATATAAGCATGTCCGTCTGTCCGTCTGTCTGTTTCTACGCAAACTAGTCTCTCAGTTTTAAAGATATCGAATTGAAACTTTCCCACACCCTTCTTTCCTTTGCACGCAGTATATAAGTCGGAACGGCCGGGATCGGCCGGCTATATCCTATAGCTGCCATATAACTGAACGATCGGAAATGTCATAACTTTGATGTTTTTAAAGTTAGAATTTGAAATTTTCTACGGGTTTTATTTTAAGCCAATCAATCCGACCTACCAAATTTCATAAGGATCGGCCTACTATAACCGAACGATCGGAAATACCATAACTTTGGTGTTTTTAAAGTTAGAAGTTGAAATTTTCTATGGGTTTTATTTTTGGCCAATCAATTCGACCTACCAAATTTCATAAGGATCGGCCGACTATATCCTATAGCTGACATATAACTGAATGATTGGAAAGGCCATAACTTTGGTGTTTTTAAAATTAGGAAGGTGGGATTTTTTATGAGTGTTAAGAATGCATCATATGAATAATTTTAGATAATATAATTTACAGAATATTCTGCAAGGGTATTTTAACTTCGGCTCCGCCCGAAGTTAGCTTTCCTTTCTTGTTTTTATATAATTTTCTGAAAAAATAACAATTAACTTGATGTATTAAACCTTCTTTAGGTATAAGGCACCTTATTATTAATTTTTCTTTTACCACATTGTATTCATGTTACGGTAGTTCCAAGTAAATTTCAAATTTTCCTTTATTTTTATATTTCTTAGCATCTCCCGCATCGTTGGAAAATTATGCTATGATATTCTTTTACCATATACTGTTTTCTTTTCCTCTTTTTTGTAATTTGAAATGATGATCTGCGTTTTTCATTGATGTACTCTTTTCTCCTTTATAAAAAAATGATTGTTGAGATATGAATTATCTTATTTTTCCATAACGTTTGCTATTTCATCTGATAGATTGTCGTTATTTTCTTATGCGAATTAAATTTTGTATTGTTCGATGAATTAAAAAAATACAATTTTTTTTATTATATTTATTTGGTTATAAACCTTTTATTCTTAAACACTTTTAATACAAGACACTTTTTATTTTCTAATTTTTTTTACAACCGATCGCGGTCACGATGAAAATAGGACTGCCGCTTTATTTCTAAATCTAATCCAATGAACCTCGGCCAGGAGCTTTTCTTTTTGAACTTTAGAACTTCAATTTATGTTTAGATTAAAAGCTTAGGATGAAACTGTTGCATCTCATTGTGAAATTCAATTATGCTGACCGATGCAATTTGGTGGGAACTTGAAACGCCAAAGGGCGCAATTGATTGGGATTCAAACGGAAGCTGATGTTTACTTTAATTTTAATTTGCGCTCAAGATGAAACTGTCGCATTTCATTGTGAAATTCAATTAGCAATTGATTGGGCTTCGAACAGAAGCTGATGTTTACTTTAATTTTGATTTGTTTAACTTAGTTGGGGAACCAAGATCGGACCTCAAAGCCAAAGGCAAAGACAAAGGCAAATGCAGAGTTTGAAAATATTGTTTATAAAAGCCATAAGTGGCCTGGTTTCACGGGTTGGATAACTTGCGCGTGGTCATTGTCATCGAGTCTGCTCAAAAAGTGGAATTCTCTATTTATGATAAAACTATACTTTCCATTGAACCCTTGCGATACTTGGTAAATTAAATTCTCGTAGTGCTATTGTATGAATTTCTTGCTCTATAATGTTTTTGCTATTTTTAGTTAAAATTTTCTGTATTTTTTGATTTAACATCTATTAATGTTACATACTTTTCCATGCTTATGTGTGTTTAATTATATTCATGGTAGGCCGAGGCTGTGTTATTAACCTCTGCCTGGAGGTCGTACCGATCGTTTGAATCGTTGATTTCTTTAAAGTCGTAATTTTGATACTAGTCGGAATTTTTCCTGTTTTGGTCGGCTTCTAGATTATCAGTTTTCGTTCGATCCTCATTTCCTAGTCTATACTTCCTGGTTTGCTATCAACCTTATTGTCAATAGTTTCGATTTTGTCTACTCTGTCTTGAGTTGTTGCATCTTGCCTTTTGTTTTTTATTATATTGCCTAAATTGACTTATTCTTTATTTGTTTAATTCTGTTGGTGGTTCCAATCTAGATTTCAAAAATAATGATTGATTATTTTGTTGGACATTGTTCTGATTAAAATTCCATTAGTTCTGTGGTTGACTTATTTGTTTATTTTTTGAGATATTATCGTGTTAAGTGTGACATATAATGTCAAATGAAATTGTAGGGTGCTGACAATAGTCAATTACTTTGACATTATTGACCGTATTGTCTTTTGATATCCACTATGTTCTTTTTTGGTTACTAATTAAAGAATTAATTTTATTGAAAATAAATATGTTAAAATAAAAATATATATATTCCCTATTTCTAATTAAATATATTATGTTCGCTCAATAGAAGACAATTTTTTTTGGACTTACATATGGTTGATTTACAATTTGTTGCTCTAAATAATTAAAATATCTACCATATTTTGTTAGTCATGGCCTACTTAACTGTTAGTGTGTTACAAGCAGCGCTTGCACCCATCAACTTGTGGGTAGAGGCACTAACCATACAGCATATAGACTGGTCATTTCATACAAGCAATATGGACACTCAAAAAACTTTGCGGGAGGCCCCACAGCTGTTTGCGGCAGGCCCTGGACACTTCGTGTGCCTTCGGGGTTATTTCGCTCTCATTCTTATTCTCATTTTGACGCTCGCGCGCTCATTACTCGAGTTCGGTCGTTCAGTCGCAGAGACGCGCATTTTGAAGAAGGTTGCACCTGCGCTTGAATTGGTCTTTATATGTATGCGTGTTCATGCATTCTCATACAGGGATGCATGTGTGCGTTTATTTCAATTCGATGCGGCAAGAATATTTTGTCTTTTGCTATTTTTCAGACTTGGTACCCTAACAACATGGGCGTATTCACAATTGGGTTAATGATAAAAAAAAGAATATTATATGTTATAGTATAATTTTTAATATTTTCGCATATATTTCATTTTGGTTTCCAAAATTCAAATCAGTGGTAGCAGAAAAATGTTTTGCATATATGTATGTATTCCAATTAATATAAATCAATCTAATGAGATAGGAACAGGGCACATCACAGTCTGTGTCTGCGCTTAGTGGTTGAGAAAACTTCAAACCAAATCAGCTTTGGTTGTTTTTCTGCGAGCGGAAGGTGCCTGCATACCCTACCGACGACTGAATTTTAGGACGGACAGAAACAAGCGTTTTCGAGTGCCTCGACTATTAGATACCCGTTACTCAGCTAAAAAACTTTAGATTTTGCATTAACATAATGTGTATTAGAGTGACCACAGGAAGAAAAGGACAAAAAGTTCAAATTATCAATTTGAATTAGGCGATCTGTTAGAGCTGGCAGCTTTACAGCACGAGCATCAGCACCAGCGCTGCTTTAGCGCAGGCAGCTTTTGTCCTGCACCAGCATACACACATACGCCATTATTTGACTCAGACCTCCAATTTGGCTAACATGATTTGATTTGCATAGTTCGTGGGATATATGTAGTTCGGTATTGACAAATGAAAACCATCACACTTTCCTTTAATAGAAATCCTTATCGAGAATTAACGTTGACTCTGTTGAGCACCTTGGCCAGCTGTTCCAAAATCATCCGTTAGATGGCGCCTCGAAAGGCGGAAATGTAGGCGCTAGCCAGGCTTAAGCGTTTAATGGGTTTTTGGGCGTTAGAGTGGGCGTGGCAAACTTTTATTGGGCCAATCGATAGGTATTGACGAAACAAATACATATCAATTGAAATTTTCATAATAGCATCAAAACTGTGGCCACAGCTTGTGGCTTGTGGGCGTCAGAGGGGGCGTAGCACCATTTTGCGCTGCGTAGGAACTCCTAAAATCTACATGCAAAATGCCAATCTTCTAGCTTTTATAGTTTCCGAGATCTCAGCGTTCATACGGACAGACAGACAGACGGACAGACAGACGGACAGACGGACATGGCTAGATCGACCCGGCTAGTGATCCTGAACAAGAATATATATACTTTATAGGGTCGGAAACGCTTCCTTCTACCTGTTACATACTTTTGCACGAATACAATATACCCTTTTACTCTACGAGTAACGGGTATAATTATACAATTATTATATGTATGTATGTTTGTATGTATATTTATCGGTAATTAATTCGAGCGGCGACCTTTAAGAATAAGCATACATATGTACATACAAATATAAAAATTACCCTGCGAATCAAAAAAAAAAAAAATCAACCAAAGCTCATTAAACATAATATTCAAAACCAGTGTCCTAAAAAATGTAAGCAAAACAAAAGCCAAACAGCCGTTCTTGTTTCTGTCCGCCCTAAAATTCAGTCGTCGGTAGGGTATGCAGGCACCTTCCGCTCGCAGAAAAACAACCAAAGCTGATTTGGTTTGAAGTTTTCTCAACCACTAAGCGCAGACACAGACTGTGATGTGCCCTGTTCCTATCTCATTAGATTGATTTATATTAATTGGAATACATACATATATGCAAAACATTTTTCTGCTACCACTGATTTGAATTTGTAAACCAAAATGAAATATATGCGAAAATATTAAAAATTATACTATAACATATAATATTCTTTTTTTTATCATTAAGTGGATACGCCCATGTTGTTAGGGTACCAAGTCTGAAAAATAGCAAAAGACAAAATATTCTTGCCGCATCGAATTGAAATAAACGCACACATGCATCCCTGTATGAGAATGCATGAACACGCATACATATAAAGACCAATTCAAGCGCAGGCGCAACCTTCTTCAAAATGCGCGTCTCTGCGACTGAACGACCGAACTCGAGTAATGAGCGCGCGAGCGTCAAAATGAGAATAAGAATGGGAGCGAAAAAAACCCGAAGGCACACGAAGTGTCCGGGGCCTGCCGCAAACAGCTGTGGGGCCTCCCGCAAAGTTTTTTGAGTGTCCATATTGCTTGTATGAAATGACCAGTCTATATGTTGTATGGTTAGTGGTAGAGGTTAATAAATTTATGTTTTTAATCGTTTGTATATTTTATTTGGGGATTACAAGCCGGATATTAACAACAACTATTAATTTGAATACCTCGTGTCGTTAAGAATTAACGAGTGAGAAGGCAAATAAAATATAAAAACTAAAACGATGTATTACAAAATAAGAGGAAAGACTCTAAAACACAAAATAAAATAATATTTATTAACTCACAAAATCAGTGATATTATTAAGACAAGTACATAATCATTATACCCGTTACTCATAGAGTAAAAGGGTATATTGTATTCGTGCAAAAGTATGTAACAGGTAGAAGGAAGCGTTTCCGACCCTATAAAGTATATATATTCTTGTTCAGGATCACTAGCCGAGTCGATCTAGCCATGTCCGTCTGTCCGTCTGTCTGTCCGTCTGTCTGTCTGTCTGTCTGTCTGTCTGTCTGTCTGTCTGTCTGTCCGTATGAACGCTGAGATCTCGGAAACTATAAAAGCTAGAAGATTGGCATTTTGCATGTAGATTTAAGGAGTTCCTACGCAGCGCAAGTTTGTTTCAAAATGGTGCCACGCCCCTCTGACGCCCACAAGCCACAAGCTGTGGCCACAGTTTTGATGCTATTATGAAAATTTTAATTGATATGTATTTGTTTCGTCAATACCTATCGATTGGCCTAATAAAAGTTTGCCACGCCCACTCTAACGCCCAAAAATCCATTAAACGCTTAAGCCTGGCTAGCGCCTACATTTCCGCCTTTCATGGCGCCATCTAACGGATGACTTTGGAACAGCTGGCCAAGGTGCTCAACAGAGTCAACGTTAATTCTCGATAAGGATTTCTATTAAAGGAAAGTGTGATGGTTTTCATTTGTCAATACCGAACTACATATATCCCACGAACTATGCAAATCAAATCATGTTAGCCAAATTGGAGGTCTGAGTCAAATAATGGCGTATGTGTGTATGCTGGTGCAGGACAACAGCTGCCGGCGCTAAAGCAGCGCTGGTACTGATGCTCGCGCTGTAAAGCTGCCAGCACTAAGAGATCGCCAAATTTAAATTGATAATTTGAACTTTTTGTCCTTTTTTCCTGTGGTCACTCTAATTCACATTATGTTAATGCAAAATCTAAATCATTTGAAATGGGGCGCGCATTTTGTCTCTTTTTGCTCCTATTCGTTTCTCACAAGTGCATTAACCTGCGCTAGAGAGAGACGGAAGATGTGCTAGGCAGAATGCAAAGTTCTAGAAGGCACGGTTTGCTGTTAGCAAAAAGGGCGGGAATCCGTGCCAGTAAATTGGCGGTTATGAACTTTGCAGAGCTGCAAACTATTCTGCTCTCGCTTTAGTCTACGACTAACCATCGTGTGTGATCTCTCTTCTCGTCTGCGATTGCGATTTTTCTCAGTTTTGCCGAAATTAAAACAAATCTCCCTTAACGTAAACTTGCATTTTTATAAACTCATTAAACTCATTTTTCTGTGCTTAAAACTAACGTAAATTTTGTAAACAAATTGTTACGCGGTCGCGAGTTGTTGCTGCCTCTGCCGATTTGCTGCCGACGTCGCTGCCGTTGTTTGCTGCTGGGATAGTTGCTGCGCTCGCTGCTAAGTACCCCTTTTAATAATAATATAAGATTAAGTCTTTTTCAAGACTTACTCTTAAATTATTATTATTCATATTTTTCACATTTGCAAATTTTTAACGTAATTAATTTTTTGCCGCTCCGCCCCTTTTACGTAGATTTGTTAATAATAATATAAGATTAAGTCTTTTTCAAGACTTACTCTTAAATTATTATTATTCATATTTTTTACATTTGCAAATTTTAACGTAATTTTTTTTTGCCGCTCTGACCCTTTTAACGTAGATTTGTTAATAATAGTATAAGATTAAGTCTTTTTCAAGACTTGCTCTTAGATTATTATTATTCATATATTTAATTTTAGCAAATTATTAACGTAATTCATTTTCAATCGCTCTGCCCCTTTACCCGTATAAAAATAAAAGAATTCAGCCTTTTTTAAGGCTTATTCTTATATTTCTATACATTTACGTATTTATCTTAGTAATAGTACTATAAGTCTAAGCCTTTTTTAAGACTTACACTTATATTTCTATTATTTCTATAATTTATATTAACTATATTATATTATAAAATTTATATTATATAAATATAAGAATTTAGCTTTTTTAAAGCCTTATTCTTATATTTCTATTAATAATCGTAGTAGTCATATAAATTTAAGATTTTTAAAAATGCCTCGTTTGAATAGACCCACTGCATCTCAGCGGGCTAGGAACCAATTGTTGAGAAATAGGGCCAATAGGGAAAATCCAGAGTATGCAGAGATGGAGAGGGTAGAAAATTCTGAATCTCAGCGTAGGAGAAGGGAAAATGCAGTAGCCAGGAATTCAGAGCAGGGTGTAAATACAGCGTCTCGTAGGTCAAGACGCTTGAATCCGCACACGCGTGCGGGTGATCAGGGAGCAGATACTGCAAGACGTAGTTCCCTACGTCGCTCGAACCCCGTTCTTTGGGCGGGTGAGCAAGAAGCAGATACTGCAAGACGTAGGGAAACTCGCTCGAACCCCGTTCTTCGGGTGGGTGAGCAAGAAGCAGATACTGCAAGACGTAGGGAAATTCGCTCGAACCCCGTTCTTCGGACGGGTGAGCAAGAAGCAGATACTGCAAGACGTAGGGAAATTCGCTCGAACCCCGTTCTTCGGGCGGGTGAGCAAGAAGCAGATACTGCAAGACGTAGGGAAATTCGTTCGAACCCCGTTCTTCGGGCGGGTGAGCAAGAAGCAGATACTGCAAGACGTAGGGAAATTCGCTCAAACCCCGTTCTTCGGGCGGGTGAGCAAGAAGCAGATACTGCAAGACGTAGGGAAACTCGCTCGAACCCCGTTCTTCGGGCGGGTGAGCAAGAAGCAGATACTGCAAGACGTAGGGAAATTCGCTCGAACCCCGTTCTTCGGACGGGTGAGCAAGAAGCAGATACTGCAAGACGTAGGGAAATTCGCTCGAACCCCGTTCTTCGGGCGGGTGAGCAAGAAGCAGATACTGCAAGACGTAGTGAAATTCGTTCGAACCCCGTTCTTCGGGCGGGTGAGCAAGAAGCAGATACTGCAAGACGTAGGGAAATTCGCTCAAACCCCGTTCTTCGGGCGGGTGAGCAAGAAGCAGATACTGCAAGACGTAGGGAAACTCGCTCGAACCCCGTTCTTCGGGCGGGTGAGCAAGAAGCAGATACTGCAAGACGTAGGGAAATTCCCTCGAACCCCGTTCTTCGGGCGGGTGAGCAAGAAGCAGATACTGCAAGACCTAGGGAAATTCGCTCGAACCCCGTTCTTCGGGCGGGTGAGCAAGAAGCAGATACTGCAAGACGTAGGGAAATTCGATTGGATCCAGTTCTTCGTGCCGGAGAGCAAGCAGCCGACACTCGGCGTCGCTTTATTAGGCGAAGAAACACCGATGAAAGAGCTACAGAGCAGGTTGTTAATACCGCTGACCATCGGTTAAGGCGCTTGGATCCCGTTTTTCGTGCGGGTGAACAAGAAGCAGATGCTGAAAGACGTAGGGAAACTCGCTCGAACCCCGTTCTTCGTGCGGATGAACGAGCAGCCGATACTCGGCGTCGCGCTTTAAGGCGACAAATTAGGCAAGTCAGAACTACAGAGCAGGTCCGAAATACTGCTGGCCGTTCGGAAAGGCGCTTGGATCCTGATTTCCGTGCGGGTGAACAAGCAGCCGATAATCGGCGGCGTTCTCTGAGGCGGTTGGATGCTACGTATCGTGCGGGTGAGCAAGAAGCAAATACCCTGCAACGAGCGCAGGCAAGATCAACTCAGGATCGCTTATTGCAAAGAGCGCAGGATAGGTTTAGGAGAGCTACGGCTAGGAGTTTTAGGGAACGTAGGGCCGTCGAGCAGGCGAGACCATTAGGCCTGCCAAAATTGCTGACGCCATCAGGTACTTAGTTAGTACAGAGCTTTACAGAAAGCACAATGTGTCAGTGAACGAGCAGTGGATCTCTGATTTCACATCCGAAACTGTTCCATTCGTAGCTTCTCAAGCGGACTTAGCCTTTGTAGAGGGACAACTAGCCATCCAGCAGGAGGATGTAAACTTGGAGGCGGGAAATTCCGAAGAGAATGCAGAAGCCGAAGAGCTAAATCCTGGAGGACAGGAAACTCTGCTTGAGAATAACCAGGCACACAATGTAGGAATTCCGAGAATCACAATGGCTCCAGGTGAGGGCCAAAAGCCTCTCGACGTGATTCTCGATGTCGACTCCGAAGAATTGGCGTTCCCAAGCATTTATGCTGGCGTCAAGAGACCATCTTCGGAAAGTTATACAACCATAGTTAGATCAGAGCTTAGGAACGTAGATAGAAGAGGTTGTAGAACTGACAAGTTGTTCTTCAATTATAAGAAGTTGGAATTGTTGAAAATTCGAAACAATATTTCAACTTGCCTACGTAAGCGGAGCGCTTCTAGCGCGATAACTGCCGCCAACGTACTCGATGAAGCTTTCATGGGAAACTTAATTTCCCATGATGACGGATATCGAATTCTTAAGGACATTCGCACGTCTCCTGCTCACTGGGAAGATGAGAAGAAGAAAGTCATGGCTATGATTCGCCAATTTGGTTTGCCAACTTTCTTCATAACTCTGTCGGCCGCAGAAACTAGGTGGCCAGAGCTGCTAGTACTGCTCAAGCGCAATGTAGATAGGATTGAAATTAGTGAGGAGGAAGCTTTGAACTTACAATTTAGAGAAAAGGCGCGGCTGATCAGAACTGACCCAGTGACGTGTGCTAGGTATTTCGATTATAGGTATAGGGAAGTTCTAAAGCTCATGAAGAAGCCGGGGGGAATCTTTGGTAACTTTGTTACTACCTATTATTGGCGAGTTGAGTTTCAACAGAGAGGTTCCCCTCACATTCACGGCATGTTTTGGCTGAAAGACGCCCCGGAAGTGGATTTCAACAGTGAAGAATCTATTGCTAGTGTAGTAGCCTTCATTGATCAGTTTGTAACTGTGGATGTTACAAACACAGATTTGGCTCTGTACATTGAATACCAAAAGCATAAGCACGGGCATTCGTGCCTTAAAAATGTGCGCGAATCCGTTTGTCGATTCGGTATTCCATACCCCCCCAATGCCCCGCACGGAAATATTGAAGCCACTTCCCGAAGAAACTCCCAATTTGTCTCTTCATCACGAAAACTATAAGAAAATTCGCAGTATTTTACTTCGCGATCAATCCGAGGATTTGATTAGCCATCTTAGCATATTCGAAAATTTTCTTTCTCACGATGAGGTGAGCCTCAGTTACGAGGACTATATATATGCTATTAGGTCTAGTTTGAAAAAAACACAGATTTTTCTGAAGAGAACATTTGCAGAAATTCAAGTTAACGCCTATAATAAACACATTCTTTCAATGCAAAGGGCAAATATGGATATCCAGTTAATTTTGGACCCTTTTGCGTGCTGTAGCTACATAATTAATTACATTAACAAGTCCCAAAGGGGTATTTCGAAGTTAATGCGCGAAGCAGCTAATGTCATTCGAAGAGGCAACTCCAGCATTCGTCAAAAGCTACAGTATCTCGGTCACAAGTTTATTTCGGGCACTGAGATCTCTGCTCAGGAGGCCGTATATTGTTGTATGGGATTGGCGTTGTCAGAAACAAGCAATAAATGCGTGTTCATAAACACCTTCCCTCCAGAACAACGAGTTCGTATGCTTAGACCTACAAGCGTCCTGCAAAATATGCCTCAGGATTCCACTGACATCTTTCAGAAAGGTTTGCTGGACAGATACGAACAAAGACCAGATTCCCATGACGGCCTGTGTTTAGCCGATTTTGCTGCAAATTACGAGTATTCTAAAACCCGTGATAGAGCTCGCCAAGGGGAAAATAGTAACAATGAGGCTGAAGAAGAAAATGAGGTCTTAGGAACAGTTTTTTTTCGCACTTCGCGATGGTAGTGGATTTATTAGGAAAAGAAACCAGCCGAGTATCATTAGGTATAGCCCCTTTAGTATTAATTCTGATAGGCCCAACTATTTTAGAGCATTAGTTATGCTATATTCTCCATGGAGAGATGAACAGGTAGAATTGTTTCAGAGAAATTGTGAGGAGTTTTATCATGAGCACGAAGAGGCTATTAAAGCCAACTTTGATAGGTATAGTGCCATAGACAGCTTAGAAGACGCGCTCAGAAGGGCCATGGAGGCGGAGGAAAGTAGCGAGGAAAATGTAGATGAGGAGGCCGCAGTTAATGAGGAGTTTAGGGCCTTAGCTTTTCCAGAAATATCTTCTCAAATCAATGTTTTAAACTTAGACGACCGTGTTCAGGAAGTAGATCCGGATAGCAATATCCGCATAATAAAGCTCCCGCCAATTATTTTCCCTGAAAATTTAGCCACCTTAGTTAGGTCTCTTAATTTAAAGCAAAAAACTTTCCTTACGCATGTCTTGCACAACGCAAGGAGAAATGCTAGTTTCCATGAGTTCGTAGGAGGCGGAGCAGGTGTCGGCAAGAGTAGACTTATATCCACCTTATTCCAGTCCCTTTCCAAGGAGTATAATGGTAGAGTAGGATGCGACCCAACTTCTGTTAAAATACTGCTGTGTGCTCCCACAGGCAAAGCTGCTTTTGGAATCGGAGGCTCCACTCTCCATTCCATGTTCTCTCTCCCTGTAAATCAGGCTGGGTCTGCATTTAGGAGTTTAAGCCCTGATCTGTTAAATACCCTGCGTTCAAGATTTATTGATCTTAAAGTTCTTATAATAGACGAAATTTCTATGGTCGGCGCAACCATGTTTTCCCATCTGGACTCTCGCCTTAAGCAAATTTTCTCCAACGTTGATACTCCCTTCGGAGGCATTTCGGTCATCGTGTTCGGCGATCTTAGGCAATTGCGGCCAGTTTGTGATCGTTGGATTTTCCAGCCGCCGTCGCATGATCCATAGAGCGCTTTGGATCCCACCTCTGGAGTCCTTTTAGGTTTTTCGAGCTCACAGAGATAATGCGACAGCGAGATGACCAGCCGTTTGCAATAGCACTCAACAACATGGCGTCCGGCCAAATGTCGTCTGAAGATATTGTAGAGAGGCTGCACTTCCGTAGAAAGTCAGATTCCAAATGACGCCATTCACCTTTTTTCAAGCAATCAGGACACAGACCGATACATTAGGGAGAAGCTCAACTCGATTCCCACTGATCAGTTCATTTCGGAAGCCATTGACTCTGTAAAATCTGCACATATTAGCTCAGAGCAGGGGAACAGATGTCTGGAACAAGCTAGGGCATTAAAAACATCTGAGACACAAGGTTTGTGTACCTCGCTCATTTTAAAAACCACTGCTAAATACATGATGACGGTCAATGTAGACACATCAGATGGTCTCGTAAACGGAGTAAACACGTCCAACTCTCCAAACATTCTTTGGATACAATTTTTAGATGACAGTATAGGAGTAGCTGCACGATCAAAGTGCAGTCATCGCCAAGAGGCTTCATGGACCCCAGTAGTTAAGATCATAAAAAGCTTTCAGATTAATTCTAACCAGGCCACAACCATTGACCGAAAGCAGTTTCCAGTGGTACCTGCAGAAGCAATAACTATTCACAAAAGTCAAGGCGCTACGTACAGCAAAGTGGTGGTTCACACTAGTCCTAGCATGCAGAGAGCTGCGCTGTACGTAGCCTGTAGCAGAGCCACAAGTGCAGCAGGTCTCTATATTATTGGACCTTTCGTCCCCCCAAGATCCGCCCAGGGATCGGCTTCCGAGGAAGAGCTCCGAGAACTGCGTTCCACTAAGTTACTGAGTACCCATTTCGATTGTTTACTCAATAGTCCGAACCTTCATGTCTTTTTCCATAATACGGAAAGCTTGCACTGCCACATTAGCGATGTGTGTTCCGATCAGCTAATGCTTAAGTCTTCCATTCTGTGCTTCGTTGAGGCTTCCACATACTCAAATGAAGCATACGACATTCCTGGCTTCGCCACAGCAGTGCGACTAGATTGCCAGTCAGTAGCTAAGGGAGCTCGACCAAAAAGAGGCATTCTCGTATTCGTTCGAAACGAACTCTTTGAGAATGTCAGTCTTTGTTCAAGTGGTCGCTTTCTGGCTAATTCCTCAAATATAGCCTCTCCAGTGTTCGAGTTTGCCATCTTTAGGTACCGGTCTTTAGGGATTGTAGTTATTTATAAAAGTCCGACCTATCCGTTGTTAAAGTTTGAAACAGAGTTTAAGGAGTTATTTCAGCGGCACACATTTTTAAATAGTAATAGTTTAGTGTTAGGAGATTTCAATTTATGCCTTCACTCCATCTCTGGCTGCTGTAGGAGAGTTTTCGATTTTCTAGCAGATGTAAAAGGGTTTAGTTCGTTGCTAGATTTGGACTCGTCGACAACCAATTGCAATACGCATATTGATTGGGCGTTTTCAAATATTTTCGATAATAGGGCCACTGCGCGCACATTTGAGACTACATATAGCTACCACAGTGGTATATTAGTAAGCGTTAGGGAGGCTGAATAGGTAGGGAAAATTGTATATATTATATTTATAGTATGTATATATTTAAGTTAAACAAAAAACAAAAACCCAAAAAAATTAAATAGTTGCATGCACAATTTTTTTTATAAAATGTATATATTTAAATTAACCAAAAAACAAAAAACACAAAAAAATTAAATAGTTGCATGCACAATTTTTTTTATAGTATGTATATATATATTTAATATAAACAAAAAATCAAAAAACAAAAAAAATTAAATAGTTGCATGCTAAATTTTATTTATAGTAACTAAATTAAACCCTAAAAAAAAATTAAATAGTTGCATGCAAAATTTTTGTATAGTATGTATATACTTAAATAAAACTAAATTTTTTTTTTATTAAAAAAAAACGCAAAAAACCCAAAAAAAAATAATAATTAGTAAGGTCAAATAAGTATTAGTAGTATTAGTAGTAAGTACATAAGTATGCCTTCCGCATGTTACGGATAAACAAAATTTTGGGGAACATGGAGATTCCAAACTTGAATAAAGATTGGCAACTCAAGTCGACTCGTAGGTCCCCAAATTTTATTTTGGTTTGAAAGACCCCGTTGCAAATCAACGGCCTCCACGTGGTGTTCCCTGGTTACCGATTTTAACATAAAAATCGGGAGTTAATTTGAGCGGCGAAAAACATACAAGACGGCATATTTATATTAAGTTGTTTAGCTGAGTAACGGGTATCTAATAGTCGAGGCACTCGACTATAGCGTTCTCTCTTGTTTTATAATAAAGCCACGCTAATACCACGAACCAAACAAAGAGCGCAGAAGCTCCTTGAGCCGAAGAGATGGGTACTTATCGCATATCTCTACGTGCGTTGCGAAGTGCAAAAAAGTCTACAAAGAGTAACCCGTCTTCACTGACAGTCGATACCCGGTGTTGGTCACCGTCTCTTACTCTTACTCCTACTCCTACGGCGAGAAGTTCTAAGTGTAAAACCCTTCCATCATCAGATTCGTCCCTTGGCGCATCAGCAACATGCAGTGGTAAAACTTCTGCAATCGCACCAAAACCAACAGCAAAAACTACAGAAACGGCAGCAAAACCAACAACATCTACAGCAACGGCTCTCATCGCGAAACCGATTGCGATCACTACGACTGCAGCGCCAAATGCAACGGCAACAAAAACTATGACAACAAAACAAAACCAAAACAATATTCAACAATATTCCAACTAAGCAAAACCTTAGCTCGCAGAATAATAATGGATAATAAGCCAAAAATAAACAATGAATTAACCGGGAGATCCAACAATAACAGATTTGCCCTCCACGCTTAAATTCAACCAAAACTGGGTCAAGAGACCCAACCGAAACCAAAGCCCCCACCAATTTTCATAAGCGAAAAAGCTCGAATGCCCTGGTCAACGAAATTGTTGCGCTGGTCATGTTGTTCCGATCACTAAAGGGAATATTCACAAATCCAAGCTTCAGACCAAATCCGAAGAACATTTTCGAGCTGTGTCTGAATACCTGGAGGAAGCTAAGAAAAACTACTACACGTACCAACTAAAAAGCAGCAAGGGCTTGCAAGTTGTACTAAAAGGGATCGAGCCCGACGTAACCCCCAATAAAGTTATCGATGTCCTCAAAGAAAATAGTTTTTCTGCAAAGAACGTTAGTAACATCATTGACAGGAACAAAAAGCCGCAACCACTCTTCAAGGTAGAGCTGGAGGCAGACAGCAGAGTCTTGAAGAAAAATGAAATGCACCCCATTTATAACCTGCGCTACCTATTGCACCGAAGAGAGAGGGTGCAAGCCACATGAAAGGGGCAACCCAGTGCAATGTATAAACTGTCAGGAGTATGGACACACCAGGATATACTGAACACTTCAATCGGTCTGTGTAGTTTGTGAAGATTTCGCGATTCCGCTAATTGTTCTGCCAAAAAAAGAAATGTGGAAATTGCGGAGGAAATCACACGGCAAACTACAGGGGCTGTGTGGTCTACAAGGAGTTGAAAAACCGCAGGTGACGAGTGACAACAACGTGACTTCAAAACACTGAAATCGTGAACACTGGCAGGGGCGGCTGGCCATCTAAATACCCAGAAGGGCTTCTCACACGTCGATGCCCTTCCCACAGGAACGGAAAATCCCATCCAGTCTAATCTAGGAAACCTTCAGCAGGTCCCAGGACAGTCACAAAGCACACTGGAAGCTATGATGGTTACCATGCCACAAAGTATTATAGAATCGATGTCCTTCATCAAAACGACCATGCAAACACTGCACTATGGGGTAAATGGACACTTTATCTGGCTTTTAATATTACGATAAAATAAACTAGATTTATTACTGCAGTTTTTATACCCTTGCAGAGGGTATTATAATTTCAGTCAAAAGTTTGCAGTGAAGGAGACATTTCCAACCCTATAAAGTATATATATTCTTGATCAGCATCACCCGGAGAGTCTATCTAGCCATGCCCGTCTGTCCGTCCGTCTGTCCGTCTGTCCGTCTGCCCGTTTCTACGCAAACTAGTCCCTCAGCTTTAAAGCTATCGAATTAAAACTGTGCACACATCCTTCGTTCCTTTGCACGCAGTATATAAGTCGGATTTCTTCTGGGTTTTATTTTTGGCCAATCAATCCGACTTACCAAACTTCATAAGGATCGGCCGACTATATCCTATAGCTGCCATACAGCTGAACGATTGGAAATGCCATAACTTTGGTGTTTTTAATGTTAGGAAGTTCGGATTTTTTTATGAGTATTAAGAATGCATCAATATTAAGAATGAATAATTTTGGAGAATATAATTTACAGTATATTCTGCAGGGGTATATCAACTTCGGCTTCGCCCGAAGTTAGCTTTCCTTTCTTTTTTTTAGTAATAAAGGTCGATTTGTAATAACTGCAAGGGTATATAAACTTCGGCTTGCCGAATTTTGCTTCCTTTCTTGTTTGTTTCACTATAGACCTAAGGAAACTATCATAAGCAAGTGGGCGTGTCCACTTGCCCACCCACCACTCAACCCCAACCCCCCCAAAAATAGATACAACATTTAGTTTTGCGGGCATTATTAAAACTATTATTATTTCGTATTTACATGATAACAACTGTTTTACTTCAAGAGGAAGTGAAAGGCGTTTGGGTTTTTTTTCTCCGCCTTGACAAGTTTTGGGACGAAATTATTGGCTCTGATGTATCCATAGCACTCTTGAACACATCAGCCAAAGAATGAAGTCTGCTGTGTTTTCTTAAGTGGTGATGTCTATCATAATTTTAATCCTTGTTGCGGGATTCAGATGCTTCTTCGCCAAAACATCCGACTGAAAGCACCGTATTTTCCATGATCTGCCCAGAGTGCATGATTATTTTGTGGACTGTTTGTGGACTGTTGGTGTCATCGGCAACCACGGATCTTAGCCACATTCAATTCACCAACTTAATGACAATACATTTCACATTTGTCTAAATTGATTGGCAACTGACAAGACAAACATATGAAAATACTCATTAAATTGTAGATAATTTTTTTTTAAATGTGCAAAAGCGTGACATGCGGTGTTAGCCGTTTTTGTATTTCCAAGGCCTCCCTGTTTAGGCTTATCCACTTCCAAAGATAGCTTATCCCAAAAGATTTGCTGTATATTTGCCTTACGTTCCAACATCGCTTTCCTTTCGCATAGACAAGCAATTCGCCATTTTTTGATATCCAGCATGTAAGTCAAACTCAAAAAATCGTAGCCAGCAATGCAAGGGGCTCACGCCATATTTTAAATTAAGGATGATTAGCAAAAACTTAAAGCACTTGCAATTTTTGTTTCCTAGGAAATAATTTTGGCTTGACTGGGACATTGGAATATTTCGTATCTGTCATAGCATTCAGTCCTTTACCATCAACGGCAGTAAGATATGGACTGCATGTGATATATACACATTGACTTTCATTTTGTGGTTTCTTTCACTTTCTATATCCCTTCTTTCTTTTAATATCACTTTCTTTGTTTAGCGATTGTTCCACAACGAATTTTCGTATGACTTAATCAATAGAAGAGGCATTACAATAGTGGCAAAAAGATATGAATCTGCATCAGACGATCTTTTATCTGCGTAAGCCTGGTTATAATTCCCCTGTCCAGTACTCCCATCGAATCCATCCGTCTGTCCGGCGGTATGTCCGCCCGTCCCTCTGTCCGTCCTTCTGTCTGTCCGTCCGTCCGTTTCTACGCAAACTACTTCCTAAGTTTTAAAGCTATCTGCTTGACACTTTCCCAAAAGTTTTCTTTCTATTGAAGGTCAGCAATAGCCGGATCGGGCGACTATATCAAATAGCTCTCATGGAACAATCGGAAAAAAATTTAAAAAAAGTATAACTTTGTTGTTTTTAATTTATTTTTTTTTAGTTCTTTGGAATTTGGTAATACCTAAATTACGGTATGGTATTACGGTTTTAATTAAATTAACATAGGACATCTATAACAGTCGCTCCAATTAGAAACTCATCAGGTAGCTGGGCCCGCAGCGACAAAGATAGAGCCGAAACTTTTGCTTTACATCTCCGAAGCGTCTTCCAGCCGAACCCTGCCACTGAAGCATTTGTCCTACCACAAATCGAATCTGTAACTATTTTCTTACCAACATTGTTTCAGCCAACGGAGATCGCGAAAGTCATCGGGGAACTGAAACCGAAAAAGGCTCCCGTTGATCTACTAATCCCAGAAATGAAAATTGAACTTCCAAACTCTGCTCTTGAGGCTCTTTGTATACTCTTCAATGGGATCATACGTCTCGGCTACTATCCAAGCAAATGTAAAAAATCGACTATCATAAGATACCGAAGCCCGCAAAAGACCACAAAATTACGTCATTATACAGCCCAATAAGTTTAATATCGTGTCTGTCTAAATTGTTGGAAAAATTCCTTCCAACACACATAATACCATATCTGGAAGCACACATCAATTTGGCTTTCTTCAAAGCCATGAATCAAACGAACATCAGAAGTATGTACAGCCTTTGAGAATCGGGGAATATTGCATCGCAATATATATACATATATATGTAGTTGAGAGGTGGTTTGCTGATTGGCTTATGCAAATAATTCAACAAAAATGTAAACACTTAACGTTTACTCTTTAGAGGCAAAGATGCCCTCCACTATCATTGAATAGTACGCAGATTCCCCAAATCAGCGAAGTAACGTGTTGTAACGAATTGATTTTTACGGTCTGCTCGCTACGAGTATCGTGCGGCTAGCTCAGAAGATGTGTGTTGTACGTCCCACCAATTTTATATAAACGTGACCGCCCGATTGTCTAGTGGGAACGCACAGAATGTTAGGATGTTTATACTAGGATCTTTATTCGCCGACTTGTCCCTCGGCCCGGCACTAATGGTGAGAAGCTGGTAGCTCAACACCTTCTCCGATGAGTCGTGGTTGCTCCACCGTCGCTCTCCTCGTTTCTCGCTGGTCCGGAACGCCTCCGTTGTCTTTGGCCTTGGGGGCTGTGAGGGTCTAGGGATGCGTTACCGTTCCCAGACTAGGGTGAACAGGCACTGGGCTCTCAAAGCATACGCCTTTTGCAGTCACAGCCTCCTGTCCCTGGATCTGTCCCGGCCGGTCACACCAGACGCCTACACAGTTTCTGCCTGACGGTTCAGGCTTACGCCGGAAGGCCGCCAATGCAGTCCCTGTGGCAGGACGCTAGGTTTAAGACGAACGCTTCCGCCCTCGCCTTTTAACCGTAGACTGAATACGTTTGAGTGTGGTTTGCTTGTTGCTGGGCCTGCGATGACTGCTCGTCGTTTCTTGTGTCCTCGATGTCCTTGCTCTGCTCACGGCGCGATATCCTGGCTCCGTTATCTGCGTGCTCTTGCTGGACTAGGTGCAGCGGGTCTTTGGCTCTCGGGACTCGCCCACGGTTCTTGTCGAAAGACTCTTATGTTCAACTCTGCCGGAGTCGCCGAGCAATACGCCAAGCTCAAATCGCGACAAGAATTGGAACAAAGCGCCTGGACTTAGCCGCGTGATGCCTTAAGCTACCTGTTTCTTAGCTCGGAGACTTCAACTCTAAGTCCCGAACTTCTTGATGCAGCGATCTTGCTCCTTGTTGACTCGGCGCGGCTATGCTTGCTCCTGATGTTGACTTGACTTGTGTTGTTCACTGATTTGCTGCTTGTCTACTGATCTCGATGGATTGACTCCTTGTGATCGACTGATCCAGCTTCCTGCGCTCGGCCTGCTTATTTAGGCCGGCGTGTCCCGTTAATATCCGGCTTCTCCTTTTTCGTTTTTGGGCACGGCACTATACTAGGGTCCAAGGTCCGCCGTCTTCTACCGTTATTCCTTCTCTCCAAACTCTCTCCAGCTGTATTCTCCAAACTCTCTTCTCGTTCTCTCCAAACTCTCTCCAGCTGTATTCTGCGAACTCTCTTTTCCCACAGTGCCGTTACTACGCACATTCACAGCGTGTCCAGCAACTGAAAGGCTTCGGTGTTCTAGATCTTCGCTTTTATTTGTGCGCGGAGTCCCACGGCCCACTTACCCGCCCAACCGACCGAGGGGCGCAGCCGTGTATCGTACGGCACGATTCGCGATAGGATAGACGCGAGATAGGAAAATAAAGGTAAAGGTCCGAAGCAAGTATTAATCGTTTTAGGAGCGGCAGAGTCAAGATTTGATATTACAGGAAAAAGTCTATTATAGTCAGAACATAATACTCTGAAAGGCTCATGCAAGGCATAGTTAGATCTACAATGATTTAAAATTAGGGGAATATAATTTCTAGTTAATCTACTTGGCACAGAAAAGTTTAGCCGACTTAAAAAGTCGGGGCAGTCAATATCACCATGTATAAGGTTATAAATAAAGATAGTACCAAGCATCGTTCTACGGTTGGCTAGGGATTGTAAATTAATCAAAAGAAGTCTACTAGAATAAGAAGGTAAGATAAGATTTGCATCCCAGTTTAGGCGCCGTAAAGCAAAAAGAAGGAAGTTTTTTTGTACAGATTCAATACGACCAATATGTATTCCGTATTGTGGACTCCAGACGGGAGACCCATTTTCCAGAATCGGACGGACTAGCGAAATAAATAAAGTTTTAGTCAAATAAGGATCATCGAATTCTTTTGACCACCTTTTAATAAATCCAAGCACTCCTCTGGCTTTATTAACCATGGACGAAATGTGATTAGAAAATTTTAGTTTAGGGTCCAAGAGAACGCCAAGATCGTTTACAAGAGTTATTCTATCCAAAGAGCTGCCACTTAACATGTAAGTCGCGTATATCGGATTGGCCCGATAAAAAGTCATCAGCTTGCACTTGGAGCCGTTTAAATTTAGTAAATTATCTCGGCACCAGTTTTGAAAATTATCTAGATCGGATTGCAAGTCTAAATGGCAGGAAATGTCCTTATACTGCAGGCACAACTTAACATCATCTGCGTACATAAGTACGCGAGAATGACTTATAATTGAGGGAAGATCGTTAATAAATAATGTAAAAAGTAACGGACCCAGATGGCTCCCTTGTGGGACACCGGAGGTAACACGGAGAATTTCAGAAATTTAATTTTTAAAAAGGACCCTTTGTGACCTGCCATTTAGATAACTTGAAATCCATTTAAGCAGATCAACTGGAAAACCTAAAAGGTCAAGTTTATGAATAAGAAGTAAGTGATTTACAGAGTCAAATGCTTTACTAAAGTCAGTGTAAATGACATCTGTTTGAAAACTACTATTGAAGCCTTTTATCACAAATGTAGTGAGCTCTAGAAGGTTTGTAATTGTGGATCTACGTTTAATAAATCCGTGTTGACACGGAGAAATAATTGATCTGCAAAAGTGCTGCAAATGAGGAGTAATAATTTTTTCAAAGAGCTTAGGAATAGCTGACAACTTAGAAATACCTCTGTAGTTACTGGCTTCTAACTTGTTACCTTTTTTGAAAAGAGGAATAACAAATGATTCCTTCCAAATATTTGGGAATTGGGACGTTTCTAGAGATAAGGTAAACAACTTGTGAAGAGGTTTGCACAGGGCCTTAGCGCAATACCTAAGCACGCACCCAGGAATACCATCGGGCCCTGGCGAATAAACAGGCTTAAAACGAAGAAGATCCAAAAGAAGAGAGCTTTCTGTTAAAGTGGGACAGAATATGAGGTTTGACTTGGGCATGGTGTAAGAATAAGGCTGAGATGAATAATCTAAAGTAGAGTAAGTCGTTTGAAAAAATTGGGCAAATATATCGGCTATTGCCTGATCTGTGGTTCCCGTCATGTTTTCGAACGACAGCGAGGAAGGAAAAGAATTAGATTTACGCTTGGTGTTAACAAAATTATAAAACTGTTTCGGGTCCTGAGAGAACTGGACCTTACAACGGTTTAAGTAACTGTTATAACACTGAGCATTAAGCACGGTAAATCTTGACCGAGCACTTAGATATCTAGTAAAAACAGATTGAGAACCGGTATTTTTATATTTCCTAAAAAGTCTGGACTTTACATTTCTTAAGTGTGTTAACTCTTTGCTAAACCAAGGTGATTTATTGGAAGTTGACGGATAGTACCACGGAACACAGGAATTAAAAAATGAGTTTATTGCAGTATAAAAAACATTAACTGCATCGGACATATTATTGCATAAGTAAAGATCAGACCAATTAAAGCCAGAAATAAAATTATTAAGCCTCAGAAAGTCTGCCTTGCGAAAACAATGTATTCGTTTGGAATTTTCTGATTTTTCTTCTATAACTCTACCCGTATCAAATGAAAGTTCGATTGTTGGGTGATATGGATCTTCAGGTTGCGTGAGTGGTGCTACTCTGGACAGAAACACACCTTCAGGATTCGATACAAAACACAAATCAAGTAGGCGACCTAATGAATTTCGAACATGGTTTACTTGAGATAGAGATATGTCAAGCAGGCCATCAATAAAATCATGTTGTGCTATAGGTAGTAAGACATTCGATCCATCCTCAGTGGACCAAGTAACTCCAGGTATATTAAAATCACCTAGAACTATCAACTGATCCCTATCGGAAAGCTTTTTTGCAACGGACTTAATAACGGATAGGTGATTTAAATAATCAGGAAGTTCAGACAACGGCGGAATATAAGAGCATGTTATGTATATAAAGTTACCAGGAAGCGATAACTTTACACAAATAAATTCAATGGTATTGAATTCATCAAAAAATAACTCCTCAGACGGGAAGTTTGAATCAACTCCAATTAAGACTCCACCTCCCCGTCTAGAGGGACGGTCATACCTATATATTGTGTACTTACCTGGAAAAACTTCGGAGCTAAAGATCTCCGGCTTTAACCAGGTTTCTGTGAACACAATAATATGAGATGCAAAGGAAAGGCTATCAGAATACAATTTAGTGAGTTTGCTACGCAAACCTCTTGCATTCTGATAGGAAAGAAGGAGGTTAGAAGTTAGTTTTTTGAAATTGGTACACTGGTTTGGCCTCGACTAGGAAGTTTTACTCCTACGGGCCCCTTCTTCTTTATCTTAGCCTCGAACTCTTTTACAACCATATTATCCGGCCAAAAGTCGCCCGAGCATATGGATTCAAAAAGCTCGTTAGGGACAGTTATCTTGAAAGATGAAATGTCTCTAGCATAAGAAAACTTAAACTTTTCCACCTTTACACTATTACAATCGGCTTTAGTTTTGTCTTGTATATAAGACAATACATCAGAAGATGTTTGATCAGGGGAAAGCCGAGAAACGAAAATTTGTTTCTTGAGTGGAACCACTGAAAGGGATTTTGGTGGAGCAGACATTGCCTCTGCCAAACCAACTTGAGCCGGTTGTCCGGACTCAGTAGTCCCTTGTGGTGGTGATGCTACATTCTGAGAGATAGGTGGATCCACTAATTGTGAAACCACTACGGACAAATCGGAATTCTTAGAAGTCCCTGGTTGCATGCATTCAGTAACGGATTGTTCGGATACCGAATCTTTTTTAGCTGCCGATCTTAGCAACATTTGAGGGTTTGCTGAAATCGGCTGCTGATCCGCCGGAATGCTCTGTTGTTCTTTTGATTTCGGTTGCGGGGTGTTCCCCTTTTGCTCCTTACCACCAGCGGCCTTTTTGCGCTTAGAGGACTCTTCTAATAGCTTACGACTATTAAACTGCGAGTCCAGCGCAGATAGGAGATCATCAGCTCGGCGAAAACTATCTCTAGCCACTCCGAAACAGCTAATCAGTCCCATCAGGCCGCCTTTAGTTTGGCGCATGAACGATTTCATCTCGTTCGCAACCTCCACACAAGCGTCACAACAAAACTGCAAATTGGGCCCCTTTGAAAGGTCATCACTTGTCCGGCCAGTAAAACCGGCGCACTTGGTGTGCACCATATTTTCACACAGCCAGCAAGTCATATTAGACTGGTCAGCCCTGATTACGAGGCTGCTTTTTTTGCAGAAGCAGACTAAATTTTTATTATTCATTTTATTTATTTACCACTGTACCAAGAAAGCGAAATTGAAATTTATAAGCGAGCAGTTATAAGTACCGCAAGAGCGCAGAAACTGCACGCTTAGAACTTTCAAAAGCAAAGAGAGCAAGAGAGCGGGAGCGTAAATAAGTGCATGCACAAAAGAGAAACAGCGTGGATATAAATAGGATAGAAAACACAGATAAGAATTACGAAAAACTAAAACAATTTATCAGTATCAATACAAAGTGCACTCGCGAAGCGAACGGAGTTTAAATTTATGTTTAAATAACCGAAAGAAAATTTAATGTTGTTTTTATAAAACCCACCGATGGGAATAAACGAAAACAAAATACAAAATTCGAAGCGCAGAAAAAAAAACACGACCGTTCACTTTGAAAGTCAAAGACGTATCGCTAAGTTCTCTCGATCCTCAGTTCCGGTTCGCTGATGATAGTCCTCCTTCCCTCGACGTCGCTTCTTCTCGCTCAAAACAGTTCTCGCCCCAAGATGTTTCCTCCATAGAATTGATTTTCTTCTTCTCTCCAGCTGTTATCCTTGTAAATCCTTGTAGCCTTTGAGTCCTTCCGCTCCTCCAAATGGTTCCCTCGACGCTCACAGCTCGTTCCTGAGTTCCACAGCGCCGATGCTCCATTCCTTTTCCCGCCCAAGATGTTTCCCCACAGACGTCTCGTGTTCTTAGTATCTCCTTCCTTCTTGAATGTCCCCCCCAAGATGTGTTCCCCTGATGTTTCGCGTTCTAGGTATTTCCTTTCCTCCAATGTTTGGTCACTCTACCGCTTTCCCGATCGGTCTTCCAGCCGAGCTCGATAATTAGGATTAGCGCATCGTTTTGCCCTCCAGTCGCCCTTGGCCGTAGTGCCTTGTACCCTTTTTATTTGATTTAATTAATTTGCTAGTATTGTGCGCGTTTGTTATGTTTCCTGTGGTCGTGATTTCAGTGTTCCCTGTGCCAGGGTTTTCTATGTTTATATATGTTGTTTTTATTTTACTTTTTTTTTTTGTAATTACCCGCATCGGGACTTACAGCAGAGCTGCATGCTGTGCCGTCTTCCCCCTTTCTTCGGCAGCCAGTAGATTCAGCCTGATGTACTCCGTATAGAGTCTACCGACGCTACGGGTTTGCAGTTGGTGCTCGTGTTGTATAAACCTATACACGCGGTGTTCGTTTCGGGATCCTTGTAGGCCCTTCCGTGTGTGTTCCCTGTGCTACGCGGCGTATAGGCGGATGACTCTGGCTTACGCCCGACGATGAATCCGTCTGCCTCGTTTCGGGATCCTTGTAGGCCCTTCCTTGTGTGTTCCCTGTGTATAGGCGGAAGACTTGGGCGTATGCCCGACGCTGAATCCGTCTGCCTTGTTGTATGGGCTTCCTTTTTTTTTTGTATACACCTTATCTACGCGGCGTATCGATGGATGAGTTGGGCTTATGCCCGGCGCTGAATCTGTCTGCCTCGTAGTCGGGGTCCCTATGCTTCCTTTTTCATTCATGTCCTTGTGCCTTATCCTTGTGATTGTCCTTTCAGTGTGGTGTATGGATGACTCTTCCTTCGGCCTGACGCCTAATCCCTTTGCCTCGGAGTACGGATCAACGTGAAATCGTTGTCCTAGTCCTCTGATGTGTCTGCCATCTGCTCGTTTGCCGTTTCTGCTTGAGCTCGCCAACGTGAACCGTCCGCTCTTTCTTCGAATGTGTGTGCCGTATTTTGCAGATCACTGGAGAGACGAAATCCACAACCTGGTTAGGGCCATCGTATCTCGGGGCTAGTTTCGCAACGAATCCCTCGGCTGCTTTGGATAGGTGGTGTTCTTTGGCCCACTCAATGCCGCCCACCGCTGGTGTCCACTGCCTCCTTCTCAGATTGTAGTGTCTGGCTTGATCCTGGGATTCCTTTCTGTCTGGAGTCTCTGTGTTTCTTCCCGAGTTTAGTGTTTCCCTGTCGTATAATGCGTTTGGCAGACGGGGTTTCCCGCCCTTGTTAAGCAGTTGACTCAGATATGCTTGAGTTCACTGCTAGCATCATTTCTGGCCAGTTATCGTCCCAAGTTCTTTGGTCCTTTCCTGCAAATTGAGCTATCATCGTCTTTACCGTATTTTCTTGTGTTGTGTAAGGCGCCGTGAATTGCTGCTTTATTTCCATTTCGCTAAGAAATTTTTTGAAGGATCGACTGGTGAACTGTACTCCGTTGTCTGTTATCACTATCTTCGAAGCCCCGAACCTTGATATTATGCGTTCTCTAAACGCCTTCTGTAGGGTTTCCGCTGTTGCTGTCCGGAGTGGCACAATTTCCGTCCATTTGGAGACCCGATCGATTAAAACCAGTATCATCTGATTTCCGTGCTTCGATCTTGGCAATGGCCCGACGAAATCGGCACATATTGTTGCCCATGGTTCCTCTGGTACCTGTGTGAGCATTTTTCCTGCAGCCTGAAGCTGATTGGGCTTGTACTTCAGGCACACTTCACACTTGGGTACATGGGTCCTGGCGTCTCTGTGCATTCCTGCCCAGTAGTACCGGCTGCCAGACGTGCTATTGTTTTTCTACTCCCAACATGGCCAGCGGATGAGGAGTCATGGTTCTCTTGTAGTACGGCTTGTCTTAGGCCTTGTGGAACGCACAGTTTCCAAGCCACGACATCTTCATTGCCCGCTCTGTGGGGAATGTGCCTATAGAGTAACTCGCCTTCCATTACATAGTCAGGATATTTATGTGGTTGGGCTTTTATCTTTTCGCACATGCTTCTGATCCAGCTGCAGTCATTGGCTGATTCTGTCGATGTGTCTTTCATGCCTCTAAGAGTGTCTGGTAACGGTTGTCGTGATAGGTCACCTGCCACCACACTTAGCTGTCCCTTCCTGTATGCTATCTCGAAGTCGTACTGTTGCATCTCGTGGGCCCATCTTGCTAACCTTCCAGAAGGGCCTTCTATGCTGTTTAGCCATGTGGTCTGTTACCACCTTAAGTAAGGTTTCAGCTTTCTGATTGCCCACACGATTGCCTAGCATTCTTTTTCTGTTGTAGAGTAATTTTTCTCCGGGCCGTTTAGGGTCCGGCTTGAGTATGGTATTACTTTTTCACCGTCCTCTGTTTCTTGTGTCAGGATCGCACCTAAACCATAATCACTGGCGTCCGTCTGCAAGATTAATCTTTTCTCGAAATCCGGGCATGCCAGCACAGGATCGGCCACTAATCGTGCCTTTACTTCTTCGAAAGCCTGCTGGTGTTCCGGCGTCCATATCCACTTTGTGCTTTTGCGTAGTAGATCATTAAGTGGTTTTACTATACGCGCAAAATCTGGCACAAATCGTCGGTACCATGAAGCTACGCCTAGGTATTGTCGTAGTTCGCGTACCGTCGACGGTGGCTTTAGTTTGGCTATGGCCGCTACTTTCCCGGGATCTGCGCCTATCCCTTCGCTAGTAACGCGGTGTCCGAGGTAAAGCAGCTCTTGCTTGAAGAATTTGCATTTATCGGCGTTTATTCTTAAGTTGGCTTCCTTGAGGCGCCTTAACACTTCCTTTAAGTTTTCCACGTGTTCTTTCAGCGTGCGTCCGATCACAATAATGTCATCTTGATATGCGAACGCGTATGGTGTTATCTCCGGGCCAATTACCTGATCGAGAGCCCTTTGGAACGTGGCCGATACTGAGTGTAGTCCGAAAGGCATTACTTTCCATTGGAACAAACGTTTGCCGGGTACTGTAAACGCCGTGAATTGCCTACTATTTTTTTACTCCAGAGGTATTTGCCAATATCCGTCTTTCAAGTCTACACTGCTTATGTATTTTGCCTCTCTGAGTTGATATAATTGATCCACGGCATCGGGTAGGCGTCTTTTATAGAGTTTGCTTTTATTTGTCTGAAATCAACGCATAATCTCCACTTGCCCGTCTTCTTCTTCATCATTACAATGGGCGAGTTGTATGGACTTCATGAATGTTCTATGAATCCCATTTGTAACAGCTCATCCAATTTTGAGTTGATCTCTCCTTGGATTGGATGCCCGGCACATTGTATTTCCGCCCTGACTCCTGTGAGGAAATTGCATCCCAGCACTAACTCATCTACTACTCCTGGAAGTATTAGAAGATTCATCTCCAATTGTTTGTTTCCTAACTCCACCGTGACCTCGAGCTGTGTACTTATTCTGCTGCATCTGCCGTCTGTTAACCTAACTTGCCGTCTTGTCCTTGTGATCCTCCCTTTGTCAGCCAGTCTATCCGCCAGCTCCTCATTAATGAAGCTTGACGTGGCTCCCGTGTCAACTGTGGCCTTGCATGCGACACCTCCAATTTCAAAGGTAGCGGACAACTGCTGCTCTTCCTCGATCAGTTTGCCAGTTAGTTTGGAGAGGAGGCATCTTGCGACCCCGGTGCGCCTCTCTGCGACTGGGATCGCTGCCCATTTCCCGCTTTGTGGCAGCACTCTACGCTCCTGACGCCAACCTTTCCGCACACCCAGCAGAACAGTAATCTTTTGTTTCTGCATCCTCGTGCCCAGTGTTCGTGCCCTCCACAACGGCAACATGCCTCCTGTGGGTTCATTATGTGGGTTTGTGCATTGGTGGCTCTTGGCATTGTGTTGCGTGTCATCTGAGTTGAGTTTGGTGGCCTCCATACCGTGTTTATTGGCTGTCTTTGTTGTGTTATATTGGTCGGTGTCCACTGGCCAAAAGACGGTGGTTTACCGTGCTGTCTTCGCATCTCCTGCATGTAGTTCGTGGTGGTGCTGCCGTTTTGTTTCGTGATAGCTTGTCCTCGTGAACGAACTCTTCTCGCTCCTTGTCCAATTCTTCGTACTCGTCAGCCTGTCCAGATCATCCACCTTGTACGTTCTCAATGAAATTCTCAGGTCTGGTGTGCAGTTGTCCTTGATTATCTCAAGGGTTTCTTTTGGCGAGTACGCGAGTGGCCTCATCAATGTCTGCATGTCCACCATGTAGTCTTTGAAAGGTTCCCTGACTCTGTTTTACTTTGTCTGCTAGCTTCGGAGACCTCTCGGCAGAAAGTATGTTTGGAAACTCTCGCTGAACTCTCCCTATGTTCTCCAGTGTTTATTGTTTGAAATAAACCATTTCAGTGCTTTGCCTTGCAATAACTCGGTCATTGCACGTGGGAACATGTTCAGGTTCAGACCGTACGTGTTTGCGGACCACTCCACCTGTTTTAGGAATTCCAGTGGCTTCTCTGTGCCATCGAATTTGAATGACCATTCTCTAACTTGCTTTGCGATTTTGACGTAATCTGGTGTGCCAGGCTTTTGCTGCCCTGATTTTCTCTCTTGGCTTGTGTTTCGACTTCTGCCAGCTTCCTTTGTGCTGTCCACTTCAAGACTTGCTATGAGCTCCTCGGCGTCAGGATTCAGCAATTTGACGGTTGGGCCTGGCTTTTTGTCGTACTTCTCTTCAAGCTCAGCGCAGATCTCTGCTACTCCTGGGTCATTCTGTTTCCTTGTTAGGTACTCTGAGAGGGCTTTCCGCATGTCATCCGTCCTACCTTCCAGAGTGATGCCTAACTTAGCTGCTATTTTTGAAAAATCTTCTTTCCCACCAAATTTATATAAACGTGACCGCCCGATTGTCTAGTGAGAACGCACAGAATGTTAGGATGTATTTACTATCTTTATTCGCCGGCTTGGCCCTCGGCCCGGGACTAATAGTGACAAGCTGGTCTCTCAACGCCTTCTCCGATGAGTCGTGGTTGCTCCACCGTCGCTCTCCACTCTCCTCGTTTCTCTCTGGTCCGGAACGCATCCGTTGTTTTTCGGCCTTGCGGCTGTGAGGGTCTAGGGATGCGTTACCGTTCCCAGACTAGGGTGAACAGGCACTGGGCTCTCAAAGCATACGCCTTTCGCAGCCACAGCCTCCTGTCCCTGGATCTGTCCCGGCCGGTCACACCAGACGCCTACACAGTTTCTGCCTGACGGTTCAGGCATACGCCGGAAGTCCGCCAATGCAGTCCCTATGGCAGGACGCTAGGTTCAAGACGAACGCTTCCTCTTAGCAGTAGACTGGATACGTTTGAGTGTGGTTTGCTTGTTGCTGGGCCTGCGATGACTGCTCGTCGTTTCTTGTGTCCTCGATGTCCTTGCTCTGCTCACGGTGCGATATCCTGGCTCCGCTATCTGCGTGCTCTTGAACTAGGTGCAGCGGGTCTTTGGCTCTCGGGACTCGGTTAGCTGTCTTTCTAGGACTCTGGCGTTGAACTACTGTGCTCTCGACGCATACGCTTTTCGAGACACCCGTGGTTCGGACGCGCGTCCTTCTTGGCTAGTCGCACCAGAGCCTGCAAATTTTCGCCGGACAGTTCAGGCGTACTCCGGAATTTGTCGAGGCAATTGTTTCGCACGGCAGCTGGTTCTAGACAACTTCCCTTCCGAGCCCACGGTTCTTTGTCGAAGGACTCTTTTTTTCAACTCTGCCGGAGTCGCCGAGCAATACGCCAAGCTCAAATCGCGACCAGAATTGAAACAAAGCGCCTGGACTTAGCCGCGTGATGCCTTAAGGACCTCAGCTACCTGTTTCTCGGCGCGGTTTTGCTAGCTCCTGATGTTGACTTGACTTGTGTTATTCACTGATCTGCTGCTTATTTACTGATCTTAACGGATTGACTCCTTGTGATCAACTGATCCAGCTTCCTACGCTCGGCCTGCTTATATAGGCCGGCGTGTCCTGTTAATTCTCGGCTTCTCCTTTTTCGTTTTTGCGCACGGCACTATACTAGGGTCCGAAGTCCGCCGTCTTCTTCTTCCCTCTCTCCAAACTCTCTCCAGCTGTATTCTCCAAACTCTCTTCTCGTTCTCTCCAAACTCTCTCTAGCTGTATTCTCCAAACTCTCTACTCGTTCTCTTCAAACTCTCTCCAGCCGTATTCTCCGAACTCTCTTTTCCCACAGTGCCGTTACTGCGCACATTCACAGCGTATCCAGCAACGGTGTTCTAGATCTTCGATTTTATTTGTGCGGAGTTATTTACCTCCTCACAGCATCTCGGCGTCATCGAATGCAAGAAACTGTATCTCAAACTAAAACTGGACTACAAGGTCCTGCTCTACAACTCTACTCTCAAGCCTAAAATCCTGATAAATATTACTGGGGCACCAAGATATATTCTTAAACAAAACATCCGCAGGGACCTCGTCATTCTTGCAGTAAAAGCTGAAATAGACCAACAAAAACGGCCTACAATGAAAAATTCTCTGTGCACCTAAATCATCTAGCAAGAGGCTTGACTCGGGTTTCCAGCTACAGCGCAATGACCTTCCAACCCAGCAATACTTTTTAGGGCCCCATATATGACTGTTGGTTAGATTATAACTATAAGATTCGATACACTTAATGTTAGTATCCAAAAAGGGACGATTCAATAAATAAATTACATAGCATTATAAACAAAAAAAAATAATTAAAAAAAATAAATAACAGTCGATTATTTTCGTGTTCAGTATAAGCAAATGTGTAGGTATTACAATGCGCGACACCACTCAGTAGCGCATATATTTGAGTTTGTCCAGACAACCTTTTTGTACAAAAAAATGTCTGCCGGTTGTAAAATGCAAATGTCGAAAGTGTGGCCCAAATACGCAGTCCAATAAGAGTCTAGCGTTACCACAGGATCTTACAGTTACGCGGCATCTGTCCCTCAAAATATTATCTGTTAGTACGATTAACACCGCACTGCAGTTCTGGTCGCTGCGGGAAAAACCATCTCCCTGGAAAATTCTTTCACCTGAGCATAAGTTATGTGGAGAATATTAAAGGAAAACTAATTAATTAAAACTTATCCAAATGTGGAAGTCAATTCACCTAAAGTTTGCAAAAGGACGGTTTTTGTCGCTTTAAATAAGTCTGTTTCGAATCGCTTTTTCAAACCAAAATAGACACCTGAGATCACCGTATCTGACAGCACTGTTAATCCATTTCTATATCGAATTCAAATTCAGCTAAGGTGCTAGGAATATAGTGGAAATGCCTTAAAATTAAAAACTGTCACCGCAGACATGGGTTCCTAGTTACAAAACGGAATATAGGTGACCTGAAAGACCTGCTTGATCCCTTTCTCTTTTTAAGTTAACTTAAATTTTGTTTGATAAGTAAGATTGGGAAATGCGGATTGCGATGAATTTGAAAACAGCATGAATATGTTACTTTTTAAATCAAATGAAATATCAATTCCGAGGTTTGTGTATACCGACCCGATGTCACGCATTCAATTAAATGGCTTCGCCGACGTATTTATGAGAGCTTATTCAGCTTGCGTCTTTATTCGTAGCAAATCTGCAGAGAGTTTTAAGTTATAGTTTTTGACTACGAAGTCCAAAGTAGCGCCGATCAAGACTAAAATGCCCCGATGCACAGAATCAAGCCCATATGGCGAATGACGACAGGTCAAATCAACAGTGGTTCCCGTTGCTGATTATCGCAACATACGCATGGAAGGACACCGTAAGCAACTCCGAATTTTTTTTATTTCACTTCATTTAATTCGAAAGTTGACAAGACATATTGTCAAAGCTTAATTCAGCCGGGTAGAAGTTTTTGTAACAATATGCTTCGCCTAACATCGAGTAGGCGAAGCTAGAAATTTAGAAATGTTGGTAAGATAGATGGGACATAATATTAGATACATTTTTAGATTTGGATGATTCCGAGAATAGCACTTGGTACAAATCATTGTAATGGGAACATAAAATTCGATTCAGGATTTTATACAAGACACAAGCCAAGTAGGCCACTCAGTGAAATTCAAACATGGCCAATATTAAAATCATCCTTTGTGAAACACGTAGCTTCTCCATTTAAGACTTCAATCAAGTCCTTCTTCACAGCTAAAGATCTCTAGCTTTAACCAGGTTTCTGTGTAACACTATAATATGAGATGCTAAGGAAAGGCTATTAGAATAGCCGAGCTGACTTTGAAACTTCCGGTCCGATTCCGCACGCGGTTGACCGCTATCTGGACCGCTTGTTTATCTGGAAAGCCATATCTTTCCAATGACTATTGGCGCGATTTTAGTTTTTTTTGCACAAATCTTACCTTTTCTTTTTTTAAAGAACCAAATAATTTAAATAAAGCATGCTTATTTCTACATTTTTCAAGTAACAGTTTATAAAAATATCTATTTTTTAAATGTTGTTTACGCTTTTTTCTTAATGCTTTAATTTATATTGTAAGCATTTTTAAAACTTCCCACAAATTTCGACTTCAGACCCGAACAAAGAGGGTGCACCGTGAATAGCTACGGAATTGGACCCGATCACGTGAGCGAGAGGAGGAAAATAACGGGACCAGCACGTGCTTTAAAAGAATAGCGCAAAGTAAAAATGCGGTACTCAAAGTGAGTGCGTAAAGCCAAGATCAAGATCACAAAATCGAGAAGGACGTCGGCTGCAAGGCTGAGGCTACAACGACCCAATGGTTCTAGGTCGTAGTTACATGCTGGGCGATACACATTCCCAACGAAATATGTACAGACAAAACTAAAAGGCAAAACCTGGGTTTACCTGCTAGCCGATATACCTTACCGGGCTCGGTAGGGAGATTCGGTTTCCATTCTGAGTCTCGGTGGACCCGTCACGATCTCAGTCACCAGCGATAAGCCTGATCAGGAGCGACGCCGCAAAAGACGATTACCATCGGCAGTATGAAAAAAATTAAGGCTGTATTTAAAGAGATTTATAAGCCCTCACCATTCCCTCAAATCGTGGCGCTATCCTTCGGTCATGGGTAATCACCCAATATGAATATGGTGAAACGAACCTTTACCTCCCTGAGCTATACACTTTTATCAAAAATCATTAAAAGTAGATCCGATGAGGAAGACTCTGGGAAACTATCGTGGTATTTTTGACGGATCTGGAAAGAAAATTTCGGAAGCTGTCAATACCAAAATTCATGTTTAAAGTCCGCCAGGCTTTATTCGCCTTGTTTGAAAAGCATTTAGGTGCGATTGTAAGTATGAACTGCGGGAAATTTCGCAATAATGCAGGCATAACTTAACATCATCTGCGTATATGAAGGCACACCACTTTGCTAAGGCAAGAGGGAAATCGTTAATAAATAATGTCAAGATAAGTGGGCCACAGTGGCTCCCTTGTGGGATGCCTGAAGTAACTCGGATCAAATTTGAGATAGAGTTAGATAACTTAAAATTAGTGTTAGAAGATAACATTAAAACCTTAATAGGTAAAGACAAGATAAGAATGATTTACAGAATCAAACGCTTTACTAAAATCAGTGCTATTTGCATCAGTCTGACCTTTTTTCTGAAGTCATTTATTACAAAAGACATAAGCTCCAAGAGGTTTGTCGTCGCAGACCTTCGCCCTTTAATACCATGCTATTAACCCTCTACTGCATGAGCATAGAAATAATAAAGGAACAAATTTTTGTAATGTAATTATGTGTTTATTTAGGCCAAAATAATATATATTTGGACTTTTTTTTTTGGGGGGGGGCATAGTTTGGGGTGGGGGAAATGGGGCCATATATGGCTTTGTATGCATTCAGCTGATTCCATAGGTTGCCATATATGGCTCTGTATGCATGTGAAAGTTGGTGAAACAGTGAAACAGTGAAACGATTTCGTTCGCGTATTGCAAACTACCGTAAAATAATTTTGCATTAATTTCTAAAAGAAAACAAGTGCAATTGTGAAGCTAATTGCACGCGTTACTGCATATAGAGCCATATATGGCGTCCACAGTTTTTTGGATAGAATAGTATATGTGATGCTCACCTATAGTAAAATTCTATTTTTTGTGAACGAAAACTTTATATTCTCTTAGAAAAAAAATACTTTTAAGTGATAAAACTGATTTTTAGTGTAGTAATTTTAATTTTAATTTCACCACAATTCACTTTCGTTCGTCTCCTTGAGACGCGAGCACAAAACTGATTGAAACTTGAGATAAGGCAACACAAAGAAGTTCTGAGTTTAGACATCCAACAGAAAATAGTTAAAAGAGAATAAGTGATAACAAACGGTTTAGTATATGTACCGTTTTATTGCAAAAAAAAATTATTGAAAGTGAGAAGCCATATATGGCTTTGTATGCGGTAGAGGGTTAAACGTGTATTGACGTTTTCGAAAAGCGTTGGGCTTGCGAACAACTTGGATATACCTCTGAAATTGCTTGTATCCGATTTGTTTTATTTCTTTTGAACGAGAATATCAAATGACTCCTTCCAAATAATTGGGAAATTAGAGAATTCCACAGATAAGGTAAACAATTTGTGCAAAGATCAACACAATGTTTCAGCGCAGTATCTAAGCACGCAGCCTGACACTCCGGCTGGTTCCGCTGAATAGACTGGTTTGACTTTTTTAAGATCCAAGAGAATGGAGCTTTCTCTTGAACTTGTACAAAAAATTAAGTTTGACTTGGATATAGCAATTCTGAGTAACAGGCTGACTTACGCTGAGTGGTAACAAAATTTAAAAACAGTTTTGGATCTTGTGAAAACAAGACCTTACAACGAGTCAGATAGCTTTTACACCCGGTGTTTAGCACGGTACAATTTGAGCGAACGTTTAGGTTTCGGAAGGCGCAAATTGCAATCCGCAATTAATTGTTCCGACAACTCTTTATTAAACCACGGAGGCTTATTGGTATTTCCAATAAAGTATAACGGAAGACACAGGTAAAAGTAGGAGTTTCATGCATTATGAAACTGGTGGAATACAGATGCAATATGCGCACTATTCCAATCAGAAATATATACCTAGCATAAGAATTTAATTTGTTCAACCTTCAATTCATCAACTTGGACTTTGTTACGGATATAAGCCGTAATATCCAATGATGTGAGGTCTGGGGCATGCCTTGAAACAAATACATCTTTTAGCTGCGGCTCCCTACCTTTTTTGGTACTCCAGTATCGGATATACCAGTATCGGATATACCAGTATCGGATATACCAGTATCGAATACACATGTAAATTTAAATTTTTTGACCAACAATTTTTTTTGTTTTGAAAAACTGTATTTAATTTTAATGTCATCATTTCTTTTGGGGGGTTTTAGGTTCAAATAGAAGATAAACTTATAATAAAACAAGAGAGAACGCTATAGTCGGGTGTCGGGGCACCCGTTACTCAGGTAAAGGGAGTGCGAGGGAGATGGAGATAGAAACTTTGATCACGCATAACTTTTTAACGAATGGTCCGATTTGAAAAATTTCTTCTACATTTCGATAGGTATTGATAAACACAATAAAACTGCATTTTTACTTTTCCGAAATATTTAAATTTTTAAAATCGTATATAGGCGATTGTGGGCGTCAGAGGGGGCGTGGCACCATTTTGAAACAAACTTGCGCTGCGTAGGAACTCCTAAAATCTACATGCAAAACGCCAATCTTCTAGCTTTTATAGTTTCCGAGATCTCAGCGTTCATACGGACAGACAGACGGACAGACAGACGGACAGACGGACATGGCTAGATCGACTCGGCTAGTGATCCTGAACAAGAATATATATACTTTATAGGGTCGGAAACGCTTCCTTCTACCTGTTACATACTTTTGCACGAATACAATACACCCTTTTACTCTACGAGTAACGGGTATAAACATTATAATAAACTTATAAGTACGCCATTTTGTAAAATTTTGTTATAGAAAATTTGAGTAACATTTTTGATACCACCTTTAAATACGTCCGCAGTGCCACAATGATTTCTTAATTATTTCTATTAAAAAAAAATTATGAAAAATACCTAAATTTTAACCGTTATAAGTACATATACATGTACTATATATCCCCCTTTAAGTCAACATGAGGCAACTGTGCTGGAATCGAGTCGTGGGCAACGTGTCACACGACGACAACCAAACCCTGCCCACCGGTCGCGATTTTTTGGGCTTGAGGAATCGGGCTCAGAAATGGGACTAGTGAGCTGCGATTCAAGCGCCATAAGCAGATCCGTATTTTTACGGCAATTGCTGACAAAACACTCCTTCAAATCGATGACATCGGGAACCAGGCCGGAACTAGCAAGTCTTACTCCCACATGCCGTTTTTTATCTTAGCCTCGAACTCTTTTACCACCATATTTTACGGTCAAAAGTCACCAAGTGACTTTGACCTTGAAAAATAAAATATCCCTAGCTCCTTAAAGCTAACATTATAGGCTTGATTTCTGTCTTGTTTATAAGAAAATACCAAAACAAGAACTGTTTACTGCTTTTCTTATCGGTAAACTTATACAACAAATTTAATTAAATTGAAATTCATACAAAACTGTCAAATATACGCATGGAGTAATTCTACCAGAACTTCGGCTTGAACTAGGAGTGGTCAAAACAAAATCAAATTTATTAATCGAAGAAAAGGTGACTTTTGAAAATGTCTGGAAGAAAATGGAATCATATAAAAAAAAAACAAGGACGGAAGCTAACTTCGGCAAGCCGAAGTTTTAATACCCTTGCAGACTTTGAAAAATTGATGTCAATGGCTCATACACAACGCAAAATATAAATTAAATTTAATGTAATTATATAAAAAAAAAGATTACCAATATGTAACCAATTTATTTATTAAATGGCAGCTGTAGTATATAGTTGTCTGATTGGCAAGAACTTTTACCCTGAGCAAGGTATACATAAATTAATAAGATTTGCATAGTTTCATGTCAATAGCGTTTATACTGCAAAAATGTCATATACAAATAGAAAAAAAAGGGATGTTTTCACAGCTTTTAACAATTATTCCTATGAAAGCCATAAGATATAAAGGTCCGATCGGCAAGCGCTTTTACCCTGAGCAAGGTATGCGTAAATAAATAAGACTTGAACAAATAAAATAAAAATAAAATAAAATAAAAATAAACTAAAATGGACCGATTACACCCTATTGTTCCTATGGAAGCTATAGGATATACCCAACCGATCGGCACGCGCTTTTCCCTGATCAAGGTATGCATAAAAAAATACGATTTGGAAAGATTCATGTCAATAACTTATATAGGCGCGAAATATCCTGAAAATCATTAAATTTTAACGGATTTCACCCTATTGTTCCTATGAGAGCTATAGGATATAGACGTCCGATGGGCACGCGCATTTACCCTTATCAAGGTATGCATAAAAAAATCAGATTTAAAAAGACGCATGTCAATTGCCTTTGCACTGCGCGAAATATCTTCCATTCTTAAAAGTTATATCCGATTGTTCCTATGGGAGCTATAGGATATAGACATCCGATCAAGGCGGTTTTCAAACTTGATCTGCGTACACATGTTTTAGGATGACTGTAAAAATTTCAGATCGCTAGCTTTGAAACTGACCAATTCAAAAATCGTAGTCTTAAAGACATTTTTTGATAGTGATATATTTTTACAATACGCGAAAGACTACAAAATCCTAAAAAACTTTCCGTCATTTTCGACAACAGTCTTCGACTATCTCTCGTTGCGAGCGGACGTCTCTTGCCTTCAAACAGCGGTTCTCGATTGGTCTCTGTTCTCACTGGACTCACTTGGTTCTCAACTTGCATACTTTTAGCGAAGGCTTTCATGATCAACCGTTCTATCCGAGTAAGAGTTAACAACACTCTATCTAAATTCTATATTCTCCACAATGGCATCCCACAAGGATCGCCCCTCTCTGTGGTATAGTTCATGATCGCCTTCCAGACCTTAAGTAACATAATAATAAGACATAAGCAAATTAAACTTTAAATTTATGCTGACGATGCCATAATTTTTAGCAAATGTAAGAATACTACTACACTAAACAATAGCTACAAAGAAATCCATAATGAAATCCAAATTTGGGGAAACACTTCCGGTGCGCCCCTTGCTGTAAATAAATGTATGTAAGCTTTTTTATAATTGTAAAAATCAACGCTGTACATTCCCATCATTATCGTGCAATAACTTAGATATTGAACGCTTTTTTGTTCTTAAAATTCTTTAAACAACACTCTGATGAATTTAAAATTAAACTTACCAATAGACTAAACATTTTTAAATTCTTAAGTTCTATGCATTCAATTATTCACCCCACAACACTTATATAAGCGACGAGAGCTTTAATACTGTCCAAATTCGAGTATGGCCTGCCTCGAAGCATATAAGGAAATGCAAAGTCAAATTCACGATACGAAGATGTATAACCGTTGGAATGAAGTCATTCCGCCCCCTCCGTGGAAATTACGGTCCACCACCATCGACACTACACTTCACTATTTTCAAAAATCAGGGACTCCAAATATAGTGTTTAAGCAGTTGTTCTAAGAAGTTACCGTAAAATCGTCAGTTATTAAAGTGTTAAATATGAATAAATATATCTGTTTGAAATTATAGCCCCACAAATGAATATGCGTTCTTTTTGCTTTAACAGAGCTCAAAACACATGCATTATCTATAAGGAAACATTCTTAAATTGTAACAGATTGTAACTCATTAGTATTAGCCTTAAGCAAGATTAAAATTAAGCCGAGATAGCTAGATTGTCTTTATAACTCCAAAATTTGCCCCCAGCTAGTGGGCAATCACCAGTCCAACGGGTGACATGTGCTGGTTGCGACGACCAACATGCAGAGAGTTTATGTACTGAATGAACGTTACACTAAACGACATTTTGTGATCTGAAGCGTAAATTCGACCGTTGAAAGATTGAGGTACAGGCCAACAACGGACATTGCGCCAACTTCGGAGCACAGCTTGACTTAGACCTTAAATTAAATTCGCCATGCTTAAAATTTTCAAATGACATAGGGTGGCAGACCCGAATTGGCCAAGCCATGAAAAATAGGTATGCTTGTTGGTGCGGAGCACTATTAATCGTTGCTGCTCCCAAATCAGAAACAAATAAAATCCGGAGAACCAATCCTTTATAAACAAAATTTGGTTGGATCGCTCAGCCGGTTCACTGCGAACGACACTTCCGAGGAAGCCTTTACGTGGCACAAGAGGGTAGATTTATCGCAAGGTTGCCATTTTCTGAACAATCTTCAGACCTGGTGGTGGAAATTGCAAAAAAAAAAATGGTTTTTAGCATCAGAAAGAAGGACCTCGCCCGAATCACTGATTTTAGCAAAACAAAAGTTCGAGTCGTATTTGATAACAAGCCATTTTTGCACGGTTCAAAACTCTTAAGTGAGAACTGTGTAGAAGCGCATGTTCTCACTTGAATGTCCCAAATAGATAAACTTTGTGACAAGACAAAAAAAAAGGCTTAAATGCATGTGTGCGATCATTTCATTTCGATGCGGCAAGAATATTTTGGCTTTTGCTACTTTTCATACTTGGTACCCTAAAAATATGGGCGTATTCATTATTGGTTTAATGATAAAAATAAGAATATTATATGTTATAGTATATTTTTTAATATTTCAGCATAAATTTCATTTGGTTTTCAAATTCAAATCAGTGGTAGCAGTAAAATGTTTTGCATATGTGTATGTATTCCAATTAATAGGAATCAATCTACTGAGATAGGAACAGAGCATATCGCAGTCGGTGTTACTGCTCTTAAGTGGCTAAGAAAACTTCAAACCAAATCAGCTTTGGTTGTTGTTCTGCGAGCGGATGGTGCCTGCATACCCTACCGACATTTGCATTTTAAGGGAACGGGCAGAAACAAAAACAGCTGTTTGGCTTTTGTTTTGTTTACATTTTTCAGGACACTAGTTTTGAATGTTATGTGTTAATAATGTTTGGTAGATTTTTTTTTTGAGTCGCAGTGTAATTTTCTTTAATGTTGTTATTGATTGTTGTTCATGATCTAGTTGTATATGTTTTTATGTATGTTTGTTCTTAAAAGTCGCCGCTCGAATTAGTTATTGGAACATACTTTCAATATCGAAACGCAACTCTACGACTTGCGTACGAGACTTGCCAACTTGCTACAAAGCTAGACCCACGCGACTGCGGGAATATTTTGTCGGTAAACAGAACAGACGTTCTAGATTTTTCTCTAGCGAAAACAAAAAGTTTTAATCCGTCCGCATACAGTAAAAGTGCACGTGGTTTTGTTACAGATACGCGTTTAAAGGCGTAATCACAGTTTATACGTCCGCCTACGGTAAAAGAACCCGTGCATTTCGCTCAAGTATTGCAAACCATACGGATCCGCAAGAAAAGGAAAGCAACAGTTCTTGGGAGTTTTCTGGTCTCTGTGAGTATTTCATTACGGCGCTCACACGAGTCGATCAATTATAATTGCGAAAGGAATTTTTATTCAATTTGAAAAAATATTAAACTTTGGTTAAACAACAACCGCAGTCCTGCGATGGCTGTTCTATTTTGTTGAATAACGGATTTAGCTTTTCATGTATAATTCTTAGGTAACGTAACGTTAAAGATTTAAAGAAATAAGAACCATGAAGAAAAATAGATTACGAAAGATCATGAATTCAGCTTAATCAGAAAGTCACGCACAAACGAATGCAATAATTTTAAAAATAATATTAAACCCCTACAGCATCGTGGAAAGGCCTTTCAACACTGCAACCGGAATGGGTGAGTGAAACCATGTCTTAAATATTGTTGTTCCCATATTGTGCGTATATTTTTGTAGAAGAACTTTTAACATTCAGTCAGCATAAGACCAGTAGTAAAGGCTATGCTTGTACAGTAAATTTAATCGGAAGCCAGTCCTCCATTCGAATGGGAGATTGACACGGAAACTAGATCTATAATTCTATGTTTACAAAAAGGTTCGGTAGTCTTGTATCCTGTTAAGGAAAACTGATTTATGGATTACACTTTTTTGTTTTTCGACGTTGATGCACTATGATCAGCGCAAACAAGTGACCCTTACGACACCAAGCAATGCTTGTTACGCGCGGAGCCCAATGGGCGTAAAAACGAGATCGCGAGAAGTGAAAAAGGACAATATTTAATAGAAGCGGACAGACTAACTTAGGATAATACTAATACTAATTTTGTTCTAAGTAAGATACAATTAATGCTTTTAGGCTTGACAAAGAGTCGGTAGTAGAAATAACATGGTATAGTCTATTATAGTCATTACACAGTACTCCAAACGGTTCATGCATATTATAGTTAGATCTACAAATATTTAAAGTAAGAGGAACACAGTTCCTGGTAATTCTATTAGGCACGGAGAAGTTTATGCGACCCAGTAACTCGGGACTTTACACATCCCCGTAAATAAGTTTATAAATAAAAGTTGTGCCAAGCAACGTTCTACGGTTTAATAAGGATGTAGAATAAGTGGGAGAAGTCTACTAGAGTAGGATGGTAAAATAAGGCTTGCATTCCAGTTAAGGCCTCGTGGAGCAAATAATAAAAGGTTATTTTGCACAGACTCTATCCGGTCTATATGTACACCATACTAAGGACTCCAAACAGTACTCCAGGGATCATCGAATTCCTTTGACCACCTTTTAATAAATCCAAATACTCCACTGGCTTTATTCACCATAGAAGTAATATGGTCACAAAACTTAAGTTTTGGGTTAAGAAGGACGCCAAGGTCATCAACATGCGTAATTCTAGACAATGCACAACCACCCAGTGTATACGTGGCATATTGTGGGTTCACCTTAAAAAATGTCATTACTATACACTTAGCGCTATTTAAATCCAAAAGATTTTCACAACACCATGTTTGAAAAGCATTAAGGTCCGATTGTAAGTCTGAACTGCTGGAAATTCCGTTATATTGCAAGCATAACTTAACGTCATCTGCGTACATAAGGACACGCGACTTTTCAAGACTAAATCGTTTATAAATAAAGTAAAAAAAAAGTGGGCGAAGGTGGCTTCCTTTTGGGACGCCTGAAGTAACCCGGATCAAATTAGAGATCGAGTTACCACTTAGATAACTTAAGATCCATGTTAGAAGATCACATGGAAACCCTAATAAGCCTAGCTTTAATACAAGAATCGAGTGAATTACTGAATCAAACGCTTCAAAATCAGTGTAAACTACGTGAGTCTGCATGTTCTTTCTGAAGCCCTCTTATTACAAAAGACGTTAGCTCCGAGAGGTTTATCGTCGTAGATCTTTGCCGTGTAAATCCATGTTGACATGGAGATATAATTGATCTACAAAGATGATGCAAGTGGGGTGTAATAACGTTTTCAAAAAGCTTTGGGATGGGGAATAATTTGGATATGCCTCTGTAAGTACTTGAATTCGATTTATTTCCTTTCTTATGAAGGGGAATAACAAATGACTCCTTCGAAATAAGTGGGAAATGAGAAGTTTTCAAAGACAAGGTAAACAATTTGTGCTGAGGTCTAAACAGAGTTTCAGCACAGTATTTAAGAACGCAGCCTGGAACTCCGTCCAGACCAGGTGAATAGACTGGTTTAACTTTATGGAGATACAAGAGAAGAGAGCTTTCGCTTAAACTCTGACAAAAAATTAAGTTTGACTTGGATATGGCATTTGAATAAGACGGATTTGGACTGGATGAAACAGAATATGTTGTCTGGAAAAACTGGGCAAACAGATCGGCAATTGCCTGATCAGTATTTGCCGTAGAATTTTCAAATAATAGCGATGCAGGGTAACTGGCTGATTTACGCTTACTGTTAACAAAATTATTAAATTGTTTCGGATCTTGTCAAAATTGGACCCAACGAGTCAAATAGCTTTTATAACACCGGGCGTTAAGCACGGTAAAATTTGACCGAGCCCTTAGGTATGAAGAAAAGGCAGATTGTGAACCGCTCATTTAAAATTTATTGAAAAGTCTGGACTTAATATTTTTTAGGTGTGACAACTCCTTATTAAACCATGGAGGTTTATTTAAATTTGACGGATAGCATAACGGAACACACAGATAAAAGAAGGAGTTCAATGCATTATAAAAGATATTAACAGCCATGTTAGTGCATGAATAAAATTCGGACCAGTCATAGCCAGATATAAATGTATTTAAAAGATGAAAGTTTGCCTTACGAAAGCAGCGGATTCGTTTAAGCTCAGTTCTTGCAGCTCTAGAGTTGGATGATAATGATCTTCCAGTTGAGTAAGTGGTGATGTTCTTAATATACAAACGCCTTCTGAATTTGAAACGAAACACAAGTCCAGTAAACATCCTAAGGAGTTTTTAACATGGTTCATTTGGGATAGCGCAATGTCAAGCAAGCCGTCAATAAAGTCATGCTGCGCTAAAGGAAGTAAGATATTAGAGTTTTCGTCAGGGGTCTTTCTCAGAAATGAATTCTGCAAAGTACGTTAGTTTGTAATAAACCTTTATAATGAACATTGAAATGATTAGTATTGTTATTTAAATTGTTGAGATTTTGGAAATGATTTCGTACATTTTGATTCCACAGCAGGAAGCATGGGTTAAGATAATTCGGTAACATTTGTATTAGGGGTTTCGCACAGCTCGGCTACGGAAACCATGGTAGGGAGGGTAATGAGCCAGCCTCTCAACAACACCAGAGAGTGCCTTTAAAGAATGTAGATACACCCCAAGCCTTAGTAACCCATTTAATTAGTAAACAATAGTTAGAATCAAAGGTTAAAGTTTATGATAGAGGGACTCTGTAATATATTAGTGAGATGGACGTCCAGAGATTGATTGCCAAGAACTCACCCCGTCCCGACTGATTGCTAGCCCTAAGACGGGTCCCGCCGGTTTTCAAATTTTGGATAGAGCGGAAGTGTTAGGTGGGTTAAGTATAACGAATTTCAATAGGATTCGCGATCAAGAATAGAAGCTGCCCGTTGCCTACACTACTACCTTTTCGGAAAATACCCGTTAGAACTCATCACCCACGCCCACCATTAAAGGCTCCGCTCGTAACAAGCATTGTTGTTCGCCTTTCCCTGCTTTTCTGCGTTGGTGCGTACAGAACAAAACTCGTCGTCTCTATCGTTTGAACTTTTCTCGTCGTTGTCTTTGTCATTCTCTTCTTGTTCGTCTCTTTTATCATCTTCGGCATCCTCTTCATCAGCGTCTTCCAGTGGTTTTCTTACACGTTAATTTCGGAAAATGTGAAGCATCAGATCATTTTTGTCGTTTTGCAAGCCCAAAATGTTGCAAATTATGGCAAGGTCGTTGTTTGACAAATTTTTCGTAAGGTAAAACACTTTTTGGCTGAAGAGTTCATTACATTCCACAAATTCAAAGCCTTAAAAACCACGATTATGTCGATCACCGTCATATTCTTTGACAAACTTGTGCAAAGGTTCACATTCTCTTTTTTTTCAGTTTTCAACGCCTGTAAAACCGATTCAAAATTAGCAAGGGTCGACATGGTTGCAGAAACAGTTTTTTTTTCAAGTTCTTCTTTGCTCGTACTCGTTGTTCTTCCCTCTACTCGGATTCGTCGTTCACACTCACAGTTTCTACTCGTCGTTTAAATACACATACGCGTCGTTATAAGTAGCGGTGTATTTCTTTTCGTTTTCCACAGTTTTCGTCGTTATAATCATTGCTTCTAACACTTTTCGTCGTTTTACTTTTCACGTAGGTTGAGCCCCATATTTGTGGGATTGGTTTTCCTAATTAAATAAGAAGACCCACTATTTGTTCTTATATTATAATATGTTCATAGTTTTATTTAAATTTAATTAGTAATAAGTAGTTCGGAAAATAGTTTTAGGTATTTTAATGAACTTAAATCGTATTAAAATTCGTTTTTTGGATATTTTGATCGCGTCGTTCTTTTGACTTCCTTCGTTCGCAGGTCTTGCTCATTTGCTTGTCTCGTTCTTAATGCTCGTTCAAGACGTCTTTTCTCTTCACGAATACTTTTGATATCAGCTGATTAGAGATGGGTTGTGCTGAACGGAGCTGCCAGACCTATTTCCACAAATATATGGAAATATTGATGAATATATTGAATTACTGATGAAAATGTGCTGTATTGCTGAAATTGTAATGAATTGCTGATTAAAATGTGATGAATTTCTGATTAAAATGTAATAAATTTTCACTGATTAACTAACAAACTAGGACTTGCCAATGTTGAATTCATTAATTCATTTTTGGTAATGATTCATCAACTAAAAGGTGATTAACGGAACGCTGATTGTTCCGACACTGCGCGTTGGTACATTTCTTGTGTGGTCAAATTACTACACACTTGAACTACGAGTGTAAATTCTATATATGTGCATGCCACAGCACCATGTATTTATGGGCGTATTGCTTGACATTGAGCTATCTCAAGTTAACCATGTTCAGCATTCGTTAGGTCTTTACAGTACCTTTTCTCAGTACCTAAGAGTCACAGTCAAATTTTACCGTTCTTAACGCCCGGTGTTTTTAAAGCTATCTGACTCGTTGTAGGGTCCAGTTTTCACTAAAACCACATCCAAAACAGTTATAATTTTGTGCAGTAAGCGTAAATTAGCCAGTTACCCAGCATCGCTAGCATTTGAAAATTCTACGGCAAATACTGATTATGCAATTGCTGATCTATTTGGCCAGTTTTTCAAGACAAAATATTTTGATTCATCCCGCCCAAATCCATCTTATTCATATGCCATATCCAAGTCAAACTTAATTTTTTGCCCGAGCATAAGCGAGCATATAAATATATATTTTTTTCAGTGTGTTTAAAAGTACCTCCAAAGTCTAATAAACCTTTACATGCCGATATTTATAACGAAGTATTCCCTTAGTTTACTTTACAAAAAAAACTTTTTAAACATGATGCACTGATTTTTTTTTGGATTTAAATGACATTTTTCAAGTCAATGCGCCATACAAGATGAGTACATATTGCTTGACTAGATACATACAAGTTAATTTCCAGGATATAAAAAACCCAAAAAAATAAGTTTTGAACGTTTGATTTATTCGGAGTTCAATTTGAGGCTGATTTTATTCATTTAACAAGAAAAGAAAGCTAACTTCGGGCGGAGCCGAAGTTGAAATACCCTTGCAGAATATTCTGTAAATTATATTCTCCAAAATTATTCATAGGATGCATTCTTAACACTAATAAAAAAAGTTGTGGCATTTCCAATCGATCAGTTATATGGCAGCTATAGGATATAGTCGGCCGATCCTTATGAAATTTGGTAGGTCGGATTGATTGGCCAAAAATAAAACCCATAGAAAATCACAACTTCCTAACTTTAAAAACACCAACGTTATGGCTTTTTCGATCGTTCAGTTATATGGCAGCTATATGATATAGTCGCCCGATCCGGCTCGTTCCGACTTATATACTACCTGCAATAGAAAGACAACTTTTGGGAAAGTTTTAAGCAGATAGCTTTAAAACTGAGGGACTAGTTTGCGTAGAAACGGACGGACGGACAGACGGACAGACGGACGGACAGACGGACATGGCTAGATCGACTCTCCTGGTGATGCTGATCAAGAATATATATACTTTATAGGGTCGGAAATGTCTCCTTCACTGCGTTGCAAACTTTTGACTGAAATTATAATACCCTCTGCAAGGGTATAAAAATTCCCTGATCTAAGCTGTTTAAGGTTGGGCAGCGACGTCGACGTCGCGGAAGAGACAGCAGCGGTGGCCTAGTTCTGGTGGAGCGGCTGAAACTGCAAGGTTTGCAGAATCGGCATTTTGGTACTGCGCTGTGGCTGCTGACCGGATGCGTGTGTTTATGTTATTGAACTTGGGGGTTCTTGGTGTGTTTATGTTATTGAACTTTCGGGCTCTTGACCGTTGTATTGAAATGTTGCAATGTTGCCATCGACAATGTTGCAATATTTCTCGGAAAAAATGTAGAAATATTTCTGTGATTAACTCTCCCTCCTTAAAAACCTGCTTGTCCTCAAGAGGTGTTAGAAATAGGGAATATTATTAAATTCTGGTATTATTTTTTTAGGAATTGATATAATATTAGTTTTGTTGTTTAAAATTTGTGGAGGCGGTTCTTGGATATGTAGGATTACTTTTTCTTTTCTGTGAATACAGTTTTTTAATACGATCAAAGCAAGAACAATGGCGCAAATTAATGTTACTGTGGTTATTCGGTTTATTGTAGAATTATTCTGTAAAGTGCTTTTTTTTTTTAATATGTAGAGCTTCCAATGCTTCTAATGAAAGAATTTGAATGCGTTGTGCTTGCAATGGGGTAATTTGAATTCGTGGGATTTCGGGTTTCATTATTACTTTTTCTTTTTTTGTAAAATTTTTTCCATTTATATTTATAGTTTCGTTTAAAAATGTAACCATGAAAGTTCCTCTGAGTTGATGTGAAATATTGTTTGAAATTAGGCTGCCGTTAAAGTCATTTAAGAGTAGTATGCCATCGTCTATTTCCTCTATTGGTTCAATGTGGTCCGAGTTACTATAATCACACAGCGATTCCTTTCCCTGAGCTAGTTTTGAAATACATTTTGAATTACTTAAATTAACAATTTTTCCTTTTTTACAAATTTTAACATAGTTTGAAGTTTTACAATCATGGGGTAGGCCTAGTATTACATTGTTTGAAATAAAAAGTTCATTAGTTTCTAAATGTATTATTAATTGGTTTGTGATGACAGGCTTTAAAAGAAGATTTTCATAGTTAGTTGGTTCGAGTTCAGGTATTTTTATTAAGTAAATTATGGTTGTTTTATTATGTAAGACAGACACATCAACAAACTCCAGTGTTTTCTCAATTGAAAACGAGGTAATGTTATTTTTTTGAGATATTTTATTTATTTCGTTAAGTTCAGGTTCGTTTAATAAAAGAGTATTAATTACGTTAATTTTAGCCCATTGTATTGCAAATTTAATGTTTCCTATTTCTTCTTTCATAAGTCTAACTTGCGTTTGCAAGCTCGACGCAATATCATTATTAAAAAATCTGTTTTTATACCCTTGCAGAGGGTATTATAATTTTGGTCAAAAGTGTGCAACGCAGTGAAGGAGACATCTCCGACCCTATAAAGTATATATATTCTTGATCAGGATCACCTCCTGAGTTGATATAAGCATGTCCGTCTGTCCGTCTGTCCGTCTGTCTGTCCGTCTGTCCGTCTGTCTGTTTCTACGCAAACTAGTCTCTCAGTTTTAAAGATATCGAGTTGAAACTTTGCACACACCCTTCTTTCCTTTGCACGCAGTATATAAGTCGGAACGGCCGGGATCGGCCGACTATATCCTATAGCTGTCATATAACTGATTGATCGGAAATGCCATAACTTTGGTGTTTGTTAAGGTGGGAAGTTGGGATTTCCTATGGGTTCTATATTAGGCCAATCAATCCGACCTACCAAATTTCATAAGGATCGGCCGACTATATCCTATAGCTGCCATATAACTGATTGGTCGAAAATGCCATAACTTTGGTGTTTGTAAAGTTAGGAAGTTGGGATTTTCTATGGGTTTTATATTTGGCCAATCAATCCGACCAATGAAATTTCATAAGGATCGGCGGACTATATCCTATATACCGCCATATTACTGATTGATCGGAAATGCTATAACTTTGGTGTTTGTAAAGTTAGGAAGTTGGGATTTTTTATGAGTACTAAGAATGCATCATATGAATAATTTTGGAGAATATAATTTACAGAGTATTCTGCAAGGGTATATCAACTTCGGCTCCGCCCGAAGTTAGCTTTCCTTTCTTGTTTTGAATTGAATTTGCTAGCATATTGGAAGTGGTTGTTAAATTATTTATTCTGTCTTGAAGCTGATTATTGATAATAATTTGGTCGTTGTTATTATACCCTTGCAGAGGGTATTATAATTTTGGTCAAAAGTGTGCAACGCAGTGAAGGAGACATCTCCGACCCTATAAAGTATATATGTTCTTGATCAGGATCACCTCCTGAGTTGATATAGCCATGTCCGTCTGTCCGTCTGTCTGTCCGTCTGTCTGTTTCTACGCAAACTAGTCTCTCAGTTTTAAAGCTATCGAATTAAAACTTTGCACACACCCTTCTTTCCTTTGCACGCAGTATATAAATCGGAACGGCCGGGATCAGCCCACTATATCCTATAGCTGCCATATAGCTGATTGATCGGAAATGCCATAACTTTGGTCTTTGTTAAGTTAGGAAGTTGGGATTTTCTTTGGGTTTTATATTTGGCCAATCAATCTACCCCACCAAATTTTATAAGGATCGGACGACTATATCCTATAGCCGCCATATAACTGATTGATCGAAAATGCCATAATTTTGGTGTTTGTTTAGTTAGAAAGTTGGGATTTTCTATGGGTTTTATGTTTGGCCAATTAATCCGACCTACCAAATTTCATAAGGATCGGCCGACTATATCCTAAAGCTGCCATATAACTGAACAATTGGAAATGCCATAACTTTGGTGTTTTTAAAGTTAGGAAGTTGGGATTTTGTATGAGTATTAAGAATGCATCACATGAAATTTTGGAGAATATAATTTACAGAGTATTCTGCAAGGGTATATCAACTTCGGCTCCGCCCGAAGTTAGCTTTCCTTTCTTGTTTTTAATTAAATTATTGAGGTTACTTTCTATCATAACTAAATCTTCGTGATCTGGGTTACCTGCGATATATTTCCAAGCAGAGCCAATCATATTTATTGACCTAGCTTGACGGCTTTTTGTTGTTAGGGTAAGTGTGCTTAGAGCAGAAAGTGATTGAATTATTTCGTGTGTCAGAGTGTGATAATGTAAACTATTTTGTAATCTGTTTATTGTGTGTTCTCTTATTTGTAATAGTTCCGTTTCAATCTGTTTTAAATTTATGACGTGAATTAATTTTATTGTTGATATCTGTAATTTTCCTATACCCTTATGAATTGTTATGGTATGTGCATCGGTATAATTTGTTATGTCGGTGGTCGCTATTGCCATTGGTATCAGCGTTGTTAAAAACAACATCCTGTGATTACAAAAATGTCTCATTAAACAACGGTATTGTAGGGTTATGGGCCGATCACTCACGAACGGACTGATAACCCCAAGCGGACAACAGCTGTAAACGTTATAGGTAATCTTATTTATTATATTTATTTTTTTTTTATTTTTAAGTTTTTTAGTTTCGGACTGACGTGGACAAAAAATTCCCTAAGGAGTTTTCGGACTTAGTTACCTTTAATATTACTTTTATGAACTACCCTTCCTGCTTCTGTTAAAATAGTTGTATTCCTGTTTTCTTTGACAATTTCTTTTTTAAAACGTGGGGATAATTTAGAGCCTAGTCTGGTGTTTTGTTTTACAAATATTTCTTGTCCTGGTAGATATGATTTTATAGGTTTCCTTTCTTTGTTGTGGTTTTCTAAATCTATTAATTGCTTTTTTTTAAGTTTTTCTATGTTATCCTGCCTGCTTTTTATACCCTTGCAGAGGGTATTATAATTTTGGTCAAAAGTGTGCAACGCAGTGAAGGAGACATCTCCGACCCTATAAAGTATATATATTCTTGATCAGGATCACCTCCTGAGTTGATATAGCCATGTCCGTCTGTCCGTCTGTCCGTCTGTCCGTCTGTCTGTCCGTCTGTCTGTTTCTACGCGAACTAGTCTCTCAGTTTTAAAGATATCGAATTGAAACTTTGCACACAGCCTTCGATCCTTTGCACGCAGTATATAAGTCGGAACGGCCAGGATCGGACAACTATATCCTATAGCTGCCATATAACTGATTGATCGGAAATGCCATAACTTTAGTGTTTGTTAAGTTAGGAAGTTGGGATTTCCTATGGCTTTTATATTTGGCCAGTCAATCCGACCTACCAAATTTCATAAGGATCGGCCGACTATATCCTATAGCTGCCATATAACTGATTGATCGGTAATGCCATAACTTTGGGATTTGTGAAGTTAGGAAGTTGGGATTTTCTATGGGTTTTATATTTGGCCAATCAATCTGACCCCCTAAATTTCATAGGGATCGGCCGACTATATCCTATAGCCGCCACTTAACTGAACGATTGGAAATGCCATAACTTTGGTGTTTTTAAAGTTAGAAAGTTGGGATTTTTTATGAGTGTTAAGAATGCATCATATGAATAATTTTGGAGAATATAATTCGGAATATTCTGCAAGGGTATTTCAACTTCGGCTCCGCCCGAAGTTAGCTTTCCTTTCTTGTTTCATATTGTTCTGGGTCGGTATTAATATTTCTGCCAAAAAAAATTTCTAATGGTCTTTTCTTCGTTACTGAATGTATTGTGTAATTGTATTCGTAAATGGCTCTGTCTAATAATTCTTCAAAGGTGTTGTATATTTGTTTGGTTTTAAGGCATCTCATTATTTCCGAAAGGGTCGAATGAAATCGTTCAATCTGTCCGTTAACTGAACTTTTGTAGGGAGGAGCTTTAAAAATGGTTATATTTAATTGATCTCTCATCATAAGGTAATAGATGCTGAATTAAAAGCTTTTTCATTATCCATTACTATAAATTTGGGTACTCCATAGTAGAATATTATTTCGTGTAACTGTTTTTTAATGTCTTCAGTGGATTTGGATTTTATAATTTTTGCCTGTGCTAATTTGGAAAATTTATCTATTGCGGTCAATACTAATTTCTTTTCTGTTGAAAAAATGTCAATGTGGATTATGTGTCCAGGGTATTCAGGAATTGGGGTTTCTTTAATTTCTGGATTGGGGGGATGTCTATCGTATTTGCCTTCTTTACATACCCTGCATTGTTTGACTAATGTTGTTATTTTTTGTTTCATTTTGGGGAAATAATATTTTTCTGCAAGTTGGTTTTTGTTTTCTTCTGCGTTTCTATGTGCTCTGTTATGTGTTTCTAATATTAATTCTTCCTGCTTAGTTTCTTCTGTCAAATCTTCTACTTTATTTTGTGTGAATCTGATTTTAATGGATCCGAAATGTTCCGGATAAATTCGCTGTATTTCTCCCATTATCTCTTCTGATGTGAAAATTCCATTTAGGATTGACGGATTTAAATGTTTTTTTAATATTTCAATAAGATCAATATTCTGAAAGTCTGGTCGAGTTATAACGTGTCTATGAAAGGTGGGGAACGGAATAAAAAATTTGTAGTCGGGGGGGTTTTCTTTGTAAATAAATATCTGATTCTTAAAGGCATTTTTTGGTACTTCGACGCTGGAGATAAGGTTATGACCAGAGCTCTGCGCGCTGTGTTGTGTTGCTGTTAATGAGTTAATTTGGTTGCTTATGGGGATCCCAGACAAAGCATCGGCCACTATGTTTTCCTTTCCGGGTTTATAAAGTAATTCTTTATTATATTCGTCAAGATATGATTTCCATCTCTTGATCGCTATCCCTCCCTTCCAATTACAATCGTGTGTAAGTGGTTCGTGGTCAGTATAGATTTTAACCTTGGTTCCACCGTAGAGATATCCTCTAAGTGTTTTTACTGCCCATGAAATGGCTAACATTTCTTTCTTTGCCGTTTCGTAGTTTTCTTCGGTTTGAGATAGTGTTCTAGATATGAAAGCTATCGGTCTGTCTTTTTGTGAAAGTACTGCTCCAATTGCGTGATCGGAGGCGTCTGTTGTCAATACAAATTCCTCGTTAAAATTTGGATATTGTAATATTACGTCTTCTGAAATTAGAGTGCTTTTTAATTTATTAAAGGCCTGAATGGCTTCATTGTTGAAGTGAATAGATTTCTTCGATGAAGCTTTCTTCGAAATTCTCCCATCCTCGCCTCTAAGTAATGTGGTGAGTGGTTTTGCTAGTGCAGCGTAGCCCATAATAAATCGTCTGTAATACCCTGACAGTCCAAGGAAAGATCTTAATTCCTTAACGTTTTTGGGAATGGGGTAGTTAGCGATGGCCTCTACCTTTGTTGGATTAGTTTCTATTCCCTTATCTGAAATTACAAATCCTAAAAATTCAACTTTATTTTTGAAAAATTCGCATTTATCCAATTGGCATTTTATGTTAGCATTATTTAAGGTTTCAAATATTGTATCTAAATTTTTTGAATGAGATTGTGCGTCTGGACTGAAGACAATTATGTCATCGATATAAATATAACAGATTTTCCCTATGTGTTCCCTAAGAATGTCGTCTAGGGCACGCTGAAAAATAGATGGTGCGTTTTTCAGTCCAAATGGAAGTCTTGTGAACTCAAATTTTCCGTTATTCACGGAGAAGGCTGTCTTTTCTATATCGCTTTCTTTTAAAAGAATTTGATGGAACCCACTTTTGAGATCTAACACAGAAAACATTTTATTATTTCCCAGTTGTGCAAGAACTGCATTTATGTCTGGTATCGGGTATTTTCCTGTCTGCTATTGTAACACTATTTAATTTTCTGTAATCTATTACCATTCTATATTTCTTTACATTGGAGGCATCTAATTTTTTTGGTACAATCCACACTGGTGAATTGTAAGGCGATCGTATTATATTGGTATCTAAAAGTTCTTTTATTTGTCGGTCAATTTGGTCTTTGAGTGCCATTGGATATTGATAAAATTTCGAGTAGACTGGTGTGTCAGTGTTTGTACGTATCTCAGCTTTCACGTTTGTTGTGTAAGTCAATTTTTCGTTTGGTTCGGCAAAAAGATTCGGATATTTCTGAATAAGTTGGTTAAGATCTGATTTTTGTGTCCCAGTAAGATGATCTGTCCGAGGAATAATTAAATTTACAGCTTTGAATTTTTTTCTTTAATATTGATTGTTTTTCCATTTTTTAAGTGCATAGATTTGGTATTAGTGTTAATTATTGCTCCTACATTTTTTAAACTGTCGTTTCCCAAGAATGACATCAAATGTTTTTAAAGTCGGTAATAAAAAAAATTTAATTATTGTATTAGGGTCGTTAAATAAATTGGCTGATTTGTGATGTGTAATTTTAATACTTCCGCCAACCGAGATGGCGTCAAACGGGGATTTATTTTCTATAGGATTTTTTACGAATTTTGGCAAGATGTAATTATTGTTTGAACCGGTATCAATTAATATTTTTAAAATTTCTCCACTCCTCAGTTTGCATTCAAAATATGGCAATGAGGAGTTTGTTAGTCTAAAAAATGAAGGTAGGTATAATCATATTGGTATTCTTGGTCGGCTTGGTTTATGGATTCAAAACATTCTGTTAGGGATTCCGGATATTCAGATTGTGATTCGTCCTGTGATTTTATGGTTTCGTTATATTCGTCAAGGGTTGGTGTTTCGTCTTCCACTTCTAAAGAAGTGTGAGGGGCTGCTTGAATATTAAAATTTCTGGATTTTTTTACGGCTTCGTTTAGAGGCATTGGTGGTCTTTTACCAGCTTCGAAACGTATGGGTTTGTTCATATAATTAATATGTTTTGATTGCATGGTCCTGTCGATGTCCATGGGTTCTGGTCGTGGTTGTGGCTTTACAGCCAAAGGTCGTGTCGGAGGAAAATTTCCTGAAGGTCGAACTGCAGTATATTGTGGGACTGATGGAATTTGATTGGTTTTGTAGAACTGGGGTCGTGATTGATTAAACATATTATTATTTTGTCTGGGTGGAACTAGAGGATTTTGATACTGGTTATTAATGGGGAATGACCACTGTGGCCTGCTTGGCTGTGGTCTGGTTGGTTGTGAATGTGGTAAGTTTTGGGAAGGCACGTTTCTAAATCCGGATTGTTGCCCTCTATTAACTGCATGGTTTGCACGGAACGCTTGGTTCTCTAACTTTAAACAAAGATGTAAAGCTGAAGGAAGATCGGTTGGTTCCTTCATACCGAGAAGACGAGATAAATCTCCGCGAAGTCCGCGCACAAAAGTGTCTAAGGCTTTGTCCCTATACATTTTCGTCATGAGTTGTTCGGCTTCCATTCCTAATTCCATACATCCAACCTTATTAAGAATAAGCGAAAGGTGTTTGTAGACTGACTGATGAAATTCCTCAACCGACTGGTGAGCACCCTGACATAGAGTTGTCATTTGGTATTCAAGAGTGCTTAAATCCCGCTTATCTGCGTAGTGCAAAGTTAGACATTTAAAAATGGCATTCCAGTTGAGTGGAGTATTATAAGATTCTAACGCAGTGTCTACGTTTCCCGTGATTTTATTACGTATGGTATGTAGAATCCCAAAATACTTAGATGTGCCTACAGTGTGTTCATATGTTTTAAGAACTCTATCCACACCCTTTTTCCAAGAACTGAATTCTGTTGGGTTGCCAGAAAATTCCCTTAAGCTTTTTACGATGTCTGGTATCCTATCCAAACCTTCGAGGTTAGCTCGATTTTCATAGGAAATTTCCTGATTTGGAATCTGTGCAAAATCGAATCCTGTGTTTTGAGCTTGTTGTAATAGGACCGGTAATTGTTCAGCAATTATACTTCTGACTGCTTCTTGTAACTCTTGTGCTGCCATATTGTCTCTGTGTTCCTGATGTAATTCCTGTCTATGAATTTGTCTTTGTTGTTGAATAAGGTTAGCTTGTTGTTCTACTTGATTTAATTGATTATTTTGAAGTTGTTCTGCTTGATTTAATTGATTATTTTGAAGTTGTTCTGGCTGTAATTCTTGTGGTTGTAAATCAATGATGGGTGGTCGTATAAGATTATGCCGATTGGCCATAGGAGATTTTTTTCATGGGTCTGTCTTACGATAAAAATGGTTGATAAGTATAATTTTTATAATTAGTAAGTTTCAAAATTAATTATTATTTTTTTTTTTATATGATAAGGAATGAATGTTTCATTTGCTTAAATTAATTTTGAAAATTTAATTCGAATTTTAATTAAATATTAATAAAAATGTTTAATCAAATTTAAATCACTTAAATACTTTAAAATACTTTAATACAATTTGTATTTAAAAATGGTTGTTAATTAAAAAATTTTATATGAATAAAATTTTAATAACTCAAAATAATTAAATTTAATTTTAAATTTTAGATTCACTTTAAATTTAAATGGAATTAAAATTTTAGAACTTTAACTTTAAAATTTTATTTTAAATTTTTAACTTTTGATTTTTATTAAAATTTTTCTTTTATTGTAGAAAATTTTTCGCTTTTATTTTTGGTTTAACTTTTGGTTTGATTGCCTTCACTTATTCACTATTCACTTAACTTATCATGATGTGGCTACACCTCCTGGTGATCCGGATGTCTTCCTTTTTGTTTCCTACTGGGGATCCTGCGATTCACACTTAGTAGAGGTTGTCCTGCGGGCGTACTTGACAGTACTTGTAGTCCACCGATGGATCAGTAAACTTGTTTTTCACCGACCGGTTACCGTCTTCAGCTTGCAAAATTAATTGCCAAGGAGTCTCTCTGATTTCAGTTTTATGTTTGGGCCAACGGAGTCGCACAAAAATATTTTAATTATTTGTACTAAAAGGAACTTAATCGTTTTTCCTCGCGTTGGTCCCTGTTCGGGCGCCAGTTAATTTCCAGGATAATAAAAACCCAAAAAAATAAGTTTTGAACGTTTGATTTATTCGGAGTTCAATTTGAGACTGATTTTATTCATTTAAAAATTCTTCAGCGACGTCGACGTCGCGGAAGAGACCGCAGCGGTGGCCTAGTTCTGGTGGAGCGGCTGAAACTGCAAGGTTTGCAGAATCGGCATTTTGGTACTGCGCTGTGGCTGCTGACCGGATGCGTGTGTTTATGTTATTGAACTTGGGGGTTCTTGGTGTGTTTATGTTATTGAACTTTCGTGCTCTTGACCGTTGTATTGAAATGTTGCAATGTTGCCATCGACAATGTTGCAATATTTCTCGGAAAAAATGTAGAAATATTTCTGTGATTAACTTACATGTTGATGACGTTGGTGTCCTCCTGGACACAAAACTTTAGTTGTTTGCCTATATAACGTCCAATGTTAATAAAGCCAGGGCAATCCTTGGATTTTATTAAAGGCGGTAAATGGATCTTTTACGATCTTGCAAAAACAAAAGTTTAAACCGTCATTTCCAACATCCATTTTTCGTGAATAGTATTTATCACCTTTTGCTTAAATAAAAATATTAATGTTTCTACTAATAGTAGGATAGTTCACTTCTTTTAGTCATTAAAATTTGTAATGATCAGATTTTTAATAAGTGCAGGAAAAGCTAATGGAAATATTGGGTTATACAACCCAAATATTGAGGTATTGAGGTATTGGGTATAGTAAATATTTTAGGGTACTTTCACAAGTTGAAAAGTATGAAACAAATAAAAAGAATCGTTTTCGACCCTATAAAGTGTATATGTAGTATTCTCGATCAGGGTCAATTGCCGAGTCGATCTAGCCCTGTCCGACCGTAGGAATGTTCAATAGAGCTAGAAATTTGGGATGGAAAATACAGATTATAGTGATGCAACAATTAAACGCCCTCAAAAAGCAACATTCTGTATATATATGTTCGGTAAATATTTATCAAAATGTCAATAACATAATTGGACTCCTAAATGTAAGTCCCACAATTATTTCAAAAGTTATTAAGAAATGAATCTTAATTTCTTAGACAACAAAGTCAGCGTTGGCAGATGCAACAAAATATTTGACCCACCAAATTAAAAGTATTCATATATTTTTTTTCCTGATGGGATTTTTTTTGTTGTCCCTTTACATACTTTCTTCGAAAACAATTGGAGAGAGTGCAACCACTATAGCTTTTTAAAAACATAGATAAATTAATTCTTAATTTTTAAGTTAATATAATATTTTGAGTGAATACATAAATTTTTTAACTTGCGTACACTTCAACAATTACTGGAAAAGCAGCATCCCGCAACTCTTCCCTCCAGCTGGGGGGAAGCAGTAATTGTACTTGAGCTCGTCCTCCATGCGGTAATGGTATTTCAAAAGATCGCTGCGTCGGTAATGCCAGCTTTTGTAGCCTCTCTGTGTAAAATGGCCGTGTATCATATAAAATTTTCACTAAGCTATGCGTTTTAAGCATATGAACTCCTGATACAGGCAGTCCTGGACCTTGGCATTCCAATATGTAGAACTCAATTCCATAGTTTGTTGCAATACCAAATGATGGTGTAATAAAGGCATCAAAATGTGAACAGTTCGTATAATAGTAGCGACTACTCCAAAGATCCTCGCCTAAATCACATGTTATACATTGTGGTTCGATTCTGTTGATTAAAATAAATAAATAAATAAATAAATAATGGATAACTTGATGCCGCTTCCTTACTTTCTAGTATCGTCATGTACTGGATCTTTGACAGAATATAAGTGCCTATGACCAGGCTTCTTATCTTGAGTAGCCAGAAAGTAAACTTTGTGATTTATGGTATCCCAGCATAATATTTTTATGACCTGAAAAATGAGCAAAGAAAACTAGGGTATTATTAAAATAATAAAAAAATAAATACATATTTTATTTTTGTTGAATCTTTCCATTTTGTTCATATTTATACCCTTGCAGAGGGAATTATAATTTTGGTCAAAAGTGTGCAACGCAGTGAAGGAGACATCTCCGACCCTATAAAGTATATATATTCTTGATTAGGATCACCTCCTGAGTTGATATAGCCATGTCCGTCTGTCCGTCTGTCTGTCCGTCTGTCTGTTTCTACGCGAACTAGTCTCTCAGTTTTAAAGATATCGAATTGAAACTTTGCACACAGCCTTCGATCCTTTGCACGCAGTATATAAGTCGGAACGGCCGGGATCGGCCGACTATATCCTATAGCTGCCATATAACTGATTGATCGGAAATACCATAACTTTGGTGTTTGTAAAGTTAGGAAGTTTAGTGTGTGTTAGTTTAGGGCGATAGCGGAAGGACAATAAAGCTCTGTCTCACTGTTTGTTAATTCGCACCGTCTACGCCAACCTTCGGTAAGGTCTATAAGCGGAATTATATTGAAAATCAAAGTTCTTGTTAAAATTAAGTCAGAGCGCTAGGATAATTGCCCCATCTTTTTCCGAGTTTGCCAGACCCCACAGCTTGTAAATGTATATTAAACAAGAAAAGAAAGCTAACTTCGGGCGGAGCCGAAGTTGAAATACCCTTGCAGAATATTCTGTAAATTATATTCTCCAAAATTATTCATAGGATGCATTCTTAACACTAATAAAAAATCCCAACTTCCTAACTTTAAAAACACCAAAGTTGTGGCATTTCCAATCGTTCAGTTATATGGCAGCTATAGGATATAGTCGGCCGATCCTTATGAAATTTGGTAGGTCGGATTGATTGGCCAAAAATAAAACCCATAGAAAATCCCAACTTCCTAACTTTAAAAACACCAACGTTATGGCTTTTCCGATCGTTCAGTTATATGGCAGCTATATGATATAGTCGCCCGATCCGGCTCGTTCCGACTTATATACTACCTGCAATAGAAAGACAACTTTTGGGAAAGTTTTAAGCAGATAGCTTTAAAACTGAGGGACTAGTTTGCGTAGAAACGGACGGACGGACAGACGGACAGACGGACGGACAGACGGACATGGCTAGATCGACTCTCCTGGTGATGCTGATCAAGAATATATATACTTTATAGGGTCGGAAATGTCTCCTTCACTGCGTTGCAAACTTTTGACTGAAATTATAATACCCTCTGCAAGGGTATAAAAATCAATTCGATGTAAGCATGGTGCCTCCGGGTGGACTATAAACAATTAATTCGTAACGATCCGGCGATTCAATATTTTTAAGTATAAATTTAAAAAAATTAACCAGGCATAAATAACAACCATTTACAGTGTTGTTCAAATATTTCATAAGAAACAGAGCAGATTTGTATTTTATTATTTTCTTTTACATAAACTAAAACATGTTTTACCCCTGAAAAAAAAAACAATTGAAGCAAAACACTAAGCCTAATGAACACTCACTTTTTTCCACATTTTTAAACAAAAGTAGCTATTTAACTAATCTTTAGAGGCGCAGCCTTCGGTTTTTAATCCTTTAGTGCATCAGCGAGTCATAAAATTTACCAGATTGGCACAAGTTGAGTCCACTCGAACTGCACTTTTGGGGTCAAATCTTCCCAGTTTTTGGGCTTCAAGGTTCCGATTCTTCTTCTTAATACTCCCAACAAGTGCTAAATCGGGCATAAGTCTTGCGCTTAAGCTAGCCAATACATAACAGTCCATTTTTTGTCCACCATTCTTAACAGTCTTAATGGTATGCTTTTGATCGCCTTACATATGTTTTCCCATCTGACCCGAACATTTTTATTTTAGTTTCATCAGACCACAGGACGTTATTCCAATTTTAGCGGACTAGGTGTCGCTTTGCAAAAATCAGCCTTGTTCCAATATTTAGAATAAGAATTTATTAGAATAAAACAAGAAAGGAAAGCTAACTTCGGGCGGAGCCGAAGTTAAAATACCCTTGCAGAATATTCTGTAAATTATATTCTCCAAAATTATTCATATGATGCATTCATAACACTCATAAAAAATCCCAACTTCCTAACTTTAAAAACACCAAAGTTATGGCATTTCCGATCAATCAGTTATATGGCGGCTGTACACAGATAAAAAAATATCCTGAATAAATCAAGAATATTTTGATTGAATATAGAACGCGTTTTCTTGAAATTTTTAATCACGTTTCGGGATTAAAAGGTTAAATTAATCCCGATTCGGGATTAAAATGCCACAGTAATCTGAAACGTTCTTGATTTAAGCTTAAAAATTCTCAAAAAGTCAATTTTTGCTGAGAGCGAGAGCAATCTCTCTCTCGTTTGATCTCTCTCGTAGTCTTCGGTATTCTTGGGAACTCCAAGTATTTGGAGAGGCATGCGAAAGAAAGAGATAGCAAGTTCAAGCTCGGTGCGTACATTTTAGCAATTGAGTCGAGAACGTCGAGAGAGCAACAGTGAAAAGTTTCAACAGTGAACGTGAAAGTGAAAATGTGTAAAACTCCGGATAGGTTGCTAAACCTGCTGAAAGAGTTTCAACTTGAAAAAGTGCACGACTATCTAATCGGTAAGTAGTACTTACTATGTATATAATATATATATATATATGTATATATATATACTATATATTAATCTAAGTTGTGTGCCGGCAGACAGAGAGCAAATGCATAAAATAAATTAATAACTTAACATAAATACATACATACGAAGAACGAAGCTGCAGACGAAAAAAAGTACAGTACTGTATTTCTACATATACGCAAGTGCGTTACCATATGCCACATACATATAAATGTGAGTATGTATACATACAGACATACATACATACATATGTATGCAGAAATTACAGTTATATACAGCTTTTTGTCTTCAGCTTTGCCTTTACATTCGTCTCAGCCTTATGCGATAAATTTGCCTATACAGTTATTACTTTAATTTATTTAGGTTTCAATAAGTTTCTCAAATTGGTTTTTATTTTCAGATTGAAATTGACTTTCAAATGCTCTATCCTGGTAAAGGTCATTTGCTTTTGTCGAAGTGGGAAGAATTCAAAGTCAACATTTTGACTCATTACTCAACCCACCTTCGTAACGACTTTTATAAACAACAACTGGCAGTAGCAAAGTCGTCTACAAATAAAGGTAATTATTATTGTTATTAATAAATATATTTGTTAAAACAAGTTATTTCTACATTACAGATCTCCAAGACTTCCTTGTATCGATATTATTAAAAAAACTGACGATTGCGGATTCCCAGGAGTCTTTCGTACTTCAAATAGAGACCCTGAACAATATACGCCCTAAGATAGACGAACTAGTGAATAAGTTCTATTTAAAAAAAGAATCCTTGCAGCCATTTCTTACTATAACTAAACTAAAAAATAAAACCATTTCAAAATAAAATGTGTATACCAAAAATTAACAATTTTAAGACTTTTTGGGATAAAATCAAGAATTTGGGGATTAAACATTTTAAGAATAGTTGGGATTTAAACAAGAATTTTTGGAATTAAACATTTTAAGAGTAGTCGGGACTAAATCAAGAATTTTCGGGATTTAATATTTTAAGAGTAGTCGGGATTAAAAGAAGAATTTTCGGGATTAATTATTTTAAGAGTAGTCGTGATTGTATCAAGAATTTTCGGGATTAAAAATTTTGAGATAGTTGGGATTGAAACAAGAATTTTCAGGATTGAAAAATTTTAGTACGTTCGTACCATAAATAAGAAAATCCGTGATTAACCCGATAATGATACCGTTTCAGATTGTTTTTGCCAACTTTATCCCGTTTTTTTTTATCTGTGTAGGATATAGTTTTAAGTTTCAACTCGATATCTTAAAAACTGAGAGACTAGTTTGCGTAGAAACAGACAGACGGCTAGATCGACTCTGCTGAACAAGAATATATATACTTTATAGGGTCGGAAACGCTTCCTTCTACCTGTTACATACTTTTGCACGAATACAATATACCCTTTTACTCTACGAGTAACGGGTATAATTATACCAAATGATTTGGCTATACCTCGTCAATCCGCATTTTGTGATACTTATTGGGTACTGCCACTCAATAAATTATGAACAATTTGTAATTGTGGCCACTAATGATTGTTGCTTTGATTTACACATTAAATGTATACACGACTAATCCAATATTAGGCCAAAATTCGATCAGCCGATCACAAAAAGCTCTCGGTTGGCAGAAGCTGTTTTATTGGGAAACAAAGTCAAAATTCGATTAAAAATAAATTAGCCAACATACTGAAAAATTGAGCTCTCTTAATTGGAAATCAGGAAAAGTATTTACAAGTTGGGTTGCTACCAGCAAATAAAAACTTTTTCCACAGTGTGCACATATGTGGGGGTTTGGGGCCGGCTCCGTTTTCTTTCGGCTGATACGTTTTGCGCAGTTGCCATCCTCCCCTGGAGGCAGTCGTCAGCAATGGCTGAAGCCCAAACAAGAGATTTATGCGCTTGCCAAGCTGCAAGCAAGCAAACGGACAGCAATTAATTTGCATTCTGGTAATTAATTTTGCATTTTTCCAGTCATTCTTTTTTTGCCGCTTCTGTGTGTTTCGTTTCACAACTAGCTTCCGTTTCTTTGGTTCTTTGCAGAATGTCATTTACCAAATTACTGTTTGTGTTTAAAGTCCTTAAAGCTAATCAACCGTGCATTGACTGTGCTGCTAATAGTACCTGTTGCTAAAGTTGCAGGTAAGTCAATCAGCAGGCACTCAACTGCGCCTCCTGTTTGCAAAGTCCATTAATTATGCAGCTGGTTGATCAACTTTGGGACTGCAAGCAATAGCAATCGTCCCCGAAACAAGGCTGTAGAATAATTAAGCTACAATCATATAATACCGAATACTAAGGTCTAAGGCACCAAGCTTAACTGTGATAGACCAAACGAGAAAGAAAGCAAGCCGAATTTGTTACACCCTTCTTCGTTTTTATACCCTTGCAGAGGGTGTAATAATTTTGGAAAATCGGACGACTTTATAATACAGCTGCCATTTATAAACAAAATTAGACCTAGCTTCGTTAGTTTTCATCATCGACATCGAAATATAGAATATTTCATTTTTGTAAAAGCTTCAAGCGTATATAAAATTCTGCTTGCGAAGTTTTCTTTCTTATAATATTAAAAATTGTTTTACCTCGTAGTATATCATATAAGCATATTCTGCAAGATAAAATAAGTATCATTAGTTTCTCTATGTACCAGCCATTCTCATTTTCTGCATCTTACTTGGATTGTAGCTTCTTGCTTGTATTAACTAAACTAGAAGTCCATGAATCGCATTTCTGCGCATTTCTGCATCTTGCTTGGATTGTAGCTTCTTGCTTGTACTAACTAAACTAGAAGTTTATGAATCGTGATTCAAATTAGTAGTTTGTAAGGTAACGTGTATTCTGTGAAGGTGCTGTCGCTCTGCGTCACTCTGTAGTTTCCAGGATGGTTTATTTGCTTTTGTCAGCAGGGTAGGGATGAGAGTTGACAGAAGGGCTCGGTGTTTTCCAGTATGTCCATTTGCAGCTCATCCTCAAAAATAGCAGATTGTAGATCTGGAAGGATGTGCTCTCTATACCTCGAACTTGAAAAGTGGTTGCGACTTTTATTTTTTTTTGATAATATTATTAAAACTTTTGGGCTTTCTTTCTTCGGTATTGCAGAACATGACCACTCTCTCCGGCGGTTTGGTTTGGTTTTCTGATCTTTTCGAGACGAACATTGGCTTGATCTTATTTACTCGCGTATTTGCCCTTACTCTTCGATTATACTCTATTATACACTGCGATCATTTGACTTCAAGCAAACATTTCATAAAAAAGTGTGTAAATAACCATGAAATAGTATAACGTTGTCAGATTAGGCCTATATGTCGTTAGTTGTCGCACCAAATGGTTATGCCTACACTCAATTATAGCTGAAACTAATTACCATTTCTAAATCCTGTGGCATACGTCGTTTCTTTTGCTGAACTCTTAGTTGACCAGATCCATCTAGGTTCACCATATGGGGATTCTTCGAAGACAGAAATGTCTGCCTTGGCCAGAAATCTCCACGTCTGGTTGTGGACGAGCTGGAAGGACACTGTATCTGATATTAGGAAAGTCCTCTGTTCTGCCAAGTCAGAACTCATTATGGACAAGCTCTGCGCCATTGATCCTAACCAGGATCACGGATTTGCGTTGTGGAATAGCACCCGCTTTCTAAACAGACAGACGCTTTCAAAACCACCAGTTTGGTTTCCTTTGTTGCCATTGTGCTTTGTGAGTGTTCTACAAACTCTGGAAGCTCATTGTGTCATTCAGGGATTTACTGAGATTTGTCCACTACGGACATCGTTTTGAACTACATCCAATTTGTGCTGTTGTCCTGGAGGAAAGAGACCTTGGTCCGATCCTGCTCCCAGTTTACATTTCGGATCTTCCTAGCCAAGTTGCTCGTGGTACAAAATACAGTGCATTTCTTGCCGCCTACCGACCTGCTCAGACTTTTTAAATTGAATTTGGGTGTTGGGCTTCTTGGCGAAATATTGTGCTAAACGTTGACAAAACACAGCATCCCACACTCACTCTTCCCCTGGCCGTTCGCAAAGAATTTACCTTGATGGCACGAAGCTCGAAGAAAAGGTGACGTACCTCGGGGATAAAATAGACCGTCGCGTGTCTATCGATTCACGGCCTTGATAGACAAGGGCGTTTAACATAACCCCTCCACCTTATTAACTTCCTATAATCACATTTAAATTGCCCGGGAATGAAGCACCCACTACCTGCATTTGTACAATACACGAAAACAAACCCATTCCTAGGGTGGCGTGTTAAATAAAATATTTAAAAACAAGAAAGAAAGGCTAACTTCGGGCGGAGCCGAAGTTGATATACCCTTGCAGAATACTCTGTAAATTATATTCTCCAAAATTATTCATGTGATGCATTCTTAATACTCATAAAAAATCCCAACTTCCTAACTTTAAAAACACCAAAGTTATGGCATTTCCAATCGTCCAGTTATATGGCAGCCATAAGATATAGTCGGCCGATCCTTATGAAATTTGGTAGGTCGGATTGATTGGCCAAAAATAAAACCCATAGAAAATCCCAACTTCCTAACTTAACAAACACCAATGTTATGGCATTTCCGATTAATCAGTTATATGGCAGCTATAGGATATAATTTTGGTGTTTGTTTAGTTAGAAAGTTGGGATTTTCTATGGGTTTTATTTTTGGCCAATCAATCCGACCTACCAAATTTCATAAGGATCGGCCGACTATAACCTATAGCTGCCATATAACTGAACGATTGGAAATGCCATAACTTTGGTGTTTTTTTTAAAGTTAGGAAGTTGGGATTTTTTATGAGTGTTATGAATGCATCATATGAATAGTTTTGGAGAATATAATTTACAGAATATTCTGCAAGGGTATATCAACTTCGGCTCCGCCCGAAGTTAGCTTTCCTTTCTTGTTTTTAGATATATCGTATAAAAAAGTCATTTTGAAAGCCAAGGGACCATAAGAAAAGCATTTCAGTGGATAAGTCGTGCAGCCTCCACTGAAAGTACCGAATGTTTCCAACTAAGGTGCAAGCTCGTTGTAGCCTACGCTTGTCTCGCTTCGCGTGTCACTGGCCAGCTTTAGCTGAAATCCGATTTTTCCCACGATAAAGGTGCCAAACCTTTTTGAGCGCTAATGACGTCATCAGCACCTCCCAGTAACGTTACCCTCTCAACGGTGTGAGATCCATCATGGCTACCAAGTGGATAAGCTGCTGAGGGTCGAACTGCCCCTACAGTGAACCAGAGCGTCATCGGGCCAGAGATGAACCTCAAAGCTTTTGCCTATCTAGGCGTTATTATCGTTGAAAACAAGTCAATCGAAAACCATGTCGAACATCTGTTTGTAATCCTTCGACTACGTCTTTCTTCGAATGACTTAAAGTTAAACAGAGGCAAATGCAAGGTCTTCATCCAAAGGATCGCGTATCTGGGACAACAAATCTGAAAGGAAGGCATTCACATTTTATGAATGCCTCTGTTTAACTTTAAGTCGTTCGGAGGATTGAATTCCAACTGCCATCGACACTAATTGAGTTTCGTGGTTGTTTCGTATCGTGGGACCGCAGATTCGTACCAAATTTCACAGACTTCCAGACTTTATGTTTGATCTTATTATACTTCTAGATATTTTTAAGAAATGCACTCATTTGCATGAAATGACGTAAGTACTTTTTTCCATTTTATGAATTTAAAGTACTACCTTGTTGCTAATTTATTTTCGCGTCTTTTTCATTGGATTTGGATTGTGGGCAACTACCGATCGTCTTCAAAATGGATATAAATAATTTTAAGTTTGAATTTTGGATATCTGTGATCCAAATTATTATTTACAGAAGAGAAAAATCAAATTTAAGTGAAAGATAAGTGCCTAAGAGTGGTAAGAATGTGTATGTGCGAAAAAAAACATATTTTACTGGCAGAGTTAGTACACATTTTTTTCTATTTTTTTGTTAGGTATAGTAAAGAAGCCACTGAATTTGAAGTTGCTTGTCACCAATGCACTCATAGCAAAATTAACCCTAAATTTTAGAAATTCGCCATAAAACTTTATTTTTTCTAAATCCAAGAAAAGATTTCTATTTTCAAGGAATTTTTTTCTTAAAACAAGAAAACTTTTCTTAAATCTAGAAAGTGTTTCTCAAATGTAGAAATTGTCGCCATAAACTAAGCTCACCCTAAATCCAAGAAAGAATTTCTATATTTTAGTAAAAATGGTACTTGTTTTTAGAAATTTTTTTCTTCAAATTAGAAATTCTGCCCTAAAAAATGATTTACCCTAAAAAATAGAAAAATTTTCTCAAATTAACCTTAAAAATTCGATAACCCTGAAAAATAGAAACGCTTTCTTAAATATAGAAATATTTTCTCAAATATAGAAATATTTTCTCAAATATAGAAATATTTTCTAAAATATAGAAATATTTTCTAAAATATAGAAATGTTTTCTATAACATAGGCAATATTTTCTAAAATGACCATAAAGTTGTTCTAACCCTGTCCGAGTAGCCTAGGGGTTAGAACGTCTGACCAGAAATCTAAGCACCGCAAGTTCAATTTCAGCTGCCGACATCTTTCTTTTTTTATTTTTTTTACTTGTGTTATAAACACAGATGAGAAGTAATGCTTAGGACGACTAAAGGTTTTACCCTTTATTGAAAAGTAATTAAAATATTTTTTTTCATATGAAATATCATCTTAGAAAATTTATTTTAAATATTTCGACTTTCACAGTTGCGAATTAACGAGTTCTAAAAACTTTTTAAACTAATATTCTTCGCAAACGCCCCATCATATAGTCTTTGGTTTGACGTGCGTTCTTCGCGCGTGACCGTGGCTTCATTCAATGTCTTTGAACTCACGCGCGGGAGACCTGGGTTCAAATCCCACCGACGGGCGAATAAAATTATAAGTTTTTTCGGATGAGATACTTATCGGAGTATACTTGTAAGAACTGAAATAAATCATAATTGTACACAATTTCTCTCTCTCTCTTCCCCACAGAATTACAGTTGAAATCGATATTGGCAATTCATTAGTGCAATACTAATACAAACTTTGTGACTTTGCTGAATGAAAAGCGAAGAGCTTAAATCATTTACATATGTATACACATACATAAATATACATAAGTCCATAAATCCTGAATGAAACATTACATCATGATGAATGTAGGCACATTTTTTCTAATTTTTAGAAAAAATACCCTAAAATTTATGGTTAGATGCCCTACTTTTAAGAAATATTTTTCTATTTTTTAGAAAAGTTTTTCTTGTTTTTAAGGCCCTTTGCCTTAGATTTTAGAAAGGAACGCCCTTAATTTTAGAAAAATTTACCCTACAATTTAAGGTGCGATGCCTTTGAAGACAAAAATAAGGCGAATTTCTTGTTTTTAGGGTTAATTTTGGTATGAGTGTGGTTTTAGTTTTTATAAAGTTTCTCCATCTCCCATCGTTTTTGTCAAATTAAAATTTTGCTGTAAATAATAAACAGCATAAATCAGTAAGTAAATATTTGTATTTTTTAAGCCACAGAATACACTCATAGCAAAATTAACCCTAAATTTTAGAAATTCGCCTTAAAACTTTATTTTTTCTAAATCCAAGAAAAGATTTCTATTTTCAAGGAATTTTTTTCTTAAAACAAGAAAACTTTTCTTAAATCTAGAAAGTGTTTCTCAAATGTAGAAATTGTCGCCATAAACTGAGCTTACCCTAAATCCAAGAAAGAATTTCTATATTTTAGTAAAAATGGTACTTGTTTTTAGAAATTTTTTTCTTCAAATTAGAAATTCTGCCCTAAAAAATTATTTACCCTAAAAAATAGAACAATTTTCTCAAATTAACCTTAAAAATTCGATAACCCTAAAAAATAGAAACGCTTTCTTAAATATAGAAATATTTTCTAAAATATAGAAATATTTTCTAAAATATATTTTCTAAAATATAGAAATATTTTCTAAAATATAGAAATATTTTCTAAAATATAGAAATATTTTCTATAACATAGGAAATATTTTCTAACCCTGTCCGAGTAGCCTAGGGGTTAGAACGTCTGACCAGAAATCTAAGCACCGCAAGTTCAATTTCAGCTGCCGACATCTTTTCTTTTTTTTTTTTTTTACTTGTGTTATAAACACAGATGAGAAGTAATGCTTAGAACGACTAAAGGTTTTACCCTTTATTGAAAAGTAATTAAAAAATTTTTTTTTATATGAAATATCATCTTAGAAAATTTATTTTAAATATTTCGACTTTCACAGTTGCGACTTAACGAGTTCTAAAAACTTTTTTAAACTAACATTCTTCGCAAACGCCCCATCATATAGTCTTTGGTTTGACGTGCGTTCTTCGCGCGTGACCGTGGCTTCATTCAGTGTCTTTGAACTCACGCGCGGGAGACCTGGGTTCGAATCCCACCGACGGGGAATAAAATTAAAAGTTTTTTCGGATAAGATACTTATCGGAGTATACTTGTAAGAACTGAAATAAATCATAATTGTACACAATTTCTCTCTCTCTCTTCTTCACAGAATTACAGTTGAAATCGATATTGGAAATTCATTAGTGCAATACTAATACAAACTTTGTGACTTTGCTGAATGAAAAACGAAGTGCTTAAATCATTTACATATGTATACACATACATAAGTCCATAAATCCTGAATGAAAAATTACATCATGATGAACAATGTAGGCACATTTTTTCTAATTTTTAGAAAAAATACCCTAAAATTTATGGTTAGATGCCCTACTTTTAAAAAATATTTTTCTATTTTTTAGAAAAGTTTTCTTGTTTTTAGGGCCCTTTGCCTTAGATTTTAGAAAGGAACGCCCTTAATTTTAGAAAAATTTACCCTAAAATTTAAGGTGCGATGCCTTTGAAGACAAAAATAAGGCGAATTTCTTGGTTTTAGGGTTAATTTTGGTATGAGTGTACCCTCCAAGTACCTAGAGCTTAAATTTAGGAAACAAAATTCACTCGAAAAGGTATTTTATGAAGTACATCAAATTCCTAATAGATATTAAGTATGATTAAAGCCGAAGATTTGGTCTTATTTTTCAAAATTTAATTGTGTGAAATCCTCCGCTCCTTAGCTTAAGAAGAGGAAACTAAAGGAGTCGAATTAAAATGCGCTGCCATGCAGAAGCCATTCGATATGTATATATTTATACAATATACATATTTATATGATGCACAGGCACAGGATTCAAACTTCACAGTTAGGGAGTTATTTAAGCCAATAATATCCTATGAACTAAATCCATTTAAATTAGAAATCACTTAAGATAACAGTTAAACCCAAATATAAACAAAGTCATTGATTATCATATAGAAACTATTGATCCAAGTATTACATGCGATGCTTCATATAAAATCATCAAATCTGTGACAGAATTTAGAAGCGAAATAGACAAATATGTTAGTTGGAGAGAATCAGCGGAAGGGAAGTATGAGATAAATATAATCACAGGGATTGCCAATGAAGCACAAAACCGTATTACATTTTTATGCCATAATGACTTGTTGAATAAAAATCCTGAGATTGCCAACGAAGAAAATTTCGTCAAATATCGATTAAAATAGAATCGTTTAAAAACTAAAAATTTCAAACCCACCGTCGTAGAGTTATCCGACAAGCAGACTATAAAAAATATATGTTCTGGATAAATAGACAACCTAAAGGAAAAAATACTAAAATGGATAAAAAAGTAGCACTCAAAAATTAATATGCAAATTGCTTTTCTAACAGACATAAAAAGGGAAATTAGCTTAATTTACGATAGATCAATATACGGAAATAATATCTGTATGCTTTATCTGTCACTGACCTTGTGAATAGTGCAATCAGTAGAATGTTTTTAGAAGAAATAATACGAACAAGTAAAAGTCCTTTAAATTCACCAGTCTTAGTAGTTCCAAAGAAAGGTCAAAATGAGAACGGAAGTCCTAAATTAAGACTTGACATTGACTATAAAAAAATAAATGAAAGTACAATACCTAATAGGTATCCATTAGTAATTCTATCCAATTTGGGGAAGGCAAAATACTTTTCAACAATAGATTTAGAATCCAGATTTCATCACATACTGATGAAAGAATCTGATATCGAAAAAACCTATTTTTTGATAAATAATGGCATATTCGAATTTTTAAGGATGCCATTTGGATTAGCTTATGCACCTAGAATTTTTCAACGAGCAAGGGAAAACATGAATATCTCTTTAGAGAAATCAAAGTTCTTTAAACGCGAAACCAATTTTCTTGGATACATTGTGTCTTATAATATAATTAAAGCAGACCCGGAAAAAATAGCTACAATAGCCAAATATCCACTTCCAGAAAATATTCGGGAACTGAGAAGACTCCTAGGCCTTACGGGCTACTATAGAAAATTTGTCCAAAATTATGATTTCAAAGCCAAACCTCTAACAAAATATTTAGGACGTCATAACTGCAAAATATCAAAAAGGATGTCAACAAATATTTTAATACAGTTGGATAAAGCTTATAACGAGCTCAAAGAAAACCTCATTGCATAAATAGAATTAGTTCAGCCGGACTATAATAAAAAATGTACATTGACCACCGATGCTTCAGACGTCGCAATAGGTGCGGTACTATCCCAAAAGGAAAAACCAACAACATGTATTTCAAAATCCTTGAGTAAAACGGAACAACCAATAAGAAAGAACTTTTAGCCATGGTATGGACTCTTAAAAATCTTAGAAATAATTTATATGGTGTGATGCGAATGAATGAAATCCAAACTTATCATCAACCATTGTCCCTCGCAATCTCAAAAAAAAATCATAATATCGAAATGTATTCTTTTATAAAGAGATTTACACCGAAAGTTATTTATAAACCAGGCACGACAAATTTGGTTGCAGACGCATTATCTCGTATTCAGATTAATTATAAATATATATAGAACAGTCAGAACAATCCGACTCTGATCAAAACACTTTACGTTCAGCAGAAAGAAGTTTCGAAAGCATTATTGAAGAAACTAATAAACCGTTAAGCCAGTTCATGATTCAGCTTTTAATAGCAAAAGCTAGGTTTACTACTCATGAATCAATTAATAAATTTAACAAAACTAGACATATAATGGCGTTCGACGCGCCTGACAATCTAATATCAGTCCTTAGAGAATATTTTCAACCAAATATCACAACGGGAATAAATTGCACACTTGAAGACTTTTATTTAATTCAAAAACCTTTAAAAGAAAACATTACCAATAAATTTCTTTACACGAGAAAATTCCTCCAAGATGTATAAACGAAGAAGACAAGGCGAAAATTATTGAGAAAACTCACAGTCGAGCCCATATAGGGCTTAATGAAAATTACAGAAAAGTATGTAGATTTATTATTGGCCAAATTGTTCGATAAATTAAAACAATTTATAAAAAATTGCACAATCTGCAATACATTTTATAAAAATTACCGATTGCGTGGCATTTGCGATGACCATGAAAAATGACGATGTCCCACCAAGAGTCGCCCGATGGGCTATGTTTTTACAGGAGTTTAAATTTTCCGTTCAACACAGAGCAGGAAATCAGATGAAACACGTAGTTGCACTTAGTCGCCTAAACTGTTTTTTTATCGAAGATTCAACAAAATATCGACTAAGAGAAGCGCAGAACCGGGATGATTGGATTAAAGCAGTTAAGAATGTACTTGATAGCGTCGAGACATAAGAGGATTTTTTCGTTAAAAACCACATACTCTACTCGAAAATAAAACCCATAAAAAATCCCAACTTCCTAACTTTACAAACACCAAAGTTATGGCATTTCCAATCGTTCAGTTAAATGGCAGCTATAAGATATAGTCGGCCGATCCATATGAAATTTGGTGGGTCGGATTGACTGGCCAAAAATAAAACCCATAGAAAATTCTAACTTTAAAAACACTAAGGTTATGGCCGTTCCGATCGTTCAGTTTTATGGCAGCTATAGGATATGGTCGGCCGATCCCGGCCGTTGAGACTTATATACTGCGTGCAAAGGAAAGAAGGGTGTGTGCAAAGTTGCAATTCGATATCCTTAAAACTGAGAGACTAGTTTGCGTAGAAACAGACAGACGGACAGACGGACATGCTTATATCAACTCAGGAGGTGATCCTGCTCAAGAATATATATACTTTATAGGGTCGGAGATGTCTCCTTCACTGCGTTGCACACTTTTGACCAAAATTATAATACCCTCTGCAAGGGTATAAAATCACGGATAACGAAATAAATTAAATTCAATAAATTCTTTACGAAACTTAATTTAAGTTTTTATAAGGAAATAATAATATTAGAGTCCGAATATATTAACAATAGGAAAAATAAGAATCTTCAAAAATAGGGAAACATCTTATGACCCAAAAATAATTAATATAATTTTACTACAAATATTACCTTCTCGAGCCAAAAAGGGGAATAAATGAATAGGGTACAGTTTGGAAATAATAACAATTGATTTATTACAAATTCCAAATTATTTAAAGAAGTAAAAGCTCTATCTGATGATCTGAAATCAACCGTCTTCGGTTATTAACATATGATCTTCAAAATTTAATATATACTATTGCACTTGCCAAAATCGATGTTTTCAACACCACAATTTGAAATAATAATGACATTAAAGAAATTTAAAAACATGAACTGTATTTTAAGCCAGAAAGAATCATGTTTTACAAATTTTCTAAATGAGAAAACAAACATAAGAGAAAAAACTAATTAAATAGACATTCTACAAGACGGTCCCATTCTCATAAGCGGTATAATTGTTGTTAACGAAACTCATCTAAATGAAAAATTTCAAGTAACTTTCAGTGGTACGAAAGTAATTATTAATATTTCCTATACAAATGTTGAAAATAAAATATTAGAAAACTTTACAGCTCAAATTTCCAAATTTCCGAATACATTTTATCAAACTATTCGGAACTTTGTTGTGATAATATAATATTGTAAATCCGTTTATTAAAAATAAGCAGACCAGAATTCTATTGACTTTAATATTATTATTATTTAAGCACAAAAAATAGTTATGCAATATTTATTTAATTTTTAAATCACGTCAAAAATATAATGGAACTAATCCTGGTAACGAAAAACAAATCGAGGAAAACATTGCAGTCGAATTGACTAACCAATTGCAATCTATCACAGCATCCCCAAATGAATCGGGACAATTCAATTTAGAAAGGGGGGAGTTAACCAACCCATGCCTACGGCCTCCCTAACCAATTTAGAAACAACTTCAGGATGCGATCTTCTCAGTCAGCATCCTCAATCTTATTGGATATCTTTAGCGAAATTTCTCACCCTCATTTTACAGAAAACATAAGCATCAGGCGGGCAAAATAAACACTTTATTGAATCTCGCAATCTAATTAAGAATTGGATCACTCATTCTCTGACTCTGTTTAGTATCTCAAAATCTCTTTCACATAATTGATAATTCCAGCAGGAAGTCGATTTTTCATCGGGAAAAGCTTCGGTTCTAATAATAAATAATTAAAATAAAAATATAACAATGATTTAAATACGAAAAAGTTGAAATAAAAAAGAAATTTTTTAAAACTAAAATCGCTAAATTAAATTTACAAGTACAACTTCTCTCGCGCTCTGTATGTATGAGCATAGACATTGTCTTTTCTATGAAACCTTGTTGTTCATACGCTTATGCTGAATAGCATTATGCTAGATAGCATATCAATGCCAATTTGTCTTCTCTATTTAAAGGATTAATGGATTCATTTCCTCTTAATAGAAAAGATAAATTTGTGTGTTTTTGCGCTGCGTAAGAAAACCAAGAATAGTCATGGTAAATCCAAAATTTCTAGCTCTTGCAGTTTTCGAGATCGCAGCGTTTTTACGTAGGAACAGACAGGCGAACATGGCTTAATTGAACCGGCTATTGAAGAACAGAGTTGCGTGAACAATTAATAAATGTAGAGAAAAAAATAAATGTAAAATAATGTAAAGAAAAATTAGGCGGTGTATCAGAAAAAGATGAGCACCAAATAAAACTAAAATAGAACAAGAAAGGCGGGCGGAGCCGAAGTTGAAATACCCTTGCAGAATATTCTGTAAATTATATTCTCCAAAATTATTCATATGATGCATTCTTAACACTCATAAAAAATCCCAACTTCCTATCTTTAAAAACACCAAAGTTATGGCATTTCCAATCGTTCAGTTATATGGCGGCTATAGGATATGGTCGGCCGATCCTTTTGACATTCGGTAGGTCGGATTGATTGGCCAAAAATAAAACCCATAGAAAATCCCAACTCCCTAACTTAACAAACACTAGGGTTATGGCATTTCCGATCAATCAGTTATATGGCAGCTATAGGATATAGTCTACCGATCCTGGCCGTTCCGACTTCTATACTGCGTGCAAAGGAAAGAAGGGTGTGTGCAAAGTTTCAATTCGATATCTTTAAAACTGAGAGACTAGTTTGCGTAGAAACAGACAAACGGATAGACGGACATGCTTATATCAACTCAGGAGTTGATCCTGATCAAGAATATATATACTTTATAGGGTAGGAGATGTCTCCTTCACTGCGTTGCACACTTTTGACCAAAATTATAATACCCTCTGCAAGGGTATAAAAATTAGAAGCATAGAAAGATAATAAAGTGGGAGCTAAATGATTTTAAAGTATAATTAATAATCATTATACCCTTAGAAACACTGGAAATAATTTACTGAATAATACGGATACCTAAATTTATTGCGAGGTAGAAAGGCATTTAAGATTTGGGAGTTTTTTTCTGCGTCCAGAAAAGCATAATCTTACAGTATTAGCTGAATCGGAGTAAGCTTATCTTAACCGGAGTTGAGTAATTATCTTGGTAATCGAGCGGATGTGTATAAATCTATAGGCACGGGATTATTTTAAATAAGAATATTGAAGTTGGAGTTTTAAAAGGTTAAGAGCCCCCGAAGACTGTTTTTGCTAGTCGTGCCCCACAGACTTTCTTTTCTGCCGACAGGATACTCAATGATGTTACATATTTTGGCGCGCAACGTCGGGTGGCCGGCTTAAGCTGCATATGGCTTTATTTAGTTCCTTCATTTATCAATTTCAGTGCTAAACGCTAAGCACAGTTACAAATTGGCGATTAAGGAGATCGACCGCGGAGGTAAAACATAATTTATCAGGGAATCAAAAAACCACAGCTGGTCCAAAATCATTAGAAATTAGCCAGAGTTGAACTGTACTGAGCATAAATACCTCAGAGGTCGAAGCAAAGCCACAGAAGACTGCATTTAGGTATCATATCTTAATTAATCGAGTTTGGATCTTGGCACTCGCAGTAGGGAAATGCTTTCTTAAATGGTGTAAGGATGCTTTCTCGGCCGGGGTACAGATCTCAGTCGGATCCAAGAGTCTTTTACAAGAAATTTGTAAATCATCGAAACCGGACTAGAGAGTTCCGCTCCATAGGCGAAAGGATAATTTTTATGGGGAGTCTTCACCGAAGGTTCTTATTTATGTCGAGGAAACGTGGACGACGCTGGTCGTGTAGAGTCCTAGTCTTGTATTTCGCGTTAAAGACGAAAAATCCGTCGGGCTGGACCTTCGGGCGAGGCCGAGCCGGGAAGGGTATTCGGGGGGCGTCCGTGTGTTTTACTTCGCGTCGGAGGCGAAAATCCACCGGGCCGGACCTTCGGGCAAGGCCGAACCGGGAGGGTACTTTGCAAGCGTTGGAGTACTGTATCTCGCGTCGGAGGCGAAAAATCGACCGGGCTGGACCTTCGGGCGAGGCCGAGCCGGGTGGATACTTTGGGGGCGTCGGGTAGTACGAGGACGGAAAGGTTAGACTCGATCGACCGGACGGGTGTCCACGCGCAAGTCCCCAAAACAACGACAGAGACGAAGGTACTAGGTTAATGAATCCGGCGGGACGGGTGTATACGCGCAAGTCCCAAACTACGAAGGAAGTGTGGAAACTTCTAGATACCGGATCCGGCGGGACGGGTGTCCACGCGCAATTCCCAAACTACGGAGGAAGTGTGGAAACTTCTATATACCGGATCCGGCGGGACGGATGTCCACGCGCAAATCGCAAAACTATGTGGGGGAGGGAAGGTGCTCCACATTATTCTACTAGGGGCGGAACTACGGCTACCGTGGCGAACGGGAAGGAATGAGGTTAGGTTAATTTAGATTCTCTTATCTGACTTAGAAATGAAAAACACGCGATCGGGAGGTGCAATTATATATTTATAACAATTTATTGAACTTATCCTCACCCGAGTCCGCTACACCGTTCTGACCGCATGAGAACCTAGTCTTACTAACCTCTTTAAACCTGCGAACAACAGCGTAGCACTTGGCTAAATTAAACTGGCGGAACATTCGCGATGAGAAGGCCGAGAGCGGTCGCGTTAGTCGTCGAGGTTGGCCTGTCTTGCGATCCTTAACCGGCGGAAAACTCGAGAAGCACACGTCTTGCTCGTACCGCGATTCCGAGAGAAGAGCCCCTCTCCGGGGGCTATTAAAAAAATCTATTCTAGCAGAAACGCTAATTATACCCATGCAGAGGGTATTATAATTTTGGTGAAAAGTGTGCAACGCAGTGAAGAAGACATCTCCAAATTTCATAGGGATCGGCCGACTTTATCCTATAGCTGCCATATAACTGATCGGAAATGATTTGATGTTTTTCGGCCGACTATACGATATTTTATTCGTATATTTTACAAAACGTGAAGATAGGGTCAAATACGCGGTTTGTTGCAGAAGCTCAGTTATATCGATTTTGGCAAGTGTAATAGTATATATTAAATTTTGAAGATCATATGTTAATAACCGAAGACGGTTGATTTCAGATCATCAGATAGAGCTTTTACTTCTATAAATAATTTGGAATTTGTAATAAATCAATTGTTATTATTTCCAAACTGTACCCAATTCATTTATTCCCCTTTTTGGCTCGAGAAGGTAATATTTGTAGTAAAATTATATTAATTATTTTTGGGTCATAAGATGTTTCCCTATTTTTGAAGATTCTTCTTTTTCCTATTGTTAATATATTCGGACTCTAATATTATTATTTCCTTATAAAAACTTAAATTAAGTTTCGTAAAGTAGGACATCTTTGGTGTCATTGTAGAGCAAATAGTCATTTGAATACTCGACTATTTCGCATCGGAAAAATAATTTTTTTTAAATTTAATATTGTCTTTATGAATTATTCTATTTCGGTTGTTAATTATTACTTTATTTGGTAAATTTTCTTTTACCACTTGTTTTTTATATAAATTGAACTTAATTTATTTCTTTATCCGTATTTTTATACCCTTGCAGAGGGTATTATAATTTTGGTCAAAAGTGTGCAACGCAGTGAAGGAGACATCTCCGACTTTATAAAGTATATATATTCTTGATCAGGATCACCTCCTGAGTTGATATAAGCATGTCCGTCTGTCCGTCTGTCTGTTTCTACGCAAACTAGTCTCTCAGTTTTAAAGATATCGAATTGAAACTTTGCACACAGCCTTCTTTCCTTTGCACGCAGTAAGTCGGAACGGCCGGGATCGGCCGAATATATCATATAGCTGACATACAACTGATTCATCGGAAATGTCATAACTTTGGTGTTTGTAAAGTTAGGGAAATGGGATTTTCTATGGGTTTTATTTTTGGCCAATTAATCCGACCTACAAAATTTCATAAGGATCGGCCGACTATATCCCACAGCTGCCATATAACTGAACGATTGGAAATGCCATAACTTTGGTGTTTCTAAAGTTAGGAAGTTGGGATTTTTTATGGGTATTACGAATTTACAAAATATTCTGCAAGGGTATATCAACTTCGGCTCCGCCCGAAGTTAGCTATTCTTTCTTGTTTTTTCTGTGTTGGCAGGACTGTTGATAACATCTGGGGGTAATTGTCAATGTCAGTAGCAGTACTATATTTACGCTTGTGTTTACCAAAAGAGCAAGAGTGCATTTTTCGATTTTTACAATGTCTGATTTATAGTACATATGTTTTTAAGTTTTTTCAATAACACCAGTCTTAGGATAAACATAACACAGCCCAACAAGGCGAGCCTTAAAAAAACAACCTTCCAAAACTATCATTGCGAAGGCTGGTTAACAAGGCGACCATTTCCGTAAGATTTTTCAGACCAGGCGATATTGTTAGCCACCTGTTCGAACATTTGGTAATAATCATTACTGATCCCAGAAATAAAATATTCGTGAATTCCATACAGGACACTCGTTCAATGTTGGTAAACAGCCGACATTTTGAAGATCAATATTCCTCCTCACATCGGGAGCCACCGTGGCCACAGCAATACACTGAAAACTAAGTTCGGAAAAAATCAGTTGATAATTATTGAAAACTCGTCAACAAAAGGTCTACTTTATCATATTGGGCTACCAGCCGTTTGTTAGCGCATGCTACTGTTCGAAAGGGTTTGATGATTCACCTAGTAGGTGATTAAGCTACAACCTTTGTTTAAAGTTAGACTGTTTAGTTTCTTTGATTTGGGATACGTCGGAGCGTATCCATCGTAGGCAAATAAAACAGTGTCATTGAATAAATAACTTGCATGATGAATGTCATAGCATTGGCAGAAAAGATTGAAGTTCACAGCTTTACATTAGAACTAAAATTGCTAGGCACTAAAACAATTTAAGAAGAATAGTTCGGAACGTAGGCAAAAGCCTTCGAATTATAAGGCCAACATTCGAGACAGTCAAAGGAACAAGGCTTACCTAAAGTTCGCAGAGGATCTTCCGTTGACTTATAAGAATATAAATAAGGTTATAATTTACTCATACAAGGAACTGGACCCAGCGCAAAATTCAATCGTTAATTGAACTAAGTAAGCTTCACTGCTGTCGAAAGAGACGTAATTCAATCCCCAAATCGTACTGTTCGTTTGTCATCCGCCGAGTAACTAGCTTAAGCGCTTGATCGAACTACGAACGGCAGCGTGTTGGTGTTCACCCTTACCCTCCATTTTCAATAGGATCGTTGGCGGAAACTACAAAGCGATCTTTTATTTCGAATGTCGTCCGTCGAAAGTTATATCTTTGTTTTCGGCTTTTCATTTTTATCAGCGCCAGATTCCCCTTAGTTGATGGGTATTATGAAATTAAAAATTTTCGCTTGACATTACAATTTTATTTGGATAATAATTTTGGAACATGCCAACGTTTACGATGCAATTTAAAAACAAAACAAATGCCTATAAAAAACATAGACGTGAAAACATATTTTGAATAAAGAAAATATTGGTATAGTATCTGATAATTAATTAACTACTTTATTAATGCATTAGTTATTTCAATATAAGAGAAACGGAATGCTAGGCGAAACACTTTTCATTAGCGCTGAAATTGAATGCTAATTAACTCTCGGTTGTAGCGGGCTCGTCGGTAACTTTTACTTACTTACTTTCGGTGATTCAGCTGGTGGCCACTGTCGAGTTTTTTGATTTAATAGGTTTGATTTTTTTAATTTGCGATAAAGTTCGGTTTGCTGTTTGGTGTTTCCACTTATTGACATTTCGTTTATTTTCAATGCGGTTATTGAAACAAATATTTTTTGGCATTCAATGCCGAATTAGCTGTTTCCTTCGTGTTAAATAGATGGGTATGTTCAGTTATACACTTATTATTTTTAAAATCAGGATAAAAGATCCGTACATGCCAGAATAGTTTAACAATCTTCCAGGACGAATTTAATGTCTATAAAAAAAATTAATCTCAAATCACGCATAGGCGTTAGAATTTACCTATTTAATTTGACAATGTAAATGTGGTAAGACCTGTACTTGAGACAATACTGGAGGTCTTAATTTATCTAGCCGGTGGACGTAACAGGCTCGAAGTTATTAATTTCGGCGCTTTTGCCTGTTTTGGAGTCGGTGTATATTTGCAGCTTCCTATTTTCCAACTTGTGGTAGTCTATTATTATTATTATTATATGAATGCCAATTGCAAATTGGGCTTTTAGAAGTTGTGCACAACCTTTTAAACTTACTGATTATCGCAAAGTTGTACTTGGATTGGTTCTCCTTGGCCAATTCATGATTTCAGAATAGATATTCTTCACTATATCCTATTTCGATTTATAAAAGTGTCTGCGTTGTGTCATAGAGAGACTCATATTGTCTTTAATATTTACAATAACTGTGTAATGCAAATGGTCAACAAGATCACTAAACTTGATTAGGAAGTTATAATGCCTTTTTTCCATTTTTTTATTTAGTAGTTTAAATCTTTTTTTTTATGGTCTTCAATATATTCTTTTTGTAGTCCCATTTTTTTTACCAAATAATTAATAAGTTATAATAAGCAAACAACAAAAAACGTTTTTGGAAAATAATCAAAATTTATAATTTAAAGGTGCTGAATTCCGCTATGCCCCCATATACAAACATATTATCCCACAATAGGTGTTAGTTAAACTTCAGCTTTTTCTCCAGCTTCTTTTTTTAGGATGTGCAGTCTTCCCTAAGAAAGAATCAAAACTAAGCTTCACAAACGCCCGGGTACCGTGCCTAGTACTGTCGGCAGCATCAGAAAGGGCATAGCCTAATTCATCCTGCAGCACTAGGTGTACGTTTTCTGATCAATTCCTCTTCAGTCATCGATCAACTAACGCTCAATATATATATCGAGGACGTTCCATCCCTCCGTACGGACGGGTCATCAGGACGTCAGCTGACCCGCTCATTCCGGACCCGAGCCTCACAAACGACGTGGTAGACACGTGATTCTATTGTATTGTAAAAGGAACATGGGCTTCTTAAAAATATTATTAATGTATTAAGTCGTGCTCCTATCTTGTGATAGGTTCTGATCGAGTGTGTTTTTGATTTTGATCGTCGCAGAAGTTACGGACCTTAAGTTTTATTAGTGTTTATATAGTATTTCATTTTAAGAGAGACAACTAGAAAGCCATGTCTGGAAAATATTCTTAAGTCTTGGGTTTAAAAATACAGAAATACGTACTGATAATAAAAATGCCAAACTTTTGAGTGCACTTATCTAAGCAGGTCACGTGATTTATTTTTTACAAAAACATTTGTTCGGAAACTTATAAATGTTTTTTATGTGTTGGAAGATAATTCTAACACTAAAGGTATGTGCATTGATGATATTTTTGATTTTAAATAAAAACAAAGTTTAAGGATATTTTAATGTCCTTCGTTGGGCGCCAATTCTGACACCACAGGTGACTGAATTGGTAAGCTTTTTTCCTCTCCATCATAGCTTAAATAAATATTAAATGTGCCTGAAAAATCGAAATTAATTGTAACTTTAGTCTATTATCAGTGAGCACTGTTCTGCAAGCTTAGCTGTCGCTTAGCCGTAGCACGATCGGTGTGAGGCCATCTACCCCCCCCTTTACAATGTTCCGTATTGCAAGTGGATCGTCGAGGGCCGCGCAATTCAAGCCCCTACTGTCGAGGCTTTAAGCGTTACAATGGTTTTAATGAATATATATACAGTAACATATTCAGGTCCCCTCTCTCAGTCCGATAACAAAACACTCCAGACACCAAATGTAAAAAGTTAAGCCCCAACCACTTAATCGATCCCACGAATCAAAACTTATTTTAATCATTTTCCCCTTCATAAATCCAAAGAGTCAGACATGAACAAATGTAATCCAAATCCTGCTGAAAGCAACGGATAAGACAAATCACCAATAACTCAAACACTTCACCGTTGTTTTTAATAGCCCAAAACTGTTGACTTCTATAAATTTCGGCTGATGCAAAGTGCAATCATCAAAAAATAACTTTTATTGTTCACAAAGGCTCTCAAGACTGAAAATAAAAATAACATACCAGGAAATGCACTTGAATTTGCAAACAAATATTTAAAAGATATCATACTAAAATCTCATAAAGATCTCCTACACCCAGATATCGAAAAACAATACAACTCTTTAAAGAAAAGTATTTCTACCGTGACTGTCAAAAACTAATTCAAAATATAATAAATGAGTGTGATGTTTGAAACATTGCCAAGACCGAGCACAGCAACACTAGTCTATCATTTTAAGTTACCCCAGAAACATTTTATCCAAGAGATAAATTCATTATTGATTTTTGTATGACCGATAACAAAGAATTCTTATCGTGAATTGTATGGAGCATTAAAAGAAGTCCACAGCAGAGATTGGGAAGAAGTAAAAAGAGCTTTACTCAGAATGTTTAACGAAATAAGTAAACCTGAATAAATAAAAACTAATAAAGGACAAAGCTTTCAACATAAACTGTTTGCTCTAAAAAGTTTTAACCCGGAGTTTGACGGATCACCATTTCATTCAATATAACTGAGTATCTTCTTATTCCTTGCACGGATTTGACTTTGATTTTGAATTTTAATTCGTGTATAGCCATAAGTAAATTTTGTTAAATTTAAAAATAAGTAACAGTTGTCTATTATTTTGAAATGTCTACATACTTTTCATCTTTTGAAAAGGAAAAATATTAAATTATATACATATGTATGTATACATGTGCGAGTACATCAATTAATTTAGAAGATTTAATGATATACCCACACGCATATATATACATAAATGAAAAAGAAAAAAAATGAAACGCAATAGTGAACCATCAAAGGAGAGCATGGGAGATAGCAACAACGGAAGACAGCATGACAATCTGGACAAGGATTGCAAAAGGATAACTCAACTTTGCAAGGCGCTGTCACCAGGACACAGCCAAGATATGACGAAAACCAAATTATCAGCGCCTCCGAAGATTTAACAGTGACCATCAGCCACATCGCACGTGCGCAAAAACTCAATCCTCGTACACCGGATCAACAACAGCTACACCGCCACAAGGCTTACAAAAAAGTGCATTGCCAACAGGTCTAGTTCCCGTTAGAAATGCAAAAGAAACGCACTGTATCTGTCGGTGGATACCGGCACTTGGGGTCACACGCTTGCCGTCTCGCATTTCGGTATCAAGAATTTCACCGGTAAAGGCTGAAACAACTATCTTATTAAGGTCACATGCGGGAACTATCTCCTGAAGACATAGACAAAAGGCCATGTATTTACTTGCCACGGCCAGTGATTAGGCAAAAATTAAGATTGGTATTTGATGGCTCATTTAAGGATATAAATGGAAATTCCCTTAATTCTCGATTTGTATACGCTTCAAAATGTTTCAGTTCGTCTTTTCCGCAGATATTGTAAAAATGTATTGACCAATCTGGTTTGGCGCGCTGCTCCTGGGCCGATTAGTACTACCAATCAAGGCTGCTCTACAACACAGGAACATCGAAAAACATGCTTTTAGCTTTCACACCCTCTACCAAAGTTGAAAACATTTCTTGCCAATAGAACGTCTGTAATACTCGCAGCTTCAACGCGTAGGGCATGGCATCGAAGCCCTGACTCAGCGCCTTTCGTCCTGGACAAAACTGGTTTGCGTTGGGGCATCATTCAAAGAACCAAGTCTATTAAATCAGGAATGATGAGAATGGGCTCACTTTTGTGGAGATCCAAGCTGCTTGGGTTCGTTGCATTTAAGAGGCTCATAAATGTTTTAAGGATGATAAAAATCCTCTGACGGAAAATCAGCCGCCTTGAAGCCGCTCGCAGCTTATCAAGTTCTTCCCGATTGTCTGCAAAGATGGCCTTCTTCGAGTCGGTGGACGACTAAACAACTCAAAATTACCAGCTGATGTCAAATACCCTACATTTGCTTCAAAATCGCACCGCCTAAAAAAATTGATTTCAGGGTAATCTGCACTATTTGTTAAACGCGTCAAAGGTATTGGATCTTTGGAGCGCGGAATCTAATATGGAATCTGGTTCACAACTGCATAAAATATTTTCGCCAACGTAATTAAGTAGCGCACTAACTCATGGCCTATCTACCAGGCATTCAGCAAACCCGAGAGAGCCAGCACTCTCACTGTGATTACGCAGGAGAGAACGCAATTTCCGGCCTTTTCCGCCCTTTAACTTCAGCCATATACTTGAAACTGGCCACCGACCTCAGCACAGACCCCTTACTAGCATGTCTTCGTCGTTTTATGTCCCAATTATAAAATCAAGAGGACTTTCATACCTCCTCATTCACCACACTACTTTCAAACTGCACCTTCGACGAGTCGTGGGAAAGACAATCTTAACGTTTGAATAAATTAAAACTTTGACTGTTCAGATTAGTTTACTGACCTCACATATTTGTTTTCAGCCAATTTGTTAATTGCACGTCCATTCACAACTGTGCCAGAGGGTGATCTTAGTTATTTGCCAATCAATCGTTTGGCCTATTGTCTGCACTTGCAATCCACGGATTTTAGAAACGCAAGCACCAGGAATATTTAACAACCCTGCTGCAACGTCATAAGTGGAACAGCAAGGAACGCAACATCCCATTACACAGTGTGGTACATGTCAAGAACTACAATCTCCCACTAGCAGATTAAATACTAGTCTGTTTATTGAAAGCTTATCATGGACCAGATGCACTTGTAAGCGCCATAACGCTTAAGACGTCTGACGGAGAGATGACTCGATCTATTAGCAAGTTAGCAGTACTGCCTAATTCTGTGACGATTTTTCAGGTCGGCCCGGATTGTCTATAAACGTATTAATTTATTTATTTATTTAATGCTTACAACTAATTGAAAACTACTTGCTAACAGTGGGTATGTATGTAGGCCTTCAGCTCTTTGTGCTTCGTATATTCTTTGTCTTTGTCTTTGAGTCTAGCTTATTTACTAGATGTTTTTTATTTACAAAGTTTTGTTGCTTATTTTTATTATAGTGTTCTTGATCTTTATTCTTTTACTTCCGATCACAACGGCCAGGCTTTCTTGAATGTCCTCCTTCTCCTTCGTTTTTTATGCCTTCTTCAAGAAAACAGATAAACATATCGATACTTTTTAACCAGGGATCGCACACATAATATATAAATCCAGGGTTACACACAAAATATAATATAACTAACTTAAAACTACTTTGGCCAAGTTGACTAGGAGGGATTGCTTACATAGTTCTTATTACTACATTATTTAACATTTTTTACTGATACTTATTTTACGAGTAGTTGTTATAATTGATGTACAAATATTATTTTTATTATTTTTATATTTTATTTAAAATGTGGTATTTTTTAACAAAGTTTATGATGTTGTTAAAGTTGTTGCTCAGCGGGTTGTGAGGAGAGGGACGGGCAAGAACATAATATATGTTCGACGTTTATGCGTGCATTGGTGCATAGTGGGCACAAGTTGTTTTTTTGTGTTGTCAAGGTAGTGGGCATTAGTTAAGTTTGTATGTCCTAGTCTAAGTCTTGTTATTTTTTTTTGTTGTCTCCTGTTCAGTGGAGAGTTTTTATGGGGGGTGTTGGAGAATGATAGTTTTGCTATTTGTTGGTACCAATTTGAGGTTGAATAGAGTAGGTCCGTTTGTTTATCTTTTAGTTTTGTTTTAAGAAAGTGTGTTATGTCTTAAGGGTTGTTGTTTGGGGTAAGGGGAATTTAGCAGCACGTTTGGTTGCTTCGTCTGCGTTTTTGTTTCCTATGAGTCCTATGTGGCTGGGAACCCAGATGAGAGAGATTTTTCGGAAGTGTTTGGTGAGGTGGCATAATGTGTATAGTTGCTGTGGTTAGTGATCGAGAAGATGGAGGAAAGGGAGTCTGTGCATAAAGGACTGAGGAATAGTAAGGCAGGAGACCTAGTCTTATTGTTTATGTTTCGCTTGTGATGCTGTAGGATGTTACGTCTAACGATTTGGACCCGTCGGTATAGACGAAGTTGAGGTTTGGATAAGAGGATTTGATGGTGTAAAACAGTTGATGGGAAATGGTTGGTGATGTTGTGTTTTTATTGTATTTTGATAAGGTGGCTTGGTTGCTTTGATGATGTTAGGCATGTTGAATGATTTACATTTATTGCAAGTGATTGGAAGGGGATGGAGTTGAGTTTTGATGTATATATTACGCGGTCTATTGTGCTGGGGTATCTATGGATTCTTTTAGTCGATTTGTTTTTAACTAGTTTACCTGTTAAAAAGTCTCGTTTGTGTTCTATGGGGCTTATGTTGGCTTCCCGTTGCTTATGGGCTTGGAACGGGATGATGCGGAATTAAGGGAAGTTTTAATCTTATTAAGTTGGGATTTGGGTGCGTGGCCATAAATTGGGAGACAGTAGTCTATTTTAGAAATGATGATCGATTTTATGACTTGGTTGAGAGAAGCAGTGTTCGTGTTGTATTTGTGGGAAACTATTCCTAAAGGTTTGGAAAGCTCGGTTTTTAATTTTGATATGTGTGAGTTTCACTTGTATCTGTGGTTGATTGTAAGTCCTAGTATTTTGAGGGTGTCTGTGATTGGTATGGTGGTGTCTCCTGTTTGTATCTTAGCATTGCAGTTGTGTTTCCGGCAGATGTGTAGTATCTGACATTTGTCTTTTGATGGGACTGACATAGTTAATAATGCGAGTGCCTACTTTCCAATCGTGTAGTTGCTGTATGACAGTGTGTATCCCAATTTTATTAAAAGCTTTAGTAAAATCAAGTGTTATAATAGATAGGTGTTTTTTGAGGGCAATAAATCTGGAGGCTAGGTGATCAACATAGAGTAGACTGTCTAGTACACATTTGCCCCTTTTGAAGCCGAATTGGCTGTTGTGGACTAGGTCGTTGTTTAAAACGAACCACCACAACCTTTTTGCTATTATTTTGTCGAGAATTTTGGCTAGGCATGAGTTCAGAGAGATGGGTGTGTATGATTTACTGTCTGTTTGGGGTTTTTGTGGTTTTAGAATAGGTAGTACCAGGCTGAGTTTCAATGATTGCAGAATATAGGAAGAGAGTATTTTAAAGGTGTTTTTTTAGAGGTATAGAATATAAGTTGGCATTACTATTCAAGATGGCGACCGATTTAACAGTTGTTTTGGACGGGATGTAGTTAGGGATTGGGTCAAGGAGGTGTTTGTTGAGTCGAAAAATTGCGGAGAAGTTGTTTGAAGGTTTGACCAAAAGAATTTCTGATGGGTGGATTGTGGGAGTAGGGTTGTTTAAGCAGTGGATGATTTTCTGAGGGTATAGGCCACAAATTCTTTTAATGTTTGCCCATGCTTTATTTGGGCTTGTGTATGTTGTATACTGATTTTTTTTGCATCTCTAATGGAACTTTTGAGTTTTGCATTTGATTTCTTGTATTCTATAATGTTATGTGTGTTTGGCTCTCTGTTGAGTTTCCTCCATTTTTTTATTTTGTCTTTTTTGATGAGTGACAGGTTGCCGTTCCACTAGGGAACGGTGCGGGGTTGGGAGAAGGTGGTGTTTTGGGGAATGGATAGGTGTGCGCTTTGAATTAGTATTTTTTTTATAATAGCAGCTTCTTGGTTGACATTTGTGCTAGAGTTGACTTTCAAGTTTAAAAACGAAATGTTTTCCTTGAAGAGGTCCCAATCTGCAACTTTAAGTTTAAGTGTTTTTTTTGCAGTTAAGGTTGGGAGGGATCGGTTGCGGAACATCGAGATTAATATAGGAAAGTGGTCGCTGCCATGAAAGTCGTCTAACACTTCCCAGGACGTTTCTGGAGCAATACTAACGGTGGCAAAATATAGGTCTATGTGTGTGTATGTTTTATGTGTTGAGTAATAATTGGGGAATTGTCGTTTAGTAATATGTATTTAGATCGGTCTACGTAGTTGGCTAGAATCCTTCCTCTTTTGTTGGAACTTGGAGAACTCCAATAGAGGTGCCAGCTGTTAAAATCGCCCATCGCTAGGGTGTGGGCGTTCTGGGAATCAAGGACATTGGCCCAGTTATTTGTGATGGAGGGGGAGATATAGGCTGAGATTATGTTAAATTTAGTTTTGGATTGTATGGAAACTCCAACCACGTCAAAATCTGAGCTTATCGAGATTTCATTCTGAGGTATGGAATTGTGTATCAGGAGGGCAGTGCCTCCAATACTGTTCTGGTTGTTTTTACTGGGGTAAAGGGTGTAGTTTATAGGCGTGGGGAGGGAGTGAAGGTTTGTAATATGTGTTTCTTGAAGGGCAATAATCTGTGAATTGTAGGCTTAACAAAGTACTTGTAGTTCTATGTAGTTGTTTCTGTAACCATGTATATTCCATTGTATAATTTTAAGCATCGGATTTAAGTTTTAAAGTTATGTGTACTTAAGTGTATATGTGGTTTTTGTATTTATATTCTAGTTAGTATTGGGTTCTATTATTTAAATAGTTTGTTTATGAGGTTGGTGTTGGGGATACTTGTTTTTTCGGATTTGTATTTAGCTTTAAGTGGCTTACTAAGATTTTTGGACTTGTCTTTTGTTTGTGATCTGAGCTTGCGGTCAGACTCGGGAATGTGCCTTTTGCTTTGATTGGTGATTTTTCCATTTGCATGTTTTTGAATGTTAGTTGAGGTTGATGGAGTGATGTTTGTTGGTTGTGCTGGTGTTGTAGGTTTTGGTTGTTGTTGAAGTGTATTGGAGAATGTTGTTGGTTGATGTGTGTGGAGTTCATCGTATAATTTTAACGCAGTTTTGAAGTCTACTCTTTCAATGATTTTTATTGCAACAATTTCTTTTTGCTTGATAAATGTTGGGCATTGTTTGTCGATTGCGGAGTGATTGTATTGGCTATTGGCTTGTTGTCTCTTACAGTTTGAGCAGGCCTTGGGATTGGTACAATTTTCGTCATCTAGAGTGTGAGGCTATGAGCAATTGTTGCATATTTTCGGGATTTTGCATATTTTAGTCGCGTGTCCAAATTGTTGGCAGTTTCGGCATTTTAAGGGTCTAGGAATATGCGGTCTAGTAACAATTTCATATGCTATCATAATTGTTGTTGGTAGGGTTGTTGAGGCAAATGTTAGGATTACTAGACCAGTTTCTTGTAAGAGGTTGTTTTTGAAATGGAAGATTTATTCGACTATTTTTTGTAGTGAAAGTTCATTTAATATCACTTCCTTATCAATGTTGCGTAGGTCGTTTGAGTATGTCACTCCTTTAGATGTGTTGACCAGGAAATCGTGGAATTGGGTTCGTTTAAGTAGTCTTTGTAATGGGGCTAAACCTTTGGTTTTTACCGTCTCTTCATTTTTTCACAGATTCCACTTCACCACCGCATTGGAAATCTATTACTTTTTTAATAATGAAGGAAAAGACTTTTTCAAAGGTTTTGTTATCTTGTCGGGTAATTATAATATTCTTTGGTTCGAAAATTGTTTTTTTATCCATTGGTAATGGGTCGTTTAAGTCTGGCAGTCGCATTGTTCGTTCACTTGGGCGGGCAGCAGCCCTTTTTTGTAACGGTTCTATTCGGGTAGTTGTTTTTGGGTAATTTTTATACCCGTTACTCGTAGAGTAAAAGGGTATATTGTATTCGTGCAAAAGTATGTAACAGGTAGAAGGAAGCGTTTCCGACCCTATAAAGTATATATATTCTTGTTCAGGATCACTAGCCGAGTCGATCTAGCCATGTCCGTCTGTCCGTCTGTCCGTCCGTCTGTCTGTCTGTCCGTATGAACGCTGAGATCTCGGAAACTATAAAAGCTAGAAGATTGGCATTTTGCATGCTGATTCTAGGAGTTCCTACGCAGCGCAAGTTTGTTTCAAAAAGGTGCCACGCCCCCTTTAACACACACAATCGCTTATATACGATTTTAAACATTTAAATATTTCGGAAAAGTAAAAATGCAGTTTTATTGTGTTTATCAATACCTATCGAAATGTAGAAGAAATTTTTCAAATCGGACCATTCGTTAAAAAGTTATGCGTGATCAAAGTTTCTATCTCCATCTCCCTCGCACTCCCTTTACCTGAGTAACGGGTATCTGATAGTCTGGGCACCCGACTATAGCGTTCTCTCTTGTTGAAGTGTTCTTTGTGGTCTTATTTGTTTTTTTGGATGTTGCACTTGTGTTGTTGTTGTAAACAGCGGATTTTGGCGAGATGTTCTCTGTAGTACGTCAGTCTTCTATGAAGTCTGAACTGATACTGTAAAGTTATTGTTATATATGTTTATTTTTTTTTTTTTGAGGATTAATGTGGCTTTACTAATTTTTATACCCGTTACTCGTAGAGTAAAAGGGTATATTGTATTCGTGCAAAAGTATGTAACAGGTAGAAGGAAGCGTTTCCGACCCTATAAAGTATATATATTCTTGTTCAGGATCACTAGCCGAGTCGATCTAGCCATGTCCGTCTGTCCGTCTGTCCGTCCGTCTGTCTGTCTGTCCGTATGAACGCTGAGATCTCGGAAACTATAAAAGCTAGAAGATTGCCATTTTGCATGTAGATTTTAGGAGTTCCTACGCAGCGCAAGTTTGTTTCAAAATGGTGCCACGCCCCCTCTGACGCCCACAAGCCACAAGCTGGGGCCACAGTTTTTATGCTATTATGAAAATTTTAATTGATATGTATTTGTTTTGTCAATACCTATCGATTGGCCTAATAAAAGTTTGCCACGCCCACTCTAACGCCCAAAAACCCATTAAACGCTTAAGCCTGGCTAGCGCCTACATTTCCGCCTTTCATGGCCCGTGGTACTAATGTCTTGGGGTAGATGGCGCAATACAATAGCGCCATCAAACGGATGACTTTGGAACAGCTGGCCAAGGTACTAATTCGAGCGGCGAAAAACATACAAGAAGGCATATTTATATTAAGTTTTTTAGCTGAGTAACGGGTATCTAATAGTCGAGGCACTCGACTATAGCGTTCTCTCTTGTTTTATTTCCTATAGCTCTGGTTTGATATAACATTTTTTTTTAGCAAAAACATGTTGGACACAGAGCTTCTTACAATTTGAAAAACTTTAAACCAGTCCACTCAAAACTGAGAATTAAAGTTTTATTCATCATCTGTAAAGGTAAATAAATCCTAAACAAGCTGACATTCTTTTAAACAAAGGTATATGCACAGATATTTTAAATTATACATCGATAAACAAGGAAACTTAATAAAAAGGTGTGAATTAAAAATAATAGATAAATGTAAGTTAAAGGTAAAAGTAAATAAATCGTAATTATAATGATTTTCAAAAACGATAAATCAAACAAAGATATTTAACACAAAACGAATTCGCAACCGAAGTTGGCCACGCGCATCCGGTATTGCACCAGCAAGTAAAAGTGCAAGGGCAACTTCCCGGCTTCGGTCACTAGCTCCCTAAAAGTGCTGACTGCAGCGTCTGAACCACTTTCCGCTGCAGCGA